>CM068373.1:230961082-232161082 GCA_034769895.1 Magicicada septendecula
GTCACTAAAAATTTAAGGATCTAGTATATAATATTATTATTTCTTTTCTTGCCTTTAAAATACTCCTTTACCAATCTTAGTTATTATTAATTTTAATTTATATAAGAGTTTTCTTCATGGATTTATTTAAGCTTGACTGCAGGCATTTTATAATTTAATGATTTTTTTTAATTGAGTTTATTTACTACTTATATTTCATTGAAGGTATCCTTACTCTATACTACTTTATTTTACCTTCCATCTTTTTAGTATAGTTTTAATTGGCCTTCATTTTTATTTTATTTATAACCCTGGATTATTTTATATCTAAACAAAATAATTATGCTTTGTATTGTTTAAATTAGCAGCCATCCTTACTATTTCTTTTATGAATTTGCTCACTGCTATAATTTTTATTGTTCGACTAAGCTTTTCGTCATCACTGACATCTTCAGGTCTTAAACAACGTCTATCAACTGTACGTTGTAGGCTTTTATACTTTAGGCCCCTCCCCTTATATCATCGCCCCTCCTATTGGTTCTAGCTGCTACCGCTCTTCACGGGAACTTTGTCTACATTTTTCCGTTAGGCATTTTTCTAACGTCCGTCAAATTGTTTTAAAAGTATTTAAAAATTAAAGCAAAATTGAAAAAAACGCTAGGGAAAATTTGGTTTAATAAACAGTGTTTAATTAATAAAATAACTCCAAAATACGCAAAAATTAAAATTAATAACAAAAGCAAAGTAGCAAACCAAGTGAAAAACATGGCGGAAAAAATATGGATAAAACTTGAAATTAAGAACTTATACAGTAAAATAAATAAATATAACAAAGAAATGTATCAATTACATCAAAAATTATATACAAGTTACAATTATATAGAAATAGAAGAAATGAGAAAAGATTTTGGTGAAAAATACATAGAAAAGAAAATAAGAAAAATGGAAGAGAGATTAAATAAGAAACTCAAGGAATTAATAGAAGGAACAAGAAATAAAAATAAAGAAAAAGATAAAGAAATAAAATTTGCTGAAAAAGTATTAAATTTAACAGAAACAAAGTTTACAGAAAATGAACATAAATTATTAGGGAAAAGTTTAAAATATGCAACAAAAACAAACATAGATAAAGAAAATACAATAATAGAATGTGAAGAAATAATCGATAAAATAAAAAATGAAGAAACTAAAAAACAATTAAGAAGTGAAGTAAAAGAAATAGTAGAAAAAATATGTAAGAAAAACAAAAATGTAAGAAATAAAAACGAAACACAAATAAAAAGAAATATAAGAGAATTAAAAAAGAAAATCACGGAGAACAATTTGATAGTTATAAAAGCCGATAAAGGTAACACAGCAGTGGTAATGAACAAAAGAGATTATATCGAAAAAGCAGAGCAATTTATACAAAAAGGACCATATAAAGAAATAAAATATGATTACACAAGTAAATTTCAAGCACAAACAAAGAAATTGATAAAAAAGACAACATATTTAACAGAATGGCAAAAGAAACAAAAAATAGAACATAATCCTGAAGCTCCAAAATTTAGATGTCAAATTAAGTTACATAAAAAAGAAATGCCATTAAGACCTATAGTATCATTTATAAATACGCCAACATACAAAATATCAAAAGAAATAAGTAAAAGAATCAAAATGGCGTATGAAAAAGAAGAAATCCACAGCATAGAAAATAGTAAAAAGGTAATAGAAAGATTAAAAGAAATTACCATAACAAATAAGACAAAATTAATGTCATTAGATATAAAAGATATGTACACCAACATACCAATAGCAAAAACAGTAGAAATAATAAAGAAAAACAAATTAAGTAATGTAGAATGGAAAAACGAAATAATAGAATGATTAGAATTATGCCTAAGCCAGAACTACTTCAGATTTAATAACAAATTTTACATACAAGAAAATGGATTACCAATGGGATCACCGCTTTCACCATTAATGGCAGAGATATTCATGAATAGCTTTGAAATCAAAATTTTAAAAAGATATAGATAAAGAAAGAAGAATTAAAAAATGGATCAGGTATGTAGATGACATACTAATAGTTTGGGAAGGAGAAGTAAATGAATTTAAAAAATTTACGGAAGAACTAAATAACATAGAAAAAACAATAAAATTTCAAGAAGAAATTGGAGGATTAGAAATTAATTTCTGGATATCAATATAAAAATTGAAGATAACAAACTCAAATTCGATATATATAGGAAAGAAACATACACAGATTTAATAATTCCACAAGAATCATATCATCCAGTCAATTATAAAATGGCAGCATTAAATTCATTTTGCTATAGAGCTATAAATTATCTAGAAAATGAAGAACTCAAACAAAAAGAATTAAAGAAAATACAACAAATAGCAAAAAATAATAATTACAACCCTAAAATAATTAATAGAATAGTTAAGAAAATAGAGGAAAATAAAGAAATAGAAAAGAACAAAAAAGAAAAAACAAATGAAGAAAAGAAATATAAAGGAGCAATAACATACATAGGATATCAAACAAAAATGTTACAAAAATGTTTCGAAAAATATGAAATACAGATAGGAATAAAGAAAACGAAAAATGTAGTCGAATATATAAAAAAATGATAAAACAGAAGAATTTCCATTAACAGAAAAAAACGGTGTATACAAATTAAAATGTGGGTAATGTAATAAGATATATCTGGGCGAAACTGGAAGAAAATTTAAAATTAGAATGAATGAACACGCAAAAGGAGAAGGGGTAAGAGTAACGAACTCACTATATGCAAGACATTTTAATGAATCAGGCCATAAATTCATAAATCCAAATGAAAATATGGAAATAATCAAAATAGAAAACAATCCGCGAAAAAGAAAATTAATAGAAGAACTAGAAATACTTAAAGTTAAAAAAGAAGATAAAAATAAATTAATGAATATAAAAGTGGATTTTACAAATGAAGAAATATTTTATTATATATTAAATAATAAACAAAAATAAATTAAAATAATAAGAATAACACACTAAAAATGACGAAATGTAAAATGTTACAAAAAAATTATAAGTCAAGAATGAAGAAATTAAAGGGAGATTCTTAAAACAATTTGACGGACGTTAGAAAAATGCCTAACGGAAAAATGTAGACAAAGTTCCCGTGAAGAGCGGTAGCAGCTAGAACCAATAGGAGGGGCAATGATATAAGGGGAGGGGCCTAAAGTATAAAAGCCTACAACGTACAGTTGATAGACGTTGTTTAAGACCTGAAGATGTCAGTGATGACGAAAAGCTTAGTCGAACAATAAAAATTATAGCAGTGAGCAAATTCATAAAAGAAAAAATAATTATGGTAAACAAAAATATTAATTATAATTCTAATGCCTTTGTGGCCTCCACAATACAAAATTACAACAACTTGTTAACAGTAATACAGTTTATTGCTATCATACTGCTTCTTTCATCTCCAACACAACTTTGTGAAAAGCTCTGTTTAAATGTTAAGACACTTTCACCGATCATTCTATGTTCCACTTTGTACACTGCACTTTTATGGTTACACTTAGTATTGTTTACAGTGTTTTTAAGAGTACAAAGGTTCTCATAGTTTGATACCTAATCCCCATTTCTGACTTTTAAAAATGGGTGATTACTGGTTTTTCTCTGGTGATTATGTTAGCCTATCATATTTGGGCAGGGGTTTATGTAACGTTACATAAAGCTCCCCCACTAGAACAGATTTATTTTTTATTTACTTTTTAAAAATTAATTGTTTGATTCCTAATTCTTTGTTTTCTTTCATCATTCTTCATTATATCTCTTTATTTCTGCTTGATTATATTCACCTTTTATTTGGTTAATGGTAATAGACTTGATTTCATACTCAACTCTCTCTCTCCTGGATGAAAATTCATTAATTATATAATTTCTCATGGTGGTGGTTTTTCAAACATCCTTTGATAAGGACTGGTCACACTAATCAATAAAAACTTGTTTTAACACTCTCATATTTCTATTTACTTTTATAAAATGTGCTTTCTCAATTGAGCTTCTGTCTGCTATCTTCTTTCTGTTTTCTTCCTTCATACTTCTGGAATCTGATATCAATCTTCTCAGCTGTTTTATTATCCCTTAAATATTCAATTTCCCTAACATTTTTTTCCTATCCTGTGCGGTGGTTTAGTTCGGGTGGCCACTTTTGGGTCCATTACTCCGGTGTCCATCCTTACACCTTCTGAGACCAGAGGGACGTACCGTCTGCTCAGGAAAATGATTGCTGGAACATGTCTACTGTCAATTCATTATATTAAAACACTTACAAGTAGTCGATTGGTGACTAATACTAAACACTTTTGGGATTCTTCACGCTGTTGCTGTTTGCATTTAATTATATATTTCTTTTTCTTCTCGATTCCTTCTTATTTTCCAGTAACTAATTTCAAATAACATTATTGATAGGCATTATTTTAAAATACTTTTGACTTTCCTTCTTGTGACAGATGTTCTCCGTATCATTTCTTCCTATATCATTTTCAACTCCAAGAAATCCTAAATTGTAGTTGTATTAATTATCATCATTCTTTAGCTTCATTGTAGTCATTAAATTATTCGTTATTCTTCTTACTTTACCTTCTTATCTGGGCACATTACCATTAATTGTTTTTTATTTATTTATTTATTCTTCTTTTTGTTCCCATCAAAAATATTATTTTTTCTATTATTTCATTTTAAATCAGTTATTTATAAATAATTTATGTAATAATCTGTTCTTACATTAAATCATATTGTCTCGAAATATTTTAAGTAAGTTGTCCTTACATGCTTTTTGAATTTTGGGGTATTATTATATTTAATATTATTTGGTTCCTTGTTTCCAATGGGTTGCTTGGTCGGTATACATAAAATCAGTCCCTTTTTTCTGGTTGATTATTATTTAGTTTATCCATGGTCCATAAACTCAGTAACTCCTCTTCCTCGGATTACTGGGGTATTCGGAATTACTTCTCTCCTTAATAATCTCCTTATCATCCGGCTCTCCCACTTTGCTGCTACGAAACCTTCATTTAAGTACCGGTCTCCCGTCATAGTTCGTTCCTTTTTAACTAAAAGGTATTGTACCTCCTCTAACATAACATAGTCACGCATATTTAATACCATTTCATTCCCTTTTACCTCTGGATTATTTACCAAATATTTGAATGTTATATTCCGTCTTGAAGATATGACTGATATCGTCTGATACACTTCAATCTTCGACATTTTAATTGAGATCTAAACTTAATTAACTCCCTTTGTTCATTAATTGGAAGGTTAAATACATTAATTAATCCACCTGTAATCATCTCCAATTCTTCTCTTGTATTTATTATTTTCTTTCTACATGTTTTTCTTATTTTTTTGGTCTTCTTTTCCAGGTATTTATTATCCTCTTTGCTGTTGTTATTTTTATTCTCAGATAGTATTACACCGTGGTATTCTCTAATTTCTATTTCCTTCCTGCTCCCTTCTGTTTTCGGACGTACTTTAATATCTTCGGAAGCCCTGTCTAGTGTTTCATTCATATTCTTTAAACACCTATCCATTTTTTTTCATTAATGTTTCATGGTGTCTCTTTGAGTTTTCCTCCTGTTTCCTAAAATTTTCATTCATTTTCTTGAAACCACTGTCCATTGTTTCCTCTAACTTTCTGAAACTTTCATCCATTTTGTTAAAATTCTCGCTGAAGGTTTCATCTTGTTTCCTAAAATTTTCATCTATTTGTTTATTTATTTGTTTATACTGTTCCATTATAATTCTCAGCATATCCTTCATGCTCATGTCTTCTTTTTGTGCGGGTTCTGGAATTTTCTTCTGTTGCTTAACTTTGACTATTTCTTCTTCTATTTGCATATTTGATCGTTCTAAGTTTTTATTATTTGGTATTCCTTTGAATTCTTCTATTAACAACCTATTATGTTCCTTCCTCCAATTACAAATATCTTCTCTGGATAGTTCAAACATAACCCTTATCCATTCCTTTAATTCTGCGTTTTCCGTTTGTATTGGTTTTTCTGGTTGTCTTATTAATTGTCTCATTTGTTCATATTCCTCCTGTGTATATTCCTCTGTCACTGGTGCGTATGTTCCTGTTCTTTCGTTTTTCGTCTGAGTACAATTAACATCCCATCTATCCCAATCTTCTTCAGTCATTCCTTCCACCTTTTTACCGTTATTTTCGTGGGTTTTCCCGATGGTCTCTTCTTTATCGGTCCTTGTCTCTAGCTCCACATGTCATCATAAATATCTGTTAACGTCATTTTGTCGTTTGATGTTCCCGCTAAATTCGCACGACTCATCTGTGCTCGTTCGTGATCAGTGGTATTTTTCTTAATATACTCCATATCCTTGCTGAATTTTTTAAATAGCACTGTCATCCATTCCGCGTAACTTAATCGTCTCTCTTGTTTGGGCATTTTCGTTTCCTGTTGTAGCATAGCTCTGTGTTGCATTTCCGTACTTCTTATAGTTGCCGACAAAAATTAGGTTTTTTGTTATATTAACTTGCGTATATCCCGAAATTCCTTCCTAATTCAAGCCCTTTAAGTTGAGTGCCATTTGTAACGTCTCGCAGGCTTAAGTACGTCTTATTATTATTATTATTCTTCGAAACGCTTGCTTAATTAATAGTTACAGAATTTGTTATCTTTTGGTGTTATAGGCCTTTAAAATCGAGTGTGTGTGATTATGAAAGAATATTGAATGATTTTCTTAAATTTTGTCTGTATTAAATCAATACCGTTGTTTGAAAGTAGGTAGGAGAGAGAGTAAAGAGAGTCAAAGAGAATTACTCTCTTTGTATACAATCGGGTAATTCAAATTTTTTCCGCTCGTGACATCAGTTGTTTTCTGATTTTACGAACCCATTTGAGGTTAAATGACTTCAAATAGTACGTAATAATTTCTTGATGACCGGACTGTTTCCCTTTCTCTTCTCGATCTTCTTATTACCTGTAACCAGCTACCATCTACTGGAAATAATACACATTTTATTATTTAAACACAAGGCATTCCTTGAATTTATTTAATATTTATGGTCTCCCAAAACATGAATTAACAATCGATTACTTCATAAATCACAGAGTTACTTCGATCTTAAGTTTACGAACATATATCACATAACAAATATTTTTTATTTCAGTTTTAATAAAGAGAAAGAAATAAATAATTAATTTCCCAGGGTTATTTAAGGTTCTTTGAACTTTGAGGAAGTCAGAAATATATATGGGTCAGTATCAAACTTTACATAAAATTATTTTAAAATTTGTATAATCGGTATCATTCAGTTGATCTTTGGACCACCAGAGCGCAGGCTACGTTTCTTCACGGACAAAAAATGAACACTATTTAATGGCGTCTGCAATGTTATTAGCCAAGCCACGTTTTTCTGTTTTTTGGTTAATTAAAATAAAGTTTATGTTCACCTTGTTTTTAGATGAATTTAAAGAGATGGTGCTGTTTCTAGTGTTTTAGGTTTATAGTTGTAACGGTACGAAATTGTAGGGCCAATATAACATTGTAAAATTATATTCTCCATGTAGTCATTGTTCACCCTTGTAGAACCCCGAGTTAGTCAACCAGATAGGCTGTGTTTATTACAGAACAAAACGTCTATGTTTTGTCTCCGCACTCGAGCAACGTAGACAAATTGTGAAATAACGCCTAACTTCGCATCAGCCGTGAATCACGGAAGAAAGTAATGTAACTCTAGATTACATCGGGTGGCAAAAACATTGCTAAACTTTCCGCCTACGTTAAGGCGCTCTTTCAACAACACCAATGGGAGCACTTATTCACGATCACGTAACCAGCTCTGTATGCTCAGCTTTTAGCGAACTAACGCCAGTGCTATTGTAACTCTTGGCCGCGCGGTCCGCCTACAATAACATCTAAGTGTTCGAATAGTTACGTCAGCCGACACAATTATTAAATGTGACAAACGTGGTTTTAGTGACCAGTAAAACTTGGTACCAGTTCAAAGACAAAATTACTTTAATGAGCATCAATTGACTTTCAAAGTGAGGCATAAAACACGTGCATCGTTAGTTGGAGTCGAGCAACATCCAGGATGAGTATTATTCAGAATTTTTAAATACATTAACATTTATATTTACTGACGCTTTCCTACATCATGAGATCTCAGAGTGGGGTTCAATAGAATGGCCATGTAAAAGAGTGAATGTGTGAGTGTGGGGTGGAATTACGTACTGGTTCATTACAAATATAAATAGCTTGTCATAGGCTAGTGAAGTAAGAAATATTCATTTTGTCACTTTGTTTGATTTTTACTAATTGTTTCTCATTCAACGAGTATTTAATATAACAGAAAAGAAATAAGAAATTTAAATGTCATAAAAGGGAGACTAAGTAATTAATTTGCATAATAAACTAGAAGCAATTTGTTTTAGCACAAACTGTGTATTGATCTTTACACCTTGTATCTCAAATAATCCTTTCTGCAACCGTTTCGTCTGAATGACTCTTGGAAAAACCCGAAGGTAAGAGTTAATTATAATTTTATAATTAATAGAGTAGTTTCAGTGGCCCCCGTACAGTGACGCGAGTATAGGGTTTATAACCTATATTCGCCAGACCTAACCAAGCTGCAGAACGGGTTATTTGAGAGGGAGGACGTTTTGGTAAATTATATAAACATAGTTCTTATGTAATTCTTTGTAACTTTTTTAAACTTATAAAAAATGGCAGGGAATAGTGACGATATCAATGAAATAGTTAACGTTGAAAATTTTGATGAGTCAAATATGAGTAATTTTGAGATATATTTGACTCCAAGTGCGAGTCAAGATAAAACAGAGTTAAACTTAACTGATCAGAGTAATGTAATTGAAGATTCGGGCGTGCAATTGACCCCGACTTCAACAAAATGTAACGTCCAATTCAATAGTGATGTAATGAGTATGTTACAATTACTCTTAGAACAAAATAAAGAACAGAAGAGTGATTCTGATATTAAATTCCATGAGTTAAAGGGTGACATAAATAATATTGACAAAAAATTTGATAAGCGTTTATGCGATATGAAACAACAGAGTGTTAAGTTAGAAGACAATATTAATAAACGTTTAAATGA
This sequence comes from Magicicada septendecula, assembly GCA_034769895.1. Classification (NCBI taxonomy): domain Eukaryota; kingdom Metazoa; phylum Arthropoda; class Insecta; order Hemiptera; family Cicadidae; genus Magicicada; species Magicicada septendecula. Next base: position 230,970,178 of record CM068373.1, read on the forward strand.
AATGGATGAATGCGTTGACACAATCAGAGAACAAATATTAGAATCAGTAAGTAGCAGTTGTGAGAAAAAGATTGATGAAATGAATAAAAATTTTGAATGTAAATTCAATCAGACACTGAATAAGAAATTAAATGACAATGTGATGGTTATGACAAGTATTAATAATGACGAAACAGTGGGAGAGGTAGTGGTAGATAGTAAAGTATTGAGTAGTGATGATAATGATGTTAATTGCAATTCTGAGAATATAGTGGAAGTGGTATGTGATAAAGTAGTAGAAACAAATGTTTGTCAGTTAGTGAGCGTGTGTAATGAAAATTTAGATGGGCAAAGGGCAAATACTCCCCAAGTTTATGGTGAAACAGAGGTTTCACCGATGTTTAATGAGGACAGAGTTTCCTCCAGTAGCTATGTGGGAGACATGGTGTCTCAAAATGGTCCCTTAGTTTTTTGTGATTTAGCTGGTAAAGCCAGGAGATGTAATAAGTATTCAGTGTGGCCCTTTGCATGGAGTGAGATAGTTCAGGGGGGTAGTGACAGGTGTTATGATGATGAAAGATGTTTTGAGAGAGAGTTGTGTGTTGATAAAGAAATAGAATTATATAAGTTGCAGAGAAACTATAATGAGATGAAAGAGATGTTAATTGATATGAAATACTTACTTGTCAAAATAGAGAGTGAAGATTATTTTGATGATACAGTTTTAAATGATAATAACTTACCTTATGTTGTAATGAATGATAAAATCACTGACTGGACAATGAATATAATTACTGACGGCGATTTAACAAGTGTACTTAATGTTGACTTGTTTAATGATTATTTTGGTAAGACGAATGAATTTGGTTTTTATGGTGACGACACACAAAACAGTAATTTGTGTGTTAATGAAATTGAACAATGCTATATAAAACAAAGACTTATCTATGACGATGGTGGCTGAGCCTGAAATTCACAAATGAACAATTGTAAATATTTTGTTTTACGGTTCAGACCTCGCAACCTTGGACATTGAAGTGTCATAAAACTGAATAATTAATGATGAAGAATTGTAAATATATATTGTATACAATTAATTGTGTATATTGTAAAATGTTAGGTATATGTGTATGTAATTGAAATTGTTGTGATAATAATAATATTAATATTTTGCAGCCTAAATAAATAACAAAAATAATTTGGAAGAGGATAACTAATGAGTTGTAATTGGTGAAAGTAATTAAAAAACGTTGTTTTCAATAATTAATTTAATTAAAATAATTTGAATTGTTTACTAATTTTTGATTGATTTAATTGTTTCATGAGATTTGATATTAATTAATAAATAAATGTTAAATTGTTTGGTATGAAATAACATTGTTGTTAAATGTTTCAGAGGTTACGTGGAGATATTGGTGTGTGTGTATGTGTGGTGTGTATTTTGTGTTCAGGTCAATATGTGGATAATGTATTGTAAGTATAAAGTTAATAATACCAATTAGAGAGAATAAAATGCCTACAGGTGTGAAAGAATTTTTGATTCAATAATATAAATGAATTGAGACAATGGTATTAAATAGAAATTGTAATTAAAAAGTAATAATAACCGAAAGGTGAATATTTGGTTTGAATTGTAATAAATAGACTCTGACAAATTTGGTAACATTAAAAGATTTATAAAAATTGAAAATTAAAAGTACAGGTATGAGTGGTGAGGTAACTAGAATGTTTAGACTGTGGGAGTGTTTATAACGGTGCTTACAAAACAAGTCTTGCAAACAACTGTTGATGTAAACAGGTGTGTTGGATGTTTTGACTGATGTGTATAGCCAAGTGTTAAGTTGACAACTGTTGTAGTCTGCTGAATTAATGCCAGTAGAAAATCCCATTATGAAATAAAAAGAAATACTATTATTAAGGAATGTAAATTTTTTGAATAACTTAGGTAATATTTTATGCCGGATGATTTTGAAAAATGTAATCAATTTTGAATTTGACAAAACAATATGAATTAAATTAAATTAAAATGGTAATTAAATTAATTGAAAGGATGATTTTAATAATGAACTTGTAATAATGAACTTAACTTTATTTCATTCAAATTCAAATTGGAATTATAAAGTAAATGCCAATTGATGTAAATAATGGTTAAAATATTCATTTAAAATTGAAAACTGAAGGAAATCTTGTATAGATATAATCAAAAATGTTCAAGCTGAAACAGGGTTTGGAAAGTAAGACGTGTATGTTACTGCTCATGTAAACTTTTATAATTGTCAATCTACATTTTATGTTTTAATAGTAGATTCCCCACCTAAGTGCGGCCATGACCTCACCGGATCATGACCGTGAAAGTAGTTAATTATGGCAAATCATGAATTTTACTTGATATAACCGGCTTGTGGTTTGTTTTATTTTGTCAACCCGGTGGTTTGTCAGATTTAGTAGGGGGGGTTATTTTTTGGGGAATCTACCTAATTTTGGAACAGGTCTATTTTCACCCAGATAGGGGTGGTAGTCCATTAGGGGTGTATAAATCAAGAATAGTAGGTATAATACTGAATTTTATTGTAACGCCGAAGCAAGGATGGGGGTGGAATAAAAGAAAAAAATGTCCACCCCTTCCGCATCAGTCCTTGTGAAAGCAACTAGACGCTACAGTCTAGGGGGGGTAATAGTGAGTGTGGATGGGCGGTGACCCAGTTACAGGTCACGAGGGAGATGTGATTACGGCTAGATTGAGGTCTATGAGGGCCAAGAAGTCTAGTGCTGAACACAGTAGAATGTAACGGGTATCAGGGGTTAAGGGACTAAAAGGGGGGTAGTAAAAAAAAAAAAAAAAAAAAAAAAAAATTATAGTAGCTAAGTATAAATGGATTTAGTGTCATTTTGTATAATTAAGGTGTTATTTTGGATGGGCAATATTGTACGGGGAATATTATTCAATTTAACTGGAATTTATGTGTACCACTGTAAACCAATATTGTTTTATTAATACTATTTTTTAGGGTCTATAATATAAAATGAGCCAGTACGTTGTCAATGAACCAGTACGGCTAAGAGGAAACAAATCAGTTGTGGGATATGGAGTGATGGAAGGCCGTTTGTTGATTTTTTAATTGAATGTTTTAAAGTCAGGCGATACTGGGTCGGGTATCTGTTCGATTTTTCGGTGTTGGGATCTCGAACAGAGAAGTCCAGTAAGATCGGATGGGTGCTGTCACAGTCACCAGACTAGGGGGGTAAGAACCCACAATTTTAGTAGAGTGTTCAGGGGGGTTGCGGCGCCATATCCTCACTGATCCTCTTAGGGTTTACGCAATAAGAGTTTGAACACTTCGGCTTTCAATCTCTTATTGGGGGGGGGGTATTGTAATGGTACGAAATTGTAGGGCCAATATAACATTGTAAAATTATATTCTCCATGTAGTCATTGTTCACCCTTGTAGAACCCCGAGTTAGTCAACCAGATAGGCTGTGTTTATTACAGAACAAAACGTCCATGTTTTGTCTCCGCACTCGAGCAACGTAGACAGATTGTGAAATAACGCCTAACTTTGCATCAGCCGTGAATCACGGAAGAAAGTAATGTAACTCTAGATTACATCAGGCGGCAAAAACATTGCTAAACTTTCCGCCTACGTTAAGGCGCTCTTTCAACAACACCAATGGGAGCACTTATTCACGATCACGTGACCAGCTCTGTATGCTCAGCTTTTAGTGAACTAATGCCAGTGCTATTGTAACTCTTGGCCGCGCGGCCCGCCTACAACAACATCTAAGTGTTCGAATAGTTACGTCAGCCGACACAATTATTAAATGTGACAAACGTGGTTTTAGTGACCAGTAAAACTTGGTACCAGTTCAAAGACAAAATTACTTTAATGAGCATCAATTGACTTTCAAAGTGAGGCATAAAACACGTGCATCGTTAGTTGGAGTCGAGCAACATCCAGGATGAGTATTATTCAGAATTTTTAAATACATTAACATTTATATTTACTGACGCTTTCCTACATCATGAGATCTCAGAGTGGGGTTCAATAGAATGGCCATGTAAAAGAGTGAATGTGTGAGTGTGGGGTGGAATTATGTACTGGTTCATTACAAATATAAATAGTTTGTCATAGGCTAGTGAAGTAAGAAATATTCATTTTGTCACTTTGTTTGATTTTTACTAATTGTTTCTCATTCAACGAGTATTTAATATAACAGAAAAGAAATAAGAAATTTAAATGTCATAAAAGGGAGACTAAGTAATTAATTTGCATAATAAACTAGAAGCAATTTGTTTTGGCACAAACTGTGTATTGATCTTTACACCTTGTATCTCAAATAATCCTTTCTGCAGCCGTTTCGTCTGAATGACTCTTGGAAAAACCCGAAGGTAAGAGTTAATTATAATTTTATAATTAATAGAGTAGTTTCATAGTTGAGGTATAATTTAGTTAAATTTTAAAAGGAAGCGATCTCACCCAATGGTTTTCAATGATGACGTCTTGGTTGAAATGTGGTCAGCAGGAATTTTAGGTTGTTCCTCGATTTTCTGGAGTGAATTAGTTTAGTTCAATGGGCGTCTCGGATGTAGTGTCTAGTGCTGACTTGTTTTCTTAATTTAGGAGTGGTTTATTTCGAATACTCATTTAAATTTAATATGACATTACACTTTTCATCAACTTCTCACATTGAATTCCATTTAACAATTAATTAATTTCTTGTTAGTTAGTTACTCCTAGTAACCAATAAAATGATGGTTTTTTATTGGCTATCCTAGGTACCGTTTTAGGTAAATAGGCTAGTATATAATATTATTATTTCTTTTCTTGCCTTTAAAAATACTCCTTTACCAATCTTAGTTATTATTAATTTTAATTTATATAAGAGTTTTCTTCATGGATTTATTTAAGCTTGACTGCAGGCATTTTATAATTTAATGATTTTTTTAATTGAGTTTATTTACTACTTATATTTCATTGAAGGTATCCTTACTCTATACTACTTTATTTTACCTTCCATCTTTTTAGTATAGTTTTAATTGGCCTTCATTTTTATTTTATTTATGACCCTGGATTATTTTATATCTAAACAAAATAATTATGGTAAACAAAAATATTAATTATAATTCTAATGCCTTTGTGGCCTCCACAATACAAAATTACAACAACTTGTTAACAGTAATACAGTTTATTGCTATCATACTGCTTCTTTCATCTCCAACACAACTTTGTGAAAAGCTCTGTTTAAATGTTAAGACACTTTCACCGATCATTCTATGTTCCACTTTGTACACTGCACTTTTATGGTTACACTTAGTATTGTTTACAGTGTTTTTAGAGTACAAAGGTTCTCATAGTTTGATACCTAATCCCCATTTCTGACTTTTAAAAATGGGTGATTACTGGTTTTTCTCTGGTGATTATGTTAGCCTATCATATTTGGGCAGGGGTTTATGTAACGTTACAATATATATATATATATATTGTTATAGAACAGATATTTAGATATAGATGTGTGTTGGTCGTATGTGTATTGATTGTAGATACGCTCCGGTATCCACAACAATATTGTATTGATTAATTTCCAAAAATATAATTATTATTAGCGGTTTGATTGTTATTAATAATTGTGTGGGTATTGCCGTTAAATCATTTAATTTAAAAAGTATTTTCGCACTCCGCTGATCACCTCCCCTCTTACCATATGTTGATATTACTGTTCTGTTGGGTGACTGCTTCAGCTGTAACATACACTCTACACATACAAGGGGATATTCTATTTGAATATCATACGTGATAAGCATGCACAATAAAATAAAATAAAAAACTGGATTATGATTTGAATTATAAGGAATATTCAAATTCTGCCGCCACCTTTTGATAGAACTAGCTATTAAAACTAAACTATTTTAATTTTGAAATTAAACACTTTTTCCACTGGTAAAAAAAAAAACTGAGGTTTATTAACAGTTTTGGAATGCTATTAAATCTTTTAAAATCAACAATCAATCACTAATAGTTTTACAGAAAAATAATTATTATGAACAATTTTAAAAAGAAACTCTTCTTAACCTCAAGGCTGGTAACACTGTAGGTTAATACAATAATTTTATTTAGAGAGGTTATGTCCTCTTTACATAGTTGAATTACCAAGTTCGTGTGATCTTTGAAGTGACATGATGCCAGATACAAGATGTGGTGTTTTATAACAATATTTAATAAAGAATTAATAGAAAACAAACAAACAAATATTAAAATTGAAAGTCGGTACCATATAATCGATAACTATCGTATTATCGTACGCGGGATTCAGTACACAGTGGTTACTTTAATAAACACGTGCGTTGATTTGCACTGGTAAAAATTACTATTATTATTTAATAGTTGGCTATAGAAATTATTTATTGACAAGAGAAAAAGTTTATAATAAAAAAAAAAAAAAACTTATGATAGCTTTCATTTGGTTTGTATTACTTGAGAACAGACTTATGAAAAAGGTGACAAGTTGTTGGTATTATTTCTAGGTTATCTAGTAACGTAAATAGTTATTAGGGTTAAATATATTATTCATTGATTTCTTATTAATCTAAACATATATATACTATTCATAATACTTCTGATGCGTAACTATCACTTAATTTGAATGGTTTTTTCGCCAAAAAATAACAATATTTATTTTCATTAGTCAAATCAAAAACGACATGAGTCAATTGAGCGACTATTGCGACACTCATATTTTGTAATATTTAAATTAATCTTGACTCCTTTAATTATGATAAATAGTAAAAACATTTATTTTGTAAGTTAATAAATGTGAAATAATTCCTTCATTAATTCTGATAACTTTCATCAGAATTGCTACACTTCGATACTACTGATTAGAGTAGTGTCCAAACAATCATTTACAGAAATTATTATTTGTTTTATTTTTTAAATAATGAAAATATAGTACTCCCTGGTTTTTTATCAACACAAAACTCGAAAATACGACCGATATTATACACTGGTTGTATTTTATTATTATATTCACTCCGCACTGTACACTCGTTAATTGTTTGTTATGTGTAGGTTAGGCGTGTGTAGTATGACTCATGTATATGTGTCGCGCACAATTCAAATAAAACTTCTTCATCGATTTTGTCCGTCGAATTATGCGTGTTGACTCCTTGATGATTGAAAGATGACTGTGACGCTTCTCCTAAGCGTCTCTGGCTTGTCTGCCGGTTTTCATTCATTTGATTGGTTCAATTCTTTGAACTCTCCGACCCAAAACACCTTGATTTAGTAAAACTTTTAATTTATTACCAATTTCGTATATGGGTTGGAGACTAAAGTGACGTAAACGCCGATGCACAAAATGATTAAAAAGTTTATAATTGTTATAACTTTTTTATTAGTTGTCATATTGTTGAATGGTTGGTGTCAATAAATCGCGGACATCCTGGGCTTTAAATAAAGTCCAAACAAGAATGAAATCCGTCCATTATTAACTTACTACAACGATTTCACAAATTTTTATGGTGAATCTTAAAATTAATAAGTTTATTTCACCAAATCTTATCTAATTACACAATAACACTTCTGATTAAACGTTTTGAGTCCATTTCTCAATTGCTTAATACAAAAATTTGGGAGTAATTATTATTCAAACAATGTTTGATAATGGCGTCTCAAGCGTCCATATTCGATTATTTATAATCGCCCTTAATACTATTATTCCTTATCTAATAACATTTGTTTTGTATTCTAATAATAATAAAAACGTTTATTTACATTGGTTTACACTTTAGTATATTCACAATGTTGTGTTTCATATACTAGTAGTCTTATCTAACTACCTTCTGATCTCTTTTCTTTAAATTGTCACTTTGTTTTTGTTTTTCTACATAAGGTATATAATGTTGAAAATGCAAATAGTGTACAACTATAGTATCCAGTTCATTTAATATATTTGTTAGCCTTTCGCTATCTGAAAACCTTTCAATTCCTAGTATTGGGTTTGTTTACATCAGGTCATGACATGGCAGTCAGTTATTTTTTAATAAATCAATAACTAAATTGTTATTATTATATTTGACATAGATTCTCAAAGTAGTATCAGATATCCTTCTGATTACTGATAACATTTTTATTTACCTTTGAACAAGTTTGGATGGTGCATTTTGCTTAAATAACTTGCTACATAGTGTTTGTTTACATTCTGATTCCACCATCATGGTCATTTAGTTTTCAATAATTTGTCTATAAAATTACTATTCTTATGCTTATGATCTGTTCTCATAGTAGTATTAGATGTTCTTCTAACTACTGGTAACACTTTCATTAATCTCTGTGTAAGTTTTAATAAGGTATTTTGCTTAACTAGTTTGTTACATTGCCTTTGCTTACATCTGGCTATTCATTCATAGTCAGTTAGTTTACAATATTCTGATCATAAAACTATTATTATTACACTTATAATCTGTTCTCATAGTAGTACCAGATGTTTTTCTAACTACTGGTAACACTTTCATTAATCTCTGTGTAAGTTTTAATAAGGTATTTTGCTTAACTAATTTGTCATATTGGGTTCCCTTTCATCTAGCTTTGTGCTATCATATTTAATCTGCTTTATGTGCAGTGTATTTCAATATAAGACATTATTTATTAGCATGCATCATTATTTATAATGAATCTTTGATTGACACAATTGTTGATGGTTGTTTGGTTTAATTAACATATGTGATTTTTTGTGTTTTATAGGTGCATTTCCTATGGGGTTATGTAACAATGTATAACATATTCTTATGCAGCATTTGCTACTACTATTATGGCTTCATTATGGTATTCTATTACAATGGTTTAATTGTTGATTATTACACATGTTTGCACTATGTCTTCTAAACAATAATACAAATATTCTTGAACTAATGATAATACATTTCTTGTTATGGTTAGTACCTAATTTCTGTTACATTGTTGTTTGATACTTAACAAACTAGTTTGTTTGTTATTATTTTTTCTGGCCTTTCTTTGTATTGTATTCTGTTTTGCCGTGGCATTCAGTTACATTTCTTTTAAAATTCACAAAGTTTTTCATTATCAGGTTCTATATTACTGTTCTATCTTACATTTCTTGGTGGTCTTATGATTATCTATTTGGATTACAATCTTCATTAAATTAGTCACACTAACTGTCTGTGTATTTTGGACTATTTAATCTTTGATGTTTCCACTACGAAGGTAACACATTTTCTTCTGCTATAAACCTTATCACTTGAATTGTCTGTGGGGTTTATTAGGTTAAAATTGGTTAACTGGTCACAGGTTCTCACACTTACATTAAGTATTCACTATTACTGTTTGTGATTTCTTAAATATGTTAAACACTGTTTTTTCATAGTTGAAAATCGCTATTCTTCTGGTTACTAGTATTGTCCCTAGTATACTTGGTGAATGGTGATTTCTTGTATCGTCTATCCATTTTCTTCCCTCTTCATGTCATGTTTCCTTGTCCTTCTTCTTCCTTTCTTCTTTAGGTTTAAACGTCTTCTTCAATATTTCCATTGTAGTAGTCGTTGTTCCATAATATTTATATTTGTAAATATATTGGTTTGCCTGCCATTATTGTGGTTGCTCTTGAGTTGTCTCTTCCTTTTATTTTACATAGTCATTGTTTTGTTGGTTCCCCTCACTGTTGGAATCCTGTTGTCTTCTTTTACACTTTTATATAGTCATTTTATTGTTTTGTTGGTTCCCCTCACTGTTGGAATCTTGTTGTCTTCTTCTTCATTGTATTGTTTTGTTATTTCCCCTCACTGTTGGAATCCTGTTGTCTTCTTCATCATTGTATTGTTTTGTTATTTCCCCCACTGTTGGAATCCTGTTGTCTTCTTTTACACTTTTATATAGTCATTTTATTGTTTTGTTGGTTCCCCTCACTGTTGGAATCTATTGGGCCTGGTTTCTAACATTTTATATTTTGGCTCATGGTCATTTTCCTTCTCTCTTTTGTGTACGATGCTGCTATGTTACACTTCCTTCTTCTTTGTTGGAATTTTACACTAATATATCTGTAGATACACACTTTTTGTTCACATATTTTTACTTACTTAGAAATATTTTCATGCCTTCCCGTCACTTGACGTAATAATTGCTTACTTTATGTAAATACCAAATTTGGTAACGTTACATATGCCTTCCTATAAGAATTGATTAATTCTGAATCAGTATACTTATTTTTCATTGAAGAATTCATCAATTGTACGTTTCCATGTCGATTCATATGCTTTTTATATATATCCCTTCACTTTCTTCTATTTGAATCATAATTATTTCTCTTCTATGTAATTATCTCCCTTGTTTATTTAGTTCCCTAATTCCCTAACATAAGCTTAGCTGGGGCAGTTCAGAGCGGCTCACTTTGGCATACAACTCCACTGGCCATACTAACTTCAATAAATACGGAGGCACATCATCTCCATCAATAATAATAAATGATTGCTGGCATTATTCATCAGTCAATTCATCTCAATTAATCAAAAAATATAAAGTGGTCGTTCTTTCGACAAATAATAAATATCCTTGGGATTATCTCACGCATCTGCGGTTTATACATTGTTATACTCTCTTCTTCTTGATTCAACTCAACTAAATTCTTCACATATTACAGGGATAGTTTGTTTTACATTTCATCACTGGTATACTCTCATGATCATCTTCGTTAATATATTATTTTTTATTCTTCTTCGTCATCGATTAATCTCTTCTCTTTGTATCACATTAAACGTCATCTCATAATCTTTTTCATTTCGGGGTTTACTTCTCTGGATAATATTCATGAATATATTTTCTCATGGTTTTAATTGAGATATAGTCCATGTGGTATAGGCTTTCTTCTAGTAAAAGACACTAGAAAACATTGTGGTTGTGTGTTATTTCTTATCTACATTAATGATACTTATTTGGTTTTGTTCCTCCAACTTCTTATTTTCTCCTTCTTTCATTGGTAGTACGGGTGTGATGTTAACTTTACTTGTTGACGTGGCTCTTGGAAATTTACTGTGCCAAGGTTCTTGTTTGTCAGTCTCGTATAGTATTTCTTCCTTTCATTGGTAGTATGGGTAGGATGGTGTTTTACTTGTTGACGTGGCTCTTGGAAATTTACTGTGGCAAGGTTCTTGTTTGTCAGTCTCTTATAGTATTTCTTCCTTTCATTGGTAATACGGGTATGATGGTAACTTTACTGTTGACTTGGCTCTTGGAAATTTGGTGCCAAAGATGGAATGTGTCTTTCTCGTATAGTACTTCTCTCTTTAGTAGTAGTACTATTATTTGTAAATACAATTTTCTTGATCCTTTACATAACTTCTTTGGAACATATTTTTTGCATTACAAAATTACAATATCGTCAACGTTCATTTTCATAGTTATATATTCACTTTTTATTTAATATAAACAACAAATAATCTTCATAGCAATATTCCATCCTTTCTTCATATAGTCAATATTTATCCTCATAATTATATTTTCATTTTTCACTTATTAATAAACAATAATTTTCATCGCTATATTTCACTTTTATCTTATAATTTAATCTTCGATATACCGTTTCATTGAAGCTTGTGTCAGCATTATTGGTTATCATAATAGTCTGTCCCATAATTCAATGTATTTTGTATTCATTTTTATCCGTAGTCATCGCTCTCCTCTCTTCTTGTCGTTCGAACCTCTTCAGTGTTCATACTCCTGTCCGTTCTCGACATATATCTGGCTATCATTTGGTTTTTCCATTTGAAAGCTATCAGGGCTTTGTCTGCCTTCCGTTCTTCCGTCTTCTTTTTCTCTCTCTCTTCAATGTACTTGTGTCCATGGTTCTCCTGGTTGTTGTTAGTACTGACGTTTGGTATCTCCTCCAATTCTGTTTGACCGTCATCCGTCTTCTGATTGGGTGCTTCCATTAATTGGCTCCTTTTCTTCCTTAGTTCTCTTATTTCTCTGGCGTATCTTTCGATAATCCGGTCCCATTTCTCTTGATAGCCTTCCTTTTTCTTAAAATATCTCACTCTTCTTTTGGAAATCTTTGGTTGGAATATTTTATTAGTTATCTTCTTCCTTGTCGTCACATAATCTTCCTCCTCATCCATCTCCATGGAACTCCTCCGATACTCCTTCCTGAAGACCCCTTCTTCATGGTTGATAATTGTTAAGTTAATCATGTTAATCAGACCGCTTCGAGTCATTTCAATTAATTCTTTTGTGACTCTTGCCTTCGGACGTATGGTTCTTCTTTCTTCCCTCTTCACCTCTTCCGTTTCTTGAATTATCTGGATCTTCTTTTCTCCACTATCTTTAGGCTCTGGACTCGCTTGTTCTATGTTTTTATCTTCAGGAACTTTTTCAACCTCCATTTTATCGTCTACTATTAATTCTCTTCTTATCTTCTTAACGCTCTCTTCTGTCTCTTCACAACATCTTTTGGTTGTCTCTCCCGATCGCTTATAATCATCCTTCACTACCGTGTTTATCGACTCCACGCTCTCCTTGTCGTCTCCCTTTATTTTCTTATTCATTCGGTTTAATCTCCCATTGATCTCGTAAATTTTCTTGTTGGTTTGGTCGATTTTAATCCCCAACTCTGTAGACAGATCCTCCTTCATTATTGCCATTTTCTTCTCTAATAGCTCTTCAGTCTTTTTCTGTCCGTCTTCCATCCTCCTGTTGGTTTCACTTATTTTGTCATTCAACTCCTCCTTCAGGGATTCTATGTTTTTACTCAACTCCTCCTTAGTGGATCGACTGGTTTCGTCCAGCTTCTTTTCCATCGTTTCTATCTTCTGGTTTGTGGACTGACTGGTCTCATCCATTTTGTTGTTCAATTCTTCCCTCAAAGATCGATTGTCCTCCTTTAATGATTTCTGGCTTTCTTCCATAAATGCTCTCGTACTCATTAACATTTCTACAACGTATATGTCTCCTGGTTGCACCGGTTTCTCGGGTTGGTTTACTTCCTGTTGAACTTCTTGGGGTATTACTTCCGGCTCCTCATCAGGTTGCTGAACCTCCTCCGCCGGTTCAAGTTGTTTATCCTCGATTTCTAATAGAATCTCTTCAACATCTTCTGTTGATGTTGCCTCCTTCTCTTCTAGTCTAGCCTCCCTCTCTGCCTCTGCTGCTCTCTTTTTTGAGGTTGATCTTCTAGTATACATCTTGTCGCTCTGGCAATGCACTTGCTGTCTCTCGACGGATTGGGTTATTAAATTATTGGTTAAATTGTCAATTGTTTTCTCCCTAATCCGGGCTCAGACGTTGGGCGCCAATCTGTTATAGAACAGATATTTAGATATAGATGTGTGTTGGTCGTATGTGTATTGATTGTAGATACGCTCCGGTATCCACAACAATATTGTATTGATTAATTTCCAAAAATGTAATTATTATTAGCGGTTTGATTGTTATTAATAATTGTGTGGGTATTGCCGTTAAATCCTTTAATTTAAAAAGTATTTTCGCACTCCGCTGATCACCTCCCCTCTTACCATATGTTGATATTACTGTTCTGTTGGGTGACTGCTTCAGCTGTAACATACACTCTACACATACAAGGGGATATTCTATTTGAATATCATACGTGATAAGCATGCACAATAAAATAAAATAAAAAACTGGATTATGATTTGAATTATAAGGAATATTCAAATTCTGCCGCCACCTTTTGATAGAACTAGCTATTAAAACTAAACTATTTTAATTTTGAAATTAAACACTTTTTCCACTGGTAAAAAAAAAAACTGAGGTTTATTAACAGTTTTGGAATGCTATTAAATCTTTTAAAATCAACAATCAATCACTAATAGTTTTACAGAAAAATAATTATTATGAACAATTTTAAAAAGAAACTCTTCTTAACCTCAAGGCTGGTAACACTGTAGGTTAATACAATAATTTTATTTAGAGAGGTTATGTCCTCTTTACATAGTTGAATTACCAAGTTCGTGTGATCTTTGAAGTGACATGATGCCAGATACAAGATGTGGTGTTTTATAACAATATTTAATAAAGAATTAATAGAAAACAAACAAACAAATATTAAAATTGAAAGTCGGTACCATATAATCGATAACTATCGTATTATCGTACGCGGGATTCAGTACACAGTGGTTACTTTAATAAACACGTGCGTTGATTTGCACTGGTAAAAATTACTATTATTATTTAATAGTTGGCTATAGAAATTATTTATTGACAAGAGAAAAAGTTTATAATAAAAAAAAAAAAAAACTTATGATAGCTTTCATTTGGTTTGTATTACTTGAGAACAGACTTATGAAAAAGGTGACAAGTTGTTGTTATTATTTCTAGGTTATCTAGTAACGTAAATAGTTATTAGGGTTAAATATATTATTCATTGATTTCTTATTAATCTAAACATATATATACTATTCATAATACTTCTGATGCGTAACTATCAGTTAATTTGAATGGGTTTTTCGCCAAAAAATAACAATATTTATTTTCATTAGTCAAATCAAAAACGACATGAGTCAATTGAGCGACTATTGCGACACTCATATTTTGTAATATTTAAATTAATCTTGACTCCTTTAATTATGATTAATAGTAAAAACATTTATTTCGTAAGTTAATAAATGCAAAATAATTCCTTCATTAATTCTGATAACTTTCATCAGAATTGCTACACTTCGATACTACTGATTAGAGTAGTATCCAAACAATCATTTACAGAAATTATTATTTGTTTTATTTTTTAAATAATGAAAATATAGTACTCCCTGGTTTTTTATCAACACAAAACTCGAAAATACGACCGATATTATACACTGGTTGTATTTTATTATTATATTCACTCCGCACTGTACACTCGTTAATTGTTTGTTATGTGTAGGTTAGGCGTGTGTAGTATGACTCATGTATATGTGTCGCGCACAATTCAAATAAAACTTCTTCATCGATTTTGTCCGTCGAATTATGCGTGTTGACTCCTTGATGATTGAAAGATGACTGTGACGCTTCTCCTAAGCGTCTCTGGCTTGTCTGCCGGTTTTCATTCATTTGATTGGTTCAATTCTTTGAACTCTCCGACCCAAAACACCTTGATTTAGTAAAACTTTTAATTTATTACCAATTTCGTATATGGGTTGGAGACTAAAGTGACGTAAACGCCGATGCACAAAATGATTAAAAAGTTTATAATCGTTATAACTTTTTTATTAGTTGTCATATTGTTGAATGGTTGGTGTCAATAAATCGCGGACATCCTGGGCTTTAAATAAAGTCCAAACAAGAATGAAATCCGTCCATTATTAACTTACTACAACGATTTCACAAATTTTTATGGTGAATCTTAAAATTAATAAGTTTATTTCACCAAATCTTATCTAATTACACAATAACACTTCTGATTAAACGTTTTGAGTCCATTTCTCAATTGCTTAATACAAAAATTTGGGAGTAATTATTATTCAAACAATGTTTGATAATGGCGTCTCAAGCGTCCATATTCGATTATTTATAATCGCCCTTAATACTATTATTCCTTATCTAATAACATTTGTTTTGTATTCTAATAATAATAAAAACGTTTATTTACATTGGTTTACACTTTAGTATATTCACAGTGTTGTGTTTCATATACTAGTAGTCTTATCTAACTACCTTCTGATCTCTTTTCTTTAAATTGTCACTTTGTTTTTGTTTTTCTACATAAGGTATATAATGTTGAAAATGCAAATAGTGTACAACTATAGTATCCAGTTCATTTAATATATTTGTTAGCCTTTCGCTATCTGAAAACCTTTCAATTCCTAGTATTGGGTCATGACATGGCAGTCAGTTATTTTTTAATAAATCAATAACTAAATTGTTATTATTATATTTGACATAGATTCTCAAAGTAGTATCAGATATCCTTCTGATTACTGATAACATTTTTATTTACCTTTGAACAAGTTTGGATGGTGCATTTTGCTTAAATAACTTGCTACATAGTGTTTGTTTACATTCTGATTCCACCATCATGGTCATTTAGTTTTCAATAATTTGTCTATAAAATTACTATTCTTATGCTTATGATCTGTTCTCATAGTAGTATTAGATGTTCTTCTAACTACTGGTAACACTTTCATTAATCTCTGTGTAAGTTTTAATAAGGTATTTTGCTTAACTAGTTTGTTACATTGCCTTTGCTTACATCTGGCTATTCATTCATAGTCAGTTAGTTTACAATATTCTGATCATAAAACTATTATTATTACACTTATAATCTGTTCTCATGGTAGTACCAGATGTTTTTCTAACTACTGGTAACACTTTCATTAATCTCTGTGTAAGTTTTAATAAGGTATTTTGCTTAACTAATTTGTCATATTGGGTTCCCTTTCATCTAGCTTTGTGCTATCATATTTAATCTGCTTTATGTGCAGTGTATTTCAATATAAGACATTATTTATTAGCATGCATCATTATTTATAATGAATCTTTGATTGACACAATTGTTGATGGTTGTTTGGTTTAATTAACATATATGATTTTTTGTGTTTTATAGGTGCATTTCCTATGGGGTTATGTAACAATGTACAACATATTCTTATGCAGCATTTGCTACTACTATTATGGCTTCATTATGGTATTCTATTACAATGGTTTAATTGTTGATTATTACACATGTTTGCACTATTTCTTCTAAACAATAATACAAATATTCTTGAACTAATGATAATACATTTCTTGTTATGGTTAGTACCTAATTTCTGTTACATTGTTGTTTGATACTTAACAAACTAGTTTGTTTGTTATTATTTTTTCTGGCCTTTCTTTGTATTGTATTCTGTTTTGCCGTGGCATTCAGTTACATTTCTTTTAAAATTCAGAAAGTTTTTCATTATCAGGTTCTATATTACTGTTCTATCTTACATTTCTTGGTGGTGTTATGATTATCTGTTTGGATTAAAATCTTCATTAAATTAGTCACACTAACTGTCTGTGTATTTTGGACTATTTAATCTTTGATGTTTCCACTACGAAGGTAACACATTTTCTTCTGCTATAAACCTTATCACTTGAATTGTCTGTGGGGTTTATTAGGTTAAAATTGGTTAACTGGTCACAGGTTCTCACACTTACATTAAGTATTCACTATTACTGTTTGTGATTTCTTAAATATGTTAAACACTGTTTTTTCATAGTTGAAAATCGCTATTCTTCTGGTTACTAGTATTGTCCCTAGTATACTTGGTGAATGGTGATTTCTTGTATCGTCTATCCATTTTCTTCTCTCTTCATGTCATGTTTCCTTGTCCTTCTTCTTCCTTTCTTCTTTAGGTTTAAACGTCTTCTTCAATATTTCCATTGTAGTAGTCGTTGTTCCATAATATTTATATTTGTAAATATATTGGTTTGCCTGCCATTATTGTGGTTGCTCTTGAGTTGTCTCTTCCTTTTATTTTACATAGTCATTGTTTTGTTGGTTCCCCTCACTGTTGGAATCCTGTTGTCTTCTTTTACACTTTTATATAGTCATTTTATTGTTTTGTTGGTTCCCCTCACTGTTGGAATCTTGTTGTCTTCTTCTTCATTGTATTGTTTTGTTATTTCCCCTCACTGTTGGAATCCTGTTGTCTTCTTCTTCATTGTATTGTTTTGTTATTTCCCCTCACTGTTGGAATGCTGTTGTCTTCTTTTACACTTTTATATAGTCATTTTATTGTTTTGTTGGTTCCCCTCACTGTTGGAATCTATTGGGCCTGGTTTCTAACATTTTATATTTTGGCTCATGGTCATTTTCCTTCTCTCTTTTGTGTACGATGCTGCTATGTTACACTTCCTTCTTCTTTGTTGGAATTTTACACTAATATATCTGTAGATACACACTTTTTGTTCACATATTTTTACTTACTTAGAAATATTTTCATGCCTTCCCGTCACTTGACGTAATAATTGCTTACTTTATGTAACTACCAAATTTGGTAACATTACAATATATATATATATATATATATATATATATATATATATTGTAATAAAACGTGTTACAGATACGGAAAGAGATGAGAATATGCCTATTTATAGTTTGGAATTTATTTCTATCTTCCTTCTGGGTAGCGGATTCCTTTAAAATAATGCCCCGCGTTTGGATGCCATCTGTAATGAAACGTGTTACATTGCCAAAAATAAAGTGTTGATTTAAATTTGTTTATTGAAAAAGAATTGTTAAGAAAAATTTATTCTGAAAGGGTAAAAACCACCTTGTTGCTCTAATCGATTTCAGCTTCAACCGGCTAGACGTCTTGTTCGCTGGTTACGCAGTCTGGCTCGTTCGTTTGTCCACACTCCTTGCTGCTGCCTGTAATTTTTCTGAAACTGATCTAATGTTCCTACAAATAACAACTCTTTTTAATCAGATTGATGATTTTTATTCTTATTTCAGTTATTCAAAATAAAATAGTCGACTTTTAGGTCGAACAAGGTCATAGTCGGGTTGACTCAGTTGCTCAATTCGATTGTGCAAGGATACAAATTTTATAAAACATTAACTTTTAAAAAATAATAAGAATCTCAGGGTTCTGGGTTCTTTAAGACGGCTATGGAAGTCAGAAATGCAAATAACAAGTACAATACATCACAAATGTCAGTAAAATTAAAATCTTATTAACTAATATTACGATAAATAAAGTTTGGTTCCTAGGTAACAGCGAATATTTTGGTTTACTCAGGCTAGCTGTGAGACGGACAAAATGGCCGCTGATGTATTCAGCTGAAAACGCTATCCAAAAATGTCCTCGCTCCGTTCCTTTCCTTTGGAAATAAATGATTTTTAGTGTGTTCACAGTTTTAATTTAAGTTTATTTCTTTTGTTGTCACTTGTGTTCAGTTGTTGGTGTTTTGTGAGTTAACCTGAGTGTTGTGTAGTCGTAGTTGTAGGTTAGTTATAAACTCGAGTGATCTCACCCACACAGAAATGTTCAAATTTTGCTTTCACTTTTGGTGATCGAAGTTTTTCCTGTTTCTTGGTGTTTTCATCTGTTAACGGCAGTTAGTTTATTCTCTTCTTTTATACGGTAATTAATACTTTGATTTGCAGTTGTTTATACTGTTCTACTCGTTCAAAAACTGATTCCTTGTTTTACATTAAATTTTTTATTTCAGAGCTCATCTGCCCTCTCCTGAAGTTAACAATGGAATAATAATTTTTCGTTTCTTCATTAACGGTCTTGACCAAGAAACTCTGGCCTGCTATTGGTTAATACCTGTGAACTTTGGGGTCACATGACCAGTTTACAAAAATCAAATATCCTTACACATATGCTAAAAAATACTCCTTTTCTAGCTTTAGATCATATTAAATTTAAGTTACATAGTGTTTTTCTATGTAAAATTATAGGTATTTTGATACCTCATTTTACATGAGTTGGTCATTATAAAGGATGAGTTCTCACCTTAAAAAAGTTGTAATTTTGGGCCTATACTTTACTTTTACATTTGTTATATCACTTTACAATTCTTTAAATTTATCTAATATGTAATATTACCATTAAAACAATTAAAAAATAAAATCTTTTGACATGTTACTTAAAGTAGTGTTTACATGGCCAAGTTTACAATCATAAATTAACAAATAATATAATTAGAACAAAATCTTTTAACATGTTACCTTTAAGGTATTGCCTTCATGGCCAAATTCTACATTTATAAATTGACAAACAATCACAAACTACTTGGTGTACCATACTTCCATCCCATCAATCTTATCAAGCATTACTGGGTAATGAATAGATTATTGTTCATATGTCCTGGTTTCTAGTACACAATTTTCTTACTTTGCCAGTAGGCTCAAACTAACTTACAATGTAGTTTATAAATGTTAATAACTATAGGTTTTGTTATAGAACACAAATACAACTACTTACACCAAAGCCTTCACTAACATCTCAATCTGAGATGAAACCCTTCACCACAATTCACTATTGGTGTTATTTATAGGTTTTCCTTTTTTTAAAAGTAATTAACCCACACTTATGCTGTCACCACTCCACTGACACTTATTGTATTTATCATATATTTGGTGTTTCACTGGCATCCTATTTGCCTAGTGTTTGTACATCAAGTAATAATAGGGAAATTAATTTTTTACAGTCTTTTTCTGTTTAACTAGTGATTACCCTTGTTACCCACTCTCTTACATCAACATTCTTTTAACAGGTTTGTATTTTATAATTTATTATACATTTTATTTGCTTACTGCACTCTTGTATTGTACTTTTATTTTTATTACATTTTATGACCTAGTTTTTAAAAGTTTATTATTCGTTTAAATTGGTAGAATAAGTGATCCTACCCATTCTGACTTCTACTGAATTGAGCAATTCTTTATTTAAGACAGGACTATCATTGTCGCGTTACAATATATAAATTGCAGTGGCGGCTGGTGAGATTTTAGTTTGGTGGGGCTGCACTACAATTTTCACCTTTCAACATTTACCATTATCATATATTAGTGAAATTTATATACTATTACTAGGTCTTTTACCTGTATTGAAGCTGAAGCTGTGACAAAACATTGGTCCAATCCTCTTTGGTGCTGCTGCTGTTGGTGATGATATTTATGATTATGATTAATTATGATTTAAGTTCCAAACACTAAAGACCTACACTTTAAAATTCAAACAAATTATAAATTTTAATTTACACATTAATCTTGTAGGCATTAAAATTTTTAATTTACACATTAACCTTGTAGACATTAAAATTTTTAAATCAAAATATAATAGTGAGGTATGTTTTTAAATAAAATTAGAAATAAATCACTGTTTCTTTCACAATTTTATTTAAACATGAAGTCCATTCTCCATTATTTGCAACTGGAAAGCTTATTGATAACTTTGTCATTAAAATTAATAATATTTTCAATCATTTCTTTTTCTGTGCTTAACATTGCTAAAGCAGCAAGATACTCTTGTGTCGTTGTACTTCTTAGGAAACTCTTTTCAACGTGGAGAAGCACCTCTCGGGCTCAGCAGTAGTCATGGGAGTAGTTAGAATTATTTGGAGGAGATTGAACACTTCTGAGCAGGACTCGGCAGTTCCTGTATCCAACATGATTTTGTAGGTTTTCATAACCTCTGAATTACTGCGGAATTCTTGCCTCTCATACAAAACAGATAGTTCAGTTTCCAAACAATCTTTACACAAGAAAGGGTAAGCTTCAATAGTTTCAGCAAATTCGGGTGAAGAACTTATATTGTCTTTGGAGAGGGAGAAAAACAGTTTTGCTGCTGACAGATGTTTATTAAAAGAAAATCTCTCTTTTATCTAATAACAAATAATATCACACACCTCCTTTACAGAAACAAGATTATGCGATAACGTTTTACTTTTCTTCTTGAGCAGAGTGTCTTCTTGTTGGTCAGTAACAGAAAGAATTCTATTTCTTTCATTCATGATTGCCTCAAGAAATTTATTTACTGCAGTATAGATACTACTGGAGTTTGCATTATGATGCTGCAGCAGGTTGTATAAAATATCCACATGAGACATGATGTGATGAGAAAATTCTAGCCAAAAGTTGAAGTCCTGGTCATTCAGCATACAGAGAATACCTGCAGCCGCTTGGACAGTGGAATGAATTTGGTCAATTTGAAGTTTCTCAAAGCATACTATTAGACTTTCCTTGTTTTCAAAAATGGTGTTCACTAACCGGCTTTTAAAATTCCATCTTATGTGTGATACTCGAGGTATTCGTTTAGAAATACTGTCTAAAATAGATAATCGTGAGGGTGACTTCAAAAAAAATTCAGGTATAGCGGCAATACTACTGAAATAAATACGAGCTTGTAAGTTTTGTGATGCTGCCTTTTCTATAATTAAATTTAATTGATGCCCATAACAGTGTACAAAATGTGCATATTTGTGTGACTGTTGAATTATTTTATGCACACCTCCCTTCTCGCCACTAATAATGGGGGCTCTGTCGTAAGTCTGAGCTATAAGTTTGTCACTGTCGCCATTCAGGACTATATTTACCTGTTCTAAAATGCATTCTGCTAACACTTCAGCATTTTGGGTTTTTAGGTTAAAAAAATCCCCAGAATCTTTCATGCACAATTCCGCTCAGTTCATAACGAAAAACAATAACTTACTGCGTAAGACCTGACACATCTGATGTATCATCCGACTTTACTGATAAAAATTTAGATTGTTTAATTTCAGCACGTATTTCATCATGACACATCTCAAGGATACAGTGTAGAAGTCCGTTCTGAATTGTCTTAGACGTTCCCTTAAACACGGTTGACTTCATAAAATGACTTTTAAGAGACCCATTTAACTTTCTAGCAAATTCTAACAATCCTCGAAATACACCAGGATTCGATGACTGTGAAGTTTCATCATGACCACGTAACGGAAGCTCAAATTTTCCACAAAACTTGACGCCAGTCAATAATTTTCGAGAGAATTTCTTGATTTTGTCTCACTTTTTCATTGTATTTGTTTGTTTGTTGTTTGTAAGCATCACTTAACTGATGTGCAATGTTTACTTTTCCTAACATAGCTAAATCAATTACATTCTTCATGTTTTGCTGAATCTTCGTGTTTTTTTACTTTCTCGCCAAAATGTGTTAAATCATTCACTCCAACTTTTGTCCAAGTTGCATCACCTCCAAACAATAAACAAGAAAAGCAAAATAGTGCATTCTTTTCAGAACAGCCACACAACCACTTATGTTTGGAATAAATGGACACATTAAATTTCCTACAATAAGTCTGATTTCTGTTTGACGATGACTGAGAAATTAATAAATCAATAGTCTTGCAACCTAAATTCTTAATTTCATTCTTCTCTGCTAACGGTAATGATGAAAAATTGATGTTTTACAAATATAAAACACTATTTTTATTTTTATTCATATTTGTTTTAAAACTCCAACGGTAGAAATTAGCACAGTCTACAAACACGGAACACGCTGCCAGCAAAAGATTTGCACGCACACATTCAACTTCTCGGCAGCCTCAGGCTGGGCTGGACTGAATGTAGCCCAAACTTGGCTTGTTAACGAAGCGTTCTCCCACCACGTGCCTCAAGCGGAGACGCAACGCACACTTGTCTAAGTAGGGCACAGCCCGCCTGTCACATACACGCATCTATCTACACGACCATCAGTTGTGGCTGAACGCGAGTATAAAAATGTATTTCTTATACTGACAAATCTTTGAAGAATACATAATTTCCTAAATAAAAAGTTATTTAAATATGGTAATTAGTTTTCCTTGACAATTGTAGGCAGGGCTGCAGCCCTTATGTACGAGCCGCCACTGATAAATTGTATTAATACAGTAAAGATATTAGCTATTGTATTTAACACTCCACACTTGGACTTAGTCTTTAAAATCTTTTCTGTGCATGTGTGTGTGTACACGCACGAGCCCATACATTTTCAACATGAATGATCGTTATTAGTTCTTGTTGTCAGTCAGTGTTGCAGATGTCATTAATTGTTATATCTTCCAATTTTTCGAGAACAGACATACTTTACCCCTCCCCCCACCGAATCTTCAGTCTTTATATTTTCTTATGTACAGTAATTTTTTGTTTTATATATTTTTGCACACTGAAATACTTTATAATATAAGGGACATTTCGTAAATAATTCATGCTATTAGTTAACTGATATGTATATTTAATTGTAGAGATTAAGCCTATCTCTTTACAATCCTTCTTTGTAGTCTCCCTGTTTCTCAGTGACTGTCTCCCAATATTTCGGGAGATTTACTGTTCCATTGAGGGTACCACTTTTGTTCAATCTCTGGGTGGCTTGAGTACTGCTGCAGAAAGCTTTTCCAAGGGCATACAAAATCCCAAGCTCTTACAGCTTGGGGAATAAGTATGATGGAATCATGTCTGGACTGTACAGCATGTGAGGCAACATTTCTCACTTGTACTTATTCAGGAAATCAGTCACAACCTTCCCCAGATGTAGGTGTGCATTGTCATACAAAATAAGCAAGCCAAGTTGTTTTTTTTTTTGCATTTTTCTGCACAATTTTTGCGTGAAGTCATGATAACATGCTGCTGTCACATTTATTCCACATGGAACTCTTCTCTGTCATAATGATTCTTTGTTGATCATAGGCAAAGATCATCGTTTGCTTGATATTTTATTGTGTATGTCAAAATGTTTGGGTTGCAGGGATGACAGACTTCTCCACTCATTTGACTGTGATTGTAAATTCTGGTTTAAAGTCTTAAACACATGTTTCATCAATAGCAACAGTTTGAGACAGAAATCCTTGACCTTCAATATAAAATCTTTCTTTCAGGATTGTTGCAATGTTCAGGTGTTTCTGCTTCTGTTCAGCAGTCAAGCAGTGAGGAGGGACTCATCATGCAAAAATTTTTCTTTCCTGCAAATTGTTAGCCAAATGTGAAATACTGATGTTGATGCAATCCCAGTAGTTTGTGGTATTTCCGTGCACATCACTTGAGATGATCATGTTCTTTGATTTCACAAAATTTTGATTTTGGTAATAGTTGTTGCTTCACCACCTTCATCATCTTCATTCTTGTCACCTTTGCTCTCACTGTCAACAACTTCCTCCTTCTCCTAAAAATGTGGTAACCTAAATTATGTGTGTTGAACTAATCACAATTCAGTGTCTTCTATTGGCAACAGTTTGTTCACTGCTTTGATGGGGAATATCATGAAATTTGTGTGAGTTTTGTAGCCATTTGTGTCCATTCCAGTCTCCATTTATTAAGTAACTACAGTTGATAATAGTTAGGCCTACAGTAAATAGATTCTCCATTACAAGAATTAACTTCAGTTGAGGATTTTATCATCTTTTATGGTTTTGTTGTGTTTTTTTTGTGTGAGATAGAAGCTGTTTGGATTGCAAGTGAAATTCAGTTTAATACGGCTGATTAACTGTATTTTTATGAATATCTCGTGTCTTCTAACAGTGTGGGAGCTTCCAGTTAAAGTACATTCTTGATGTTAGTAGTAATGTGAAGTGTCATTTTCATATTTAATTTATTAAAAATGTCAAGATTTTTACAGATGTTACTGTAGATTGTATGTACTCATTTTGATTCTGTAGTTATCTTTTTCATCTTCATGAAGTTTCTTGAACTTGCTCTCCTGTTTTAATGTTTCTTGAGAAAACTGCCAATAATTGAGTTTTATATGTTGTGTAGAATAAGATGTAACATGTGTGAATCTGTCTCTGACATCTGTGTAATGTCTCTGACAGTTAATGATTTCGAAGGTTAGAGATAATAGAAACGTACTTTTCTCAGAACTCTTAGCTATGATGTGGAGCTAAGATGTGGTGTAGAATCAGGAATATGTCCGTGTAAGTGTATGAAATGGACACAAAATTGATAAGAAAATGTGTGTAGTATTTTCACATGATATGATCACAATAAGTGTCACTTTAGGTGGTCACGTGGTAGGGGACAACTTCAGTAAATTATCTACATGACACACACAAGTATTGTTTGCTGTCATAATATTAATGTTTGTGTAATGATGTTTTTCACCAGACATGTGCTACTTATTCTTAGAACAAAAGGACAGATTATCTAGGTTTTACTCAAGTAAAACTATATATATCTATAGAGCACAGTTTGGAAAACAATGTTTCAGACATTTCTACATTAATACATACTTGGCATGCTGAGGCATGCTTGTGTGTACTAGGTGTGTCTATCGTTATTTACACACGCATTGTTAACTGATGAGCCATCATGTTTTCTACCAAAAACAAACTTAACTGATTGTGTGCTTTCACCACGATGGAATTAAAGACCATGTACAATCTAGTTCCTGAAAAAGTCATATGAGTTGCATACAGCCCCGCTTTTTATGAAATAGAAATGAGTTCTTATTTGATTTTTTGTTGAAATACATACAGTGTTTCTCCTGTAGTACTTATTCTTCCAAGCACCTTCAATTTAAAGCATTGGCTGTAAGAATGAGGTAGAACAGTGTGAATAATACAATATTGAAACGTATCTTAAATAATAATTCTTTCCAAATGTAACCTTTTTAAACACTTAAAAACTGTGTCACGGTACCTTTTTAAACAAACACCTTGTATTTTTTTCATTCAGTAGGATCATTTGACATTGTGATGTTGTATTATTATATAGTAATTGTATATCGTGACAATCTCACATTGTCAATGGATGTAACATAATTTTTCTATTTTTGTATTATGTGTAACAATTTTAACACTTCCTATTCAATCACCAGAAAATTTGCTTATTCAGAGAATTGCTAACGTTTATAACTGTGGACAGTTGTTGCTCCTGAGTAACAGAGCAGGGCAGAGTTCATTTGACCAAAACTGAACCTACAACATGGTAGTGTCTGACCTCTACAACATGGTAGAGTGAACATTGTTAGTGTCTGACCTTAACAACTTTACTGTCCAGCCAATGTCTTATAGCATGGTGTTTGCTCTGGATTAATATGTTGCTTGTACAAAAAGTGTGTATTATCCAAAAACAAAATAGTTCACAGCAGGAAAATAAGACTTACAGACAAATGTGATACATTCAGTAAAAATTAATTTCAGACTTCTTTTGATGTGAAATCAAATTTTTATTATGTGTATGTAGGTAAATTCTTCATTAATAAAAACTTAAAAAAAAATGACAATAATACCCACTGATGTGTAAGGCTATGACTGGTCCAATAATTTTTTGTTATCCATTTTCTTTTCTAAAGAGTGCAGTTTCTATTATGTTTCTATATTATTAACAGTGTTATTTATTTTGTTGTAATATATCAGAGAGTCATACTTAATTTTCAATTGAGGTGAATGATAAAAACTACCAGAGATGAATACAATCATCATTATAAAGCATCCTAAAAGATAAAACATATAGTAGCCTATAAATTGCATGTGTGTGTCCTGTATTTTGTTATTGCCATGTTTTGTTTTGATTGTTAGGTGTGAAGAACTGATTGTAAACATTCTGTAGTACTAACATTTTGTTAACACTCTGTACACCATTCTGAACTTTATTTTGTTTTCTTTTGTTTGTAGCAATTGGTTTGTTAGAAAATCTAACACATTTGGATGTGTCATGCAATATGCTAGCCGAACATTCTGCCATATCGCCAATACTGTTTTTGTCATCGTTAACGTATATCAACTTGAAGTGCAATCCAATCAGTTACCATCCACACCACAGGCTGCACACGTGTTCCTTTCTTAACAAAGATATTCCTGCACAACAGGTAATTTGTAAATTTAGAATAACAAGAGAATTATGAATTACTTAATGTACACTTTTAATATATGTTTACAATGTGATTGTTTTGTCTTCTACTTGTTATGTTTGTAACCTGCATGTCAGAAATGGAGAGAAGAGTAGCACTGGCTTCAGAAGTTTTCAGAGAAAAGGAATGTCCTCACAAGTAATTATGTGGATTTAGAAGTTAGGAAGAAGGTGATGATAAGTTAGTAAAGTTTTGCAAAAGAGCACCTTTCTTTACAAAAGTGCAACTTAGATCTTGAGGAGGAAGAAGAAGAAGGCCTGGCTGGAATTGTAACTAAATAGGAACTAATGAATTTTATAGGAAATAATGTAGTCTCCATTTTCAACTGTACATTGCTCCCAACACTGAACCAGTTTTCTCATCCTATCCTAGAATTCTGGCAGTCTTTTCTTGATCCATGACTTCACTGCATCCTTCTTCTCTTTATTATTTGTGGTGAAATGAATGTCCATAATGTCTCTAAAGAGGTGTAAGTTGCAGGGCACCAAATCTGGTGAATGTAGAGGGATTGGAATGTGTATGAATTTCAACTGCACAAAAGCCTTGGTTGTGCAATATGTGTGTGGCCAAGCATTACTATGTTGCAGCATCAGTGGGTCAGTAGATTATAAAACACTCTTCTCCTATGGTGTTTTAATGTCTGTGTACTGCACAGAATTCACAGTAAATTCAGCTTCCGGGTGGTATCACATAATGTGTGAAGAACAGTTACAACTCCCAGAACACTGTCAAAAGAAGTTTTATGGAGAGCGTTGGGTTTTGAATTTTTTGGATTGCGGTGAATTGAAGTGCCAGTATTCAATGCTTTATTTTTTCCTTTGGGGTTGTAATGATGCATCCAAGTTTGTCTCCCTTCACAATATTGAAAAAGAAGTCATCTTCATGGTAACATTTCAGCAGTTGATCACAACTTTCTTTTGTTGTTGTTTATTCCCTGCTCTGAGTTTATATTGCAGTCACAGCAGAAAGATTTTATAGTAACCCAGTTAATTGATAATTATCCTACTCGTTCCTTCAGTATGCATACCTGGTTGGTGTTATGTTGTTTCATGAAGTGATGGTCATTTTGAATCAGTTTGTCCACCTTTCACTGCTTCTCTTAGGTCAGATAAACTGTATGGCCACTGTTGTAGCGGGGCATTTTTGGGCAGACCTGGGGTAATAACAGAATTTGTATTTTTTCATAAATAATAATTAACTAATTGAGAGATAGAAAAATTTCATGACCGAGAGGTAAATTTGTTATGTGGAAGCGATCGCAACGTGGCTGCACTGCTGTTGACTGTATGAATTGTTTAATAATTGTGTGGACCGTTTTAATAACTGCAAATGTACCAAAGTCAGTTCAAGGACAATGACGAACCCGGAAAACGTAAACACGTTATGTAGCAAAATCTGTCAACAAATTATATAACCAGACATCAAGCGATGTGTTGCGTCAGCAACTTATATAATGATGTGTGT
The DNA here is from genome assembly GCA_034769895.1 of Magicicada septendecula. NCBI lineage: Eukaryota > Metazoa > Arthropoda > Insecta > Hemiptera > Cicadidae > Magicicada > Magicicada septendecula. Next base: position 230,998,898 of record CM068373.1, read on the forward strand.
CACTTCAACAGGCCAAAAACAGTCCACTGGCGAACGAATACAAACTGTAAACCAATGAGAGTTGGGCGAACAACAGCCGCTTCACAAAATAGCGCCTGTAAATCTGCCCAGTCCAATCTCATCGCTCGCGCGAGCAACAGCTATGTAAAAGTTTCGGAACATAAGTGCGGGCCCGCATACAGTAAAATTGTGAATCTTTATATTTATATCTAAAACACAAACAGTTTTCGGCCGTAAAAATGTAATAGTGCGAACCATAAAACGATATAACCGCAAAACAGTGCACGCCATGAGGAGACACCCCAGGAGTCGAACTCATATACAGGAAAGTAGACATTCAAAAATAATAATAAAAAATGCTGGTTTAAATATATAAATAAATAAAATTAAAGAAAAAATGGGAAATTTAGGGAAAGATTTTAAAATGGGGGGTAGTATGTGAGCGAGTGTGAGGTTTTGTTTGATTATATAAATAGGGAATGAAGTGCTGGTTTCCGTAGTTAAAACTAACCCTAGTAGTATAGAAATTATTTCTATGTAAAATCTTGATTTCTTGTTACACTAAAATGTTATATTTTTTTTTATTAAAAGTTGTTTTCTTAATTTCATTTTGTGTGCGTTTTTCCAGAAAGGTTAATAAATTTTAATTAATGACGAAACATATAACGTTCTCTTTATTTGTTCAAACAACATTCTGATTTTCCTGTTCGCCAAAAAGAACCCGTATGAACGTAAGTAGGGTAAGCACGTATATATTTTTTTTTCTCTTTTAAGAAGTTGGCGATACAAGATGGCTACCCAAAAAATTAATGTTCTCAATTACTTTAACCTTGTTTGTATCAATGATAAAAAAAATATCAATAATATCAAACGTATCAGTGGCGCCCGAACAGGGACGATTTATATAAATGAAATTATATAAATATAGGCCTACGGGGAGAACAGAATGATTGTTTGAAGTAGAAAAGAAAATTTTATGCATACGTAAATTAGACGTAAGAGGTTATGTTTAATATGGGTGAGTAGAATATTTTTCAATAAGTATATGTTACGTATAATAAGATTATATGAAGATATATATATAAAAAATTTTTTTAAGAAAAATGGCAGACAATCATGAAACTGTCAGCGTCACTGACAGTGTAGATGAAAGCCAGATAAGCATAACTGAATCTCAAATCATGCATGAAGGTGTTCACTCAACACCAGTCATGAACAAAACGGCTGAAGATAATGATTTAATCAAGATGATGAAATTGCTGTTTAATGAACAGAAAAACGAAATCAATGAGAAGTTCGATATTCAAAAGAATAGTTTTAAAGAGTTGAAACATGAGATACAAGAAATGAATAAACATTTAGAAAGCACTAACGAAACAATAAGAAACAGTTTAAATAAGTTAGAACAGAAGTTCGAGAAATTAGGTGACAATGTTTTAAGTAAGACAAAATGTAAAAATGACGAAATAGTAGACAATTTTGAGAGTATAGTGGGGGTGAAGAATAATGTAGAAGCAAATGATGAAAATATAATAACAAATAGTACTGATGAAGTTTTAGAATGCGATAATGAAATGTTAATGAGTGTTTCTGAAGTAGAGAGAGAGTGGAAGAATAATGTAGTAATTAAATGGGGACAGAGGACAAATTTTCCCCTTATTGTTTATAATGATGATGATGATTTAATGTTGTTTTTTCAGGGCAAGAGACCCTTATTGTTAAATGAAGTAATGTTGTATAATGTTGTACCCTCTGTCCGAAATAATTGTGAGAGTGTGATGTGGTGCTATGAAGAAAGAGGGTTATGTATTGAGAGTGAAATAGAATTATATAAGTTAGAAAGAAAGTATGATGAATTGAGAAAATTAATAAAAGGGGTGATGATGAATCATGTGAAATACGTACCTGTTGAAAGAGAGACAGAAAATAATTTTGATAATATCTTACCTGACTATAATGATTTACCTGACGTAGTAGTTGAGGAATACAAAACCGAGAAAACAATTTACCTGACGTTAACAAATAACACTGATATAGACTGGACAATCCTAACTTATGGTAACAAGATTTATAGTGGTACAATGGATGAAATAGAGTTGATAGATTATTATGATAGTAATGATTATCATAATTTGTGTGTTGATAAAAATGATGAATGTTACAAATACACTAGATATATATATGACGATGGTGGGTGAGCTAAAAGATCAGTGTTGGGACATTTTTAAATATTGTAAATTTTTGGTAATGACCTTGCTGATTTGGACATCTGAAGTGAGATACACTTGAACAGTTTTGACGCATATTTTGTAAATAATATTGAATTCATGTGTGTGTATTGTGAAATGTTAGAAAAGTAATGTGTATATGTTTTAGAGAATGTTGTGTTAATAATAATAATATTATTAATATTTTGGCATTCCAATTAAATAATAAAATAATTATGAAGACAATAATAAATGATTTATAGAATGTTGATAATAATTGAAATATGTTATTTTAATGATCAAATGAATATTCAATTTTAATAATAAATTGAATTAAATAAGTTGAGATGTTTAGATATTGTGATTGAATGTTATGTGTTTGAATTTTAAAAGGAATTTAAATTGTGTGATGAGATTTTAATTTAATAATCATGAATAACTAAATAAATGTTAAATGGTCTATTTTGTGGAATAACTTAATGATTAAAATATATGTTAATAATAAATTTTAAGCAATTTTGAAAATCTGACTGCAACACAGGATAAGTCAATAATGATGATAAATAAAAACAGTTAATGAAAAATTTTAAATAATAATGTTTACAAATTTTTAGATAAATGATTTAAAAGAGAATTGTTTGTTTGATGTATGCTAATAATCCAGGTTGATTGCTATTTGTGTATTGTGTTATGTGATGTATTATAACAGTGTAGTGTGGAACTGCTATGGGGGGAGGTTGTAAATTTTGTGTTTAATATTTTAGGTTAATAATGGTTAAGCTTCCATATAAAGTGGGTTAAAACCCCATCTACATTAATATTGTCATTTAAATATAAATTCTTAAATTTAATATTACGAAAGATATTTTACTTGTGATTCCCCAAATTTTCGGGCGGTCACGGCCTCACCGAACCCTGACCGTGGAATTGGTTTAGCTTTAACAGCTATGGTTGGGGCACATTACGATTACGCGCTGACCATAACTGGCCATAGCTGTTATCGTTGTAAAGGTGTATTTTGAAATTGATGGGGGGTAATAAAAGGGGAATCACCAAACTATGGAACAGCGGCTGCCACTCTGTTCGAGGAGGAACAGCAGAGCCAGGTGGTAGATCCGTCTTAAGGGTGTGTGATTATTTAACAAGAACATGTTGATGTTCACCAATTTTAAACTTAACAGCGGAAGCAGAGACACGGAGAGGTAAAACCTGCTCCAAAATATACAGTCTCTGTGGAAGCGAAAAGGCGCCACAGTCTTACATAATCGGAAATAGTGTGTGTGGCTGGGAGGTTATCTAAGGGGATAACGTATTAATAATTTGCTATATTTTAATTAATAATGATGATTTGCTACTCAATAATTTTGTTTGAATTTAAAAGAAAAAATAGATGCACTAAATACTTCCTATATTGTGTTATTATGTCTTATTGTGTTGATTGCATTTAGTATGTTAGGAATAAGAATTATAAAAATATGATAATATGTTTTCAATGTGTTTATAGATTTTAAAATGAAAAATAGTTGTGATAGGTAAAATTTTCAATGGGTTGCAAAAGATAGAAGTGGGTGATAGTAATTGTTTGAATAAAATGTTTGAATCAGTTCAAGTTGAATTTTGTGGGACATATAGATCTGTCCAAACCGAAGTCAGAGTTAAAGAAATAGTAGAGATGAAAATAATGCAATGTTGTTTTGAGTTAATGTAATGTTATAGAATTTTGAGAAGTATAAGTGGAGACACAGTAGAAATGGAGAATTTATGTAGAGTCTTGAGTGATATATTGTTGTTTATTTTGTTGATGTTAAGTTGTTGTAATTGTAGTGAGGTTATGAGATTGAGATTTTTTGGGGATGGCAATTTTGTAGTAGGGGTAGTGTAATGTGGGAGTCCGCAACATAAGGGTTGGGACGGGATTTGGTATAGTTTTAGTGGGAAGGGGCCGCCTTAGGTAAAAATCCAGGGGCCAGAGAACGGGAATTGAGCTTTTTTGGGGGGGGGGAAACACGTATCCTATGTACAAAGGGTTAGAGAGTATTTTTTTTTATATAAGAGTAGAAGGTGGCGATTGGAGTTAAAATAGTAAGTAGTTAGAGGTAGAGAAGGGTTAGTAAAATTTTGATAGAGGGGTGTCATACTAGTTAGAGATTTTGTAAGGGAACGTTAGAGTAATAAAAGGGGTAAGATTATGAGTAAATGCCAAGTGGATAAAGTAAATTATAATGAATAACGTAGAATCACCCAAAGTAATGAAATGGAATAATGATGGCCATAATTGAAAAAAAAAAAAAAAAAATTTTTGTGATTTTGAGAAACGAATTAATAAGAGTAAATCAAGTTTAAAAGTAATTTTTTGATTTTATATGCCAATTTAATAATGTAAAGTGTGTAACATTTTAAATACCAGTTGTTTATTTTAATGGGAATTAGAAGTGTAATATGTTTCTTATTTTATGTTTTATGTCTATGTTTTCTTATGTTATGTTGTGTTTGTTAGTGTAAGAGAATCTTATCATGTTGTAGTTAGGTATTCATATATATGTTAAATATAAATAAAGAACAAAACCAGTGCTTCTTGGCGCAAACCAGCACCGCTAGGGGGAAACAGATCAGTTGGGGATATGGTGTGGTATAAGGCCACTATTTGATATTTTGATTTGTTGTTTCAGTGTTTGGTGGTGCTGTGGCGGCGGACCTGAGCTGGCCTGCGCGTCAGAGCAGGGGCGTTGAGTATCTGTCTGACTCTACGGTGTTGGGATCTCGAGAGAGAAGTCCAGTATTGTCATGCAGATGCGGTCACAGTCACCGGACCAAGGGTGAGTTGATTATTTCTTTTTTTGTAAACCATACAGGGGGTTGTGGCGACATATCCTGGCTGATCCCTTTAGCAAGTATGAATGTGTCAATGAGATTTTTTATGCTTCAGCATAAAATATCTCATTGAGGGGGTATTGTAGCGGGGCATTTTTGGGCAGACCTGGGGTAATAACAGAATTTGTATTTTTTCATAAATAATAATTAACTAATTGAGAGATAGAAAAATTTCATGACCGAGAGGTAAATTTGTTATGTGGAAGCGATCGCAACGTGGCTGCACTGCTGTTGACTGTATGAATTGTTTAATAATTGTGTGGACCGTTTTAATAACTGCAAATGTACCAAAGTCAGTTCAAGGACAATGACGAACCCGGAAAACGTAAACACGTTATGTAGCAAAATCTGTCAACAAATTATATAACCAGACATCAGGCGATGTGTTGCGTCAGCAACTTATATAATGATGTGTGTCACTTCAACAGGCCAAAAACAGTCCACTGGCGAACGAATACAAACTGTAAACCAATGAGAGTTGGGCGAACAACAGCCGCTTCACAAAATAGCGCCTGTAAATCTGCCCAGTCCAATCTCATCGCTCGCGCGAGCAACAGCTATGTAAAAGTTTCGGAACATAAGTGCGGGCCCGCATACAGTAAAATTGTGAATCTTTATATTTACAGTAAAACCCCGGTTAACCGAACTAAAGGGGGGGAAGCCGTTTCGGATAACAATTTTTTCGGTTAAGCCATGAACATCTAATACTACAGTATTTTGTACTGTAATTACAGTGCGTATTTTTTAAAGGTTTGGAAGGTCAAACGAATTCAAAAATCTCTTTGTACGCTACACTTATGTTCTTTATTACAAAATTACATTTTTAGGATTACAGTACATCAATATACAGTATACAGTCATCCCCCGAGATACGTAATTAATGCGGACCATAGACTTTTGCGTAACTCTAATTTTACGTAAGTCGAATTTGAACATTGCTTAAGTGTACCTACGTACTTATTATTATACAGACATATGTATGGGTATGTACGTACATACATGAGTACGAACAAATCACTCGCGGCAAGCTACACTAATGACGTGAAACAATACCTCTAGAAAAACGAGCGATAAACATGTGCTCGGTTCCGCTGCTCAACCTTCACTGAGTAGAAGTTTCCGAGAAAGAGTGCCCGGTACGCTTGCGTTCGTGCTTAGACCGAAAAGTAAAGGATTAGCAGAGCAATAAAGTAAGAGAGAGTGTGTGTGTGTTTGTTTACAAAGAGAGAGTGAGAGTGAATAGTGTATTGACGCAGTCGCTACAAGGTACAGTATTGCATGCTTGAAATAGAATACAGTACAGTAATTCTTTGTAAAATTGTATGTTACTCTACTCAAACATTTTTCCATTTTTTGAAATTTTCATTTTACGTAACTGCGAATTTACGTAAGTCGCGTGTTACGTATCTCGGGGATGACTGTACTGTACTTAATAGTTTGGAGCATATGAATTACTACTCATTTAAAAAACTCAGTAATTTCTGTTTGTTTCTTGCGTCCCTCCCAACGTTTTCGAGCAGCGATGTCCCGCCATCTTTTCATTAGAAGGACGTCAGCCGGCGTTGACTCCCTGCATTGTTCAACAAATCTTAGGGCAACCTAACAACAACACATGTACTGTACTGTAATTTTTGTGTTATACTATACCCAGTAGGTTTTTGAAAGATAACAAATTCTTAATTTAGGCTTACCTCTAGTGCTCGAAAACCATCGTCAGCTGTCACTCCGTCATCTACTTCGGTCTCTTCGACCGCGTCAGCATTTGACTGCAACACTGTTTCTACAATTTCTTGGTCTGTGATTTCTTGCGAATTGTCCGCGACAACCCATTCATCCACCTCGCACGTATCCATGTCTTCGCATCCGGGAATTCTTTTTACCATTTCTGTCAAGTTTTCAAAATTTTCTGAGTCGTCTCCTTCAAGCCCATCATACAGTTTGCTCCAGCACCTTTGAAGAGTTTCTGCTTTCACATTATCCCAGGCTTGCGCACACCAATAAATTACGTGTTTCATATTTACTGCCTTCAGCGCTTCATTCATGTTTTTGTTTTGCATGTCACTATCTTGCAGGATGGTTCTCAAAAATAGCCCACGGTAGTGCCGTTTAAATGTCGCTATTACGCCCTGATCCAGTGGCTGAATTAGACTGGTAACATTTGGGGGAAGGAAACGCACAACAATATCGCCACTTTTTAACTGGCAAGGATGCGTAGGCGCATTGTCAATTAATAAGATCGCTTTTTTAGGCAGACCTTTTTCAGTTAAAAACTTTTCAACTTTCGGTACATCCAAGAACTTTTTTGGGCTCTATAAAAAACTGGTAGCGCATTTCGGGCAACATCCTTCAAGGCCCGAGGTTTTTTCGACTTCCCGATACACATTGGGGGCAGCCTATGTGTGCCAGAAGCGTTTGATGCCAAAAGAACAGTTATCCGTTCTTTTTGCATTTTGTGTCCTGGGGCAGACGTTTCTTTTGAGGAAGCTAAGGATTTTGTAGGCAACATCTTGAAATTAACACCCGTTTCATCGGCATTGTAAATTTGGTCCTTAGTGTAGCCTTGAGTGTAATCTTCAAACTCTGTTTTGAAAACAGCAACCACGTCTGGGTCTGCAGATAACTTTTCTCCACATACATTCAATTGCCGAATGCCGTATCTGTTTTTAAACCTGTCTAACCACCCAGAGCTTGCACAAAAATCTTTTCCTTCCTCACCTAACAACTCAGCTAACATTTTAGCTTTTTCTTGCAGTATCGGGCCAGTTAAAGGCATGCCTTTTTCTCGTTGTTGGGTGAACCAAAGATAAAGAGCTTCGCCTACTTTTTCAAAGTCGGATGTTTTCAGTGTTTTTCTATGAGGATTTTTCACAGCTTGCTCTAGAAATTTAGATTTAGACTTCACCCATTCTGAAACGGTAGAAACACCAACTCCGTAATTAGCCGCAACAGTTTTCAATAAACTTCCTTTTTCAACTTCTTTGATAGCAGCTAATTTATCAGCGAAAGTAATCACAACACGCTTCCGCTTAGTCACCATAGCACAAAAATACACACGCAACGGAAATAAACAACCACTTGAAGGCACTATTGTATCGCAGATCCGCACTTGTGTGTTGACAGCTAGTGACTGATGCGGGCGTCATGGTCTTGGGAGGGGTTGGAGAGTTGGCAGTGTAGCTATATTTAGACTGGTGAGCCGGTGGCTGGGGAAGCAACTCAAGGTCGGGCATTCACCTCTCTCCGCTAGCCATAGCCCAGCACACTCTCGCCCTCGAATTATTTCCGTGCAGTACAGTACTGTATTATTTTTTGGATTTGCGATTTTCGGAGGCATTTCGGATAACCCGGGTTTCGGTTGACCCGAGTTCGGTTAACCGGGGCTTTACTGTATATCTAAAACACAAACAGTTTTCGGCCGTAAAAATGTAATAGTGCGAACCATAAAACGATATAACCGCAAAACAGTGCACGCCATGAGGAGACACCCCAGGAGTCGAACTCATATACAGGAAAGTAGACATTCAAAAATAATAATAAAAAATGCTGGTTTAAATATATAAATAAATAAAATTAAAGAAAAAATGGGAAATTTAGGGAAAGATTTTAAAATGGGGGGTAGTATGTGAGCGAGTGTGAGGTTTTGTTTGATTATATAAATAGGGAATGAAGTGCTGGTTTCCGTAGTTAAAACTAACCCTAGTAGTATAGAAATTATTTCTATGTAAAATCTTGATTTCTTGTTACACTAAAATGTTATATTTTTTTTTATTAAAAGTTGTTTTCTTAATTTCATTTTGTGTGCGTTTTTCCAGAAAGGTTAATAAATTTTAATTAATGACGAAACATATAACGTTCTCTTTATTTGTTCAAACAACATTCTGATTTTCCTGTTCGCCAAAAAGAACCCGTATGAACGTAAGTAGGGTAAGCACGTATATATTTTTTTTTCTCTTTTAAGAAGTTGGCGATACAAGATGGCTACCCAAAAAATTAATGTTCTCAATTACTTTAACCTTGTTTGTATCAATGATAAAAAAAATATCAATAATATCAAACGTATCACTGTCAGCCTCTTTATACTCAATATTGCCTTTACAAGCTTCCAATAAATGAAATTTTATTGCCCAGATAAATGAATAGGTAGTTCAATTGACAGTTTCATCCCATAAAGAGCTTTTATATTATGATGAATATTACTAGTGTCCACTTTTTTGGCTATTAAAGCTTGATCACTGCGCGTTGTTTTAGACAGCTTGACATAGCATATGCATTTGACTCCATGATTCCTACAGAAAATAACTTTTTTAGGATGAATACTTTGCTAGATATGATGTTCAAAATATGGTGGAACACAGGTCATTATTGAAACGATCTAACGAAAGACGTACTTTGGGTCACTTATAAAATAATAAAATGTTATATTATTAAAAATAGTTGACATGTTTATTAACTGATTTCTTTTTTCAGATTTATCTTTTTATTTTATCTTACTCTTTGTATTTGGCTATCATAAGAAAAGTGAATTAAAAAATGTGGATAAATTTCACTCACCATTGAAACTGGCCATTTTGACTTCCTTGTGTTTTATAATATTTTTGATCTTAGTTTATTATTAATCAACAACCTTGAAAACATAAGTATACAGTTTTCGACAATGTGTTCCAAATAATTTGCTACTAAAGAAATTTACAGCATTTAGGGTTGATCAGTGAAATTTTGACCACCATAATTCTTACTTTTGTTTTCACTTGAAATTAATTTCTGAATATCATAAGGAAAAAAGTTAAAAATCACGGTTTTATACATTTCATACCAATCAAATTGCCCCTTTTGATTCCCTTAGTTACTGTACAATACATTTGACCTAAAATTCTTACTCAGCGACCTGAAAACATAATTGTATGTAATTTCAACGATTTATTCCGAATAGTTTATTAAAAAATAATTTTCTGGCATTTAAGGGTTGCTTTTGCCCTTTAGGAGTGAGAGTACCCATAACCCGTGTTTTAACCTTTATCTAGATGCCTTGTAGTAAACAATACAAAAAATTTCATGTCAATTTATTCTGTTACAAAGAATTCCAAGTTTTGGCAATTTTTCTGGCTTCATTGAATCAACTGATATATTCATTGTAGAATCATTCAAAACCTTGTACAAACTATACAAAGTATATAAGTACATTAAAAAATAGATCCGTAACATTTCAAAATGAATCCCAACTGAAATAATCTGTTTTCAATTTGTGTCAGTCATTACAACATATATTATTAAGATTTGAGGTGGTAGCTGCAACAAGGGGCTATCTGCAAAATCTGATGAAGCTTATAGTAAGTAAAAACTGGTTCAGGCTATAAGGTAAAACTTCTACGTTTTTACCAATAAAAAACTTTGTATTCCGAATTAGTAGTGACATAATTATATTTAGTTAATCAATTTTGTCATGGACAACGAAATCCAAGTACTCATTATATTTATTAATAATGGTTTTTACAAAAATGTTATGAGCTCCTTTTAATAGAGAATGCTGAAAAGTGAGTTCTATGCAAAAGGACTCATAATTTATGGGTCTTTTTTGCATAGAAAGGCAATATAAGCCTATTTTTTATAGAGATAGGAGTCTGAAAAAAAAACACCATTAAATATTAAAATATTTTATTGCAGTACATTAAAGATACAAATATACAAATAATATTAATTAACACTTGTCAGTCCATCACATTTTCATTTTTAGTTTTTCAGTCCATGATCAGTATTTTTAGTTTTATTATTTTTTTCTTTTTATGCATCAGCTCTCTCCAATTAGGATGATTTTAATTAAAATAATCTGTAAAAAGTCATGATTCTTTATGCTGAAATAACCAAGCAATGCGATAATATCTTTAATTTTTGCTATCTTCAAGGGCACAGTAGATGCATGTTCTAAAGTTAATTCTGGTTTGAATGTTAACATGTATCTGAACATGTGACCAACCTCTTCGTTGTATGATTTTAAGTAACATCAGCTCCACAAGTTGTATATTTAAGCATATCATATTGCTGGATTCTGAAAGTATTGTTATCTGTTGTCAGATACTTGTCAAAAAGAGGTTTTAATGATTTTTCCCAATTTAACAGGAAAGATGCATCATGTAATACAATAAATGGAGATGGTTTGTGTCAAGGAGTGACTGTGTGCTCAAGTCAATGTTTCTAGTGTTCTTTCCTATTAATTGGTGATTTAATGACACCGAAATTCTGACCACACCTGCCAAAAGAATGCCCTCTTATAGGAAATAAATGTGACACTTTTACTTGGAAAAATTTTAGATACCCACGAGCAAAACATCATCATTAGATAATTTTTATTCTGTGACCCAGTAGCATCTGAAAATAATATAACTTCTTTTATATTACAATGAATTGGGAAAATTTTATTGAGACAATCAAACAATAATGATGCAACTATATCAGGGCCTTTTTTGGCTTGGCCCTCGACAATTGTGTATACATAAGAATCATCATTATTATGGACGTGAATATTGAACACAACAATCCACAAGAGCCTCTTATAGAATTGGCTATTAACATTAAGCCGTGACAGCAGCAAATTCTGAGAAAAATCGAACTCTGAAACTAACAGTTCATCACTGTTTTTGCATCTTTTGATTATGTCATTTTTATTGATTCTGTATTTTCTGCCTTCTTTTTATGCAAGGTATGTGGAAGAAGACATTCATCTTTAGCATTTACCTCTAATTTATTTTTCACATTCCACACAATATTGTATACATCAGTTTTTGGTCTTTTGAAAGCAAATTATGTTTTTCTAAAAAAACTTAAAATAAGTTTTGTACTTCATTGTTAGTTTCTTGCATGTTATTTCCTGATAATATTCAGTAAAACATTCAAGTAAAACAATAAAAAAGTATTTTATTCAGAATAAAAATGATTGCTTTTAAGATGCCCATAATGGCTTTATATATTAGGAATACTTTTGAGATGTCTCATTGCTAGATCCCAGTTATCAGCATCCAACTCATTTGGCCTATTTAAGTGTCTCCCTGATTTTCCTTCAAAACTTTTACCGTTAACTATTTTATCCTGTATAACTCGTAATCTTTTGGTTGATATTTTAAAAATACAAATGATAAATTTTCTACATACCTCTTGATGCTTCCCTTAAAAATTGCAAGCATATTTCCATACATACTTTCTTTCGCATTTCGGTTTTTTATCAGTAGTAGTCTATCGCTTTTTTTTGCTGTAGAGTCAAGCAAGTAGATAAAAAAGTGTCCTGTTCAATTTTGTTTCTCTCTTAAAAACATATTAAACAGATCCTGTTGTTTTCCAAAAGAATATTCATCTCAATAATTTTTGTCACAACATTTATTCACAGCAGTAAATTGCTTAGCATTCGCGTGCTTTGGAATGGAGGAAACATATAACCTTGTCCACTTTGCTTTTTTGTCTTTCTTATATTATGTTTCCACTATGCACCTATGTTTCTTTTATGTTTCTATGTTTATGTTTATGTTTCTTTTTGCACCTTTTTTACACTCACTTAAAACAATTTCCTGTTTGATAGCATTATTTAAGAAATCCAAACACCTTTTAAAACAAAATACTCAAGAGATTAAAACAAAAAACACAATACTAAGATTATCAAATACTGTTTCACCTCTGCAACTCACGTACAACTCAACTGTTCTATTCAAGAAGGGCCCATAACATCAGGTGACTTAGCAGCTTCTACCAAGATCAAAAATCAAAATATCATATGAAAATTTATGGATCGTATATTTTAAAGTATGAAGGATCTATTACAATGTTTTCTGCAAAAAAGGTCCATAATACTTTGGGTCCTTATTGCAGCTACCACCTCATTTATTATTAATAATATAAAAATAAATAACGTAATATTTGGAAGTTATGACAATTTTCAGTAATAAACAAAGCATTAACACTTTCACATCACAACTAAATCTAGATATACTCTTTGCAAATAAAACAATAAATCAAATAAGTAAGTAAATAAGAAATCTGAAAGTGATATGTCAATGCAGGAGGGGAGTACTCTCACTGGGTTATGTGGTTGTCAGAAAAAAATGATTAAAAAAAATCTGGAACTTTTTGAACAATCTGTGAATTTTTAAATTCTTCAAAAAAAGTATAATAACATTTGAGACACATTTGTTAAATGTAATAGGAAAAATTGTATACAGTTAATGTGAAGGTATTGTTACTTTGAATGTTCTTTCTTGTATGCATGTTATGTTCACTTGTGCGTGTGAGGCATGCACGTGCTCTCTCTCACTCTCTCTCTCTCTCCCTCCCTCTTCCTCTCTCTCATCTCTCATCTTCCTTCTGTTTTTACTCTGTTGCTTGTCAGCAGTCTACTGGTTGGCCAGTCTACTTGTTTGCTGCATTTTTATTTTGAACTGTGCAACTTGTTATAGCCAGCGTGAGAATTAGCTAGTATATTTGGGAAAACTCTAAAATAAAAACGCCTATAAATTTTTATCATAATTTATATTTTCAGATTAATTCCTATCTAAAGAAATTGGCATAGAGCCTGTTTCAAGGCTTTTTTTACAATGGGCACATGTTCTATAATAAATGCTGATTATTTATTAATTATGCATTCCAAACTGTCTTGAATTGTTTTTCGCTGCTTGAAGGAACTACATTTCTGGAGTGTGTAAGGCTTTTGTATCAATTTGTATTTGGTACTCAGCATCCTGAACCAAACAGTGATGTGGTTACAGCCATCATGTTTTAAAATGTGATCTGTCTCTTTTTGCAAATACTTCATGTTTTCTGAATATTGTTTTTAAACATTTCAAAATATTCATGTCATTATACCATATATTTTTGTCTTCAGTGTTCAATAAGATTTTTATTATACTGTTTCAGTTTATACTAGATGGCATGTTGTTAAGTCCAGTAGAACAATCTGTTATTGGTAGCCGAGGACAAACATTTAATTTACTTGGAAGACCCAGTCGTGCAGCAACCTCACGCAGACATACAAGTAGAGGTAAGCATGATTTTTGTTAGGAAGCATTCTGTGATTTGTTTTCAGTTCTCAGTAATTATCATGTTATAAGTTAGAAATAATTTTTTACAAACTGAACAATTGTTAAGAAATTTGCAAAGGGACACTTTAAGTGACACATATTTTCTAAGCCATTCTGCCAACAACATTACAATTAAATATTGACATTGAATTATTTAGTGGATTCAGCCATTGTCCATCATGAAGATGGCAGTTTCAGGTGATTTGTTTGCTGGTATATAATTCTTAGGTCAGAGGTTCCCAACCGATTGTATGCAAGAAAACCTAGCTAGGAAAAAGTATTTACTTAAAAAAAATAAACTAATAAAAATGTATGTCAAAACAATAATAAATTTTTATTGGATATGATTTAAAACGATTAAAAACACCCTTGTAGAAGTGGATTCGTTGAGCTCATTTATGTTAAAAAGAAATATAGGAACAGGATGTCTATTGAGTGTGATTTAAGGTCAGTAGAACCTGACATTATAACTCTGGTACAAAACACGCAGCAGCAAGTTTCACATTAATTATTTTCTTTTAATATGTAGTTATTTTCAGTACTAATAAGAAAATCTGTAATGAAAGTAATCAGCTGTCTTTTGAAAATCTTTATACTTTATTTCAGCATAGAACCAACCTGAAATTAAGTTTTACAATCAATTCCTGTTTTGTAAATTCTATGTATTAGATTTAAATAATTATATATAACTAGGAATAATAAGATATACTATTCATGTTTTTTGTAGAGACAACCCCAATAACGTTTCTTTAAGCTCCGGTGGTACTCGAAATGAACGCGGAAGACCAAAGGTTGGTGGTACTTGAAATGAACGTGGGTCCGGAAAGTTGAAAACCACTGTCTTAGGTGGAAAATTATTTTTATATTTTTTTCTGATATACCAAAATTAGTAAATAAAGATAAAACGTCACTATTTTTAGTGGTAACTAAGCTTCGAATGAGTAAGAAAGAAGAGAGCAGATTTGTGTAAGCGCTAAAAGAATGTGTCCCATACCTATATCCAAAAGTGGAAAACATTTTGAGTAGGTAGAGAGGTTAAAGTGAAAATGATGGAGGTATTAAAAAGACCTGGCAACTGATGATGTAAAGCACTGTTTTGAGCAGTATGTATTAAAAGCGTGTAGACAGTAAACGTTTAGGTGGGGAAGGAGAGTATGTTGATGGAGATAATATATAATTGTAAAATACAGTAGGACCTCTGTATATCGAACTTCTTTATATCGAAAATCTCCATTTATCGAATTTTTTTTAAGTCCCATAAAATTTCAATATAAAATAATTTCCATATATCGAAAACAATTTCTATATATCGAACTTTGTAACTTCAGAAATGAGGGGAAAATTATCTGTGATTCACGTGACACTGTGCGTGTTCCTCATTCCCTCAATCTAAAACAATCGTTCCCGCACATTACAGTATCTCATCATTCAGTAGTACTGTACGTTATTAAGGAGTAAGGTTAACTCAGTTTCAGACAGTCTTTATTTTTGTTTTGAGTTTATTTTTTATTTTTTCTTGAGTTCATGAGAACGTAAATGCTGTAATGTCAAAAAGAAAATCTTTGAGTGTTACAGAAAAGGTGGCATTATTAAAAGATGTGGATAGTGGAATGCGAAAAAAAGACGTTGCGATAAAGTTTTTGATTCCGCCGAGTACAGTGTCAACCATAATAAAGAATCGAGAATCTGTTTTAAAAACTCATGAAAATGTAGGAGCAGATGGAAAACGGTCTAAAACGTGCAAATATGATGACGTGGATGAAGCAGTTCTTAAACGGGTGACAATGGTGCGAGATAAAAACATGCTGTCTCAGGACCGCTTATAAAGGAAAAAGCGGTAGAGTATGTTAAAGTGTTGGGGCACGAAGAGTTTCAAGCAAGTTCTGGATGGTTGGACAAATTTAAGAAACGTCACAGCTTTAAAGAAAAAGTTATTTCGGGAGAAAGTGGAAGTGTATCTGAAGCAGACTGTAACCAGTGGAAAACTACAACTTTAAGGTTAATTGTAGAAGAGTATGAACCAGATAATGTTTTTAACATGGATGAAACCGGACTTTTTTTCAGATGTTTACCAAATAAGACTCTAACCTTTAAAGACGATAAATGCTTCGGAGGTAAACATAGTAAAGAACGAATAACTGTTGTCGTGTGTGCCAAAATGTCCGGAAAAGAAAAAAATAAACTGTTGGTGATCGGAAAAAGCAAGCAACCAAGATGTTTTAAAGGAGTGAAGTCTTTAGAAACCGACTACGAATACAATAAAAAGTCATGGATGACGAGTGAGATTTTTGAGAAGTGGATAGTAAACTTTGACAAAAAACTGATAAGACAAAACAGGAAAGTGGTTCTTTTTGTTGACAATTGTCCGGCACACCCTCCTTTTGTGGCAAAAAAGTTAACAAACGTGAAGCTGGTTTTTTTCCCTCCAAACACCACATCTAAACTACAACCTATGGACCAGGGAGTAATAAAAAATCTCAAAATGCTTTACCGAAAACAGATCCTCAAGAGGCTCATTTTTGCATTGGCAAACAGCAAACCTATTGATGATGCGATTAATCTCAGACTGTGTATATCAGAGGTAGCAAAGGTGTGGCAAAATTATGTAGCAGAATCAACAATACAGAATTGTTTTATAAAAGCTGGCTTCTCTCAAAATACTGTTGTGGAAGAAGTTACTGCACTGCCACAACTTGAGGATTGTTGGAACCAGTTACAGTCAACTGGCGCAATAGATCAAGACATATCACTCGATGAATTTTTAAGCGTCAACGAAGACGTTATTGTTGCAGAATATCCAACGGACGATAACATTTTAAGTTCATTAAAAGATACTGTAGATTTAGGTGAAGACAGTGAGGCAGAAGAAATTGAAGTTCCTAAACCTTCTAAGAAAGAAATGATGGCAGCATTTGAAACAATCCGTCGAGGTCTTCAATCGGAAGAATATGTGCCTGATGATATTTTCCAGTCACTCAACAAATGTGAACACTTTTATGAGGAATCTGCATCAAATTTGGTTCAGAAAGACATTCGAAATTATTTTACGACCAATTAATAAAATACAGTATTACTCATTTAACACGTAAGTTCCTACTTTTTTAAATACAAACAATTTTTTAAAGTAAATAAATAAATACTGTACTGTACACTAAATACTTTTTATTAAATAAATACAGTAATTTTTATTAAATAAATGCTTATGGTTTTCATTTATTTATTACCAAAATGTCGTTTTAATGGTATGGAGGCCTATACATGATTTTTTTAACAAATTCCAGTGCTTTTCCTAACCTACGAATAATAATAAGAAACAGGTTTCTGTATATCGAAATTTCTATGTATCGAATTTTTTCTTAGGAACCATCAAATTTGATATACGGAGGTCCTACTGTAATTAAAGTAAATAACAATATTTATACACTACACTCGCGTTTATTCGGCCTTCGTTTATCCGGAATTCTTTTTTTAACGACTTTACCAGTGAATTTTAAGATACGATTTGTACTAAAAACAACCTATTTTGTTATGAATTCAATGTTATACCCGTTCAGAGCTCAACAACATAAATGTAATTACTGTATTATGACAATTTTGAAGAAAATTAACATAAAAGATGTAATTTATATGTCTGCTGCAGCGTGGGAAGATTTTTCTCAAAAAACATTAAGAAATTCTTGGAAAAAGCTGTGGGCAGAAATGGCGGAAAATTGCGATGCTGAAGCTACAGAAAGTGCCGAAAATGATAATCTTTCTGGAAATAAAGAGATTATTCCTTGTATTGTTAAAAGATATTGAAGGTTGTGAAAATGTTCACGAGGAAGAAGTATCCGTGTGGTTAAATGTAGGTGTAGACCAATATGATCCCGGGCATCAATTCCTTTCTGAGGACGAGATCGTTGCTGAGTGTTCTAAAATATCAAACAACGAAGATTCAAGTTCCGATGATGATGATAATGATGCGGACGACATAGCAACGGCAATCAACCATTCAGAGGCTACTTCAGTGCTGGACAAATTATTAAATTATTTGAGCGCCAAAGCAAGAGAAACCCAGCAGAACTGTTACTTCTAAAAAGACTCCATGACCGTACTGCTAAGAAGAGAGAAACATCGCTAAAGCAGAAAAATAATGAACTTTTCTAAAAAGTAAAGACTTTGATCATTCATGTTTGTGTGTTTATTATTGTTTTTTTCTTGCTAAATTAAACTTGTTAATTTTTAGAAATGCTACTACTGTACTGTACTTAATATAATGTAGGCTATGTATAATGTCTAATGCTAAATAAATTTTTTTTTTGCTTATACAGTACAATATTCTGAAATAGATTTTGTTTTTCCTTAAGATTTACTTATAAAATACAGTACAGTAGGCTATTACAGTTTGAATAAAGTCTTAAAAATAAAAAAAAGCAACTTTTCTGTATAGCGGTAGGTAAACATCGCCATTAATTTGGTTTATCCGGAAAGGATCCAGTCCCCTCAATTCCGGATAAACGAAAGTGTAGTGTAGTTTTGTTGTATTTTTTTAATAATCACACTTGTATGATGTAAATGTGTATTTTGTTTCAGCACCACAGCAAGACACACAGGAAGCTAGGTCTTTATCAAATAAAAAGCCTGGTCGTGTCAGGGAAGCAATAATTGAGGAAGGAACAAATAAGGGAACTGCAGTAGCTAAACCTGTTGTGCCACCTAAAGACCAAGGTCACTATTTAAAATTAAATCAGATTTATATATTTACGGTAATTCGTTCTTCCTTCTTTTAGATTTAAAGTACAGGCTTGTTGATATACACTATTGTACGCTATAGGCTTAAAGTAAAAGGATGCTGGTATTTATCACACACACACACACACACACACACACACACACACACACACACGCGCACGCGCGCGCACACACACACACGCACACGCACACACACAATATGCCTGCACGTACAGGGTTGGGGGGCATACACCACTTTGCTCATGCCAGATAGGCACAAATTTTTGTATGAACTGTGTTTAATTAATGTACAGTTTTGTGTGCCAACTTATGGCTTTGGTTTAAAAATGTGTACCTTAAGAACTAAAGATAGCCGTGATGACTTACAACATACTGACACATTGACACATGTTGAAAATATATCAGACAACGCATATGTGCGAACTTGCTGTTGAAAACAGCTGATCATTTCTGAAGGAACCGGAGAAGTTTGTCATCATAAACATCTTAATTGTTTTTATTGAAAGCTATTAATTCTTGACAATATATAATTTAATTGCACAATTTTTTTTTAAATTTTCCCTATAATAAATGTAATATCCTATACAGACCAAGTATAGTGGAGCTAATGTATTTTAATATATTTATAATTTTAACAATTCTAAAATAATGAAATTCTTGTCATAATATGAAAGGTCCTGAAATGTCCTTCAAAAGATACTTTAAATGAGAGGAGAGAGAGAGAGAGAGAGATGTATTTTTATCAATTGTGTCAGCTGGTTAGAAGTGCTGATGTTTGTGATCAAGCATGCAGGGTGGGCACCGACTGAGAAAACCGGGAATAATGCGTGAATTTCATTGACCTGGAAAAACTACATGAATTATGCGTGAATTTTCAGGGAATCCTAGAATTTTAAAAAAAGAAATAAAGTTAAGAGTACGACATTATTATTGTGTTTTTTAGCAACTGCTGACTACTTTTTTACATTCAAGAAACGAAAACCACACTGAAATCCTTTATAAATTTGTATTTCAGTAGGAGATGTGAACGCCGCCAGCGTTGTAACACCCCGTTGAACCAGAGATGCCAGTAAAGCATCCGATTCGGGCATGAGTAGTACGCGCACTTTTTCTCTCAGCTGCTTTTATAAATTTTAAAATATTAAGGCAGTGAGTGTATTTTGACGAGTCTACAATATTTCTGAGGCTCAATGTTAGAAATATATTAATTAAAAATCATTAATTCGATATATACATACAAAATATTGTATCCAATCCCTAGTCTTACAGAGTCAGTGAACGAAACGGTGTTTTTCTCACGTAAAACTATGGTACTGGTATCTAAGCTGCGTAGTCAGTTGTTCAATTCAAACACCATTGTTTATTTTAAATGAGTTCTTTTCATGATTATTAACAAAACCATGTGACAAAATAATTCATTTTAAGTTTTAGACGTAAATACAAATAATTAATTATTATATAGATTTATAGTTTTAGGTAATTAGTTTTATTGTTATATTTAATTTTCCGACCTTTAAAAATGTTTAATCTATAATTTTGTAGTTCCAAATCGGGCTTTTCAAACTGTTCCTAACCAAACATGACCTACCTTTTTTCGTGTTTTGTTACCGGCCTCGTTCGACTTTTAAAGTTACTTTTATTGTTGGTTTTACTTTTCCGACCTTTAAAAATCTTTCATTTAAGATTATAAAGTCAATCTAAACATTAGTGGTGACAATGAAATAGTGGACAATTACAGATTTATAATTTGAATGACTTCCCATGCAAATTAGTAAAATATAATTTTTTTAAGAAAACTAAGAGTATAAGACAAATTCCTACATATAAATTTCTGCATATATTTTTACATAAGTTTTAGTCACTTTCTTCAACCTTTTTTTTTTAATTAGTCATGTTTATCACTTTTTTTTAACTTCAAAACCTACTTCAAGACCTGGAATATGAAATATAATAGGCCTACTAAGATTATTTAACAAATGTGGGAAGAACTAATAATTATTTTTTTTTGTAGTTAGGATTTAATTTAAAATGAAATTTTTGAGTACTGGTTATACTAATCAGAACTTAGTTACTTCGGTAAGTGTGTTATGAGCATACATGGTCCAAGCGCTGCTCAGTACACTTTGTAGAGTGACAGTTGATTTGTGTGGAGGAATTTTTTAACCTGTATTAATAACATAAATATTTAATTTGATAACCTATATGTGCTGATTATTTAGAATTAAGAGTAAATGAAAGAGTAAGTAAGACATGTCGTAAAACATAATTTGATTTACATCGAATGTGTAATCGGTAACCTGGAATTGTTTTGAAAATGTCCTGGAAAACCTGGATTTATGCATGAATTTTCTGGCTTTGGTTTAGTGGCCACCCTGATGTAGAACTTTCCAGTGAAATTCTATTTAATATTTTAATATAAATATAGTATTCAATTGGGATCTAGTCTTACTACAGAAATTAGCTGAACAGGCAATTGATATGTAAACAAAGATACTATTTAATTAACATAAAACTTATAATTAATGAAAACTTATTTACAGTAGTAAAAACTATATTTTTCAGTTCAACACACATCATTTTCTTTTATTACATCATCAAACAAAATGTTTTGCCCATACTGTCATGAGTGGTGTTGGTCATCATAGTATGTGTACAATGTTTGGCATTAATGCAAATAAACTGAGACGTGTTAAACTGAAAAAGAAGGAATTGTTATTAACAATGATACCATGAAAGCTTGTGAGTGAGTAATCCACAGTCTGATATCTATATTCTGAATTCTGTTTATTCTGAAACTCCCACAAATATGAAATGAATTGTTGATAGAAAAATTTGTCATTATGAAGATAAAATCCATGGGTCTGATATTAATGAAATGAACAGTGAAGAATGACATAGATAAAAAAATAGAATTGACGACTTAAATTGGAAATTTAAGTCAGTCATGGTGACAGAATATCATAAAACAATGTTAAAACAGTGGAATATATAATTATATGCCAGAGAAGTTGATAGTAACAAGTTTTGATATCAATACTAAAAAAAAAAAAACACCATACTTTGTGATGGCATCGAGGTAAACATCTGCTCCCTGGTACCACCCGCGAACACCTGGTGGCGCGTGACACCTGACAAATCCGCAGCGAGCCAATCAGGGATCAGCAGCCGAGACGTGACACCTGACGAGTATGCAGCGAGCCAATCAGGAATCAGCGGCAGGGGATAAAAAGAGCGCTACTAGAATTTTTTGGCGCACTCCATCGCCACGCCATCAGACACACTTTATCTCCTCTCCTCTATCAGATGTCATCAACACAGAGCCAGCCGGAAGGAACAGCTGAAGAGTAGAACGGATGTTCTTCTCATTTTTCGCCCTGTAACGCGCCAGCGATGGACTTCGCTGGGCCAACACCGGACTCTACACATCGATGCTGAAAGAAGAGGAGGACTGCAGTACGCCACGAACAGCGGGCGCAGCCACTGACCATCTCAGCGCGGCTTGGGTGGAACAAACATCACAGCGTTTTTGCCACACGGCCCTTTTTAGGGTCACCAAAATAACGAAGAGTTGTACGATTGGTGCCATTTGTCATGTGACAAGCCTTTTGTCCGGTGACAACTTATATTCCAGTACTTCTCATAGGTAGCCAGTTATCCAGTGTGTACTAAAGGCAACAAATAAAGTCGCCAAATAAATGCACAATGAACAATTATAGGACTGACGTACTTCACTGAGCTTTATTGTTTACAAAAATATCAGCTGTGGTATAATATAGACTAGAAGTTGCTTGTACATTATTGTGGCAGTATCTGGAATTTATTAGTGCATGCTCAGATAGTACTGGACTATCATATTTATTTATTTATCCAGCAATACATGACAAACTGCACCTATGTTGCTTTGCTGTAAGACATCAACTTTTTAAAGCATGTTCTTCCTGAACTGGCAAATCGTCTTTGCAGCAATATTTGGCAGATTGTTTGAATGGTGACTCTGAATTGCTATTGCCCCTAGACATTAAACTGAAACGCTGCCCCAACATTTTTTTATTCCCATTTTTTTTTTTTGGCGTTACTTAATATTTAAAACTAGACGCGTGGCCTAGATGGAAATAAAATGCGCTGAGCCCATCGTGACAGGTCTTGCAAAGAAACACTTGCTTAACAGCAACAACATTTTTATTAGTGCATTACTTGATTTTAAACACATATTTGTTGTACAAACTGCCATTATTTTCGTCTTAGATCTTAAAGCAAAATTTCAACCGATTTCCTTTTACAAACCAAGGTGGTTGGCTTGCACTAATGACATCTCAGAATATCTGACAAATAAATTACATTATATAATAACCAGACACAGGTTATTTCATGTTTCAATCAACAGAGGATTTTTCATTTACGTTAACAATGGTTAAGAATTTAATCAGCAATGAAATTATTAAAGTACATGATAGTGAGTGCATGTTGTCCGTAGATAACGTTTAAAATTTTGAAAAATAATTTCCTAAATGTATTCAACTGCTTCCATCTATCTGTCCCCAGCACTTGGAATTAGTAATACGAATAACAAGCAACGATAAGATCACTGACTGTGATCACTGCTATGCAGACATAAAGAAGAAAAGTATTTTTTTGTATTTAAAGTTACAGTAGAACTTGGCTAATTCAAAGCTGAAGGGACCAGTAAAAAATTCGAATTATCCAAAAATTCGAATTAGGAAAACTTTTAATAATGGTAGAAAAATCAAATCAAAAACCGAAATTCAGTAAAGCAATATGTTATTTTGTTAAACAATTTCCTTATACATATGTACTACAAACGTGTAAACACGTTTCAGTACAAAATATAGCATTTACAGTTTTTTGAAAAAGCTAGAAACTTTTGATTGCATTTTGCAGTTAATACACTGAGTTGTAGTAAACTCTTCAAGTTTATTAAGTGCTTTGAAAATAGCGTCACTTACGTTCTGCTGTCCTTCAACGAACCGTCTCAAGTCTTAAATGTAATTTGATGCCTGTGAAGCCGTGGGAATCGGCATCTCTGGAAGTTCTAGCTGGTCCCCTTCTTCATCTGAAGATGTACCATCATTTCTTTTGTTCATAACATCAGCCACGATCTCCGCATCTGTCTGTTCACCGCACACCGCCAAGTCTTCATCCATGTTTACAAACTCTTCGTAACGAATCCCTGCGTCATGTCCAACATCTTCCCAGTTATCCGTAGTGGGTACGACTTCTCTAGCAGCTTTATTCTCCTCTTCACCTTCAATGTGGCAGAAACCACCTTTACGAAAACAATTAGCAATTGTTTTTTGCGTAACTTGGTCCCAAGCACTGTTGCACATGCGGCCAGCTTGAAGGATGTTAATCTTGATATTTTCGTGCTCATCTAAATAAGCACCTGACAGAATGTTTTGGACCACAAGCCGTCTGTAAAAATGCTTAAAATTTTTTATTACACCTTGGTCCGTAGGTTGAACTACTGAAGTCATGTTTAGAGGGAAAAACACAACCTTTACATTTTCCATCACAGGAATAGTGTTGTGCGCTGTACAGGTGTCAGTAAACAAGACGATTCTTCTGTTTTGATTCCGAAATTTCCTGTTGATTTTCAAAAGCCATCTTTCGAAAATTTCACCTGTCATCCAAGCTTTATTGTTTGATTCATATTCAACTGGTTTCGTTTTTACATTTTTGAAACAACGTGGGTTGGCTGACTTCCCTCTCATTAGCAAAGGCAGTTTTTCCGAGCCATCCATGTTTGCTCCGAATAAAAGTGTTATGCGCTCCTTGCTGTGTTTGCCGCCACTACAACTTTCTCCTTTAAAAGCAAGTGTTTTCTCGGGGGTGCATTTGAAGAATAAGCCCGTCTCGTCTACGTTAAAAATGTCTTTAGCATCTCTATCAGAAATCATTTGCAACAAATCGTCTTTCCATGAATTTGCAGCTTCAACGTCAACAGATCCACTTTCCCCACAAGCAGTTTTGAAAGACATGCCATTCCTTTCTTTAAAACCATCGAGCCAACCAGTGCTGGCCTTAAAATCATTTTTCCCTAAGCTAGATGGGAATTTCTCAGCTTTGGCTCTGACGAGGGGCCCACTGACTGGAATTTTTTTGTCCCTTGCTTGCTTAAACCACTTCACTACACATTCATCCACGTCAGAATTTTCTGGTCCACGCGCTCTTTTCCTATATTTGTCGCTGGCTTTACACACACTATTCAAAATCTTCTCTTTATTTTTTAGATAGTGGACAGCGTATTTGGCGGTATCCCGAATTCCTTGGCAATTTCAGATTTCTTTTTTTGTCCCTTTTCCACTTCCCGTGTAACGGCAACTTTTTCGGCAAATGTCAATGATTTGTATTGGGTCCGTGTTGGTTTTGAAAGGGCCATGATGAACACACAACACAATAAAACTGCACAATAAGCGTCACTAAAACACACCAGTCTGTATATACAGTACTGTATAAAGAAAGGAACGGTCTCTCACTACAGGACACAGCTCGCACAGTAGAAACTCAAAAAGACTTAACACTTCTACGAATGCAGGCAGACTGAATTGAAAGCAACAGTGAGGGTGGCTTACTGACGAGGCGTGGAACAAGGGACAATGGCGGACGGTACCGTTACATGAGCCAGTCATGTGTCATCACCAGATACTGACGGCAATTCCACGAATTTGACACAAAGGACAAGCGTCTGTTCACAAAGGGCGATGCCTGCTTGTCTGTTTCCAGTCGTGTCTCTATTGTTACGTGGTCTAGCCCATATAGCAGGCGATTTTTTGTAGTTTGAGCAAAATTTTTATTTCGAATTAACCAAAAAAAGTTCGAATTACAGACGATGTTTTTGCATGGTTTTACATAGGATATTCAAGGGACCACGGTAAAAGTTCGAATTATCCACGAATTCGAATTATGCATGTTCGAATTATCCACGAATTCGAATTATGCACGTTCGAATTAGCCAAGTTCTACTGTATAATAAAAAATAGTACCAAATTAATTTCAAACTATTAATCAAAAGAAGTTTCGATTTAGACTAATTCGATATGGTAAAATGGTTAATCCATAAAATCACGAGTCATGTGACAGGCAGATGGAAGTTCTTCATTGTCTGGATATTGCAAAAAATTTCTTTTAAATAAATTTCAATTCGGCTTCCTTCTGCAGGAATTAAAAGAAAATATCTACATTGTAACAATCGTAACCTTCAACTCCATGAATAATGAATATACTAAATAATTATAACATTTTCATAATAACAGTCATCACTATGAGCATAATTTAGCATGTCTGCACAAAACATGTTCCAGGCAATCTTAACTCTGAGGTATGAGTCTATTTTATTTAACTGAATTTTTTTTTTGTTGGTTACGTGATAACCGGCGGAGTACTGTGTGTGTGATGAATAAAAGGAAACTTCCCACCTGATCTCTGAGAACACATAGAAAGAGATTCCTGGTATGCAAGTCTGAGTGTGGATGATGGTCTAGCGTGGCGTGACGGCGTTGGGGATCCTTTCGCACTGCTCTGCAGATGGGGGAAGATGTAATGTTCCCATCTCAGCGACCCCTTTCACCTCCCAACTATGCGGGGAACCTTGTAAAAATTTCATTTGTATATTGGACCCAGACAGAGAACATTCCGCCCCCACATCTTTTCGCCACGCAACCCCAATCACACACACCACTATAATTTCAATTCAACAATTGCCTGTCATTAACCATAGTAAAAGTCATACTTCAAGTTATTAATTTAAGTATTAAATTTCGATTCATCACAATTAAATCATCACAATTCCTTAATTCATCCAGCCTTAAATATTCATGGGTTACATTTTAGATTTAAATTCTCATTACCAATAACTTACAGCCACGTGGTCTCCCGGCATACCCGAAATAATTACATTTACAAACTATTTCAGTTAACAATTAAACTTCTGTGTAATCACAATTATAATTTTTTAACTCATTCAATTCCTCTGCTTTAAGTTTTCATTGCTTTTAAAATTGATTCTTTAAATTTACTCTAAGTCATTTAACCACGTGTCTCAGCCATACCGGAATGAACATGGCCAGTCAGAGCCACACACACACACACTATTATTATATCTTACAGACACAAGTCCCAATTAAATAACATTAATTATTAAATCATGAATACTGGCTCACCTGAAGCTCTTTATAAAATTATAGACTTATAGTAGATGTTAACAACAGCACGCCACCACGATCCACTCTGTACCAGTGTTGGAAGAGAAAGAGACGAGAATTATCACTGCATAAAATTACAAAACGCAGATACACGGCTGAATAGATTTTGTGTCAAAGAACTGGCAGCGCAGCCAACCGAATGACTTCACAGATCAAGGTCCCGGCGACTGACTAGATCTCGCTGTTGCTAGCGGGCAGCCTAACATGTAGCGATAACACACTGAACGTACCGAATTACATTTAAAACTTGCCGAGGAGTTTACTTTTAATATTTCCATGGCACAAAACTACATTTTGATCCTCTTCTTCACAGTGTAAGAATCTTCCAGTTTTAAAACTGGATAATTTTTGAATTGTTGTATTGTGTTCAACATTAAAGCAAGGCATATTTAGCATGACAGTGATCTGACAGTTCATTACTTTAGCATAATAATACTAATACTTGTTAATAATATTAATAAATAATAATTATAATTTTTGTTATCGTTGTTGTTATTGGTACTGTTATTATTCCTCTCCAATTGTAAGTATTCTTTGTGTGTATGAACAGATGTGTCTCAGGAGCATTTAGAAACCAAAAAGCAGGTAGAAATGTTACGGGAAAGATTTGGTGAAGACCATTGGTTACATAGTCATGCTGGATCATTTGTCCAAGACCTTCTGGGTTTGCAGAAATCATCTGGGAGTACAGCCTTGACTTCTACACCCTACGAGACGGAGTTTCTTTCAAGCTCACCACATATGTCTGCATCAGAACAGGTTAGTGTCTGATTTGATTGTAAGTCTTTAAAAGGATTTTGTTGCGAACAACAGAAATAGGCAACAAAATGGTGATAGTGAAAAGTGATAGTGTTATACATGAACAGTGCTATTGCAACAAAGAAATCTTGTTTTGCTTGTACTTAAGATTAACATTCACATCTGAGTGTGAAAGATAATCAGTCTCTCCAATTGACTTTTTCATCCATCTATTGGATAGAAGTCCCATCAGATTGTGTTCTTCCAACTGTATTGTTCCCTATTTGTGCAACATATCTGGTTTATCTTCACTTCAGTTTTGCAGTACTGTTTACAATATCTATTCGTCTTACTCTGTCATTTAATATTTTTTAGAATTCTGTCATTTAATTTAGTATTCTCCATTACATACTGAGCGTTTCTCAATTTTGTTGTTGTTTCCCTGGTGAGAGATAGGTGGAAGGGAAGTGTGTGTGTGGGGGAGGGGGGAGAATAAACTGGTGCTTTACATTGGTCAGTTTTCATGTAAGAGTAAGTATAATGTATTTATTTATTGGTTTCTTAGTGTATCTTAAAATTTTACTATATTCGCTCATCTCAAACTGATTTGTCACTGAATATCATATCTGTGGTTGTTTTAGCTTAAACTTCTTTTGCCCCCAAGTAGTTGCATTCATTACCTCATTGATCACTTGTCCACATGTCCTTTCTGCTTCACTTAGTACTAGAACTCTCAGAGGTAACACTTATAGGTACACTTAGTATGTAGTACAGTAAGGTTTCTTCTGCATTTATGTCAAGAACAATATTTCTGACAGTTTTGTTTGTTTTCTTTTTTATTATTTTTGGTTGCATCACTGACATTGTCAGCCATAAGGAATATGGTCCACAAATCTGAAGTAATTCAGGACAAACCCGTCTTTACTAAACCCTTCTGCTTGTCAGTATTGGGTAGCAGGTATTTTCCATGTACAAGTTGTGCTGTAAAATTACTGAACTTTTTAATTACAATTTTCTACTTACCATAGAAGCTTTTCATAGTAGTGTCTTCCACTTCAAACACACCACTCCCAACATTTCTTCCATTGTGTGAAACATTTATCAAACTCTTCATTAGGGACATTGCACAGTTCTGCTTGTGAATTCTTCTTTATCATGTCAGTGGACTGAAAACATCAGCCTTTCCACCTCATTTTTTGGGGGCGAATTAAAAAAAGGCAGCCAGTGCTATATAAAGAAAGTGAAGAGGATATGAAATGACTGTTGTCTCACTTCTTCAGAATTAACAATAATTTGGACTACTAAAAAATTGGGGAAGCGATTGTAAAGCCAGTGTAGGGTACTACTTTTTGTTTTGGCGTTGGCATTCTACTATAAACCAAACATTTTTGGGGTTAAGTTTAAGTGCTGATGTTTGTAATGTTGAACTGTCTTTCCAAAAAACATAAAGCAATAATTACTAATAAAAAACATATTCTTTCCCAAATTTATAGTGGTCATCAAACAGGGTTGTTTTGGAGGGTTTGTTGATTGATTTCTTTTTACTTTTGTGGCTGAAGTTAAATTTTTTCATAGATAAAATTAGAGGATGTGACAGCTTTTCTGACTGTAAGGAATACTGTTGCTTACACTTCTAGTATTACTTAGCTAGTAAATATACTAAATGCAGATTTTCATTAATATTTATTTAGTTTTAATATTTGTTATGACTGTTTTAATAGGAGAAAACATATTGTATTATTTGAGGTATGATATGAATTTCTACAACATATTCTATAATTTGGAATATTTCCTAATTTAGGCTAGGCATTGTACTATGTATTCTGAATTAAAAAGGTTCTACTTTATTTAAAACTTATTGTACAGAAAGCACCAAAGAAATGTATATAAATGCATGTAAGAAAAACAACTCTGGTTTGAGAATTTTTACTGTTATCCTCAGCTTAGTCTTGTAATGGTTCAGAATTAGGGGGTTTTATTTTATGAATTCATCAATGGTAATAACGGGGAATTGTCCAGACAAAGTTTCAATTTTAAAGCAGGGTGTGACTTTCGAAACACCCAGTTGCATGTTGGTTCTGTCAGATAGGCCACATACACCAAATCCAGGTGCGTTGGAATGTGTCAGAGCGCGCATATGCCTGTTCGCACAGAGTGAACGTCACGTATATTTTCGCGGCTCGGCTAGTGCAAGTCTACATAAAATTTTGACCAATGAGGAAGCAAGTTGACGAGCAGGGAGTACGTTTTGGCCATCTTGAAAACGTCGAATTTGGTGTCAGTCGGCATCCAAACTTCGGAACCGCGCAGAGGCGTTAGTGCGCGGTCCCGCCTAAAATACATTAAAATGTAGACCGACCGGCAGAAAAGGGCAACAATTAAACTTGAATAGTTCGGCAGTGATCAAAATTAAATTAGTGAGAACGTAATGTGAAAGAACCAGTGAGCTAAAATGTAATAAGTGCAACACGTGGTCTGCAGGGACACTCACAGACAAGTAACAGTATAACATAAACTAATCATTATGAAAATTTTACAAAAGCGCTAAATCTAAATTAAAGGGGGTAAAAGTGTGAAAGAAGAGTGTGAGGAAATGCTGGGTTGCCTTTATATAATTTAATTAACTATTTACTTTAATTACAAGAAAAAGAATGTTATCTTTTGAGTGTCTTTGAAAAATGGGGTGTATGCCTCAATATTAAAATCTGTAGGATTCGAATTCTGAATATTATACAAAAAAGAAGTTATATTATTATTTTATGCATAAAAGGAGAATATTAAACAAAATGTTCAATAAAAGTTGAGTTAGTTAACAAGAAATGAGAATTGAATTTCTTAGTAACATAAACCCTAAATCACGTTTATAGGCCACGAGTTCGAGTGAAGAACCCTGGGACCCGATAGAAGGTAAGAATATATTATATTATTTTATATTATATTATATATTATTATATTATAAATATTATTTTGTAAAGTGATTGTAACTTCACAGTTGGCACCTCAAACTTCGACAGTTTTTATAAAATCAATTTTATACAAACCACACTTACCCATGGATATAAGCATGATTTGGAGGTTAAAGCAGGGTACATATAAATTACGTGCAGGTTATGTGATGCTTATACTATATTTAAGTAATACTTAACATATTGATTAATACTGAGTACATGTAAGGTTAATTTTTTGTAAGATTAAAATTTCATAAATAAAATAGTGTTACGGCATCACGAACAATCTACGTGTTTATCGAACGTTCCAGAGAGATCCAGAGTGTATGCGTGTGGTGTACGTGCTTGTATCCGCATCTACGAGGAAGTTCTCGATGCCGCCAGCCGTGCGGACTGTGTCAAGGCCGCAGTTAATTACGTAGTTCATACGCACGCTACGACGCAATTAGGAATCGTCTAGATATTCGACTGGCTATAAATACCGGTACTCAAACGATGTTCAGTTTAGTTCAATGCGAGATATTGGATAGTGCGGTTCGAGAGTATTAGTGCGATATATTTCCAGAGCGGTTCGAGTTATTACTGTGTACGTTCAAGTAGTTATTAGTGAAGTGTTGCGTTTTATATTCGGACGGTATAATTGTAATACAATTGAGTTCTAATATTAGTGGACATTTTATTGCGTGTGAACAATTTTCATTTGATTTGTTGTAGACACTGTGTTGTTAATTACGAACTGTAACAATTAAAGGTGTGATTAGTGACTTAATTGTTGTCTTGTACTTATATTGTGTCTTGTATTGTTGTTTTGTTTCCACTGTACGTACGATGATCGAGTAGACCGTCGTAACAATAGAAATGGAAAATAACGAAAATAAAAGTCAGCATGACTGATGTAACTGTCACGGGGGAGGTAGAAATTCATTCAGACCCTAATGTGGTCAAAGAAAGCGTTTTATGCGAATCAGATGATATAAATGATTCAGGAATGGAGACAACTCCAAGCCTAATAGATGAAAGTAATTTGACATCATCTGTAATAATGAGTGAAGCAAAAGCAGAATCTACTCCTTTAATAAGTAAAGTAAAAGAATTGTCAGTGGACGATATATATAATTTCATGAGAACAATATCTGATAACCTGAGTAGTGATATCAATAAAATGAGTAGTAATATTAACATAAAATTTGACGTTCAGAATAGCAAATTTGATGTTCAGAATAACAAGTTTAATAAAATAAATAGTCATTTTGATGAAATGAATACACAAAATGTTAAATTTGAAGTTAAAATGAATAAACGTCTGAATGAGATTGACGAACATTTAATGACATTTAAGGAACAAGTAATAGAATCAGTAGAGGAACAGATTAAAAGTAAAGTAACTGTGATAGTTAATAAGAAGGTAAGTGACAGTGGTAGTGATATGATGACAACAAATAGTGAAGAAATAATTAACAAGGTAAGTGATAGTTATAAAGAGGAATTAATAAGTAATAGTGATAAGATAGTGGAAAACGGGCTATTTAAGAATGATCTAGTGAAAACAAATAGTGGTGATGAAGTTTTTGGTGAAGTAGAATTTAATAATGGAATGTTAGTGAGTGTTGATGAAATTGAGAGAAAGTGTGATGAAAGGTTAGGGTGGCAAAGGGCAAATTTTCCCCGTGATGTAAGTGGAGTAAGGACTCCGCTAGTAGTGATTTTTGAGGACAAAGGTTCCTCAAGAGGATATGTGGAAGACGAGGTGTCTTCGAGTAGTCCCATAATTTTTTGTAGCCCTGGAAAAGCAAGGAAGTGTGATAGTAAGTTTGTTGTGCCCTTTGCATGGAGTGAAGTAGGTCAGAGGTGTTGTGACGATGTTATGATGAGAAATATGTTGAGAAAGAGAGAATGATAGAGGTATTTAAGTTAAATAGAGGTTATGAGGGGTTAGTTAAGAGATTAAAATTTGAGGGAATAAACTATATGAAATACTTACCGGTTGTAGTAAATGTGGATGGTTATTTTGATGATACCACTGTAGATGATGAGCACTTACCTTGTGTGATGATGGACATAGTAGACGAGTATGATGATATAACACATGGGAATAACGAATAATACTAAGGGAGAATTTACCATACCAAATGTCGATAGGAATTTTGAATTAATAGTAGGCAATAAGGGTTGTAACTACTATATTGATACAATGGAGAAAATTGATGATGATGATTATTATAATTATAATTATGTCTTTAATCGTAAATGAATTGTGTAAACGTAAGATCAGACTAATTTTCGAAGATGGTGGTTAGAAACAGTGAATGAACATTTAATTATTTTAGTTTATGGTGATGACTTGGCTAACTTATGTAATGAGGTGTGGTAAACAATAATATGATATGACGAAAAAATTGTAGATAAATTTATAGTGAGGTTAATTGTGTTTGTGTAGGAGGTTATGTTGTTCTAGGTATGTCATGTAAACAATGTATGTATGTAGTAGGAACTGATTTTAATAATGATAATAATAATAATATTTTATCAGACTAAACAAATAATGAGAATAATTGTGAAGTTGATAATGCAAGTGAATGGTAGTTATTTTGGAGTAAGGTGATTAAAGTAACTTTATGTTTTAGAAACTGATTGAATTAAATAATTTGAGATGAATTAATTGATTAATGAATGTTGTATAGATAAATTTTGATAATGAATAAATGATTTTTCTGAGATTTGAACTTGAGAAGGAATAGTAAATGAGTAAACGTAGAATGTGTTTAGTTGTTGAGTCATATGGTTGTTATGAGGTATCAGAAGGTACATATGGTTATGTGCATTATATTTGTGGTGATAAATGGTTATAGTTGGGAGTTTATGACAGTAATCATGTTTTTATTTGATTAAATGATTAACCATATGTAAGTAGGAATTTTATAACAAAATGGAAGTAAAGTAAGATGTTTTAATTAAATGAGTTTGAAGGAATTTAACTTAGGTAAGGTGTGGAAAATTTGAATTTGAAATGTTATGTAAATTGAATGTTGATAATAGATGTGAATTTTTTGGAGAATTTAATGGTACAATAAATGATAAATGATCAAAGGTTGAGGAATAAACCTTGGAGCGGACGTGGCGTAGTGGCTAGCATGTGGCGCTACTACGCTGTCGGCGCGGGTTCGATTCCCGCCGGGGGCCATCTGATTTAGATACGACCGTTCCCCCTCGCAAGGCAATGGCAAACCAGCGAGAGGTATCCTGCCTAGTATAAACCCTCCCCAACTATGCAGTTCGGATCCGGCGTTAAACTGTAGGTCCCATATACCTGTGAGAGACTCAGTACCACATGCACCACGGGTATATGTGGGGAGGGTACAAACCAGTCGAAAGACTGAAGGACTACGAATACGAGGAATAAAAGGTTCATTTGAAATTAAAGTTGAAATGTTTGTAAATTTTATTCAGATGCTAATGAGATGTATTGTATTGGAATGAGGTTTATGTTCTTTATGAATGTTTATGTTGTATTATGTGTATTATGTTAGTGTGTAGGAATCTTAAATATGTAACATATATATTATTTACATGTGATTCCCCACTTTCGGGCAGTCACGGCGTCACCGAACCCTAACCATGGATTTGGATTATTGGTAACAGGTGCGGGTAGGCAGATTGTATCCTAGCCATGCTTGTTATTATTTTCAAAATTGGTGAATTTAGAAATCAACCGAGGGGTAAGTAAGGGGAATCACCACAACTATGGAACAGCGGCTATCATCGAAGGGGGTGATAGTGCTGTGTTAAGGGCACATAAGTAAATTTTAGTAGGATTACTGGTGTCCTCGGACATCAGTAATGCTGAATTTTTTTTATAACGCTGAAACAAGAACGGTGTAGGCAGCGTCTATACCTAATTAAACTTCAGTTCTTGTGGATGCAAATGGGCGCTACAGTCCACCATCAGGAAAAAATAGTGTGTGTGGAAAAGGTGCTGGCTGTTACAAGCCAGGGGCGTAGATATCACATCTATGCACAAGGTAAATGCTTGATCCTGTTTACCCGGCAGGTGATTTACCTAATTTGTAACTATAAGTATTTTTGTCACTGTTCGGGCAGTCAGTGTAACTCTAATTTAAAACTATAATTATTTATTTACTATTTCACTGGTTAGCGTCTTTTTTCATTCAGACGCCATCTTTAAAGTTTGCCAACTATATATATATATATATATTGTAACATCACAAGATGTCACCTAACCTAAGTGTATGTTATCAGATTTTATAAAAACAAAACAACCATGTAAATAGGTATATAATAGTAGAAATAACCAAGAAAGAAGAATGAAGCAGAAGTGCCACATGAAACAGTAACCCAAGGGCTGTTTGACACTACAACTAGACTGAGACTAAAACGAACTGATGGACAGAGTAAATTTACATTCAGCTGTCAATTCAGTAAATAGTTGATGTAAACCGAATGTAATATGTAAACAAAAAATGAACTAATGAGCAGTTAAATACTGTGAAAGCAGAATTAGCATTTTGCTGATAATAGATGTGACAATGACCAGTAGATTATGAATGCCAAAACTAATGTTAACAATGGCTACATAGTGAGAACAAAGATGTATTTCAGCATCAAATATACTTGTTAGAAAAGAGAACTATTTATAAGAGAGAATCTTATACAAATAAGATATCTCCACAATTTACCGAATTGAGAACCAATAAGCATTATTAAGGCCAAATTCCAATGTAGGCGATATGTCTTAGCAAGCTTAGACCAAACATTAGTCAGTAAATTGGCTATTGAGGATTAGCACAAGTGTAAACTAAAATACACAGAACTATGGTTATGCCTTGACATAACAAAAAATATTATTAAAACAATAGGTGTAATCATAATTTTAATTGTTAAATAGTAATTTAAAACGAATTAGCATAAAACGAAATATCATAGTCAGTAGGATCATTCATTACAATGTATAGAGTTTAGGTGTACAAGTAATGTTCAGCAAAAAATGTCAGTACAGCATTAATGGTGTTCACACATAAACATTTGATTAATAAAATGTTATGTGAACACAAGCAATATTAACCAAAAGTGTAAAATCGGCGACTCAGAAATAGCAGACGACAGTGAAAGTGATGTACCCGAACGTTGGTTTTATAACAATGTCGGTCAAAGTGAAAGTAATTCGAGAACGAGTGATATCAAATTAAAGGAAAAAAAACAATCTTTAATTTGATAGTAATATTAACCCAATCGCAACTGTATTTAGTGCAGGAGAGATGTTAGCATCATTCTAAAAATGTACATCGGGAAACTGTTTAAGAATAATAACAAAAACGACAACGAGCTGTCACCGCAACATTTGACGGTTAGAAAAAGCCATTATCAACTGCCAAAAAGTGACACGTCACACCGACACACCTACCAAAGCCAATCAGAAAATTAGTTAGTAATTAACATTTTACCTAAGGCCGTTCAAAGAAGGGGGTATATAAAGACGAAACAGCGAATTTTGAGACAGACCTTTACTGACTAGCGTGTAGCACAGACGTGTGCCCGTCATCTCTACATTTTTTAATAACACTTAGCGTCATTTACATAGTACATTGGAACCAATAGTTCAACAACAAGAAACGACTACTTCGAGTTCACCTACAACAAACAACAGTGATTAAGTGCAGTATCATTTTAATTTTGTGCGGGAATAACGAACAGAAAATAATTTATTGTTATTATTCACGATCCATTTTAATCAGAAGAGGATCGCATTATTCTGTTCTTGTGCGAGTTTAGTGCCGAAACCCAGTAATCATTATAATCCGATTACTGAAGTGATTAATAAGTTTTAATTAAATAATTAAAACTCAGAAGGTAACAGTGCAATCATTACTAATCTTGATCTGAGCGCCATAACCTGTACTTTTTTCAACAATAACCTGTACTGACGCAAAACACAAAAACATTTTTTAAGATTACACCACGTCTCAATTTATTATACAAATTTGTTATTAGTA
Organism: Magicicada septendecula; assembly: GCA_034769895.1. NCBI lineage: Eukaryota > Metazoa > Arthropoda > Insecta > Hemiptera > Cicadidae > Magicicada > Magicicada septendecula. The sequence continues at coordinate 231,035,676 of CM068373.1, forward strand.
ATTAAGCTATATGTTAGTTGTAAGGGTTCTCACTTGATAAATATTGTCACTAAAAAAGCAAGCGTTGATGAACGCGCGATCTTTCAACAGATCGTTTTTTTTTTTTTAATTTGGTTTACTTTGCGAAAGTAACCTAAAACTTTGTTGGTCAATTTTATATCAAAAGGATTATGGGATATTGTGTAGGCATAATCGTTTTCTTTCGTGTCTCAAAGAATTCACTACTGAGATTATCATAACTTTAATATTAAAAATAAATAGCATCTGGACTTAACCAGATTTATAATTCATGTTCTGAGCAAGCCGTGTAAGGCATATAATAACTGACTTTTAATTGTACAACTTTGTATGTTTGCATTATATTTGTTTTTGAATTCTCTATAAGGGTGTAAATAAACCCATTATTAACAGCATCACCTGATTTTGATTTATTTCTATAGGATAATTGAATATTTTCTTTTAATAAGCTTAAACAACCTTCTGTTGTGTTTAACATATTGGAATAGCATTGCCACAAGGTGGTACTCAACTATTTTAAATTTTCTAATCATCCAGTAATTTTTATGTGTGGGTTTTACACGGGATTTTCCCTGAATAAATCCGTGTGGCGCCCACTAATTAATAAACAAGGTAACCTAACCTTGCAACCAAAGGGAGTTGGTGATTGTAAGCTGAGTTGACAGTTTAGTGAACTTCTAGTAAACACAATCAGGTACGTAAAAGCATATATTTGTTTATGATATTGTCCAAACTTTACGAGACGTGACATACTCAGACTACCTGCAATCTGGAGAAGAAGTTTTTACTACCAGTTTCAACCAGACGAGAACTATTATCAAGCAACCAACTGCTATACTTCATGTTTTAACTTAAGGTAATCTAACATTTAAGTATAATCAACTTCACTATTTTATTTATTTAATACAAGGGAATTTTTTTAAACAAGTATAATTAAACCATTGTAAACACTGTGAGTAACTTTGAATGTTTTATTTTAAATTACTTTACTACATTAGTAACCTTCAATTAGAAACAACCATTCTCAACATTGAGGTATCTCAAAAGAATACTTCACACATAGTTGAACTTTGCTTCAACGAGACTTTTAATATTTTAACCACGAATATAAGTTTAAATAACCACACATTTATTTTGTTTCAAGTTAACTTAAACGTAACGTAAATTTGATTATAATAATAAACAATAACACCCCTAATCTAATTTCGTTATAAATTGACGCATACAACGTGGGGCTTTACGAAAGGAGGACATACCAACGATCTCATTACGTTATAAATTGGCGCACCAACTAGTGTGGCTTAAAAAATATTAAATAAATATATTTTTTATATTTTATATTAGCCCAGTAGACACGAAAAATTAACATGCCGCACACCCACCAATACGATACAAGATATAAGGACAGTAGGGTAGGAGAGATGCAACGGGATGTAGATGCATACGAAGCGCAGCCCACAGACGAGATGGAAGTTATTACAATCAATAATATCGAAACTAGTAACGATGAAACACCTCACGTAGAACCAGAGATAGAAGTGACTGTCGACAACCAACCCAGATGGCCTGAAGAACTCCCACAACCAAACAGACCATCCGAAGAGGCAAGATGGGATCACATGATGAGAATGATGATGGAACAATTCGGACAGGTTAAGGAAGATAATCGAACCTTAAGGGAAGAGGGTAAGAAATCCCGGGAAGAAAATCAAAGGAATGTCGAGGTGTTAAATAGAAATATTGAGTCGATAAAGGAGGACCTAAATAAAAGGATTGACAATACTCATAAGTCTATAGACGCGCTGAACAGTAAAATCGACGATAACCGTCAAGCCATTAGAGAAGAATTGAACACCACCTTGATCGAAATTAGCAGGAGGATGGAAGAAGGCAGTGATAAAATAAACACAAGAATAGACGTGGAGATTGCCGTTGTGAGGGAGGAAATCGTCGAAATAAATAAAAGGTGCGAACAACACGACCAGGACTTGCAGCGAACCCGAGATGAGGTCGACGGAAGATTCAATACCATGGAGGAGGTGACCGAAGCAAGGATAGAGTCTTTAAAAAGGACAAATCAAGATGAGATTAAAAGGGTAAGGTTAGACGTAGGTGAGCGCTGCGAAGTAGTGAGTACCTCAGTAGATGCAGTAAGGAATTTAACTGTCGCAAATCGAGAAAGGATTGAAGAACTCAGACAGCAGGAAATAGTGCAAATGCGGGAGGAGATTGAGATTATCCGCAACCGTCCGATACCAGGTCAGTACTTACTACCGAATGATAACCGCGACGCTATCAATTTTAGAAATTATCGACGTAATCCCATCGAATTTTTAGCACGTGTGGAAGAACACTTGGCGCGGATTAGAGAAACTAGGTGGAATAACATAAAAAGTTTGATCGACGAATACTTCAAAGAAATCTACGACAATTGGTGGACCGCAACGCGCCACGTGGTTCATAGTTACGATGAATTCAAAACTCAATTCCGCGCAAAATATTGGTCCGAGGCGACGCAAAACATCGTACGAGACCATATATGTCACGGAAAATACGATGCGAACCGAGGAGGGACCATGACTTCATACTTCTTAGGTCAGGTATGTCTCGCAAGAAACCTAGAAACAAAGATACCGGAGGAATGTCTTGTCACCAAATTGTCTTATCACTTTGAGGAGGGTGTCGCAAAAGCACGTCAGTGGGGACAGATTAAGACAATAGCAGCTATGTCAGCGCTGCTCGAAGATCAGGAGCACGAGGGATATTACCGTAGGAGTCGTCGACGAAATGACCAGTTTAATACCATGGGCGGCAATACGAACAATAATAATAATAACTACCCTCGAAATTCTCGAAGTAACTTTAATAATAATGGCCAGACAAACCAAAATTATAATAATGCTAATCACAGTAACAATAATAATAGGCCGAATAATCCGAGTAATAATAATGGCAACCAAAATAACAATAATAATAACAATAACCGGCGACCCAATTTTAATAACAACACCAATCGACCACCAAACCAAGGCGGGAATAACCAACCGTCGCAATATCGACGAGCAAATTATGTACAAGCCAATTACGACTCCGATAGAAGGCGACGATACCAACGTAGAGACAGCTACAGTGGAGACAGAGGAAGCATGAGAGGAGGACGATGGAGGAGTAGTAGCATTGAGGGTGACGACCGCAATAGCGACTACCGACTGCATGTACATTTTGTTCCAGACCAGGAACCCGTCCAGCAAGGAGGACGTACCATGATGGATGATAGGAGTAGTGGAAATGATCAAGACCGACGCAACGAGGAGAGTACAAGCTCTTTAAACTCCTCGCGGCAGTGAAAAATTATGGTAACATAAACCCTTCGCTGAACCACTCTATTGGGTTTGATTACGGCAACAATACGAATAAAATCACTATCTTATTTAACCATTACTTGAAAAATATACGACAGGAATTGCTAGAGGAAGTAGTAACCGATCACCAGCAACACACCCACGATATAGTATACGTGACGGCCACCATTAACAAAGTAACTGTCATGTTAATGGTCGACACCGGGGCCAATGTTTCCCTAATGGATAGCACCGAGCTCAATCGTATTCAGGAGGAGAGCAGAGTCAGCATACCGACGTTACCTGTTACGAACATCATCCTGATAGGGGCTACAGGACGACAAAATAAATCAGTAAAAAAGCAAGTTAGGTTGGAAGTAACCAGCCAAGGTGTAACCATTCCAATGATTTTTCTAGTAGCAACAGGTCTACCATTCCGTAGCTTGATCGGCTGCGACCTTCTACGTAAACACTCCGCCATAATCGATTTAAGTTCAGACAAATTAACTCTGAAAACGACTGACGCGGATTGGATTGCAGACATTGTAGGAAACCGAGAAGTTCCCCTAGAAAGAACGATATTCCATATACAGCGAACGACCAACCCTAGAAACCAAGTATTTAGGCACGAGCGGGAGTACAATAATGATAACAATGATCTATGGGAAGAAAAAATCAGAGAAATAAGACAATTCCAGTCAACTGATAGAAATAAATCGCCAAGTTCAGGCCAACTCAATAGATTAATAACAATATATAATAAATATAGACATGTATTCTCAGACCTACCAGGAAAAGTTAAAAATTATCAATGTGTATTGCATTTCAAGGAACCAGTAAATTTTAATCGCAAATCTTACCCCATTGCGTATTCCCTTAAGGAGGCTGTTCGGTCCGAAATCAATCAGTTAATAGAGGATGACATAATAGAACCCAGTCAGTCCCCTTATACCAGCCCTATAGTGGCTATTAAGAAAAAGAACGGTAAGGTAAGACTTTGTTTAGACGCACGAGAAATAAACAAACACCTAGTCAATAACCGAACATCTCCAGGCGAAATTGAAGAGATTCTAAAGAAGTTCCATGGTGTACAATACATAAGCTCGTGGGATACGGTCTGCGGGTATTGGCAGGTCGAGCTGCATCCCAACAGTCGAAAATATGTTGCTTTTATATTTGAGGGACGCAACTATCATTTTAAGAGGTTGCCGTTCGGGCTAATAAATTCAGTAGCCATTTTTATACAATGTATGGATCAGGTGTTAGGTCAGGAAGCACTGAAATTCACGACCGTCTATGTGGACGACCTGCTCATAACGTCCACCAATTGGGAAGAACATTGTCAGAGAGTAGAACACGTATTGAACAAACTATCAGAGAATCATATTACTCTAAAATTGGAGAAATCCCAACTTATTGCAAGAGAAGTACAGTTTTTAGGTTTTCAGCTCACCGAATTAGGGATAACTCCGACAGAAAAAATCGAAGCTATTCAAAAGTTCCCCACCCCCAAGAACAAAAAACAATTACAATCTTTTTTAGGATTGTGCAACTACTACCGAAAATTTCAAAGTAATTATTCGGAACCAACTACCAAATTGTCTCCGCAATTGTCCTCGAAGGATAGATGGACATGGGGTCCAGCACAGGAAGGTATATTTCAAAGGATCAAAACGAAATTTCTAGAAACAGTAATCTTGCACCATCCAGATTTTGATAAACCTTTTTATTTGAATTGTGATGCCAGTGACATCAGTTTAGGCTCCACATTATACCAAGAAGATGACGAAGGAAACCACCTGGTAATAAGCTTCGCAAGCCGTACCTTAAACAAATGTGAAAGAAACTACAATGTCACTGAAAAAGAACTCCTGAGTGTAGTATTCACATGTAATAAATTCCGCACATACATATTAGGATACTCGGTTACTGTTAGAACAGATCACAAGTCCATATCCTTTTTGAAGAGCTGCAAATTAAGTCATGGACGGTTAGCAAGGTGGACTTTGGTCCTACAAGAGTATAACATTAATTGGGAATATGTCCCTGGCAGTAAGAATATAGCCGCCGACGTACTATCACGGGTAAACCTTACAAATCAGACTTATGAAGGCGAAAAGGAGACACTAGCTAAAGTGTATAGCATATTAAAAAGCCGGACAGAATTGGAAAGAATAATCAAAGAAATAGAGTCACATCAAAGACAAGACGGTAGACTGGCACAAATATTCCAGAGGTTGGATGATAAAGATGTAAGGATAACTCCGTATTACTGTGTAATTGATAATATATTATTCATTAAAACTAAGTATCACGATCACGGTTGGAAATTATGTGTACCTAAAACCTTAGAGAAAGAAATAATCATAGATTACCATATCCGCTATGGGCACATGGGTGCTGTCAAGGTAATCAAGGCGTTGGAAGAACATATGTATATAAAAGATATGAATAGAAGAGTGAGGCAGTGCATCAGAACCTGTCAAATTTGTCAGATGGTAAAATGCACGAATGAAAGAAAGGAGGGACAGATGATACCCATAACATCTTCGGGGAAACTAGAAAAAGTTTTTGTAGACATCTGCGGCCCATTTCCTAGGAGCGGAGGTCGCCACCAGTACAAGTACTTATTGATTATCTTAGACCATTACACTAAGTATATAAAACTATACCCCATGAATCGAGCAACTACCCAAAAGATACTCAACTTAATAATACATAATTATTTACCCGAGGTAGGTTGTCCGAAAACCTTGATCACCGACCACGGTACACAATTTAAAGGACGGAGGTGGAAGGACACACTGATGGAATGTGGAATAAAAACATACAAAACTGCAGTGTACCATCCCAGTAGTAACCCTTCGGAAAGAGTATTAAGAGAAGTGGGACGAATACTTAGAACTTATTGTGCAACTCAACAAAGACAGTGGGGTGAGTATGTCTCAGCTGCAGAGGATTTTATCAATCTAGCATATCACCAATCAATTGATACAACCCCATACAGTGCCATGTTTGAAAAACCTCCACCCAGAGAGATCAGTGACCTTATTAAATTCCCACCAAGTCCCGAATATCAATTTGATAAAGTCCAATACCATAATAAGATCATAGAAAAGTTAGAACAACGTAGGAGAAAGTATAAACGGCAAGCACCAGCCCGAATAATTAAATATAAAGTAGGAGAACAAGTACTATTAAGAAATAGAGAACTGCCCAGTACAATGGAGGGCATAACAAAGAAATTATTGTTGTTATATGTAGGTCCCTATGTGATTACCAAGGACAATGAAAACAATACCTATGAACTCACTGACACAGTAAATAAAAAAGTTAAAGGGACATATAATCAAACATCGTTAAAAAAGTACTATAGTTAAAGGAAATTAAGGAGAATAAGTGGTTACAAAATACCAAATGTTCCAAAGATGTAATACTAAAAAACTGATATGAGAAAGGACACCTGTATAACGTAATCATCCCCAATTATAGACCCAATAGAGTGGAAGAGCACAAATAACCCCATGAATATCGATTAGTAAAAAATGATTAATATTAAGGATGGATAATATGTAATAGTCAGCAACATTTCTCACCCGAACGTTTAGGATATAAAAGATAAAATATATATATTTAAAAAAAAAACCACTACTATAAACAAACTCATTTGTTGTTAAGCTACAAAAGGTTGAAGGTAACTAATTAACTATAACTAGTCAATTTACCTTATCAAGTTACAAAAGTGTGTAGATTTAAGATGTAAGCCCAAACCATTTGTTACTGGTGAAAACTTACCAGATCTATCACACCAAGGGATAGAAAATTATATAATGTCAATCAAATGATTTAATAAGAAAAGACGTCTATTATGTCACAAAGAGCCAGTAGTGGCTTGTAAATACAACTACTGTACTATACCTAGAGAAAAATATGTATCCAGATGGATATTCTATGTAAATTAATGTTTATAAAATGATTATTGTATACCTCTCATAAAACTCAAATGTTAAATTAAATCGTCCAGAATAAAGGTTCACCCAACTAACCTTTGAAGGAGTATAGAGGCAGTATAACAAAGTGTGTAAAGTAAAAGAAGGACATTATTATGGAATGTAAGGAAAGAAAAAAAAATAATATTTGTGAAACAAACCATGTAAACCCCAAGAAAGTCTATGAAATTAGATATTAGTATGTTATTATATTGTCACATGAAATTGTAATTACAGCATAGTATATAGTATATAAAATCATCCAGAATAAGTGAAAACCACCATCACTTGAAGGAGTAGAGAAGAAAAATAACAAAGAGTGTTAATTGTAAGGATAACTATTGTTATAATGGAATGAAAGGAAAGAAAAATGTTTGTCAATTATCAAATATTATACATCACCAGAATATGTCAGAGAACATCAAACAAAAAAACCATTTAGTATACAAACAATGTAAGCCCTGATAATTCAGGATGAATATAACTCGTTAAGAAGGATTTATTGGACTATTGTGAAAACAAAAATATTGTAGACTATAGATAGAACAAACCAAATGCATAAGTACTGTAAACATCAAAACAAGTGTATAATCTTAAGAATATTTAAACGAACCAAAACAAATTGTTAACTAGTACATAAGTAACTATATAGCTGATAAAAGCATAGCTGAAAAACATCAAGTCTAAAGGAAGTAATTACCTGTAAGAAAGAAAGTATGTTAGCAAGCATAAAGATGGAAATGTGATCTAAATGAAAACCTCTGATACCTTGAATATTATAGTGAATATATTATATTATTGAATATGAATGATATGTGATATTTTTTTTGAGTTGTGATAGTGCAACTATTGCCAGGTGCAATGTTTATTTTTTTCTCAGACAGAGAAGAGTAATGCCTCTGAATCTGAGAATGTGTAGTGAGGAACGGCAGAGGATGTTAGCCATAGTGAGCCACCCTGATTCCGAAACCTCTACAACAGTTAGGGAATTATATTGTTTTATTGTATCAAGGAATATTATGAAAGAATCTGTGAGGTATGAATTATAATAACCATTAAGATAATCACGAATGCAAAGATATGTGATGAGAAAGTAGAATGTGAATAAGACAGGGAATAGTTAACTTGAGAAACAAGAACAATTGTAGTTAAATGACTTAGAGAGTAAGCAACTTGAAAATACTAGTAAATTAAGAATTGTACCATTGGATAAAAAACCAACCTAGAGTAATGCACCAATAGTATGTTTAAAAAAATCAAAGAGTACAAGAGAAAAATTTTTTATTGAAGTATACTAAGAAACTGACATGAATTGATAATTTTACAAAAAATAAATTTTTTCAAATGATCAATTTTAAAGAGGGTGTATATGTAACATCACAAGATGTCACCTAACCTAAGTGTATGTTATCAGATTTTATAAAAACAAAACAACCATGTAAATAGGTATATAATAGTAGAAATAACCAAGAAAGAAGAATGAAGCAGAAGTGCCACATGAAACAGTAACCCAAGGGCTGTTTGACACTACAACTAGACTGAGACTAAAACGAACTGATGGACAGAGTAAATTTACATTCAGCTGTCAATTCAGTAAATAGTTGATGTAAACCGAATGTAATATGTAAACAAAAAATGAACTAATGAGCAGTTAAATACTGTGAAAGCAGAATTAGCATTTTGCTGATAATAGATGTGACAATGACCAGTAGATTATGAATGCCAAAACTAATGTTAACAATGGCTACATAGTGAGAACAAAGATGTATTTCAGCATCAAATATACTTGTTAGAAAAGAGAACTATTTATAAGAGAGAATCTTATACAAATAAGATATCTCCACAATTTACCGAATTGAGAACCAATAAGCATTATTAAGGCCAAATTCCAATGTAGGCGATATGTCTTAGCAAGCTTAGACCAAACGTTAGTCAGTAAATTGGCTATTGAGGATTAGCACAAGTGTAAACTAAAATACACAGAACTATGGTTATGCCTTGACATAACAAAAAATATTATTAAAACAATAGGTGTAATCATAATTTTAATTGTTAAATAGTAATTTAAAACGAATTAGCATAAAACGAAATGTCATAGTCAGTAGGATCATTCATTACAATGTATAGAGTTTAGGTGTACAAGTAATGTTCAGCAAAAAATGTCAGTACAGCATTAATGGTGTTCGCACATAAACATTTGATTAATAAAATGTTATGTGAACACAAGCAATATTAACCAAAAGTGTAAAATCGGCGACTCAGAAATAGCAGACGACAGTGAAAGTGATGTACCCGAACGTTGGTTTTATAACAATGTCGGTCAAAGTGAAAGTAATTCGAGAACGAGTGATATCAAATTAAAGGAAAAAAAACAATCTTTAATTTGATAGTAATATTAACCCAATCGCAACTGTATTTAGTGCGGGAGAGATGTTAGCATTCTACATTCTAAAAATGTACATCGGGAAACTGTTTAAGAATAATAACAAAAACGACAACGAGCTGTCACCGCAACATTTGACGGTTAGAAAAAGCCGTTATCAACTGCCAAAAAGTGACACGTCACACCGACACACCTACCAAAGCCAATCAGAAAATTAGTTAGTAATTAACATTTTTACCTAAGGCCGTTCAAAGAAGGGGGTATATAAAGACGAAACAGCGAATTTTGAGACAGACCTTTACTGACTAGCGTGTAGCACAGACGTGTGCCCGTCATCTCTACATTTTTTAATAACACTTAGCGTCATTTACATAGTACATTGGAACCAATAGTTCAACAACAAGAAACGACTACTTCGAGTTCACCTACAACAAACAACAGTGATTAAGTGCAGTATCATTTTAATTTTGTGCGGGAATAACGAACAGAAAATAATTTATTGTTATTATTCACGATCCATTTTAATCAGAAGAGGATCGCATTATTCTGTTCTTGTGCGAGTTTAGTGCCGAAACCCAGTAATCATTATAATCCGATTACTGAAGTGATTAATAAGTTTTAATTAAATAATTAAAACTCAGAAGGTAACAGTGCAATCATTACTAATCTTGATCTGAGCGCCATAACCTGTACTTTTTTCAACAATAACCTGTACTGACGCAAAACACAAAAACATTTTTTAAGATTACACCACGTCTCAATTTATTATACAAATTTGTTATTAGTAATTAAGCTATATGTTAGTTGTAAGGGTTCTCACTTGATAAATATTGTCACTAAAAAAGCAAGCGTTGATGAACGCGCGATCTTTCAACAGATCGTTTTTTTTTTTTTAATTTGGTTTACTTTGCGAAAGTAACCTAAAACTTTGTTGGTCAATTTTATATCAAAAGGATTATGGGATATTGTGTAGGCATAATTGTTTTCTTTCGTGTCTCAAAGAATTCACTACTGAGATTATCATAACTTTAATATTAAAAATAAATAGCATCTGGACTTAACCAGATTTATAATTCATGTTCTGAGCAAGCCGTGTAAGGCATATAATAACTGACTTTTAATTGTACAACTTTGTATGTTTGCATTATATTTGTTTTTGAATTCTCTATAAGGGTGTAAATAAACCCATTATTAACAGCATCACCTGATTTTGATTTATTTCTATAGGATAATTGAATATTTTCTTTTAACAAGCTTAAACAACCTTCTGTTGTGTTTAACATATTGGAATAGCATTGCCACAAGGTGGTACTCAACTATTTTAAATTTTCTAATCATCCAGTAATTTTTATGTGTGGGTTTTACACGGGATTTTCCCTGAATAAATCCGTGTGGCGCCCACTAATTAATAAACAAGGTAACCTAACCTTGCAACCAAAGGGAGTTGGTGATTGTAAGCTGAGTTGACAGTTTAGTGAACTTCTAGTAAACACAATCAGGTACGTAAAAGCATATATTTGTTTATGATATTGTCCAGACTTTACGAGACGTGACATACTCAGACTACCTGCAATCTGGAGAAGAAGTTTTTACTACCAGTTTCAACCAGACGAGAACTATTATCAAGCAACCAACTGCTATACTTCATGTTTTAACTTAAGTTAATCTAACATTTAAGTATAATCAACTTCACTATTTTATTTATTTAATACAAGGGAATTTTTTTAAACAAGTATAATTAAACCATTGTAAACACTGTGAGTAACTTTGAATGTTTTATTTTAAATTACTTTACTACATTAGTAACCTTCAATTAGAAACAACCATTCTCAACATTGAGGTATCTCAAAAGAATACTTCACACATAGTTGAACTTTGCTTCAACGAGACTTTTAATATTTTAACCACGAATATAAGTTTAAATAACCACACATTTATTTTGTTTCAAGTTAACTTAAACGTAACGTAAATTTGATTATAATAATAAACAATAAAACCCCTAATCTAATTTCGTTATAAATTGACGCATTCAACGTGGGGCTTTACGAAAGGAGGACATACCAACGATCTCATTACGTTATAATATATATATATATATATATTATATATATATATATATATTATATATATATATATATTTTGTAACAATACGATCCTGTGTCCGTCTTGTTCAAGCCTCGCGATGGAAGCCAATCTATAACAATAAGATTAGTGCTGGGGTGTGGAGTTGCCTTGTAAAGTCCCGCGTTGCAGGCGTCAATCTGTAACAATCTAATTTGTGTTGTGACCTTATGTCTGTGAGTCTTAAAGGCCCACGTTGGATGCGTCAATCTATAACAATAAAAATAGTGCAGAGGTGTATTTTACGAACTGCGGATAACGGAATAAGTTACCCTTCAAAACTTGGTTGTACTTGTTAATCGGCTCGTAAATGTCCTTATGTTGTGACTATTAATTATATTAGTTATTTTGTTGTCGTTTACTGTGTTGTCGTTCAGTATTCGTTGGTTAGCAACGATTTTATTGGAACGAGAATTTAGTGTGTCACCGTCCGTTTGAAATCAGCGCGTGAATAATATTTGTTTAGTAATGGTCAAATAGATCGTGTAAGCAGCCCACTGGATCTACTTTCGTGTCTGGATGTCCTTGCGCCCTCCTCAAATTTTCTCTTTTGGTTCCTGTAATTAATAGTCTTTACAATTACTTTATTGAAATAAACTAGGACTGGTACGATTGACAAATTATTTCTTTTATTCGTAATTTCTTTGAAACATTGGTCAAATTACCGTTTCATTATTCGAGGATTTACAATTGGACGAGTTCGTCCGCCGTAACAAATAGTTCGTGGTAACAAAAAAATTTACAATATATATTTTATGTTTCTCAGGTAATGGGTACTTAGAGTTGCTAGGAAAGATGGGAAATATGCTTCTATTTAAAAATACAATGCATTACAAAATATAATTACTTCTTATCGACTAACAAAATGTATATAATAATGTTTTTCAAAGTTGTTCGCTTACAGTTTGCAACAGTGCCTACAGTAACACAACATGGCGTACTATAGAGTTCTCGCCTCAGAAAAATACGTTCTTTAAATTCCAATTAAAGTGTTTTAAATAAAGTCTTAGTTATAGCAGTTTATAATAATAGTTGGTATATAGCCTCCTTTATCTGGAAACAGCTGTTTTTAGTGGAAATTGTGTTGTGATGTTATGTAGTATTCTGCTGGAATTAACCAAAATTTCTCACCGTTGCTGTGTATATACGGGATGGACGCTTTTGAGTGGTATCTACTTTCTCAGATTCTCGTTAGTGTGTTGGTTTATCTTGGTTCTGGTGTCGTGTCATGTGTTGTAGATCTTTTCGGTATTATTTTTATCGGAATCGCCTCTCCTGGAGTAAGTTTTCACTCTTTTAATATTAACTTTTTACTGCCAGCAATATGCTGTTGAAGTTTTCAGTTTTATATCTAACAATTCAACTGTCTCTGTGAAAACATTTAAATCTCCTTGGTGACCTAGCTTTTGGTGTTTTTGATTGGTGTAGAGCCTTGACCCCACGTCACGTGACTAAGTTGTTTTTGAAAATTGGCGTTTTTAATTTTGTCACCTCAGATTACGTTTTATTTATTTTGATTTAAATTTATTTTTAATTAGTACCATTTTATTGTCCATTAAAATTAAATAGTTTTGATACTAATCTCGCCCCATTTTGGCCTCTCATCTACTGTTTTGGCAGGTTTATACTTTTGTGTTTTGAGGCATTGACCTAATCTTGTTTGACATTTTTGTTGTATGTCTTACAGATCTAATATCTTCTAATATTGTTATTCTTACTACCAAATATAATTCTGAGTATTCCTACTTTACATACAATATCATTAATTAAAATATCTACACCTATTTTTCTGACAATAACAATAATACTGAAGCCATGTCAGCTTAGTGGCTTACTAAACACTTTATAATTATGTTCATTATCTATATTATGATAGCAGTGGATGGTTTATACATCTCCCTCCATTGACATCTTTATATTTTATCAAAACCAAGCTTTTGTTTTTAGTTTTATTTAATTTAGTAGTGTTTATCTGACTATTTCAATGTTGCTTGGGTCTGGCTCAATTCCTTAGGCCTACATGTCTAACAGTTAGTTATTTCTGCACAATATCCTTTTTATAATATTAGATCTTTCCCAATTACCTGATTAACATTCTGAACAGTTTATGAACATTCTGTTCACTAAATAACTAACATTTTTTTTTAACAAAACTTTTTATAACATATAAATTAATGGTGCACACAGGCTCCCATATTAACTATTTCTAATATAACTGAACATGGGTGTTTATTACCCTAACTCTTTTATATGTCACTATATCTTATTATTTAAAAATGAATAAGTGTTCAACCCTTATGAATAAATAATTATACATAACATAGTACATTGGAGTTTACCAAAACACTTAATAAAAAAACACTTTGTCACTATATTTTGGTTCTTATTTCCATATATGTGGTTCATAAGACCTTTATCACTTTAATGATAACCCCCACTGGCTTTCACTTCCCCACTGGTTTATATTATGATCTTTTGATCATCATTTAATTATTTTGGGCTCTCACTATTTTCACTTGTTTGAACTCATAGATTTACACTGGTTTCTTAAATTATTACATGTTTTGTTATTATTTACTCTACTGCATTGCATTCTTAATTTTATATTATCTTTATTGGGTACTCCTATCAATTGTATTGTTTATTAAAAGAATGGGATTAGTTTACTCATTAGATTGGGTCAATTTGTCATGTTTTTTGGTACAAACTTCTGTTTCTCAGTTCTAAATCTGGTTCTTTGCCTCTTCTCATTTCTTCTATTCAATGTTGATTTTTCTTGTGATATTCATAGTCGCCCGTTTCATTTTTCTTTTATTATCAGTCCATTTGTAGTTCGTGTTATTGTTCACATAGTTCATATTGTCCGTGTTAATGTTCATGCCCCTCACCTACCATAACTATTGGGTTTTGTCACGTTATTAGAAATTTTTCTTTGTTTGTTCTTTTCTGAATCTCCTTTTATAACTACTGTTTCTTATATAATATTAATATAATCTTCTTTGGTTACTTTTGTTGGATGTTGGAATTGATACTTTAATGTTAGTTACATACTTTTTAATAAGTTTTTTTTTTATGGCTAGTGCTAGTATTTGTTATTTATAGCTTATCGTTATAATATATCTTATACATATGTGATGAGATGTACCATCACAATATATATATATATATTTTTTGTGATGTTTTCAATTTGTTTCTTCTGCAAGTAGATAATATTGTATATTCTTTTTATAATATATATAATATATATATTATAACATCGCCAAATCCAGATCATATTTGATATCTATAAGTATGTAAGAAATGCTGAGAAATAATATATTTTAATAAATAAATAATAAAGAGAATAAAAATAGTAAATGCAATTAAGAGTGAAGGAGGAAGAATCAAAGGTTATTATTAAATAAAAAAATACAAACTAGACTGACAGACAATTGACATTGACCCAACCCCAGAGATTGGCCAGATAATAACCAAAATAAAGTGAAACAAGATGGAAGTGAAGGAGAAGAAAATTAAATTAAAAATGGAACAAACCAACTATAAAGAAAATAAAGTGAACCAAGGTGATAAAACACAGACAAATAGTGTAGAATAGGGAAGGGGGAGATGATACCATCAAATATCGTAAAGGAAACGAAACCAATGAATAACAAATATAAAAAAGAAATATTAGTATTGTCTAAGTGACAAATGTAATTCGTAATAAATAAAAAACCATTAAATAAAAATACACTAACCCACGAATTAGTAGTATATGTAAGTATGAAATCTACAAAAAGACATGAACTTATTAGATATAAATACAATTTGTAAAGATAGTGAGATAGTGAGAAATATAATGAAAGTAACTAAGTGACAAAGAAAAATAATAATAGGGATTACCCACCAATAAACGCTTAAAATAAAAAGTTTAACAAGTGATAATAGTGAAGGTGCAAATACCCCAAAATAATGAGTGTATCAGTGATAAACACCAATTAATTAGAGGTGAAAGTGATGTGTGAAAAAGGATATTGTAAATGATAGTCTGATTAAAAAGATAGTAATAGATAGGAAAACACTTAATAAATTAATGATGAACCAATAAATGATTTAAGAGTGAGCTTATAAAAATTATATAGTTAAGGGTAATTAGAAATAGTATTTAAAGTAGAGATAGATAAAGGATACGATGTTATTCAGGGGAGAAAGCCCATGTAAGATAAACAGTTTGTGTTAACATGGAATGGAGGAAGGGATTAGTAAAGATTTAAGAAATTAAGAATGTAATTAATAAACACCCTATGTTATAAGGGAAAATAAATTAAGTAAGTTTGAAGGAAGTGATGATGTTTCTCTCTCAAAATAATAGTAAAAAAATGAAATGTATGTTAAACCAACAGTAACTAATAACTTGTAAAGAATTGTTCATTTTAATTTTATGGATAGGATATGGCTGAAGGAAGCTTACAGTCCATAGGCCTAATTGTTATATTTTAGGTATTAAGATATAGAAAGTAATCTTGACACATAATCAGAACACAAACAAATTCAAGACACAACAACCACTAAACGAATCAATTATAACAACAGAACAAAACACGTTGTAATAAAATGAAATATAATTAGAATATATTAAGTAAAAATAATCAATGGCTACTTAGGCCTAGGAAATGTATAACTGTCAATAACAAATGATTGCAAATTGTATAAAAACAACCAGGAAATTAATAAATTCAAGGCGAGTAAATAGCCGAGAATAATTTGTAAATCAGTTTAAAGGAAAAATATTAGAATAAGAACTTAATTTAAAGGAGAAATGTAAATACCAAATATTAACATAAATGTACAAACATTGATATTTCATAAAACCATACATTATGTGGTACCAAATTAATCTTTGAAAGGAAATAATAACAGTGGTGATAATATTTAATATGTAGGGAAGAGGACAGAAGAATATAACCAATAAGAAGATATACAGCTATTTTGAATAAAAATTCAAAATTTGATAACAATAGTCTACTTCAGAATTAACCAATCAGGATTAATTGGTTACTATGACAACAGTCGTTTGGTTACTAATTTACCGTTAGATTTCTTTACTCGTAATATGATGCTCTTGTTGAATAGACGCTAGTTTTGGAACGATCAAAATTGTTAATTAAAACGTCAAAATATCAAATGAAATTACTAGCAAGTGAACCCCGAGGAAGCAGACGACGGCTGAAACCATTTAACTGATGTCAAAGCCGAACTAAAGAAAAAAGAAAAGAATATATTTCCGATTAACTTGAAAAAGATGCCCGAAGCCCCGAACAATTGAAAATTAAATATGATTGCAGCCTAATTCATTATTACCAGATCAAATGAGTTCATCCAGTCTACTGAAGTGTTAAGTATCTATTAAATTACCCAAATTTCCGAATAAACTCACGTTAATTATTTCTCACTGAAAGCTGAACTCTCACTAAACTGCACATAATTACTTTCAAAGACTAAATTAAAAAACTAATACACTGAAAATTTATCAATTGGCAAAGTTAACCTGTCATTAATTAGCGATATCTTGTAACACTTTTACTACACTCCAATAAACAAATTATAACTACACAGTATAGTATTTAAGTTTAACTGATGTAAGGGTGTGTATTTTTATTGTTGTAAACATTAGTAATCCTTTTAACGCAATCTCAAGAACCTGAGACGATTGAACAATAATAATTTTGTGTATAATTTCAACAGACGCCATTACTGAAAGTCTGTTGTTCCGTTCAGAGATCGATTTGTCAAACCCCAGAGAATTGTCTCATATAATCTACCGGTGCAAATGTATTACCAAAGAAAACATAATTTGTATTAACTGAATAATTAATCGTTAGCCGAAAATAAATAAGTACTGAGTGTAGCCAATGTGTTATAATTTCATTAGGAGGTGGATAATAATTTGTGTACATTTTAGCAGATAGGTAGTATTGACGACAAACGATCGCACAGCCAATGCAATGAACTACTGGCCAATCCAGACGGCCAAGGCAAGGCGGGAACAAATTGAATTCTTCAAACCGCCTGAGCTGCGCTTGTCATAAAACTTAAAATTTTTTAATTGTTTTAATAAAACAATTTGGCACCACCCAGAATTTTCACACCCCTAGTGAACAACAGGTAAGAACATCGAGACCTGGTTATTCGTACGTTCGCAACAGACGAAATCTGCGTAAGTTACGTTCTGAAGCGACGACGGATAGAGAAGACACATTACACCCAGTATACTCATACACGTTACAGATTAGACGGACGTTCGGCCTGTAACAATATATATTATAACGATTCATATTAGCGTCCTATCTGAGCGTTATATGAAAGTGTCTGACGGAGGGAGTATAGCAGCGTAAGCAAGAGAGAGAGCGTACAATCACAGCCATCTCACTCTAACCTTGTCACAGCGACATCCGATACTGGTACGAACATGAAATTTTATTCAGTACTAATTATCAGTTCAACCTGTGATAACTTAAAAACTAATAAATATACGGCAATTCTGAAAACAGCATTGTATTCAGCAAGTGAAGATTTATAAGTAGCCGCAATCTCAGTTAATATAATTAACAATTGGAGAAGTTATACGGAAGACGTACGCCAAAAGGAATAACGAGAGAATTATGCTACGTAGGAATTAGGTGTTCACACACACACACACACACACACACACACACACACACACACACACACACACACACACACACACACACACACACACACACACACACACACACACACACACACACACACACACACACACACACACACACACACACACACACACACACACACACACACACACACACACACACACAGATAAAGACCTAAGCAACAATGTTCTGTGGTCAGATCTTTGAAAACACGTTTGCAAATACCTGTAATCAATCGATTTGCAAACACAGGAAGTACGATTTTAACTAGAAATTCTGTGCAGTTTCAAACCTGTCACGGGGTGTTTCGTCGACCTGTTAGAGATTGTCAAAACTGGAAAAACGCATGATTTATTTGAACAACCAATCAGCATCCCGTATTTAAAACAGACGCCAACTCAAAGCGAGGGGTAGCATCACTCTTTGTTCGGATCTTCAGTGCGCTAGTCGTGTATAAATTACGTACAGAAATTTTTCAATCACGCAAAAGCGTAATTAAGTATCAAATTCGAGAAGTAGTCCGCAGTGAAGATGAACTAGTACCGTTCAACAACTCTCGCTGTGTAAAACAACGTTAATTAATTAAATTATTAATTAATTAATCATCAGCCGTGAAGGACCTGTGCGACAGAAGGCTACAGCATCTGTAATTGCCAGGGCATCTGAGCTAAGCTGAAACCGTGTCATTTGTATCTGGGATTTGTTCTGGGGCCCAGGTAAAGTAATATCACGGGTAAGTAACATTTTATCTAACATACAAAAATTAGATAATTGTGTTAGATAAAAGGGAGCGTGGTATAGATTTGTCGCCGCAACTAAGGGGCACAAGTAAATCACCAAATTTATATATAGAAATAAGTTGTATAAATTTGGCGTGGCCAACTAAGAAGCTCGATTAAATCACCAAATTTAGCACAAAATAAAGTTATATAATTTGGCGTTGCTTTTACCCAAGTGATTAGTAACTTGTAATATTAATAAATTTGAAAAGAAGTGGAATTCAAGATTACAAATAACTGTTAAATAATTGTTAAATTAATTTGTTAAAAATAAATTTAAAAAATGGCTAAATCATCAGAAGTAGATATGGCAGTAATTGAGCAAATGTTTAAGCAGTTGACCACTAAAATGGAAGAAACTAAAACTGAAATAAAAGAAACAAAGGGTCAATTGTCTAATGAAATACAAGATACTAATAATAAACTTGAAAGTAAAATTGAAAGTACAAGTAGTCAATTAAATAGTAAAATTGAAAGTACCAATAATAAAATTGAAGAAAATAATAAAAGTTTAGAAGAAAGTAATAAAAAATTAATAACAGATGTTAATAATAAAATAGAGCAAACTAATAAATACTTGTCTAGCGAAATGAAACAAATAAATGAAAATTTGTCTAGCCAAATAGAACAAAGTAGTAAAGAAGCTACATTTAAAATAGATGAAGAAATAGCAAATTTAGCTACTAATTTAGCTGGTAAAATAGATGAAAGTAATAGTAGGTTTGATAAACATACCGAAGAGGTTAAAACTACGCTAGAAGAGTTTAGGAAACAAGTAAACACTAATTTTCGCCGTCAAGACGAAAAATTAAATAAGTTTAGAAACGAATTTAATGATTAGAACAAAAAGTAATCCTCATTAGTCAACAATTCAGTGAAGTAACAGCTGAATTAAAAACACAATCGCTTCTAAATAAAGAAGAAATCCAGAATACTAGGGAAGAGTGTACACAACTGGGTGAGAATATTAAAGAAGTTAAGAAACAGGTAGAGAGTAAGGCTAACAGTGACGAAGTACATCAAAAGGTGGAACAGCAGTTAAAGGTAATGCAGGAGGACCTGACTAAAGCAATGAAGTCACAGCAAACCAAAATAGTGAGGTGTGGCGGCTATAAGGAAGAACCGGAAAACCTTGCATTGTCAGGAAACCCACATGAGAATCCTGTGGAATTCCTAAAGCTGTTTGAGGCTTATGTAGCTCGTGTAAATCCACTGATGGACGACGAGGACAAGAAGGACATGTTAGGCCGATTTCTCAAGAATTGGGCAGGTACGTGGTGGAAAGTCATCTCGGACAGAGTCCAAACCTACTCAGACTTCAGAGAAAAATTCCTGGCTCAGTACTGGAACGTTCAGATACAAAGAAGGGTACACGATCATCTAGAATTTGGTAAATATCACCCGTCAATGAATATGACAACCACCAATTATGTGCTTAACGTAATGGCGCAAGTCAAGCATCTAACACCACCAATAGAAGAGAGAGACCTAGTATATAAGCTAGCATGTCATTTCTCAGAACGCACTAGAGTAGCAACCACTACTAGAGGAGTGGATACTCTAGAAAAGTTCATAATGGTTGTAGATGAGTGTCAAGATTTAGAGAGGGACCTACAGCGTGTAAGTAATCAGCTGAGTAACTACTCTAGAGGCGATCATCAAGAACCAACTTTCTACTCAACTAAGAGGAGAGACAATGAACGCCCGAAAGAAAAAAGGTTTACCCCATATCCTGGGTAATAAAACCCAAAATCGACCGGAATTGGAGGAGAAGGGTAGAAGTAGGAGTGTAGAAAACAAACCAAATAAAGGGTATAAAGTATGTAAAACAACTATAACCTCTACCGAGCAGCAACCGTCGACTAGTAAAATGAATACGGGAAACGGGAAACCACTGCAGGTAGAAAAGAAACAAAACTAAACTTACCATTACCTGCAGTGAAACAACCAAAGAAAACAGGTAAAAAGAACGTAAATAATAATATAAAACAAGTGAGTGATAGGGAGTTCTTGTTAAAAGAAGAGCAAGAAGTGGGTAGAAACCATTATCCTGAATGTCCGGAAATAATTTGTAAAATCAGTAATCTACTGGTAAGAGCGCTTATAGACACTGGCAGTGAAGTTACCTGTGTCAGCTCAAAGTTTGTAGATAATTGTCAGTTGCGAAATTGTCCCAGACTACCCGTAAAACATTGTAATGTACAGGGAGCCACTGGAGCCAAAATGCAAAGGATAACTGAACAAATGGACAACAATTTAAATGGTAACCAAACCCAAATTGTAGCTCTAATAGTCCCGAAACTCATTCATGATTGTATTATTGGGGTAGATACTGTAATCCTACGAATAACGTATGTGCGTTTCGTGGTTACTTCTTCCACCCGTTGGATGCTTCAATTTATAACGTATTATTCTTCTTCGGGGTGTTATCTTAAAAGTTATTATTATGTTTATTATTATAATCGAATTTACGATACGTTTAATTAACTTGAACCAAAATAAATAAAAGAGTGGTTATTGTTTAAATTTAAATTTGTGGTTAAAGTATTAAAAGTCTCATTAAAACAAAAGTCATCTATGGGTGAAGTGTTCCTTGGAGATAACTCAATGTTGAGAATGGTTGTTTCTACTTGAAGGTGACCAATGTAGTAAAATATTTTACCATACAACATTCAAGTTACTCACAGTGTTTACAATGGTTTGAATACTCTTGTTTTTAAAGAATTCCCTTGTATTAAACAAAAAATAATAAAGTTGGTTATTTTTTAAATGTTAGATTATCTTAAATTAAAACATGAAATATGGCAGTTGATTACTTGATAGTAGATCTCGTCTGGTTGAAACTGGTTGTAGAAACTTCTTCTGATTACAGGTAGTCTGAGTAAGTCAAGTCCGGTAAAGTCTGGACAATATCATAAACAAACATATACTTTTACGTACCTGATTGCGTTTACTTGAAGCTCACTAAACTGTCAACTCAGCTTACATTCATCAACTCCCTTTAGTTGCAAGGTTATGTCACCTTGTTTATTAAATTAATGGGCGCCACACAGATTTATTCAGGGAAAATCCCGTGTAAAACCCGTTCATAAAAATTAATAGATGAATTGAAAATTTAAAATAGTTGAATACCACTTTTTGGCTATGTTATTCCAATGTGTCAAACACAACAGCAGGTTGTTTAAGTTTAATAAAAGAAACTATTTAATTATTCGGAAAAAATAAAATAAATCAAATCAGGTGATGCTGTTAATAATGGGTTTATTTGCACCCTTCTAGTGAATTCAAAAAATACACATAATATAACATATAAAGTTGTACAATGAAAACTTAATTATTATATGCCTCATACGGCTGGCTCAGAACATGAGTTATAAATTTGGTTAAGTCAAGATACTATTTATTGTAATATAAAATTATTATAATTGTTAATATTAGTATTATTATTGTTATTATCGTTATTATTATTATCTCAGTAGTGAATTCTTTGAGACACGAAAAAAAAACAATTATGCCTACACAGTATCCAATGATACAATTGATCAAAAAAAGTTGAAGTTACTTTGACCAAGTAATTAAAATAAAAAAACGATCTATTGTAAGATCGTGCGTTTCTTTAACGCTTGCTTTTCTAATGACAATATTATTCAATTGAGGACCCTTACCACTAACATATAGCTTACTTACTAATAACAAATTTGAATAAAAAATTGAAACGTGGTGTAATCGTAGATACTGTTTTTGTGTTTTGCGTCAGTACAGGTTATGGTAGCAAAATACAAGTTATTGCGCTCAGATCAAGTATAATAATGATTGCACTTTTACCTTCGTGGTTTTAATTATTTTAATTAAAACCTTTTATCACTTAAGTAATCGGATTATAGAGATTACTTTCTTTCAGCACTAATTCGCACAAGAACAGAAATTCGATCCTCTTCTGATAAAAATGGATCGTGAATACTGACAATAAATTCTTTTCTGTTCGTTATTCCCGCACAAAATTAAAATAAACTGCACTTGAACACTGTAGATGATTGATGATGCACTTGAAGTAAAGTTTCCCATTGTTAACTATTGGTTCCAGAGTACAAGGTGTAAATGACGCTATGTTATAAGATGAAACATGACGGAGACGAGCGTACGTCTGTTCAGCTCGTTAGATGATAAAGGTCTCCCCCAAAATTCGCCGGTCTGTCTTTTTATACCCACCTGTTGGATTGGGCTTAGGTAAAATTATCATTTTATAACTAATTTTCCTATTGGTCCAGACAGGTAAGACGAAAAATGACGTATCACTTTTTGGCGGTTGGTAACGGTTTTCTAACCGTCGAATGTTGAGATGATTGACAGGTCACGTCTGTTGTCATTGTTATTATTATTGGTACAAGATTCCTGATATACATTTATAAAATGATGCTAACAGTTGTCATACACTTAATACCGTCACGATTGAGTTGATATTATTATCAAATTAAAGATTGTTTTGTTTCCTTTAAATTGATATCACTCGATCTCGGATTATCTTCACCTTAACCGACATTGTTAGGAAATCAATGTTCGGGTACACTATTCTTACTGTCGTCTGCTCTTTATGAGTCGCCGATTTTACACTTTTTAGTTAACCTTTCTCGTTTCCACATAACATTTTATTAAACAAATGTTTATGTGTGGACTCCATTAATACTGTACTGACGTTTTTTTTTTCACTGAACTTTACTTTTACACCTTAATTCTATACATAGTAATAAATGAACCTACTGACTAATGACATTTTGTTTACTGTTAGTTAGTTTTGAACTACTATTTACAAATAAAATCGTGGCTAAACCTATCGTTTTAATATCATTTTTCGTTATGTTAATGGATAACCATTGTTCTGGTGCATTTTATTTTGCACTGGTGATAATTATTAATAGTCACTTTATTGACTAGTGTTTGGTCTAAGTTTGTTAAGTGTAGAATATCGCCTACACTGAAATTTGGCCTTTATAATGCCTATGGGTTCTCAATTTGGTAAATTACAGAGACATCTTATTGGTATAAGATTCTCTTATATAGTTAGCTCTCTTTTCTGACAGGTATATTTGATGCAGAAATACATCTTAGTTCCTACAATATAGCCATTGTTAACATTGGTTTTGGCCTTCATTATCTACTGTTCATAGTCACATTTATTATCAGAAAAATGCTGATTTTGCTTTCACAGTATTTAACTGCTAATTCGTCTGTTTTTTGTTTATAAATGACATTCAGTTTACATTAACCATTTACTGAATTGACAGTTGAATTTAAATCTATTCTGTCCATTAGTTCGTTTTAGTCTCAGTCTAGTTGTAGTGTCAAACAGCTATTGCGTTACTGTTTCCCATGGCACTTCTGCTTTATTCTTCTCTCTTGGTTTCTTCTTTCTTGTTTATTTTGACTAGTCTATACCTATTTACATGTTTATTTTGTTTTATGAAATCTAATAACATACACTTAGGTTAGGTGACATCTTGTGATGTTACATAATACACCCTCTTTAAAATTGATCATTTGAAAAATTTATATTTTGTAAAATTATCAATTCATGTCAGTTTCTTAGTATACTTCAATAAAGATATTTTCTCTTGTATTCCTAGATTTTTTAAACATATTATTGGTGTCTTACTCTAGGTTGGCTTTTTATACAATAGTACAATTCTTAATTTACTAGTAATTTCAAGCTGCGTACTCTCTAAATTATTTAACTATAATGGATCTTGTTTCTCAAGTTAATTATTCCCTGTTTTATTTACATTCTACTTTCTCACTACATATCTTTGCATTCGTGATCATTTGATGGTTATAATAATTTATACCTCGCAGATTCTTTTATAATATTCCTTGATATAATAAAACAATATAATTCCCTAACTGTAGTAGAGGTTCTGGAATCAGGGTGGCTCACTATGGCTAACATCCTCTGCCGTTCCTCCCTACACATTCTCAGATTCAGAGGCATTACTCTTCTCTGTCTGAGTAAAAATAAACATTGCACCTGGCAATAGTTGCACTATCACAACTCAAAAAAAATATCACATATCATTTGTATTCAATAATATAATATATTCCCTATAATATACAAGGTATCAGAGGTTTTCATTTAGATCACATTTCTATCTTTATACTTGCTAACATACTTTCTTTCTTACAGGTAATTACTTCCTTTAGACTTGGTGTTTTTTAGCTATGCCTTTATCAGCTATATAGTTACTTATTTACTAGTTAACAATTTGTTATGGTTCATTTAAATATTTTTTAAGATTATACACTTGTTTGGATGCTTATAATACTTAGGCATCTGTTTGTTCTATCTAGAGTTCACAATATATTTCTGTTTTCACTATAGTCTATTAAATCTTTCTTAACGAGTTATATTCCTCCTGAACTATCAGGCTTACATTATTTGTATACTAAATGGTTTTCTTTTTTTTTTTTTCTGATGTTCTCTGACATATTCTTATGATGTATCAAATTTGATAATTGACAAACATTGTTTTTTCCTTTCATTTCATTATAACAATAGTTATTCTTACAATTAATACTCTTTGTTATATTTCTTCTCTACTCCTTCAAGTGATGGTGGTTTTCACTTATTCTGGATGATTTTATACACTATATACTATACTGTAATTACAATTTTATTTAACAATATTCTAATATCTAATATCTAATTTCATAGACATGCTTGGGGTTTTCATGGTTTGTTTCACAAATATTAATTTCTCTTTCCTTACATTCCATAATAATGTCCTTCTTTTTATTTTACACACTTTGTTATACTGCCTCTCTACTCCTTCAAAGGTTAGTTGGGTGAACCTTTATTCTGGACGATTTTATACACTTTATACTTGAGTTTTATGAGAGGTATACTATAATCATTTTATAAACATTATGTCATATAGAATATTCATCTGGATACATATTTTTTCTAGGTATAGTACAGTAATTGCATTTTCTTATTAAATCATTTGATTGACCTTATCTAATATTCTATCCCCTAGGGTAATAGGTTTTGTACATTTTCATCATTAACAAATGGTTTGGTTTACATCTTAAACCTACACACTTTTGTAACTTGGTAAGGTAGATTGACTAGTTATAGCTAATTGGTTACCTTCAATATTTTTGGTAATTTAACAACAAATGAGTTTGTTTATAGTAGTGGTTTTTTTTTTAATATAGATCTTTTACTTTTTTATAACATAAACGTTTGGGTGAGGAATGTTGCTTCCTATTACATATTATCTCTCCTTAACCTTCATCATTTCTTATCCGTCGATATTCATGGGGTTATTTGTGCTCTTCCACTCTATTGGGTCTATAATTGGGATATCTGACATATGTTCCGTACTAGTGGTTTTGGAGATACCTTGCTATCAAGCGGTTCTTCCACTTAGCGGCTACCAGATAGTCATTGGCTCCCCGTTTCCTTGCCTTCCTCCTCTCATCATCTTTGGTATTATTGTGTTCATTGTACTCCGGGCCTTGGCTATTATTGATGTCTGGCCCATCTTCTAATCCGGGTTGATCTTTGTTCTCCTGGTTGGACTCTTCCATTGCTTGGTCCCTCTTTTTCCGCATTTCCCTTATTCTTTGGGCGTACCTTTCAATAAGCTGGTCCAGTCGTTCTTGATCATTTTCCTTCTCCCTGTGAAGCCTCTTCCTTCTAAGAATATTCGCCTTAAATACCTCATTGTTTATGACCTTCTCCGTCATAACATAGTCAATGGCATGTAACGTGGTCTTAATCGTTCCGTCATCTGGGTCATTACTTAAATGGTTTAATGATCGGTTATGTACTAAGGAATCGATTGATTTTGTTTGACGTATTTTATTTGGTGGTACATTTAATTTAATCGGATTCTTATTTAATTTTTTACCCACGGGTTTATGGTGGTTTATTTTTAATATTTTCATGGAGTCTTGTTTATACTTCTTACCATTGGTCCTTGCTCTATGACGAATAATTGGGTTGTCTACGAAGTTAATTAATCCACTCCTAGTCATTTCTAATATTTCCTTTGTAATCCTTGTTTTCTTAGAGCGTATTATTCTTTTTATCTTTGTCTCTTTCTCTCCTGTCTTCTTAATTATCTTGTTCCTTACATTTTTAATGATAGTTTCTTTATGCTGAGTGTTCTCTTCATTCCTATGGTGTGTATCCTCAGGCACCAAGGCTTTCGAGTCTTCTTTATCCTCAGTTTGTTTATCGGTGTCTGCGAATTGTAGACTTACTTCTTCCATGGCTTCATCATTTGGTACTTCTTCTATCTCTGAGTCATTGCCGTCCTTTCCTTCTTCATTATTCTCCGGCTCTGGATTCATTTGTTCCATGTTGTTGTCTTCGGATACCTTCCGTTCTTCTCCCCACTTCCGGTTATTCATGTCATCCATTTTTTGGCTAATTTTCATTAAGGTGGTGTTCAATTCTTCTCTAATGGCCTGGCTGTTATCGTCGATTTTATTGTTCAGTGCGTCCATAGACTTATGAGTATTGTCAATCCTTTTATTTAGGTCCTCCTTCAGTGATTCCATATTCTTACTAAGTGATTCCATATTTTTATTCATTGATCGACTATCTTCCTTCACCTGTCCGAATTGTTCCATCATCATTCTCATCATTTGATCCCATTTTGCCTCTTCGGATGGTCTGTTTGGTTGTGGGAGTTCTTCAGACCGTCTGGGTTGGTTGTCAACAGTCACTTCTATCTCTGGTGCTACGTGAGGTGTTTCGTCGTTACTAGTTTCGATGTTATTGATTGTAATAACCTCCATCTCGTCTGTGGGTTGCGCTTCGTATGTATCTACCTCCCGTTGCATCTCTCCTACCCTACTGTCCTTATATCTTGTATCGTACTGATGGGTGTGCGGCATGTTAATTTTTTCGTGTCTACCGGGCTAATATAAAATATAAAAAATATATTTATTTAATATTTTTTAAGCCACACTAGTTGGTGCGCCAACTTGTAATCCAACGAATAACGTATGTGCGTTTCGTGGTTACTTCTTCCACCCGTTGGATGCTTCAATTTATAACGTATTATTCTTCTTCGGGGTGTTATCTTAAAAGTTATTATTATGTTTATTATTATAATCGAATTTACGATACGTTTAATTAACTTGAACCAAAATAAATAAAAGAGTGGTTATTGTTTAAATTTAAATTTGTGGTTAAAGTATTAAAAGTCTCATTAAAACAAAAGTCATCTATGGGTGAAGTGTTCCTTGGAGATAACTCAATGTTGAGAATGGTTGTTTCTACTTGAAGGTGACCAATGTAGTAAAATATTTTACCATACAACATTCAAGTTACTCACAGTGTTTACAATGGTTTGAATACTCTTGTTTTTAAAGAATTCCCTTGTATTAAACAAAAAATAATAAAGTTGGTTATTTTTTAAATGTTAGATTATCTTAAATTAAAACATGAAATATGGCAGTTGATTACTTGATAGTAGATCTCGTCTGGTTGAAACTGGTTGTAGAAACTTCTTCTGATTACAGGTAGTCTGAGTAAGTCAAGTCCGGTAAAGTCTGGACAATATCATAAACAAACATATACTTTTACGTACCTGATTGCGTTTACTTGAAGCTCACTAAACTGTCAACTC
The DNA here is from genome assembly GCA_034769895.1 of Magicicada septendecula. Classification (NCBI taxonomy): domain Eukaryota; kingdom Metazoa; phylum Arthropoda; class Insecta; order Hemiptera; family Cicadidae; genus Magicicada; species Magicicada septendecula. The sequence continues at coordinate 231,064,613 of CM068373.1, forward strand.
AGCTTACATTCATCAACTCCCTTTAGTTGCAAGGTTATGTCACCTTGTTTATTAAATTAATGGGCGCCACACAGATTTATTCAGGGAAAATCCCGTGTAAAACCCGTTCATAAAAATTAATAGATGAATTGAAAATTTAAAATAGTTGAATACCACTTTTTGGCTATGTTATTCCAATGTGTCAAACACAACAGAAGGTTGTTTAAGTTTAATAAAAGAAACTATTTAATTATTCGGAAAAAATAAAATAAAGCAAATCAGGTGATGCTGTTAATAATGGGTTTATTTGCACCCTTCTAGTGAATTCAAAAAATACACATAATATAACATATAAAGTTGTACAATGAAAACTTAATTGTTATATGCCTCATACGGCTGGCTCAGAACATGAGTTATAAATTTGGTTAAGTCAAGATACTATTTATTGTAATATAAAATTATTATAATTGTTAATATTAGTATTATTATTGTTATTATCGTTATTATTATTATCTCAGTAGTGAATTCTTTGAGACACGAAAAAAAACAATTATGCCTACACAGTATCCAATGATACAATTGATCAAAAAAAGTTGAAGTTACTTTGACCAAGTAATTAAAATAAAAAAACGATCTATTGTAAGATCGTGCGTTTCTTTAACGCTTGCTTTTCTAATGACAATATTATTCAATTGAGGACCCTTACCACTAACATATAGCTTACTTACTAATAACAAATTTGAATAAAAAATTGAAACGTGGTGTAATCGTAGATACTGTTTTTGTGTTTTGTGTCAGTACAGGTTATGGTAGCAAAATACAAGTTATTGCGCTCAGGTCAAGTATAATAATGATTGCACTTTTACCTTCGTGGTTTTAATTATTTTAATTAAAACCTTTTATCACTTAAGTAATCGGATTATAGAGATTACTTTCTTTCAGCACTAATTCGCACAAGAACAGAAATTCGATCCTCTTCTGATAAAAATGGATCGTGAATACTGACAATAAATTCTTTTCTGTTCGTTATTCCCGCACAAAATTAAAATAAACTGCACTTGAACACTGTAGATGATTGATGATGCACTTGAAGTAAAGTTTCCCGTTGTTAACTATTGGTTCCAGAGTACAAGGTGTAAATGACGCTATGTTATAAGATGAAACATGACGGAGACGAGCGTACGTCTGTTCAGCTCGTTAGATGATAAAGGTCTCCCCCAAAATTCGCCGGTCTGTCTTTTTATACCCACCTGTTGGATTGGGCTTAGGTAAAATTATCATTTTATAACTAATTTTCCTATTGGTCCAGACAGGTAAGACGAAAAATGACGTATCACTTTTTGGCGGTTGGTAACGGTTTTCTAACCGTCGAATGTTGAGATGATTGACAGGTCGCGTCTGTTGTCATTGTTATTATTATTGGTACAAGATTCCTGATATACATTTATAAAATGATGCTAACAGTTGTCATACACTTAATACCGTCACGATTGAGTTGATATTATTATCAAATTAAAGATTGTTTTGTTTCCTTTAAATTGATATCACTCGATCTCGGATTATCTTCACCTTAACCGACATTGTTAGGAAATCAATGTTCGGGTACACTATTCTTACTGTCGTCTGCTCTTTATGAGTCGCCGATTTTACACTTTTTAGTTAACCTTTCTCGTTTCCACATAACATTTTATTAAACAAATGTTTATGTGTGGACTCCATTAATACTGTACTGACGTTTTTTTTTTCACTGAACTTTACTTTTACACCTTAATTCTATACATAGTAATAAATGAACCTACTGACTAATGACATTTTGTTTACTGTTAGTTAGTTTTGAACTACTATTTACAAATAAAATCGTGGCTAAACCTATCGTTTTAATATCATTTTTCGTTATGTTAATGGATAACCATTGTTCTGGTGCATTTTATTTTGCACTGGTGATAATTATTAATAGTCACTTTATTGACTAGTGTTTGGTCTAAGTTTGTTAAGTGTAGAATATCGCCTACACTGAAATTTGGCCTTTATAATGCCTATGGGTTCTCAATTTGGTAAATTACAGAGACATCTTATTGGTATAAGATTCTCTTATATAGTTAGCTCTCTTTTCTGACAGGTATATTTGATGCAGAAATACATCTTAGTTCCTACAATATAGCCATTGTTAACATTGGTTTTGGCCTTCATTATCTACTGTTCATAGTCACATTTATTATCAGAAAAATGCTGATTTTGCTTTCACAGTATTTAACTGCTAATTCGTCTGTTTTTTGTTTATAAATGACATTCAGTTTACATTAACCATTTACTGAATTGACAGTTGAATTTAAATCTATTCTGTCCATTAGTTCGTTTTAGTCTCAGTCTAGTTGTAGTGTCAAACAGCTATTGCGTTACTGTTTCCCATGGCACTTCTGCTTTATTCTTCTCTCTTGGTTTCTTCTTTCTTGTTTATTTTGACTAGTCTATACCTATTTACATGTTTATTTTGTTTTATGAAATCTAATAACATACACTTAGGTTAGGTGACATCTTGTGATGTTACAATACGTTACTTGAATGGAAGCCAGAAATAAATTTTAAAAGAAATACCATTACTATGGAAATTAATACAAATAAAATAAATGTAAGTATTAAAGAATATAAGCATTGGAAGTCGGTAAGTGTAATAAAGAACTGTAAGCAGCTAAAGTCATTTCTAGGTTTAGCTAACTACTATCAGAAGTTTACAAGTAAATACGCGGAAAGTACTGTTCCATTGTTGAAGTTGTTAAACAAAGGGATTAAATGGAAGTGGACAAAGGACCACGATGAAGCGCTGCAACAAGTGAAAAGTCTTTTTATAAATACTGTTGTATTAAATCATCCAAGAGTAGGAGAAAGATTTTACTTGCAAACAGACGCCAGCAATATTGCTATTGGAGCACACTTGTATCAGATTGATGAGAAGGGCCAAAAAGCAGTATTAGTATTTGTAAGTCGCACACTTAAAGGGGCAGAATTAACCTATTTTACGACAGAAAAAGAGCTATTAGCGATAGTGCATAGCCTGTCAAAGTTTAGAAGTTATATTCTGGGTGCTAAACTTACTATAATCACCGACAATAAGGCGTTAGTATTTTTATTAAAGTGTAAATTGCTAGGTGGTCGTCTGACTCGTTGGATCTTGGCTATACAAGAGTATCAATTTGAAATACAATATTGTAAAGCGAAAGACAACTTGGTAGCAGATATACTCAGTAGAAATCCACCAGCAGAAAACAACATGGAAACAGATAACATTAAATGTAGTAGCAATGATATTGGTATTTACGCGGTAAAGCATATAACAAAACCTGAAGTAGTTAGACAACTTAAGGAAATAGGGACTCATCAACAACAAGACCCTAGGATTAGTGTAGCTTGGAGGAGTGCAGTTACCAACACCAAACCAGGAGTTTCTATATATGGAGGTAAGCTATATAAGCTATGTTCCCATAGGAGGAAGAATAGACAAAATATTGACCGATAAAGAAATAATAGTTTGAGCCAATAAGGTATGTGAGTCAAACATGGTCAAATAAAATAAATATATAATTGTTTGAATCAAGGTCAATGATAATATTAATAAATTTTATTTAAATAAATGTTAGTATTGTTATTTAAATTATTGACATTAATTAAGCCAAAATGATGATTAAAATATTAATGGTCATATAAATTTCCAATATACCATGTTAGGTTAAGTAACATTGTAATCTTTAGTTATAAGATAGATGTAAGGAAAATGGTATTAGTGCAAGTTTTGTGCGGGAAAAAGTGCGAAAGAATATGTGCAAATTTTTCATCAGTGTAAAACTGTACATTAGAAAAAAAAATAAATGCTTTATAAAATAATCTTTTTTTTTATACTGAGTGGGGGTATATATTAGCGTCCTATCTGAGCGTTATATGAAAGTGTCTGACAGAGGGAGTATAGCAGCGTAAACAAGAGAGAGAGAGCGTACAATCGCAGCCATCTCACTCTAACCTCGTCACAGCGACATCCGATACTGGTACGAACATGAAATTTTACTCAATACAAATTATCAGTTCAACCTGTGATAACTTAAAAACTAATAAATATACGGCAGTTCTGAAAACAGCATTGTATTCAGCAAGTGAAGATTTATAAGCAGCCGCAATCTCAGTTAATATAATTAACAATTGGAGAAGTTATACGGAAGACGTACGCCAAAAGGAATAACGAGAGAATTATGCTACGTAGGAATTAGGTGTTTTCACACACACACACACACACACACACACACACACACACACACACACACACACACACACACACACACACACACACACACACACACACACACACACACACACACACACACACACACACACACACACACACACACACACACACACACAGATAAAGACCTAAGCAACAATGTTCTGTGGTCAGATCTTTGAAAACACGTTTGCAAATACCTGTAATCAATCGATTTGCAAACACAGGAAGTACGATTTTAACTAGAAATTCTGTGCAGTTTCAAACCTGTCACGGGGTGTTTCGTCGACCTGTTAGAGATTGTCAAAACTGGAAAAACGCATGATTTATTTGAACAACCAATCAGCATCCCGTATTTAAAACAGACGCCAACTCAAAGCGAGGGGTAGCATCACTCTTTGTTCGGATCTTCAGTGCGCTAGTCGTGTATAAATTACGTACAGAAATTTTTCAATCACGCAAAAGCGTAATTAAGTATCGAATTCGAGAAGTAGTCCGCAGTGAAGATGAACTAGTACCGTTCAACAACTCTCGCTGCGTAAAACAACGTTAATTAATTAAATTATTAATTAATTAATCATCAGCCGTGAAGGACCTGTGCGACAGAAGGCTACAGCATCTGTAATTGCCAGGGCATCTTCTACAGCATTGATCAACATCAATTCTTCTGTGCAAAACCATCAAAAGGAGGACCTCTATGGATTCCTATCTTCAGTCAACACATCAAACAGTAAGAAATAGATTCATTGATCAATGAAATAAGCAATAAATAAATAATAAAAGCAATAAACAATTTTTAAAAGACACTAAGAAAATCACACTTTGTATTTTAATTAAAAGATTAGCTCTAACATAGTATAGGAGTGTTGAATGGAAAGTGGGGTGTAGTATTGGACGTGCAAATTATTGCAGACCTGTTCTTTAGCACTGGTTTTGGAGATAGCAATCTCTTAATTAAACCAGATAAGAGCCATAGGTCGTTTGAACGTCTTAATCGTTACTTTTCACACTCACTCAGTAATTATAAGTGTTAGGGTAGAAATAAGTCCTACCATTACCATTTTCAAGATTAAAAATAATTGATTAAAACGTTAAATATAATAATCAAGCAAATATTAAAGTGTTATTTGTAACGATTCCCCTTAAAAACCACAATCACTGAACGAATCCTGAGAAAGAGTGTCTCCATGCGCTGAGCTAAGCTGAAACCGTGTCATTTGTATCTGGGATTTGTTCTGGGGCCCAGGTAAAGTAATATCACGGGTAAGTAACATTTTATCTAACATACAAAAATTAGATAATTGTGTTAGATAAAAGGGAGCGTGGTATAGATTTGTCGCCGCAACTAAGGGGCACAAGTAAATCACCAAATTTATATATAGAAATAAGTTGTATAAATTTGGCGTGGCCAACTAAGAAGCTCGATTAAATCACCAAATTTAGCACAAAATAAAGTTATATAATTTGGCGTTGCTTTTACCCAAGTGATTAGTAACTTGTAATATTAATAAATTTGAAAAGAAGTGGAATTCAAGATTACAAATAACTGTTAAATAATTGTTAAATTAATTTGTTAAAAATAAATTTAAAAAATGGCTAAATCATCAGAAATAGATATGGCAGTAATTGAGCAAATGTTTAAGCAGTTGACCACTAAAATGGAAGAAACTAAAACTGAAATAAAAGAAACAAAGGGTCAATTGTCTAATGAAATAAAAGATACTAATAATAAACTTGAAAGTAAAATTGAAAGTACAAGTAGTCAATTAAATAGTAAAATTGAAAGTACCAATAATAAAATTGAAGAAAATAATAAAAGTTTAGAAGAAAGTAATAAAAAATTAATAACAGATGTTAATAATAAAATAGAGCAAACTAATAAATACTTGTCTAGCGAAATGAAACAAATAAATGAAAATTTGTCTAGCCAAATAGAACAAAGTAGTAAAGAAGCTACATTTAAAATAGATGAAGAAATAGCAAATTTAGCTACTAATTTAGCTGGTAAAATAGATGAAAGTAATAGTAGGTTTGATAAACATACCGAAGAGGTTAAAACTACGCTAGAAGAGTTTAGGAAACAAGTAAACACTAATTTTCGCCGTCAAGACGAAAAATTAAATAAGTTTAGAAACGAATTTAATGATTAGAACAAAAAGTAATCCTCATTAGTCAACAATTCTGTGAAGTAACAGCTGAATTAAAAACACAATCGCTTCTAAATAAAGAAGAAATCCAGAATACTAGGGAAGAGTGTACACAACTGGGTGAGAATATTAAAGAAGTTAAGAAACAGGTAGAGAGTAAGGCTAACAGTGACCAAGTACATCAAAAGGTGGAACAGCAGTTAAAGGTAATGCAGGAGGACCTGACTAAAGCAATGAAGTCACAGCAAACCAAAATAGTGAGGTGTGGCGGCTATAAGGAAGAACCGGAAAACCTTGCATTGTCAGGAAACCCACATGAGAATCCTGTGGAATTCCTAAAGCTGTTTGAGGCTTATGTAGCTCGTGTAAATCCACTGATGGACGACGAGGACAAGAAGGACATGTTAGGCCGATTTCTCAAGAATTGGGCAGGTACGTGGTGGAAAGTCATCTCGGACAGAGTCCAAACCTACTCAGACTTCAGAGAAAAATTCCTGGCTCAGTACTGGAACGTTCAGATACAAAGAAGGGTACACGATCATCTAGAATTTGGTAAATATCACCCGTCAATGAATATGACAACCACCAATTATGTGCTTAATGTAATGGCGCAAGTCAAGCATCTAACACCACCAATAGAAGAGAGAGACCTAGTATATAAGCTAGCATGTCATTTCTCAGAACGCACTAGAGTAGCAACCACTACTAGAGGAGTGGATACTCTAGAAAAGTTCATAATGGTTGTAGATGAGTGTCAAGATTTAGAGAGGGACCTACAGCGTGTAAGTAATCAGCTGAGTAACTACTCTAGAGGCGATCATCAAGAACCAACTTTCTACTCAACTAAGAGGAGAGACAATGAACGCCCGAAAGAAAAAAGGTTTACCCCATATCCGGGTAATAAAACCCAAAATCGACCGGAATTGGAGGAGAAGGGTAGAAGTAGGAGTGTAGAAAACAAACCAAATAAAGGGTATAAAGTATGTAAAACAACTATAACCTCTACCGAGCAGCAACCGTCGACTAGTAAAATGAATATGGGAAACAGGAAACCACTGCAGGTAGAAAAGAAACAAAACTAAACCTACCATTACCTGCAGTGAAACAACCAAAGAAAACAGGTAAAAAAACGTAAATAATAATATAAAACAAGTGAGTGATAGGGAGTTCTTGTTAAAAGAAGAGCAAGAAGTGGGTAGAAACCATTATCCTGAATGTCCGGAAATAATTTGTAAAATCAGTAATCTACTGGTAAGAGCGCTTATAGACACTGGCAGTGAAGTTACCTGTGTCAGCTCAAAGTTTGTAGATAATTGTCAGTTGCGAAATTGTCCCAGACTACCCGTAAAACATTGTAATGTACAGGGAGCCACTGGAGCCAAAATGCAAAGGATAACTGAACAAATGGACAACAATTTAAATGGTAACCAAACCCAAATTGTAGCTCTAATAGTCCCGAAACTCATTCATGATTGTATTATTGGGGTAGATACGTTACTTGAATGGAAGCCAGAAATAAATTTTAAAAGAAATACCATTACTATGGAAATTAATACAAATAAAATAAATGTAAGTATTAAAGAATATAAGCATTGGAAGTCGGTAAGTGTAATAAAGAACTGTAAGCAGCTAAAGTCATTTCTAGGTTTAGCTAACTACTATCAGAAGTTTACAAGTAAATACGCGGAAAGTACTGTTCCATTGTTGAAGTTGTTAAACAAAGGGATTAAATGGAAGTGGACAAAGGACCACGATGAAGCGCTGCAACAAGTGAAAAGTCTTTTTATAAATACTGTTGTATTAAATCATCCAAGAGTAGGAGAAAGATTTTACTTGCAAACAGACGCCAGCAATTTTGCTATTGGAGCACACTTGTATCAGATTGATGAGAAGGGCCAAAAAGCGGTATTAGGATTTTTAAGTCGCACACTTAAAGGGGCAGAATTAACCTATTTTACGACAGAAAAAGAGCTATTAGCGATAGTGCATAGCCTGTCAAAGTTTAGAAGTTATATTCTGGGTGCTAAACTTACTATAATCACCGACAATAAGGCGTTAGTATTTTTATTAAAGTGTAAATTGCTAGGTGGTCGTCTGACTCTTTGGATCTTGGCTATACAAGAGTATCAATTTGAAATACAATATTGTAAAGCGAAAGACAACTTGGTAGCAGATATACTCAGTAGAAATCCACCAGCAGAAAACAACATGGAAACAGATAACATTAAATGTAGTAGCAATGATATTGGTATTTACGCGGTAAAGCATATAACAAAACCTGAAGTAGTTAGACAACTTAAGGAAATAGGGACTCATCAACAACAAGACCCTAGGATTAGTGTAGCTTGGAGGAGTGCAGTTACCAACACCAAACCAGGAGTTTCTATATATGGAGGTAAGCTACATAAGCTATGTTCCCATAGGAGGAAGAATAGACAAAATATTGACCGATAAAGAAATAATAGTTTGAGCCAATAAGGTATGTGAGTCAAACATGGTCAAATAAAATAAATATATAATTGTTTGAATCAAGGTCAATGATAATAATAATAAATTTTATTTAAATAAATGTTAGTATTGTTATTTAAATTATTGACATTAATTAAGCCAAAATGATGATTAAAATATTAATGGTCATATAAATTTCCAATATACCATGTTAGGTTAAGTAACATTGTAATCTTTAGTTATAAGATAGATGTAAGGAAAATGGTATTAGTGCAAGTTTTGTGCGGGAAAAAGTGCGAAAGAATATGTGCAAATTTTTCATCAGTGTAAAACTGTACATTAGAAAAAAAAATTAATGCTTTATAAAATAATCTTTTTTTTTATACTGAGTGGGGGTATATATTAGCGTCCTATCTGAGCGTTATATGAAAGTGTCTGACAGAGGGAGTATAGCAGCGTAAACAAGAGAGAGAGAGCGTACAATCGCAGCCATCTCACTCTAACCTCGTCACAGCGACATCCGATACTGGTACGAACATGAAATTTTACTCAATACAAATTATCAGTTCAACCTGTGATAACTTAAAAACTAATAAATATACGGCAGTTCTGAAAACAGCATTGTATTCAGCAAGTGAAGATTTATAAGCAGCCGCAATCTCAGTTAATATAATTAACAATTGGAGAAGTTATACGGAAGACGTACGCCAAAAGGAATAACGAGAGAATTATGCTACGTAGGAATTAGGTGTTTTCACACACACACACACACACACACACACACACACACACACACACACACACACACACACACACACACACACACACACACACACACACACACACACACACACACACACACACACACACACACACACAGATAAAGACCTAAGCAACAATGTTCTGTGGTCAGATCTTTGAAAACACGTTTGCAAATACCTGTAATCAATCGATTTGCAAACACAGGAAGTAGGATTTTAACTAGAAATTCTGTGCAGTTTCAAACCTGTCACGGGGTGTTTCGTCGACCTGTTAGAGATTGTCAAAACTGGAAAAACGCATGATTTATTTGAACAACCAATCAGCATCCCGTATTTAAAACAGACGCCAACTCAAAGCGAGGGGTAGCATCACTCTTTGTTCGGATCTTCAGTGCGCTAGTCGTGTATAAATTACGTACAGAAATTTTTCAATCACGCAAAAGCGTAATTAAGTATCGAATTCGAGAAGTAGTCCGCAGTGAAGATGAACTAGTACCGTTCAACAACTCTCGCTGCGTAAAACAACGTTAATTAATTAAATTATTAATTAATTAATCATCAGCCGTGAAGGACCTGTGCGACAGAAGGCTACAGCATCTGTAATTGCCAGGGCATCTTCTACAGCATTGATCAACATCAATTCTTCTGTGCAAAACCATCAAAAGGAGGACCTCTATGGATTCCTATCTTCAGTCAACACATCAAACAGTAAGAAATAGATTCATTGATCAATGAAATAAGCACTAAATAAATAATAAAAGCAATAAACAATTTTTAAAAGACACTAAGAAAATCACACTTTGTATTTTAATTAAAAGATTAGCTCTAACATAGTATAGGAGTGTTGAATGGAAAGTGGGGTGTAGTATTGGACGTGCAAATTATTGCAGACCTGTTCTTTAGCACTGGTTTTGGAGATAGCAATCTCTTAATTAAACCAGATAAGAGCCATAGGTCGTTTGAACGTCTTAATCGTTACTTTTCACACTCACTCAGTAATTATAAGTGTTAGGGTAGAAATAAGTCCTACCATTACCATTTTCAAGATTAAAAATAATTGATTAAAACGTTAAATATAATAATCAAGCAAATATTAAAGTGTTATTTGTAACGATTCCCCTTAAAAACCACAATCACTGAACGAATCCTGAGAAAGAGTGTCTCCATGCGCTGAGCTAAGCTGAAACCGTGTCATTTGTATCTGGGATTTGTTCTGGGGCCCAGGTAAAGTAATATCACGGGTAAGTAACATTTTATCTAACATACAAAAATTAGATAATTGTGTTAGATAAAAGGGAGCGTGGTATAGATTTGTCGCCGCAACTAAGGGGCACAAGTAAATCACCAAATTTATATATAGAAATAAGTTGTATAAATTTGGCGTGGCCAACTAAGAAGCTCGATTAAATCACCAAATTTAGCACAAAATAAAGTTATATAATTTGGCGTTGCTTTTACCCAAGTGATTAGTAACTTGTAATATTAATAAATTTGAAAAGAAGTGGAATTCAAGATTACAAATAACTGTTAAATAATTGTTAAATTAATTTGTTAAAAATAAATTTAAAAAATGGCTAAATCATCAGAAGTAGATATGGCAGTAATTGAGCAAATGTTTAAGCAGTTGACCACTAAAATGGAAGAAACTAAAACTGAAATAAAAGAAACAAAGGGTCAATTGTCTAATGAAATAAAAGATACTAATAATAAACTTGAAAGTAAAATTGAAAGTACAAGTAGTCAATTAAATAGTAAAATTGAAAGTACCAATAATAAAATTGAAGAAAATAATAAAAGTTTAGAAGAAAGTAATAAAAAATTAATAACAGATGTTAATAATAAAATAGAGCAAACTAATAAATACTTGTCTAGCGAAATGAAACAAATAAATGAAAATTTGTCTAGCCAAATAGAACAAAGTAGTAAAGAAGCTACATTTAAAATAGATGAAGAAATAGCAAATTTAGCTACTAATTTAGCTGGTAAAATAGATGAAAGTAATAGTAGGTTTGATAAACATACCGAAGAGGTTAAAATTACGCTAGAAGAGTTTAGGAAACAAGTAAACACTAATTTTCGCCGTCAAGACGAAAAATTAAATAAGTTTAGAAACGAATTTCATGATTAGAACAAAAAGTAATCCTCATTAGTCAACAATTCAGTGAAGTAACAGCTGAATTAAAAACACAATCGCTTCTAAATAAAGAAGAAATCCAGAATACTAGGGAAGAGTGTACACAACTGGGTGAGAATATTAAAGAAGTTAAGAAACAGGTAGAGAGTAAGGCTAACAGTGACGAAGTATATCAAAAGGTGGAACAGCAGTTAAAGGTAATGCGGGAGGACGTGACTAAAGCAATGAAGTCACAGCAAACCAAAATAGTGAGGTGTGGCGTCTATAAGGAAGAACCGGAAAACCTTGCATTTTCAGGAAACCCACATGAGAATCCTGTGGAATTCCTAAAGCTGTTTGAGGCTTATGTAGCTCGTGTAAATCCACTGATGGAAAAGGGATTATTAGATAAAAGGGAGCGTGGTAATATATATATATATATATATATATATATATATATGTTACTTACCTGGGTTCTTTTCGGCGAACAGGATAACAGATTATGGTTATTTGCAGTAAATAACTCGTTTATTTATTTGTAACCAATGACATTTCCCTTTTATTTTTATATTCTCCTACACTTGTACATTTAACCCCTTCTTTAAAGCATTTGAATCATATTTGGCCATGAGGCTCAATTGATAAAACAAATCAAGTAATTATTATCATCAACATTTTCTCTCTTCTCAAAATGAATTATACTAGATCATTTATTTAAACTATATATCTAATCTAATCGCAACCAGCACTTCTTACGTATATAGTTTCTGTACACTCGCACAGATATGCACACATTCGTTCTTTACATATTTGACTTTTTCTTATGACCCCCTTTTGAGCTCATGATTTTCTTTCAAAACCCATATACATTATTGTGATTATAATGACCAATTGAACGATTTCATAATTTATAATAGACTTCTGGCTGTTGTTTACTTATCTGCACATTCCAACAGCTCCAACTGTCCCACGCACTCTCGATTTTTACTCACATCTCACTTACTTTTCCCCGTTATTTTCAACTTTCTATTTCAAAACCACATAGTGTTAATTCCCATTAGGTTAAAATTTTGTTACTTCACCTTTTACATTTTTTACATGCGTACGGGCGCCTGCGATTTCGTTCCGGAACTTATATGTGTTACTCGCGCGAGTTGTTATTACAGACTGGGACTAGCGGAACTGCTCTATTTTCTGAAGTGGTCGCGGGTTATGTGACCAAATCTTATTGTTCTTGTTTGTATTACTACACCAATATGTGAGGTTGGTCAGAACACTCCTTACATTCCAGTGTGACGTATGAACTGACGTAGTATCGTATGATTCTAGTGTTACATAACTTGTAAGTACCGTATCTCAAAATAACTGTTTTGCTTGTGTCTGGAGCTGACCTTGACACAAATCCACATGTTTGTTTATTGCGTTGTATAATTCATGAACTCTATTTGTTTACTTTTCCCATAATTAATATTTATATTATTTTTCATGTTTCCCCAAAATTAATATTACATGATAAAACATTAGTTTTTATTAAAACACAATATTTTTTATATTACCCCAGGTAGGCCTAAATGTCCCGTTATAATACCCCCTCAATGAGAGGTTTTATGCCGAAGCATAAAAACTCTCATTGACACACTCATACTTCCTAAAGGGATCAGTCAGGATATGTCGCCACAACCCCCTCTACGTTTTATCAAAAAAATGTTGTGGTTCACTTATCCCCTGGTCCAGTGATTGTGACCGCACCTGAATGACAATACTGGACTTCTCTTTCGAGATCCCAACACCGCAAGGCCAGTCAGGCACTTGACGCTCCTGCTCTGATGCGCTGGCCAGCTCAGAACCGCCGCCACAGCATCACCAGACTCTGAAACATCAAATCAAAAATATCAAATGGTGGCCTTGTATAATACCATATCCCTAATAGCATGGTAAACGAAGACAAAATTTCGACAAATTTGTGCAAAAATTTCGATCAGGATGAAAATTTGGATTTAGGTAGCTAAAGATGTATACTTTAAAATAAGAAAACCTTACCATCGCGGCGGGACCCCGTTTCCGGGAAAATCGATCGGAAAAGTCGTGATTGTCGGTTTTCTTCACGTAATTGTTTAAATAATGAAAATATAGCAAAATGTTTCAAATAAATGTTGTAGCTTATGATTTTATCTACACATTTTGTCTAAACAATTTTTCGATATCTGAATTAGTTTACGAGATATAGACGATTTTCCACGACCTTCCGCCGTGCGTCCGCTTTTTTAGCGTTCGTTTTTCTGTTATAGTCATTTAAAAAATGGAAATAGCGAAAAACGTTTCAAATAAATGTTGTAGCTCGTGTTTTTCTCTACAAAACTGGTTCAAAATATTTTTTGATATATTAATGTGTTACAGAGATAACGCCGATTTTCCACTTACACCTCTCATCATTTTTTCCTTTTTTGATATATAGCTTCTAAAAAATGAAAATTTGTAAAAAACAAGAATGTTACTGTGGTACCTCATACTTTTACCTACAAAACTTGTCTAAACAATTTTTCGATCCATTAATTTGTTTCCGAGATATAAACGATTTTCCACGACCTTCCGCCGCGCGTCGGCCTTTTTAGCGTTCATTTTCCGTCCTACTCATTTAAAATATGGAAATAGCGAAATACTTGTATATGAATCTTGTAGCTCGTGATTTTCACAGCAAGATTGGTTACAAAAGTTTTTTTAAATGTTAATGCCTTACGGAGGTAACGCCGATTTTCCACTTACACCTCTCGTCATTTTTTCCTTTTTTGGTATATAGCTTCTAAAAATGAAAATTTGTAAAAAACAAGAATGTTACTGTAGTACCTCATACTTTTACCTACACAATTTATGTAGTAAAATGTACGATAGATGTGGGGGAAACTCGGCACCTTAAGGGTTTGTAGCTACTTTTATGTTTATTTCTTAAATTCTGTAAGGAAAATGATCAATGTAATTGTTTGTATAAACTATTCTGAATATTATAATGCTGAAAATTCATTAGTTACCGCCACCACTTTGTATAAAAATATAAAAGGGGAGTCCGTTCATAATTATGATTAATTTGAAGTTCATTTTTTGTTGAACACGCCGAAAATATATTTACTACTATAGCACTGCTTATTTCAGTACATTTAAATATTTCGTTTCTTTCAATACTGACAGCTTTTAATGTTTCTAAACCACGTGTCACAAGAACAACATGTTCTTCACTGTCATTTTCTAAATCTTTTTCACAAATGAAACAAGTGATATTATCAACTTTTTCACAATTCTCACTCATTGTTAACGCAAACTGTTTATTATCAAAAAATAATAACCTTAAAATGTCAGCTATGTAACAATCATGCGACAACAAGACTGACTAACTTCCCGGCTGTTTAAGGTCCTGCGCCTGCGTGGTCCCTGAGTGCGCCATGTCACGCCGCCTGGCGTTGCGCGCTCAAATACCAAGGTCGCTTTTTTCCCTGACGCCTGCATTTTCACCTCACTTAGTAGGCCCTCTCATTTCTACCTTTACAATAGGTGTATTCTCTGTATAGGTGCAATCTCTCTTGTGTGCATTCTTTAATATGCTCTAAAATTTTCAAACAAAAATATTCATTTTGGAAAAAGTTGTATTTATTTTACTAAAATATGGCCAGTTTTGGTACCTATGCATAATAATTTAGCATAATTTAAAAAATATTACGTGTACTGAAAAAATGTTTAATCCTTTCGAAAGAGTATACTTTTAAGTACTTATAAGCACATTTTTATTGATTTTGATTAATTCACATTGAAAATATTGATAAATGAATTCCGGAAAAAACACTTAAAAATAAGAATGGAAAACAACCCAAACTTCGACGCAAGATCATTTTTCCCCCTTAACAGTAATCCTTTTCTTGTTTGAATATTATTATTATACAAACATTAAAGAAAGTAAATCCAGAAGGAATTTTCATTCTGATGATTTTCAAAAAAGTTGTGACAAAATACGAAATTTCTGTTCATAAGATGTAGCTGCCCATTTTTAAACACATTTTTGTATATGATAAATTCTTTAATGAAATATGTAAATATATTCACGTGAAAGCTGAGGTTTTTCTCTATGTCCTATGTCATTTTCAAAATTTTCCGACTTCGATAAATATCCCAAATTATCGATTAATTAATCACATGTTTGAAAATTTTCCTATTTTGGAGATGCGCGCGCATCCACGAGTAGTATAGCGAGAGTACGTGGAAAATCATTTATATCTCGTAAACTAATTCAGATATCGAAAAATTGTTTAGACAACATTTGTAGATAAAATCACAAGCTACAACATTTATTTGAAACGTTTTGCTTTATTTTCATTATTTAAACAATTACGTGAAGAAAACCGACAATCACGACTTTTCCGATCGATTTTCCCGGAAACGGGGTCCCGCCGCGATGGTAAGGTTTTCTTATTTTAAAGTATACATCTTTAGCTACATAAATCCAAATTTTCATCCTGATCGAAATTTTTGTTCAGGCAAATGTCTTTGTTTACCATGCTATAACTGATCTGTTTCCCCTTAGCTGTGCTGGTTTGCGTTAAGAAGCACTGGTTTTTCTTAATTCTTAAGACACATGTATATATGAACACTTAAAATAACATGATACATTTGTAAACTGCCTTAACATCATTCTGTATACCCTTCTCTCGTTTACTCTTATCCCAAAATTCAAAATTATTGCCCTGATTCCCATCAGAATTTAAATAACCACCTCCCATTACATCATTACAAATATCTCTCATCACCCAAATTAGATCTAAAAATATTTAAATTCATTATTAAAATCCTCTTAAACACATTTAAATCAACTACATAATAACAAATTATTTACTTATATCTTTCGCAAACTTTGTTAACCATCTCCATCAAAACATCTCAAATCAACACAAAATCATTTAAGTACATTATAAAATCAACTACATATTCTACATCATTGACATAATTCAATCTAATATTCAATAACTCATTACTAACAGTTTAGTAACCTCCTTCTACATCAATATCTAATATCCCCCCTTACCCAGTTACAATTAGGTAAATCACCTCACGGGTAAACCGTGCAAGGCATTTACCTGGTTGCATAAACACTCTATTGTTTATGCCCCTGGCTTGTAACGGCCATCTCCTTTTCCACACGCACTATTGTTTCCTGAGGGTGGACTGTAACGCCCATTTGCATCCCCAAGAACTGAAGTTTATATATATATATATATATATATATATATATATATATGGTATAGACGCTGCCTATACCATTCTTGGTTCAGCGTTATATAAAAATTCGGCATTACTGATGTCCGAGGACACCAGTAATCGTACTATAATGATTCATACGCCCTTAATACGGCACTATCATCCCCTCCGATGATAGCCGCTGTTCCATAGTTGTGTAGAGTCCCCAGATATAAAACCCCCTGTTAATTTCTAAGTTATACCAATTTCATAGGCAACCAACTATGGTCAGTTTTACAATAATTCTGCCCACAGCTGGATGTCATCCAAAACCACGGTCTGGGCTGGTAAGGCCCAGTAAAGTGCTGGTAAAGTGGGGAATCTATTTAAAAAATACATACAAATCGTTTACAATTACATTGCTACTACAATTCACAAAAAGTAAAAAACCATTATATGTTACCACAAATTTTACAAACATTATCATTTAATTTTCACTGTCCATTTATTATTACCTTTCAATCATGATTTTCTATTTAACATTTTCATCATTAATCAGTTTGGGTGATTTTTCAGTCATTCACAATGATTCGATTTATTGAATTGGAATTTATATATCTAACCTTACTCACCTTGTTTCTACTAACAACCACTAACAGATTTACATAGGGTGACACCAATCTCTCAATAATAACCCCTTCAACACTAATTCCACTTAAATCATTCCCCTCTTATAATAAAATACCTAATACCCTCTTTGTAACTAGGATGTGTGTTCCCTAACCTGGCAATTCCATTCATAACCTTTTGCCCTCCACCAAATATCGGCAAACACTCTTCGACCCTTCACAACTACCTGCCCAACGACGCACATTGATCACTCCTTACCACCTCACCCTCACTACAAAATATCACCATCACCTATTTATTCTTCATTTACATTGCTCACTTTCTCTACATATAATCACTCCCACTACTATGTCCCTACTACTACCCTGTTTCTGTATTACTTTTATTCCCCAAAATTCTTATTTTCGCTAACACCCATTTAAAATTAACTTTGGCTAACTCAAATGCCTTATTGAAATAATCATCACCCAAGCTCTATCTCTTACCACATTTAAATCAATTAATTCATCTACAATTTATTTTAATTCAATCAGTTATTTAAACACAACATTACTTTAATTACCTTCTTCCAAAACAATTACAATTCGTTTATTACAAACTTTCGTTATTTATTTAGTCTGCTAAATTATTATTATTATTATGAAATCAATTTCTACTACATACACACATTGTTTACATAGAATACATAGCAACAAAAACACAATTAATTTCACTATAAATTTATTTACAATTCTTTGTCATTAATTTTCTGTTTACCACACTCATTTCATAATCTAGCCAGGTCATCACCATAAACTAAAATATTTAAAATGTCCATTCACTGATTTTTTATTTAATCCCTGTCATCATATAATAATCTGATCTTATGACTACACCATTTATTTACAATTAATGATATATCGCTATTATAATCATAATAGTCATCATCATTACTTTTATCCATTATATCAATTCTATTGATAATACAAATATTATTGCATCCCGTCAATTCAAAATTCCTGTCAACATCGGGTAGGGTAATTTCTCCTTTAGTATTTTCTGTTAAAGTAAGGTAAGTTACATTATCATCAACTACTGCTGCTACATCAGTTTCAATACAAGGTAAGTACTCATTATAATTATCAACTCTCTCTCTATTCACTCTCTCTCTTAATTCTGTATAACTTCTCCCAACCTCAAACAACTCTATCTTCCTATTGCCATACCTCTCTCTCTCTCTCTCTCAAAATATCCCTCATCATAACACCAAGTCACACACTCTCTCTCTCAATATATGCAGGGGGCTCTAAATCATAAAAACACCTCCTGGTTCTACCAGGAACAACACCAAAACTCAAAGGACAATTATTTGTAGAACATTTATCTACCAAATATACTCGTGAAGACCCTTCTTCACCCCCAACAACACCACGGGAAAAAATTACCCCCTGCAACCCATCTACCTCTGAACTCTCTTTACACTCTCTCTTTAACTCATCAACACACACTAACATTCCATTATTACATTCTATCTCCTCTAAAATTTTGTCACCACTATTTTAAATTATATCGTCATAATTCTCACCCCTACTTACCTCATTATATGTTATCTGATCGTCTTTGTTTTCGTTTGATTTATCGGTTTCTCCACTATTCTCTACCCCCACTATACTCTCAGAATTATCGTCACTATTCAACATTTTACTCTCTAATGCTACCACTTCCACTATTTTATCATTATTACTATTTGTCATAACTGTAACATTGTCACTTACCTTCTTATTCATTATCTGATTTAATTTCCGGTCTAAATTTTTATTCATTTCGTTCACCCTCTCTTTGAAATTATTACTTATCGATTCTATTATTTGTTCTTTAATATTATTAAAACATGTATTAATTTCCTTAATATGCTTATTAAAATCGAAATTCTACTGTTTAATTTTGTTTTTAATTTCGTTAAAATTACTATTTATTTCATTGAATTTACTATTCTGAACATCGAATTTAATATTTTGTTCCTCAAATCTTATTTTAATATCCCTTCTTAATTCACTAAAATTGCAATCTTGTTTTTCTAAAATATTATACATCATATTATACAACCGTGATAACATATCATCGTCATCGGATTTTTTATTTTGAGTAGCTAAAATAGGTGTTGAATGAATCTCAACTTCATTCATTATTTTTGACTCGTCAAAATTACTTTCACTTGTTTGAATTCCTGAGTCGCTATTTATTTGACTTTCAGTTTGACTATCAGTGAAGCTGGCGTCCTTGTTACTATTTTCATTAGTATTCATTTTACTCATTTAATTCTTACTTATTTACAATACACATTTATCAATCATATTATAACCTTACTACTTATGTTTACACATTTTTTAGTTACCTCGAACAACCATTCCATTCTCCCAAGTAGGCATACATTTATATAAAAAAATATTTTTATATAAACGTCCCTAAGTTCGGAAGCCAATGTAACTATAAGTCTTAACGTCTCTGTTCGGGTGCCAATGTAACTATAAGTATTTTTGTCACTGTTCGGGCAGTCAATGTAACTCTAATTTAAAACTTTAATTATTTATTTACTATTTCACTGGTTAGCGTCTTTTTTCGTTCAGACGCCATCTTAAAGTTTGCCAACTATATATATATATATATTGCTACGACAACGTAGAACAATCTAGGCTTTTATCGAATGTCCCAGAAAGATCTCGACGTAAGCGTGTGGTGTACGTGCTACTAAACGCATGTTGCGAGAATTTTCTCGCACTTTGCCAGCCTTCTCTCGGGCGCTCGGACTGTGTCAAGGCCGCAGCAATTACGTAGTTCGCGAGAGATAAGACGCAGTTTAGAAGCTTCTGGTGTGTGTAGCGTAACTATAAATACTTCGCGTCGCGGCCTTAGTTTTCAGTTCAATGCGAGATTTTTGACTGTGCGGTTCGAGAGTATTAGTGCGATATATTTTACAGAGCGGTTCGGGTTGTTACGGTGTACGTTCAAGTAGTTATTAGTGAAGTGTTGCGTTTTGTATTCGGACGGTATAATTGTAATACAGTTGAGTTTTAATATTAGTGGACATTTTATTGCGTACGAACAATTCCATTTGATTTGTTGTAGACACTGTGTTGTTAATTACGAACTGTTTTACTATAACAATTAAAGGTGTGATTAGTGACTTAATTGGTGTCTTGTACTTATTTTGTTTCCACTGTACCTACGACGATCGAGTAGACCGTCGTAACAGTGGTGTCAGAAGTGGGATAGAACGGTTAACAGTGGAAACAGTGGACGCTTTGTACAAGACGAGTGTGATTCGTAATTAATCGATAAACAATGGATACCAGTCAGATGATAGAAGCATTCCGAGCAATGCTACAGCAAAGTCAGAAACAAGAAAAAGAAGAACGAAGACAGGAAAGGGAAGAAGCAGAAAAACGACAAGACGAAAAACGTAATCGTGAAAATGAAATACCAGAGGGACGAAAAAAAGAATTTAGCCGTCAAGCAGACGACGTTAAGACGTTCGTACAAGAGGATACCACTGCAAAATTTGTCCTGTTACAAGGTGAGCTGAACAAACAAGTTGACAGAATATCTGAAATAGAAAAATCTGTGTCAACTATGAAAACAAGTATGTCAAGCTTAGAAGATTCAAAATATCAGAGAAATCAAAGAACGCTATTAACTGAAGTAAGGACAGTTTTTACAAATGCCCCATCGTTTAATGGAAGCACCCACTGGGCAACTTATCATCGCCAATTTGAAGCTGCCGCTCGCTTAAATAACTGGACGGAAGAAGAGAAAGGCCTCTCACTCATTCTTGCGTTAAAAGGACCTGCCGCAGAGGTAATACACAAAGTGCCATCTGACAGTCAGAACGTCTATGCCGAATTAACTAAAGCTTTGGAATTACGGTACGGTGACCAGCATTTATACGAAGTGTACCGTGAACAACTTAAAGCGAGGCGACAGCGTTCAGAGGAGAGCCTTCAAGAGTTTGAAGCGAATATCGACCGACTGACGAGATTGGCTTATCCCGAAGAATCGGAGGACTTCCGGAAGTGGATTTCTCTCATTATGTTTATTGACGGTATCAGAGATCGTCAGTTACAACAAGTGTTAAGAATGGCTCGGCATGATAATAAATCAGACGCTCTTGTTCATGCTCTCCGTTTTGAAGCTGCCAAGTCGGCGACCTACATTAATCAAAGTATGCCATCACGTTGTAGCCAAACGGATCCAATACCACAGTATCGTCGTAGTGAACAGCATAAAGAGACGATTCAAAAACAACAGTTTAAGAAGTCAGCAGCACCACAACTATCTTTCGAACCAAAGGACAAAGACAGACGACCGAAGTGTTACAACTGTGGGAAACGTGGTCATCTACAGGTAGACTGTTGGGAGAAGAAAATACCGAGAGAAGAGACTGATCGCACCAATTGGAGAAGTAAAGGCCCAGAACAGCACACAGTTTCCACGCTACGTAAGATCAGTGGAAACTTGATTGTTAATGGATTTGCGGATGGTAAACCAACATCATTTACAGTTGACACCGGCGCAACAGTGTCCATTGTGCGCCCTGACTTAGTCTGTAACCGCCATCCTCTAATTAGCTCTTGTACAATACAGACTGTGACTGGAAGCCCCGTCAAGGTGCTAGGAAAGGTAGACGTACGTGTACGCCTGGGTCTTCTTGAGTTTAGCCACCAAATGCTCGTT
This sequence comes from Magicicada septendecula, assembly GCA_034769895.1. Taxonomy (NCBI): domain Eukaryota; kingdom Metazoa; phylum Arthropoda; class Insecta; order Hemiptera; family Cicadidae; genus Magicicada; species Magicicada septendecula. The sequence goes on from CM068373.1 coordinate 231,086,885, forward strand.
GCAGACATTGTCGATGAAGCGATTCTTGGCACGGACATTATGAATGCCTACGGATTCGTTGTGGACTTAAGAGAGAATGTCCTGAAAGTTGGCCAAGAGAAGATAAAGCTTTGCATGGCTAAAATGACAGGGTCTACCAACCATTCGATTAAGCGAGTGGCATTAGTCGAAGAAAAAGTCAACAAGTCTGGTCAAGAGGAAACCTCCCTATTGCAAGCGGAAATGGAGGAAGAACTAGCAGAGGAAGTACAAATAAGTATAACGACAAAAGAAGTGATTGGAGAGCCAACTATGGGTGTCGAGACAAAACTCTTGCTTGTTCCTGAGCTGATAGAAGCGGCCGAGGGTAAAGTGGCTGAAGATGAGTTTACGCAAGAGGTTGTTGGCGAGAACCAAACAAACTTGGATCAGCCAGTGGTATTTAGGTCATTAGTACATGACGCAACGAGAGTGATTCCAGCGAAGCTAGTGGTTGCGCGAAAGATTCGCATTCCTAGGAACGTGATGTTCGGATCACACGAGACTGAATTCGAAGAACGGGAAAATTATCCTTCGCAAGGATGGCCACCTAGATCGCCTGGTCGAGTATTACTTCGAAGACGCTTTGCCAGTTCGGGACGAACAGGCTTAAGGAGGGGGCAGTGCTACGACAGCGTAGAACAATCTAGGCTTTTATCGAATGTCCCAGAAAGATCTCGACGTAAGCGTGTGGTGTACGTGCTACTAAACGCATGTTGCGAGAATTTTCTCGCACTTTGCCAGCCTTCTCTCGGGCGCTCGGACTGTGTCAAGGCCGCAGCAATTACGTAGTTCGCGAGAGATAAGACGCAGTTTGGAAGATTCTGGTGTGTGTAGCGTAACTATAAATACTTCGCGTCGCGGCCTTAGTTTTCAGTTCAATGCGAGATTTTTGACTGTGCGGTTCGAGAGTATTAGTGCGATATATTTTACAGAGCGGTTCGGGTTGTTACGGTGTACGTTCAAGTAGTTATTAGTGAAGTGTTGCGTTTTGTATTCGGACGGTATAATTGTAATACAGTTGAGTTTTAATATTAGTGGACATTTTATTGCGTACGAACAATTCCATTTGATTTGTTGTAGACACTGTGTTGTTAATTACGAACTGTTTTACTATAACAATTAAAGGTGTGATTAGTGACTTAATTGGTGTCTTGTACTTATTTTGTTTCCACTGTACCTACGACGATCGAGTAGACCGTCGTAACAATATATATATATATATATATTTGTTACTTACCCGGGTTCTTTTCGGAGAACAGGAGAACAGATTGTGGTTATTTGCAGTAAATAACTTGTTTATTTATTTGTTACCAATGACATTTCCCTTTTATTTTTATTTTCTCCTACACTTGTACATTTAACCCCTTCTTTAAAGCATTTGAAACATATTTGGCCACGAGGCTCAATTGATAAAACAAATCAAGTAATAATTATCATCAACATTTTCTCTCTTCTCAAAATGAATTATACTAGATCATTTATTTAAACTATATATCTAATCTAATCGCAACCAGCACTTCTTACTTATATAGATTCTGTACACTCACACAGATACGCACACATTCGTTCTTTACATATTTGACTTTTTCTTATGACCCCCTTTTGAGCTCATGATTTTCTTTCAAAACCCATATACATTATTGTGATTATAATGACCAATTGAACGATTTCATAATTTATAATAGACTTCTGGCTGTTGTTTACTTATCTGCACATTTCAACGGCTCCAACTGTCCCACGCACTCCCGATTTTTACTCACATCTCACCTACTTTTCCCCGTTATTTTCAACTTTCTATTTCAGAACCACATACTGTTAATTCCCATTAGGTTAAAATTTTGTTACTTCACCTTTTACATTTTTTACATGCGTACAGGCGCCCGCGATTTCGTTCCGGAACTTATATGTGTTATTCGCGCGAGTTGTTATTACAGACTGGGACTAGCGGAACTGCGCTATTTTCTGAAGTGGTCACGGGTTACGTGACCAAATCTTATTGTTCTTGTTTGTATTACTACGCCAATATGTGAGGTTGGTCAGAACACTCCTTACATTCCAGCGTGACGTATGAACTGACGTAATATCGTATGATTCTGGTGTTACATAACTTGTAAGTACCGTATCTCAAAATAACTGTTCTGCTTGTGTCTGGAGCTGACCTTGACACAAATCCACATATTTGTTTATTGCATTGTATAATTCATGAACTCTATTTGTTTACTTTTCCCATAATTAATATTTATATTATTTTTCATGTTTCCCCAAAATTAATATTACATAATAAAACATTAGTTTTTATTAAAACACAATATTTTTTATATTACCCCAGGTAGGCCTAAATGTCCCGTTACAAATTGTAACTGGGTTGGGGGGGGGGAATATAAAAATGATGAGTTAGAAGGAGAAGTAACTGAGAAATCAGTGAGTATGAACGACCATAACAGTGGTAAAGTCAAGTTTACTTTGCTCTAAATAGAGAGTTTGTTATTGATGACCCAATTACTGTTCTATAATGGTTACTATGTGCTTTGTAATTCAATGATTAGTGATGAACATTCACTTATGAGAATAAATGATTGTAAATACTAGACTCAATGTTGTAATAATTTTCTAATCTACAAGGACATTTTATGACTTAAATTGGATAATTTTGTGTATTTGTGTTACTTGTACTCAGTGTACCTAGAGTAAGGTCGTTCACCTGGTAATCAGACATCACCTGATGACTGGTGTTAAATGTATAGTGTGTTTCGGGTAATTAATTCATAAGTTCAGTTGAATTGGTGGTAGTAACAATTTTGTTTCTTTTTGTTAATTGTCAAAATATATATTTCTGGTAACTGTTCTCGTTTTCTTTGGCTGCTGCATTTCACAAAATAATGAATCAGCTAATGTTGGCGTTCAGTTCACGCTCAAACTTGAATGCTATCCAGGGGCAGCTATACCTCCAATACATAAGACCTAAAATGACCTACGGGTGCAAAGTGTGGGGAGGTGCTGCTGTGACACACATGAGAAAACTAGAGAAAATGCAGAATTGTGCTTTGAGAACATGCCTACAGTGTCCAAGAACCACCTCTATCGAAGCTATGCAAATAGAACTTACTGTACAGCCACTCAAGTTATTTATAAAACAGACAACATGTAATAAATTTTTCAAAGCAAAAACACTGCCGAGTGTGCACCCTCTTAAACAACTACACGATAATGCCTGCAAGCAGTCGTTTACATTTAGAACTGCCTCATTTATACTGGAACAAGATAGGAAGGAACCTAGAGAAATACCTCCAGTCAACCCAGTACCACCTTGGTTCTGGTCAGTGCCGACTATGGAGACCGAACTGCCTTATGGGTTAACAAAGCAAGCACGTAGAGAAGAACTGAAGCAAGTTACCATGGAAGTGATCAAATCCAGATACGAGAACTACCTTCATATTTATACAGATGGCTCATTGAATACAAGTAATCACCATTCAGGCTCTAGTGTGTTCATACCGGATTTAAAAATTGAATATCCCATTCCACTGTTGGGATCATCGAGCCGGAAACAGAATTACTGGGCATCTACACAGCTCTACAGTTCTGCACTGAATTAGAGGCCATGCGGGTTTGCATTTTTACTGATTCGAAGTCATCATTGCAGGCGATTTCATATTACAGACCAACACATTATTTTTACTATATACACAGCATTCAACAATTACTTCAAGGCTTAAAGAAAGAAATATGCTGCCAGTGGATTCCGGGTCATATAGACATAATGGGGAATGAGAGAGCAGATGAACTCGCAAAGTTGGCGGCTAGTATGGAACCTAAACCACAAAAGGTGGAAATTCTTACATCCAGCATAAACTACATCAAGCAAACATATAAGGACGTGTGGACACATGAATGGAAAACATCGTCAGTCGCACGAAAACTTTATTCAACAAACACCCAGTGATCTCGAGATGTATAAAAATACCAACAGACAAATCCAGACTGTCATTTCTAGAGCCAGAACAGGGCACATAATCACAGAACACTACCTTCACCGATTCAACCTGACTGAGTCCCCCTTGTGCAAGAGGTGTGGCACTGGGATTGAGACACTGCAACACATACTCCTGGAATGTACACATCACCAGACATGCAAGAAAATAAGGGTGAAGCAGCAACTTAGTAAATTGGACCAAGACACAAAAATGAAAACAATTTTGAGAGATAAAAAACTACTGGTTCTGGCTGCTCAAGTGTACGAGGTGCATCGTGCCATCGATTGTGGATGAATTGGATGCACGTACCAAGAAGTAAGTAAGAAAATATATATTTCTGAAATATAAATTCACTTAATTCTGAAAAAAAAATAATTTTTTATCTTTTCTTTGAAGCAAAGATTGTATTTTGTTTTCATGTTCGCTATATGAGGTGATGCTATGTTGGTAATGTATCAGCTGATTTACAGTGTTTTTATTATATTTTGTAACCCAGTGTAGTTATCATTGAATTGATGATAGCTATAAGTTGTTTATTTTACAATAATTGTCAGCATATAATTATGAGGATTTATAAGCAAAATTCAATTCATTTAAAAGATATGAATTTTGAAAGTAAATTTGAAGGCTTGATTTAAAGGTCATGGGAGACATGATGAAGTAAATAAATGCAAAATGAAGTTAGAATTAACTGACTGTTTTGAATAAGGCAATTAAAATGATTAATTAAAGGAGAGGATGTAAATTAAATTAAAATGTGGACTTTGGGAATGGACGTAGAGCTATTTTCATAAATGAATGAAATTCAAATAATTTATTTTTGATTTGAAATGATAATGTCAAACAAACAATTAAAAGTTGAGTAATGTGAGGGTATTTTATTTAAATGTAAAGATGAAATGTTTGTGTTAACTTGAAATTGATGATGCTTATTTTGGGGTTAGGGTTTGTAAAATAAGGAATGTTTAGTTGAGTTGAGATGTATTATTGTAAGATAGGAAAGCACATATGTATGCACCCAGTACTTTGCTAAAGGCAATCCAGTATGTATAAGGGGAGATATATCAGTTGAGGATCTGGTTTGGTATAAGGCCAGTTATTGATTTTTATCTGAAATGTTGCAAGGTTGGGTGATACTGTGGTGAGTGTCTGTCTGATTTTACGGTGTTGGGATCTCGGACAGAGAAGTCCAGTAGAGTCATTCAGGTACAGCCACAGTCGTCGAATTAGGGGGCTAGATTACCCATGATTTGTTAAGGAATTAAGAATTAAGGGGGGTCGTTGGCACCATATCCTCGCTGGTCCTCTTAGCTTTTAGCAATGAGAGTTTTTCTGTTTTGGCAGAAAACCTCTTATTGGGGGGGTATTGTAACGGTACAGAATTAGGGGGTTTTATTTTATGAATTCATCAATGGTAATAATGGGGAATCGTCCAGACAAAGTTTCAATTTAAAGCAGGGTGTGACTTTCGAAACACCCAGTTGCACGTTGGTTCTGTCAGATAGGCCACATACACCAAATCCAGGTGCGTTGGAATGTGTCAGAGCGCGCGTATGCCTGTTCACACAGAGTGAACGTCACGTATATTTTCGCGGCTCAGCTAGCACGAGTCTACATAAAATTTTGACCAATGAGGAAGCAAGTTGACGAGCAGGGAGTACATTTTGGCCTTCTTGAAAACGTCGAATTTGGCGTCAGTCGGCATCCAAACTTCGGAACCGCACAGAGGCGTTAGTGCGCGGTCCCGCCTAAAATACATTAAAATGTAGACCGACTGGCAGAAAAGGGCAACAATTAAACTTGAATAGTTCGGCAGTGATCAAAATTAAATTAGTGAGAACGTAATGTGAAAGAACCAGTGAGCTAAAATGTAATAAGTGCAACACGTGGTCTGCAGGGACACCCACAGAGAAGTAACAGTATAACATAAACTAATCATTATGAAAATTTTACAAAAGCGCTAAATCTAAATTAAAGGGGGTAAAAGTGTGAAAGAAGAGTGTGAGGAAATGCTGGGTTGCCTTTATATAATTTAATTAACTATTTACTTTAATTAAAGAAAAAGAATGTTAACTTTTGAGTGTCTTTGAAAAATGGGGTGTATGCCTCAATATTAAAATCTGTAGGATTCGAATTCTGAATATTATACAAAAAAGAAGTTATATTATTATTTTATGCATAAAAGGAGAATATTAAACAAAACATTCAATAAAAGTTGAGTTAGTTAACAAGAAATGAGAATTGAATTTCTTAGTAACATAAACCCTAAATCACATTTATAGGCCACGAGTTCGAGTGAAGAACCCTGGGACCCGATAGAAGGTAAGAAGTGTGGATTATGAGTATTTTTATTAAATATTATTTTGTAAAGTGATTGTAACTTCACAGTCTGTTATCAAGAAACATACAACTTGCAAAGACAAAAGGGAGGCAGGACAGTTTTAATGGCTTAAAGAAAAAAAAAACACTGATAATTTTCATACAAAGGTTTTTAAAATATATAAACACTTGGTACATTTCATAGTTTTTATTTAACTCTGACAGCTGTTTCAGCTTCTCAAGCTATTGTCAAAGAGATCAGTGAACAACTAAAACAGAGGATGTTAGGGTGGTGAACATCTGTTTATAGCGCGTATATTTTAGTGTATGTAGTTTAGGGTGGTGAACATCTGTTTAGGATTTTAGTTTTATTTGTTCACTGATCTCTTTGACAATAGCTTTAGAAGCTGAAACAGCTGTTAAGAGTTAAATAAAAACTGTGAATGTACCAAGTGTTTATATATTTTTAAAAAGCTTTGTATTAATACGTTTCACCATGTGCTCAACGCGTCATCAATTAATATCGTGATAATTTTCATGAACATGCACACATGTACTGATAATTTTGGTAACATCATTAACCATAAAACTATAATTTTGATTATATAACCGTACAGGACACCTAAAACTTTCTACAGTATTTTCACCAGTAGCAGCACTTTATGTGATACTTTGTTCAAAATGTAATGTAAGTTTTTTGGTTGTAAGTTATTCAAAAAGTTATTAAAACACAACTTACTTGTTATATTTAAACCATATATCCAATGTGGCTGCTAATTTAGACAAGTTAGCCAGTTATTAGGGTGTACCAACATGAGAAAATATATTTTGAACAGAAATTTCCAATATGGGGAATTCAAAAATTGTTTGGACGATTTTACCAAACTTTGTAGATAATATATACAAAATGGTAATTGAAATTTTAAAGATTAGGAGGAAAATATATTTTACATGGGATTTGTATTTGATGTTATAGATAGGAACGTTTTATTTGCAGACAAAAAATTTATTTTTTGTAGAACTGTATTTAGTTTCACTTTATTCTGGATGTCTGTTATTAATATTATGAGTGGTTGCTAAGATTTTTTTGTAATATAAGGATTGCATTTAGTTTTGTGCTGTAACGTGAATATTTTATTGCTACAGAAGGCAAGCAGCAGTGGTGTACAGAATCCAAGCACTTCTACAAATGGTGAGTTTGCAACGGCCATCTCTGAGCAGATGGTAACAGCATCATCTCAGTTAGAAGTACACACAGAGAAAGAAGAAGAGAGGCCACATCAGCCAGAAAACATTAGCAATTCCCCCAGCTGTGATGAAACCAAAATTAAGGAGAGTAAAAGGGTGGCTGTAGAAGAAGTAAAGCAAACTGTAACCGAAAAGGAAGAAGCAGAAGTAGAGGAAGAAGAAGATATTTATGATAACGATGATGATGATGTGGAACCAGAATCAGAAGGTAAAGAATATGTCTATAATTATTTTTTATTTTATGAAGCATTAGGGTAGATTACTAATTGAAGTCTTCCATCTACACACAGACACACGCACATGCACGCACGCATGTGCATACACACTTTATGTCCCATTCAGTACACTTGGTGTCCTTTACAATTTTTATTTATAGTATACTAAAAATAAAAACTGTATGTTCTACATGTTATACTAATTTAAATTACTTTGTCTCAGTGATATGGTTATCAGTTTTTTGTTATTTCATGCAGATTGGTTGAGTGTAGGTCTGTGTATGTTCTTGTAAATTATATATATTCAATCACTTTCTGCTACAGTCCGTTTATTGATGTATATAATACATTTAATATTTATAAATAAATTTACTTCAAGATATACCTTTTTTTTCCTTATTAGGAACATGTTTCGGGTACTATCTTGTACCCATCCTCAGCCTTCCGGTTTTTTTGTCTGGTGAAGTACATATGTGTTGTTGGTTGACTATTATTATTGTGGCTTCTGGTATTCCAAATTGGTTTTATTGTGTGTGATTGTGGTGTATGTGTTAGTTTTTTGTGTATTTTCAATGTTGAGTGCTTTGAATATTGTGTCATGTTTTGTATTGATATCAATCCAAAGAAGTTATATCAATACATTTTGAATATGACCGAGGTACGAGAGAATGATATTAATTTCGCGTGGGATGAGTGGGAAAGCGAGTTTAGAGGGGTGGTAGGTGACATGACAGACGAGGAGTGGGGTAATTTAGATAATAATTTAACACGGATGGAAGAACAGGAAGAGGGAATATTTGCGGAAATTAAGAAGCACAGTGATGATATTGATAGTAAGATAACAAATGATAAAGGTAAGATAGTTGAAGTAATAGGGGTAGAAAATAAGGCAGTAAATAGACCTAATGTTAAGGATGATAGTATAATGGGGGCAGAAAGTGGTGAAGAGACAAACCAAGTTAACAAAAATAAAGACGATCAGGTGGCAGATAATAATGTAAATTATGCTAATCTAAGTGAGTCGAATCAAGAGCTGATGAAAAAGTTACAAGTAATGTTAGACAAAATGTTTAGTAAACAAAAAGCAAGCTTAAATGACACATTTAACCTTTGTAATAAACGGTTTGACGAGATAGACAAAATGATGGACAAATGTTTTGACGAGTTACACACAGAATTAGATGAAACAAAGGAAGTAATGGATAAGGGTTTTGATATGATGAAGAAACATTTGAACGAGATAGACAAAAAGTGGGGAGGAGATGGATGTCAATTAAAGGAAAATACAGAAATTGAATTAAAACAGGTAAGTGTTTGTGGTGGTAGTAATATAACGAAAAATAACGAAGAAATAGGAGACAAGGTAAGTGAGAGTAATACAAGTAATTATAATGATGAAATAATGTTAAATAATAATAATGATATAGTTGAGAATAAAGTATTGGATAATGATGAGATAGAGATAGTGAGTGAGAGTGAGAGAGTAATAGGAGTAGTAATTAGCGTTGATGAAGAGAGATTAGATGAGTATGTAGGGCAAAGGGCAAATTTTCCCCAATTATTTTGTGAAATGGAAGGTTCACAGGTGTTTAATGAGGACAGAGTTTCCTCCTGTATTTGTATGGAAGACAAGGTGCGTTCAGATGGTCCCTGTATTTTTTTGTGATTTAAATGGTAAAGCCAGTAGAGGTAATAAATATTTAATGGTGCCCTTTGCATGGAGTGAGAGAGAAAGAGGGTAAAAAATACACCATTTTTTATATATAAGGGTAGAATGATGAGAATTGAGTTGAGTAGTAAGTTGGGTTTAGAGGGTTTGATAGATGTATTTGATAGAGATGGGTGTCATGTTGTAACGTGTCTAAATTGGGTCATTTTATTTTTTCCAGTAGGGGACAATTGTATTTTTATTTATTTCATTTTTTGCGGGATTTTATAAAAAATTTATTGTGAAAGTTTTATTATACGGCAAACGTTATTTCCATTACAACAGAACACATGGCAAGTAGAACAGTTTGAGAACAAAGGCGAGGCGCAATCTCTATTGTGTAACACGACAAGGAATTCGCGCCACCCTAATTTTCTCAGAACTCTGTATATGTGTGACAACGCCCGCACTTGACATCTCAGAACGGGGCGCTGAAGTGACGCCGTGAAACTCCAACGTCGATGCAAAAAATGGCGCTGGAATGAACAATCTGCAAAACCAACCAGCCAGCTACAGGAAATGCGTTTAAGCCCCGCCCGCTGCTAGTGACATCAGTATAGCAGAGGCAAATATCGTCCCCGGTTACCACACATATAACGACTATGTTCCATGCATAGAAGGAATACGCCACAACAAATTAAGCATGAACGGCGATGAAAATATGTTGGCCGTGAATACGAAGTTCCGCCCGCCCAGACAAGCACGCTTCCCAGTTACGCTATAGGTGCCGGCCGGCACGGAGCTAAGTATGCTCTCTACAAAGTTTTTTTAATATTTTCCAGTAAAAAGTGTAACAACAGTAAAATTTATGTGACCGCGGTCGAGTTGCAAAAGTAGAGGAGATAATTTTATACGTTCGGACAATAAAAAACAAGTAATTAACAGGAACGATGAGTGCACGCGCGAAGCACGTTGCCGGCGTTTTTCAGTAAGGGCTGGGGCTTTATTATAAAATGGTATTTGGGGTTTAATAATGAAGTTTTGTATAATAAAATAATGTATGTAAGTGCGAGCGTAAAGCAGGCTGGGCTATCTTAGAGTAAGTAAGTAATAGTAAGTAAGTATAGGGAATAAGATATGGTAGTTGCACAATCTTAGAAACATGTAAAAATATATTTGGATAAAACGTATAAGTTCAACATTTTTTGATCAATAACAAAAAATAATTTCTCTTCCAAGATGCTTTGTAAGAGTTATTCACGCCACCTTGAAAATTACGCTTGTATCCCAAAGTACGTATGAAACCCTGGACCCAAGAATACACAAGAACGGTAAGTGTAAGTTTTTGTTTATTGTTCTTTATGGTTTTTCTATGTTAATTAAATGGTGATGAATTAGTAGCTTAACATTGGCGCCGCGAAACAGGCACGAATTTAACAAAATGAAATTCCATACCTACAAATAAGATACAAGCGCAATTGAGAGGTTAAGTGAAAATACGCAAAAGGTACTTATATAAAGTTACGCAAAATAAGTAAAGAATATTTGTTCACATAAGAAATAAAGTAAATATTTAAAAATATAATAATGGAAAATACAGAGAACGGAGTCGATTTGTCCGACTCGACTATGATAAGCGAAACAGCTGAATTTGACGAATCAGCTGTTATGAATAGTCTTGAAGTACATTCAACACCGAATGTAGGTCAAGACGACAAAATTACGAATGTAACCAAAACAAATAAATCAAATAATACAGATGATTCGGGGATCCAAACGACCCCAAAATCAAATAGAGAAAATAAAAATAATGACGAATTTATAAATATGATTTATCGTATATAATTACGCACGTAGGTTAGGTTTGTGTTATGAGTTAAGTACCAGATAAAAAAATGGCAAAAAATAACGAAGTCAGCTTCGCTGACGATAAAATAGAAAGTATAGCGACACCTGTCCAAAGTAAACAAGAGATAGATAAAGATGAGAAAGTTATGAATATGTTGCAGTTAATATTGGAGCAACAAAGTATTAAATTTGAAATACAAAATCATAATTTCAATGATTTAAAAAATGAGATTCAAGAAATTAATAAACAGTTTGAAAATAATAACGAAATAATAAGATCTAGTTTAAATAAATTAGAACAGAGTGTGGAGAGAATGGAAGTAGTTGCAATGAATACAGAGAAAAATAAAACAAAGGAAAATTGTAGTGACAAATGTAAAAATGTGATACCAGAGAAAGAGTTAATAAATGATAACAATAATGTTGAAAATAATGAGAATAATAGTAATGTATTTGAAGAATTAGTATCGGAGACTGATACGGTAAAAATAAAGAATGAGAGTACTGATGAGTTGGTGGAATGTAGTGATAATGAAATGTTAATGTGTATTGATGAAGTAGAGAGAGTGTGGAAAAATAATGTTGTGGTAGAGTGGGGACAGAGGGCAAATTTTCCCCTTATTGTTTATAATGTTTATGATGATTTAATGAGTTCATAAGTGTTGTTGTTGAAGGGCAAGAGTCCCGTATTGATAGATGAATTGAAGTATTTATTTTTGTTATGTAATTTTATACCCTCTGTCCGGAATAATTGTGAGAGTGTGATGTGGTGTTATGAAGAGAGAGAGGTAAGTAGAGAATGGTATGTAACAGAATTGTATAATTTGCATAGGAAGTATGACGAATGGAAGGAAAGTTTAAAAGTATATTTGAATAATAATGATTATAATGATTTGACTAAAGTAATTAACCCGATCATGAATGTATTTACCGATGGAGATGTAACAAAAATACCGAACGTAGACTGGTTTAATGAGTATTCTGGTAAAATGAGTGAATTTGGTTGTTCTGGTTATGACACACAAAGTAACCATTTGTTTGTCAATAAAAATCAACAGTGTTGTATAAAACCAAGACTTATTTGGGACGATGGAGGTTAAACTGTAAAACAATAAAAGACAGTGATAAACATTATGTTTTATGGTTTTTGACCCGGCAGATGTGGACAATGAAGTGCGAAAAAACTGAACAGTTATTAACTAAAGTTTGTAAATAATTGTAGTGAACTTATTTATGTGTATTGTAGAAGGTCAGCTAAACAATGTATGGATGTAGGCAAGTGATAATAATAATATCAATATTTTGCAATTTAAATAAATAAATAGAATGAATTGTGAAAACAGTAATTGACTAATGGTAATTGTTTCGATAACTATATAATTTATATTTTCAGTAATTAATTAAATTAAACCAATTTGATATGCTTAAATATTTTGATTGATTATTTAAATGTTAATTAATTAAATTTTTTTTAATGAATTTAATTTATTTTACGAGATTTGGAATTTTGGTAATAGATGGTTAAATTGTTTGATGTAAACTGATATTTGTGTTAAATGTTTCAGAGGTGAGGTGAAAATAATGTGGTATGGTGAATATGTTTTGTGTGTATATCATGTTAAATGGATTGTAAGTATAGAACTTTTACAATATGAATCATGTATAACAAAAATGTTTACAGATGTACCTAAGATTTTAATTCAAGAGTGAGATTATTTGAAATAATTGTGTTCAATAAAAAAGATAATTAAAAAATTGTAATAATAATTGAATGATGATATAGGATAATTATTAATACTAAAGTTGAAAATTTTGTGTGTGGATCAGGGGGTGGCTCAGAGGAGCCACGAATTTAAATTTTACAACATAAAAAATTTTTTGATAAGTCAAATTTTGATCCAATAAAACTGCTTGTGCTCTGTTAAATAACTAGCGGCTCAGACACTCAATATAAGGTGTTCATGCTATAATTTTAAATGTATTATTTTATTGTGGTACGTTAGATATAAGCATTGATAGAAATATGTGTTTTCATTATAGGTGTATATTTTAAACTAAGCCAATAATTAAACGTCTGGCAGGCGGGTAACACAAAATGATCAGAATCAAAAAAAGGGGAAACTATGAGGTGAGAAGTGAGGATAAATAAATAAATATATATATATATTTCATGTAATTTGTTCAATTTTGAGATGTGTTGTCACAGTGTTAGTCAGATCAGCTGATCAGCATATAACATGTCACTGGTATATTGGGTATAAATGTTCCAGGTAATTAGTGTTTGATGTAATGTTTCAATGTATTACAGAGTTTTAAAGTATTGATAAAAATAACTTGATAAAGTGAGAAGTAAAGTAATAATTTATGCAAGTTAACAAGAGATAGTTTTTGGGTGATAAATATTTTATGGGACAAGTAGCTCTGTCCAAGTTGAAGTCAAAGTTGAAGTTGAAATAGTAGAGATGAAGATGATGTAATGTTGTTTTGGAGTAATGTATGTTATAGAATTTTGAGAAGTATTGATGTTGACACAGTAGTTGTGGAGAATAATTGAGGAGTTTGGAATGATATATTGATGTTTATAATTAATGATGTTATTTTGTTGTATTTGTAGTAAGGTAATGAGATTGAGATTTTGGGGATGGCAATTTTGTAGTAGGGGGTAGTGTAATGTGGGAGTCCGCAACATAATGATAAGTTGGGATGGGATTGGAATCGATTTTAGTGTGAAGGGGCCGCCTTAGGTAGAATCCAGGGGCCAGATAAGGGAATTGAGTTTTTTGGGGGGGGAAACACGTATCCTATGTACAAAGGGTTAGAGAGTATTTTTTTTTATATAGGGAGAAGGTGGCGAATTGAGTTTAATGATAAGTTGGGGTTGGAGAGTGTCCTGATTAGTAGAGATTTTGATAGAGATGGGTGTCATGTGAGTTACAGTTGTTAGTGGTTAGAGTCAAGGAGAGATAAAGATTATATGTGTATACAGATCAAGTAGTAAATTAAATGAGAATAAATAATTTACATCACCCACAGTAATGGAGAATAAGATTGTTAAACAAAGAGAGAGATTTATAATAAAGACAAAAATTTTTATTTTGAAACCAGTGACAGAATTTGGATAGAATTTGGAAATAATGTAAAACTAAGAATTGTTTATTTTGAATAATCTAAATGTCAATTTGCTTATTATTTATAATAATATTTTGTTATTTTAAATATTTTATTTTCTTATGTTTTGTGTTTCAAGTTAGGATGTTACAGATGTTAAATGTATTTTCAGATAGAAAGTATACATAACATATGTAGGTCAAGGGTTTTGGACTTGACCTAGTTTCGGTCAGCTGATGAGGGCATAAGCATACTAAGCTTGTGCAGTAGGAAGTCAATTCAGTTTGTTTATTTAATCAATTTAACCAAGTTTTAATTAATGTCTAAATGTAAAGGAAACATTTTAATAAATTTAAATTTTTTGTGAATTTTAAAATTTGTTGGAAAATATTTTTTTGGAAAAAAAAATCTTGATTTTGCGCCTGCCCGGTAATAAATATTTTGAGTATTGATTATTTTATCATTTGTGTATTAACCATGTTTAATTTTATTGATTTATTGTATTGCCTTGTACTGTTAGACTATAAGTGATTACATGTTAGGTTAAGGATATGTTTAATTAGGAGAAATGTTTAAATTAACTCATTTTAAATAAAACAGAAAATAAGGAAGAGAATTTTTGATAAAATATTTTATTTTGAATTTTGAATTTTTTTTCTTAGATGAAATCGTAAATTTTAAAGAATTTTTCAATGTATAATATGTAATGTGAGTGTGTGTGAGCCCAGTATCTGCTAAAGGCAGCCCAGCTTGCATAAAAGGGGAAACATATCGGTGGAGGATCTGGAATAATTTAAGCCAGGGATTGAGGATTTTTTGGGGGTAGCATGTTAGAAGGTGAGGTGCGCTGTGGTACTTGTCTGTTCGATTTTTCGGTGTTGGGATCTCTTACGGAGAAGTCCAGTGATCTCGTTCAGATGCGTCCATAGTCGCTGAGCCAGGGGGGTCGTGTACCCATGTAGAGTAAGAACAAGGGGGTTGTTGGCACCAGTTCCTCACCGGTCCTCTTAGGGGTTTATCAATGAGATTTCTTCTGTTCTGGACAGCAGAATTCTCATTGAGGGGGTATTGTAACGTGTCTAAATTGGGTCATTTTATTTTTTCCAGTAGGGGACAATTGTATTTTTATTTATTTCATTTTTTGCGGGATTTTATAAAAAATTTATTGTGAAAGTTTTATTATACGGCAAACGTTATTTCCATTACAACAGAACACATGGCAAGTAGAACAGTTTGAGAACAAAGGCGAGGCGCAATCTCTATTGTGTAAAACGACAAGGAATTCGCGCCACCCTAATTTTCTCAGAACTCTGTATATGTGTGACAACGCCCGCACTTAACATCTCAGAACGGGGCGCTGAAGTGACGCCGTGAAACTCCAACGTCGATGCAAAAAATGGCGCTGGAATGAACAATCTGCAAAACCAACCAGCCAGCTACAGGAAATGCGTTTAAGCCCCGCCCGCTGCTAGTGACATCAGTATAGCAGAGGCAAATATCGTCCCCGGTTACCACACATATAACAACTATGTTCCATGCATAGAAGGAATACGCCACAACAAATTAAGCATGAACGGCGATGAAAATATGTTGGCCGTGAATACGAAGTTCCACCCGCCCAGACAAGCACGCTTCCCAGTTACGCTATAGGTGCCGGCCGGCACGGAGCTAAGTATGCTCTCTACAAAGTTTTTTTAATATTTTCCAGTAAAAAGTGTAACAACAGTAAAATTTATGTGACCGCGGTCGAGTTGCAAAAGTAGAGGAGATAATTTTATACGTTCGGACAATAAAAAACAAGTAATTAACAGGAACGATGAGTGCGCGCGCGAAGCACTTTGCCGGCGTTTTTCAGTAAGGGCTGGGGCTTTATTATAAAATGGTATTTGGGGTTTAATAATGAAGTTTTGTATAATAAAATAATGTATGTAAGTGCGAGCGTAAAGCAGGCTGGGCTATCTTAGAGTAAGTAAGTAATAGTAAGTAAGTATAGGGAATAAGATATGGTAGTTGCACAATCTTAGAAACATGTAAAAATATATTTGGATAAAACGTATAAGTTCAACATTTTTTGATCAATAAACAAAAAATAATTTCTCTTCCAAGATGCTTTGTAAGAGTTATTCACGCCACCTTGAAAATTACGCTTGTATCCCAAAGTACGTATGAAACCCTGGACCCAAGAATACACAAGAACGGTAAGTGTAAGTTTTTGTTTATTGTTGTTTATGGTTTGTGATGAATTAGTAGCTTAACAATGTTAGTTAAAGCTGTTAGTGATATTAGAGTCAAAGAGGTAAAGATTATAAAAGTATACATATCAAGTTGTAAATCAAGTTAGTATAAATAATTAAATCACCCAAATTAATGGAGATTGAGAATATTAAAGAAAGAGAGTCATAGTAAAAATATAAAATTTTAATTGAAACAAGTGACAATTTTAATAGAATTTGAGAATAAAGTAAAGTTGTAAAATGTGAATTTTGAGCAATTTAAATGTCAATTTTATTGTTAATTATAACAATACTATGTTAATTTTAAATGCCATATTTTATTATGTTTTTGTGTTTAAAGATAGAGTTTTAAAGATGTTTAATGTATTTTCTGATGTAGCCTATACATAACTTGTGTAGGTCAAGGTTGTTGACTTGACCCAGTTTGCTCAGCTGATGGGTGATGTTATATACTAGACCCGTTTTGGCAAGGAAGTAATGCCAATTTTGCTGTTTTAAATTAATTTAAATAATTTAAAAATTTTGAATATTGAGAGAAGTATATTTTAATAAATTAAAAAAATTTTTTGATTTTTGTGCCTGCCATCTAATTGAGGTTTTAATTGTCAAGTGTATTATTGTTAAGGTGTATTATTATTATTGTTGTTTAGTGAATTATATTGTTTGGTATGTATGTATAATCAAAGGTTAAGATAAGTGAGTTCATGTTTTATCTAGATGTTCAATTTATTTTTTCTGATTATTAAAAGTAATGAAGAAAACTCATAAAAGATTTTGATTTTTGAGATTAATGTTAATATAAATCTGGTTTTAATTCAAATGAAACTTTCGAATTTGAAAATAAAGTTTGTTGGTATGTATTAAAGTGTATGTACGCGCCCAGTATTGCTAAAGGCAGCCCAGTGTGCATGATAAGGGGGAACATATCGGTTGAGGATCTGGCATGGGGTTTGGATATTGGGGCGGCATGTTAGAAGGTGATGTGCGCTGTGGCACGTGTCTGTTCGATTTTATGGTGTTGGTATCTCGTACAGAGAAGTCCAGTGATCTCGTTCAGATGCAGCCATAGTCGCCGAGCCAGGGGGGTTGTTTACCCACGATGTATAAGAGCTAAAGGGGGTTGTTGGCACCATATCCTCACTGGTCCTCTTAGGGGTTTAACAATGAGAGTTCTTCTGTTTCGACAGGAGACCTCTCATTGGGGGTTATTGTAACGGGGCTAAAATGCGGGGTTTTTATTTTATCAAAATATTTTGGGTAAATTCAATTTGATCTGTGTTAAAGCCACGTGTTTGAGTAGAAGCGTAATTTCGAACAAAGGAACTGTGATGAAACAATACAAAGGAATGTGCGTATCGCACACCACTGTTTAATTCTTAGAACTTTGCGATTGTGTGACACTCACGCACAAACGCGCTAACTCCAGCAGGAGCGCAGACCCAAGCCAAGTTCGTAAAACAACATGGCCTGATGGTGAATTCTTTATAACATGTGCTTTTGGGACGGAGGAAGTCTTGACGAAGTCCCGCCTCTTTTGTGACGTCGACCAGTGCACACTCAATATCGGCGACGTCCAACACACGTAAATCCTGTGTGTCATGGGTACAGCCACTAAAACTTTGACAACTAAGGCTGTGTAACGACGACGAAATTCGTTTTCTGGCATGGCATTAATGTCCGGCCTCATGTAGAGAGTCGAGAGACAGTAGCGTCAGTCGGTCGGCAGCATATGTTCAACGTAAGCAGACGTATTAACGGTAGCCTCGGAATTCGGTAGGCCGAAGCGATTAAAAGTAGCCGAAGCCTACCGAAACTTATTGACGTGTGTGATGTAGACAGTAATAAACAGTGGAATCATGACAGTTTAATTTGGAACTAACATTTAACCGAACAAAGTGTAATAAGTGTGGCACGTGGTGATAAGGGATGCCAAGGTTAAGTAGTCAACGAACAATTACAATAAATAAATAATTTCATTAAAAAAAAAGCGCTAAATCAAATTTAAATGGGTTGTAAATTGTGTGAAAGAGAGAATGTGGCAAACTGGATGGCCTTGATTAGTAATTAAGTTTGAATAATTATGTTGTTGTGTTTCATCAATAAGAATATGAATTTTTAATAGCATCCGTAATAATAAAAAAATAAGTTTTGTTTTCAACATAAAAATGTGTTAGTTTAGTTATTACGCCATAACCATTTCCTAGTTTTCTGTGCTGACAGCTTGTCAAACGTAATCGGGGGTTTTCTGAAATTTTATTACAGTCAGATAGCGGGATTTTTATAAGGGCAAAGGTGTAAAGGTTTCGATATATAACCTTAGAAAAATATCGTGGCGACCTGGGCAGTTTAATAAGGTAAGTTTAACGGGGACAATGACGGTAAGTAAAATTCTGGCAGCGGTAAGTATTATTTTATGATGAGTGTATTATTTAATTAAAAGGCTAAAAGGCGAGTATCTTTACACATTATTTCCTCTGTACTGATTGTTCGGATTTCTCTAGTGTGTATAATTATTTCCGTCCTCGTGACGTATCTCACTATCATCTGGTTCTTCCATCTTGTCGCTATAAAATTTTCATTTATGCCAAAGTTTACCATCGTCTTTCGAACTGATTCTTCCGTACTGTTTCTTAGTCGTTCAAATGGTTCATACATAATCTCCACAAGTCCTCCATACTTCTCGGTTAGTCTTAGCTTTTTCGGTCCTTCTAATCTCTCCGGGAATTCAATTGTGGTTCGTTTAGAGTTTCTTAATCGCCTTACTTCTTTTGGTTCCGTAATTGGTATATTATGCAGCTTAAGTAATCTCCTTTTAATCATCTCCAATCCTTCCCGTGTATTCATTAATTTCCTTTGACGTGTTTGCCTTATTTTCAGTGTCTTCATTTCATAGTGAACCCGTTCTATTCTTCCAGTTATGTTAATTTGTACCTCATCTAATTTTCTTTGTGTTTCCGCTTGTATCTCCGTTATACTAATTTTGTTATTAATTTCGATGTTATTTATCCAGGTAGTCACCCCTTCCTTGAACTCTATAAGTTCCTCTTTTGTTTGGTTGACTCTTTGGCTGATTGTTTCGTTAATATTCTTTATTTTCTCATCGGTATTATCGTTAATTTTGTCTATCCTTCCATTTATGCTTTCATTTATACTATCTATTTTCTCATGTATTTTTCTAAACTCTTCTCTAGTACTTTCATTGGAACTGTCTAGTTTCTCATTTATTTGTCTAAAATCGGCCTTCAATTGTTCATTATTTTCATTTATAGTTTGTCTTAAGGTTTCACTAGTACTTTTTTTAATACTGTCTATTTTCTCATTGATTAGTCGGTTGTTCTCATTTTGTTTCCTAAAATTTTCATTAGTTTCCTCTTTATTCTGGTCAAATCTTTCCTCCATTTGTTTTATTAAATTTTCGCTTAAAGCCTCGTTTTGTTTCCTTGAGTTTTCCTCCATTCGTATAAAATTTTCATTATTGGCTTCCTTCTGTTTCTTGGAATCTTCTTTAATTAATTCCCATAGTTTTAGTAAATCCATATCATCTCTGGCTTCCTCTTTATCACCCGCCTGTTGTTCCTTTTCAACGTTTGTAACTATTTCTGCTTCTTCCTCCCATCTATCTTCTTCCGTTTCTTGGTCTTTTGCCATCCTTTTAGAAAAACCTCTCGTATGCATTCCTGTGCCTCTAATAGTTGCCTGCTCCAGTTAAGTAATAGCGATATAGTCGATTTTTTACTTAACTAAAGCCCCACGTTGGGCGCCAATTTGTAACAAATGACACGATATGGTTAGTAATTTGTTTATGTCGAGCGTAATACGGTTGCGGGTTTATTGTTAATTCAGCCCCACGTTGAATGCGGCAATTTGTCACCACTTTCCTCTGTTTATGATCTGTGTTACTTATTTAATTACTGTTGCGGGTTTATAGTTAATTTAACAATTTAAATTAACAAATTCAATCTATTTATAAGGAAAAATATTTATTATATTGTGGATATTATTCGGTTGTTGATTATAGACCTGTGTTAATTAGTTATCAAGTGTTTTACCAGGGAAAAACGCTATATTATGGTTATTATAATGAATACTTCAGTATTTTTCTCCAACCCTAGTCACTATGTATTATCTAAATTGAAAAGAGCGGAGTGTGAAGAGAGTAAGTTAGTTCTCTATTCTCCCGTATTCACCAGCTGTCTGCAATCGAGTGCTGTCATTAGCGAATGGCCCGTTCTTGTTGTTCCACTTGACGCTTTTATCACTTTCTTTCCCTGTAAACTACACCCTACTCGAAATAAATAACTATTCTACAATAGCACAGACTCGTCAAATACAAGAAGGATTCTTTATTTTATATTATTTTAAATTTCCAACAGTTGCTTTCTTCGGTTATTAAAGCATCATATCGATCATACAATACCGAATCGATTTGTTATTGAACTCGTGGTTTATGTTACAATTTAATTATAATTTTCAGTTTATCTCTTATCTCAGGGTACATGTAGTTCTTTTAACTATTAGTAAGGCCAGGTAATGCAAATTCAGGTTACTAGGTATTACAATTTAAATTAAAATCTTATTATATAAAGTATTAACATAAGCAGGTTTTTACCAAGCGTTTACAAGATACTCATTCAGGCCGTGTTCCACTAACGATGTCAGATCTACAAGTGATGAAGAATGGCTCGAATATTTCCAACTTCAGCTTCTCAATAAAAGTTGTTGTTAGTGTCCCGGGATGTAATGGAAAGTTCAGTTCTTGATCTTCGCTGATTTTTTCGTTTCTGGTGGTTACAGGTCCCGATGGAATTAGTGTAGTATTAAGTTCTTGCTCTGCAGTCAAAAGTGAGGTTCAGTAGGTAAATTTAATTCTCTTTAATTTTTTGTGGTATGGTATTTATTCAATTCAACTTCTCCCGGTCTGGATTATCTGCATTTATTTATGGTTTCTTGCATAACTCATTTGGTGGTAAGTTTAGTTCATTTTTCTTAAGGTTTTTGATTTGAATTTTGTAGATAGGTAGTTTATATTCTCAAAGTGATAGTTTAGGAAGCCATCCAATCCGTCTTTTTAATTAGGGATTATATTTTAATGTTGATTTGTAATAATTTTATTCATGAGGTTTTGTGGTTTTCTGACAATTTTTAATGACTGAACTGTCCTCGTTTATATATAACAATTGAATGTCTAAATCAACAAGATTTCCTGCATTTTGTTGCCCTAACAACCATTGCTTCTTCTGTCATTGGATAATATTTGTTATCCTAGAGCCAGAATTAGGAAATATTCTTACACTTATTTAATAAAATACTCCCTGCTTGGAATTACATTAAATCACATAAAACTTTCAATTCATCTGCCTTATTAAACCGTATACACTTTACTACATTTTCTTCTTAATTGACTTATTTTAAAAGGTATTAATTTCCTTTTACAAAATACTATTTTTTAGGCCTATTAGTTTTATTACAGGTGTTATAATTTTTTGTCTTTAATTTAATTTTTCTTACCTGACCTACTGTACAAAGAGTCACTGGCTTATGGCCCATTATTTCAATTTTAATTTCATGATTTCAATTCATTAATTTTATTTAGTTCATCATTGAAACCTTCATTGGTTTTTAACATAATTATAATGACCACTTGACAATTTATTAACACTTATTGTCTTCCTGGCCAAGTTTACAAATATTATTTTAAAACATCTTCATTAATTATTTAAAGTAAATACACTTAACATAATACCATACATAATAAATATACTTGTATTTAATTACTTAAATACAAGTTTAACATGAATGAAATGAGTACCCATTACTTAGTACTTCCTTAAAGCAATGGCTCCACACCTGCTACATACAAAACACAAAATAAATATCATGTAAATACAATATCATGATAAAGTACAACAACAAGTACATTTTATAAAACATTAAATATTAATTGAACATTCTATTAGATTCAAACTCATACACAGTAAACTCATCCCATTAGACACAGTGTTTATAATGTACATCTTACACTGCTCATTACATATTTTATATTTAGGTACACCTTCAATATTTTATTACCTAGTAACCTTACTAGGTATCATCAATACATTTTTTAGGTGAGATTGGCCCTCTTGTACTTAATTATGGCATACCTTGAGCATTGTTTTCAATTATTTTGACAAAGTTTTTTATGTAACGTCGGGAACCTTAGCTTTGTTATGTTACAATATATATATATATTACATTTAATATTTATAATTAAATTTACCTCAAGATGTTATTTTTCCTTTTTGGAGCATGTTTCGAGAGTTCCCGTTCTCTCATCCTCAGCCTTTGTGATCCTGTGTCTGGTGAAGTATTTGTGTGTTGGTTGCTGGATGCTATTAATGTTGTTTGTTGGTCTTTGGTATTTTAAAGTTGTGTTATTGTGTGTGATTGTGGTATATGTATTTGTATTTTGTGTATTTTCGATGTTGAATGCTTTGAATATTGTGTCATGTTTTGTATTGATTTGTATTTGTTCTGGTATTAGTTTGTTTTGTGTTTTATGTTTGTATATTTGTAAATTTTCCCAGATGTTCATTATGGTGCCTTTGTGTGGTATATGTTTTATTAGTGACACATTGGTTATGTCTGGGAATTCATGTCCTGTGTTTATTGTATGTGTGGCTAAATTGGATTGATATATTTCTGGTTTTTTGTATGCGTTTAGGTGTTCAAAATAACGTTTTTTCAGCTGTTTTTTTGTTTGTCCTATGTAACATTTATTGCAATCTTGGCATTCAATTTTGTATATACCGTTAGTTGTTGTGTGAGCTATTTAGATTTTGTAATTTATTTTTATTAGTTTTGTATGCTATTTTTATATCTGTGTTTTTAAATAGTTTTGTTAGTTTTGTCATTTTATTATTTATGTATGTGAATGTGGCCCATTTTTTGTTGTTGTTATTATTTATGTGTTGTTCATTTTGATTAATTCTTAATTGTTCAGTTTTTATTTTATATTTGATTTTATTTTCTATTTTGTTCACAGTATTTTTATTGTATCCGTTTTCATAACCAATTTGGTATATTATATTTCTTTCTTTGTCAGTTTCTTGTTTGTTTAGGGGAATTTTGTACATTCTGTTAAACAGCGAATAGAATGCTGCCATTTTATGTTGTGGTGGGTGGTCAGAATGGTTAGGTATAATGATGTTAGTGGAAGTTGATTTTCTATATATTGCGTATTGTATGTGGTTGTTGTATCTTGTGATGGTTATGTCTAAACAGTTGATTTTGTTATGTTTTTCTTTTTCTTCTGTGAATTGTATTTTAGGATGTACGTTATTGATTTGTTTCAGTCAAATGCATCCTAAAATACAATTCACAGAAGAAAAAGAAAAACATAACAAAATCAACTGTTTAGACATAACCATCACAAGATACAACAACCACATACAATATATAGAAAATCAACTTCCACTAACATCATTATACCTAACCATTCTGACCACCCACCACAACATAAAATGGCAGCATTCTATTTGCTGTTTAACAGAATGTACAAAATTCCCCTAAACAAACAAGAAACTGACAAAGAAAGAAATGTAATATACCAAATTGGTTATGAAAACGGATACAATAAAAATACTGTGAACAAAATAGAAAATAAAATCAAATATAAAATAAAAACTGAACAATTAAGAATTAATCAAAATGAACAACACATAAATAATAACAACAACAAAAAATGGGCCTCATTCACATACATAAATAATAAATTGACAAAACTAACAAAACTATTTAAAAACACAGATATAAAAATAGCATACAAAACTAATAAAAATAAATTACAAAATCTAAATAGCTCACACAACAACTAACGGTATATACAAAATTGAATGCCAAGATTGCAATAAATGTTACATAGGACAAACAAAAACCAGCTGAAAAAACGTTATTTTGAACACCTAAAGGCATACAAAAAACCAGAAATATATCAATCCAATTTAGCCACACATACAATAAACACAGGACATGAATTCCCAGACATAACCAATGTGTCACTAATAAAACATATACCACACAAAGGCACCATAATGAACATTTGGGAAAATTTACAAATATACAAACATAAAACACAAAACAAACTAATACCAGAACAAATACAAATCAATACAAAACATGACACAATATTCAAAGCATTCAATATCGAAAATATACAAAATACAAATACATATACCACAATCACACACAATAACACAACTTTAAATTACCAAAGACCAACAAACAACATTAATAGCATCCAGCAACCAACACACTAATACTTCACCAGACACAGGATCACAAAGGCTGAGGATGAGAGAATGGGAACTCTCGAAACATGTTCCAAAAAGGAAAAATAACATCTTGAGGTAAATTAAATTATAAATATTAAATGTATTATATACATCAAGAAACGGACTGTAGCAGAAAGTGATTGAAAATATATATATATATATATATATATATATATATATATATATATACATTACACAATATTGTAAGATTTATTTTCAAGATAATGTTAACTTATAATTTTTATATATATATTTTTTTTTGTAATTTAAATGTTATTCTTAGAGTGTAATTCTTAGGACTGGATATTAAATAAATAATGTATTTATGCAGTGAGGATACGTAGGCCAGCCAGTGCCAGCCAACTTACAGGTCCTGCATTTATTTCTTAAGCATAATAAAGTCAGAAGACATATTAAAATGCCAAACTTGACTCAAGCTGTGCCAATAAATAATGGCCATTCGTAACCTATGCAAGTCAGTAACTCCCACTGTTTTTGAGCATTTCCAAACATATTGAGAAGTTCTTTTACTCTATAATAATTCTTTATATCCACAATTCGTGATATCCACTGTACAATTCTTTTCATGTGTATAATCTCATTGATTCTTTCCACAATTATTATTCCTCAGTTGCAACATATCACCTTTTAGCAAGGCCGACCTGTTGTGTCATTGCCAATTCTGCTGTCAGTTTAAGCTTATAGTTGTAGCATATATATATATATATATTATAATATATACAAGTTAATCTGGTTTAGGGTTTAATCAAGCTCCACGTTGGTATGCACCAATTTATAATATATATCCTGTGTGTGTTCCGTTTAAGCCCACTGTTGGGTTCGTCAATTTATAATTTTATCCCTTGTACGTACCTCTCTTTGATTATTTAATATGCCAATTTCGTATATACCTTGGTTTATTAGATATAGTAATATAGTTAATTATGACTATCCTATCTCTCTATTTAATCTAAAAGTGTTGGTGTGAATGAGACTTATGTATGTAGGGTGCTATTCAAATATCCCGCTCAAGCCTATTCTGCCTTGCAGAGAATTAGAGAAATTTCGTATATAATTCTCCTCTCTTTGGTATCTGAGAAGTCCGCAACAAGCGCTGCAGTTCCAAGACAAATGAAATTTAGAGGTTAACCCACCGCGTACGGTGATTAGTTGTTATACTCTCTATCCGTTTAATTCTTATTCACACTTCATTAATTAATACATAAATGATAAGATCTTGAAATTATACAATGGTTCTTTATTAGTTCAAATATTTTAACATCCAATAAGATTGTTCTTACTTGATATACGAAAAGGCTATAAGTTTGAGTTAATCGATTACCGATCGGTACAATGGTTATATTAAATTCAGTTATGATAGATTTTATAATTTATTTAGATTCAGGGCGTGAAGGTTCTTTCAACTGCGGGGAAGATTAAAAATACATAAATAGGAACGCAAGATATTACAAGATTAAAGTGTTATTTTATTTAATATTATTTATATAATTGAAGTTTTTACCGTTCGCTGGGCCATGCGACTCGGGAAGGCTGTTCGCTTCTAACCTGGTTAGTTGTCGTTCAGTATCAAACACAGATGAGATGATTCTCTTCAGTCTTGTCTTCAAAGTTATAATAAAAGTGGAATCCTTGGTCCTAGGTTGATGCAGAAATACCGCTCCTTTTGTTCACCAACGGCCAAAATTGTGATTACGTGCTTCGACAAACTCTGGATCCAAATACGTTTTTTCTATTGTATGGTGTAAACTGCGATGACCAATGTGGTTTGATGGTTATTCTAATTTCGTTTGGTTTATAGGATTAAATCCTTACTCAGGTAGTTCTTTATCTGGTTTTATTACTTCATTAAATTAACATTCGTTTCATGATCTGATATAGGGCAATCCAAGTCATTCCTTTGAATTCAATTACTTATTATCGTTTTGTACTATACAATTATACAATTTGGTTAATGTTTATTTGGCCCAAATTATGGTAATTATTCCTTCATTTATGGTGAATGGCGATATATTTAATAATTTAGATTAATTTAGTTTTTATTGACCATCTCTCTTGGTTTAAACTCTTCTCGTTCATGTCATAAAATCCAATAATCAAAATCAACAAATTATATTCATTTTGTCGTCCCTAGCAACAAATTTTTTTATTCTTATTCAATGTTTTGTTATATAGTGATAATTTCATATATTATTCTTCCACTCATCAAAATAATTCCTTATTAAACTTCCATTATATCAAAATATAATCTTTTTTATAGATTGTTTACTAATTTCTTTATATTTTGCTGGTTTTTCACTCTTAGTCTGTTTCTTTTAATAATTATTATTTTTCCGATATCAAACATTATCTATCGATATCATTGCACTATGGCATTATCATAATTTGTTTATATTGAGTTTGGTTATTATTTATTATTAATTATTATTGGTTTTTACTAACTCATTGATTTATATTTAGTATTTATTATTAAATTCTTTACCTAACCTTTCTGCTCTGAGTTATTATACATTGTTATTGGCTGTTAGGCCTATTATTATACCTTGATCTACCTTTGAATTTAACTTGTTAACAACTATAGCCTTTTTATATAAGTTTACAAACATAATCAACTTTTAACTACGTACATGTACACAAATAATTATCTTTATGATATCTAACAATAACTTTATCTTGACCTTTAGATCACACATAAGAAAAATGAAATTAATTAATAATCAATAACTGATTTCCATCACAGTTCTACAACAGTAAACGAATAATAAATATTACTTCATTATTTGATATTATATCAACAAGTAAGCTTTCATATGATAACACAAACTTTAACATCATATTTATGATAACAACATAACATTATACAATTCACAATCATTATTTTAGATTAACTTATAACGTATATTATTGACTCATTCTTATCTATTTTCATACCATAAATTACTTTAAAATAGTCAATATTAGTTTTCTTTCTTACAATTTTTTATCAATGTTTTTTATTTATTTACCTCTCACTGAACATTGAGACTATCACTATTATCTTTATTACATGTTTATTTTTTATTACTATTACTACCTTGCATTCTTATTATTTTTATACAATGATGAATTTATTTATCTGCCCCTTGTATTAGTATGGGATATAAATATTTACTTCCCTATTCTATTTTTAATATTTTTCTTTATGTAATGTCGGGGACCGCATTTCTGTTGCATTACAATATATATATTGTCACGACACAAATAGCCAACCCCGTACCAGAGATAAAAAATATATTTATAATTGTAAAAAATACTTCTTATTAAATGAACTGATTGATTTTAAATAAAAGTATAAGGAATATAACACGACAATACGACGACTTTAACCCAACCCAAGTGATTGAGACAAAAACATAAACATAAAGAAGGGAACCACGGAACATACTTAGTAAAATGTAAATATTTTAAAGTGATTGAGCCAGCAACCCAAACATAAAGAAGGGAACCACGGAACATACTTAGTAAAATGTAAATATTTTAAAGTGATTGAGACAACAACCCAAACATAAAGAAGGGAACCACAAATAAACAACGAGAATGAGGAAATAATAAACCTAAGCCACAAGGAAACAAGTTTATGGGTTTAAATGACCCCAAAATTGTCCAAAGAAATGGATGAAAGGACCTAATATATTAAACAAACAAGGAAAATGAAAAAGGAGGGAGACGAGCAAAAGTGAAAACCAAGAATGGTTCACCAACACAAGTAAAATAGCACTCAACAAGAGCATTGAAACCAAAACAAGGGTTATCAGGAGGAAGGAGAGATAACGGTTACTACCCATTAAAAAGGCAACCAGAAACCACAAATTAGAATTGTTATTAGTCAGTAAGTATTAGTTATTAAGTATTAATTGTCATTAGGATTAAGTCATGAAAGAGAAATAAGTATAGGGGTCACCCACTATCAAACAAATGATATAAACAGTGATATAGTGTAATAGTGTAGGTGTAAGAACCCCAAAGTGAAGTGTGACACTAGTGAAATTGTAATTAACAATAAGTGATTTACAAGTGAAGGTAAGGTAAAAGTTGGAAATAAACAGTGCATAGATAACTGATAAATAAGTAGTATTAAGAGTGAATTATAGTATAAGGGATAGAAAAACACTAGAAGTGATAATGACTTTTTATTTAAAAAGATGTTCAATAGAGTTAAGTTAATTATAGCCAGTAGTAAGTAAAAAGGGAGGATTCCAGAATAGAATAAATTGAAGGTGTTACCATGGAGGGAATATAAAAATTGTTTAGAGATTGAGAAGTCAAAAAACTAACAAAGATACCTAATTTATAAAGGACTATTATTAATTTAATAACAAGGGATGTTGTTTATCACAACACAGATAATATGTGTTATAAACTAAAAAAATTAGCAAATAAGGATAAGTTAGGAGTGAGTGATGATATTTCTTAATCAAAACAATAACTCTAATAACTTATAAAAAATTGTGTTCATGTTATTGTTATAAGAGGATATGGCTGAATGCAATGTGCAGTCCATAAACCTAATGTTATATTTTTAAGATTGAAATGAGGAGAGCAATATTGAATAATAAACAAAACACCTACAGACTCAAAACACAACACAACTAATAAAAATAACAAAGTAAGCCCAATAGGCTGAACCAAAATGTGATTCGAACGAAATAAGTAAATTATTATAATGGCTACTTAGGCCTAGAAAAAACATAACTGTCAGAACCAAACAAACAAAGATTATAACAAATTGAATCAGAATTTAGAAATCTGAGGTGAAGGAATCACCAAGGATAAATTGTAGATCATTTATAACACAAAATATTGTAATAGGCATTATTATATAAAAAGAAATGTAATTAACAAGCATTAACATAATTGTAAAAACTTAAAATCTGAAAATACCCAAGCTTGTGGGGTATCAAAATAATCTATGAACGAGAATAAATACTATAGTGACAATATTTATTAACCAGGAAGGAAGATGGAGGAATAACAGTAATCAGAAGATATACGAAGGATTCGAAGTTTCGATAACAATACATCAACTCAAAATAAGCCTATTCGAAAAATACCGTTACTATGGAAACAGCGGTTGTTGACAGAAAAATACCGTTAGAAATTAGTAGAGAAAAAAAGAAGCGAAGCGTCACCAAGCCATACAGA
Source organism: Magicicada septendecula (assembly GCA_034769895.1). NCBI lineage: Eukaryota > Metazoa > Arthropoda > Insecta > Hemiptera > Cicadidae > Magicicada > Magicicada septendecula. The sequence continues at coordinate 231,117,011 of CM068373.1, forward strand.
TGCAGAAGTTCGGAAGAAAGTTTTTTCAGTGTAAATCATGAAAATAATAGTATAAAGTTGCTGAAAACTAATCGTCAAAGAAGCAGATGACCACTACAACCAATATTACAAGACCCAAGACCTGAATAAACGGAAATTATCCATAAATAGAACGTCCAAACACAAGACGAAAGGACGCCACATTTTAATGAAGCCCAAAATCCAAGAAAACTGATGTTATGCAGCCAATTCCTATCTCGAACCAACTACAAAGGCCTATACACGTCGAATTGTTAAGTACTATCCAATTATTTATTTTCCACCAACCCTAATCACTTTAAATAATTTTGAAAGGTAAAATTACCACACTATAAAGATAGTATTTCTCTTTCATAGAGTATTTAAGCAAATTAAAACATAATGAAACTTTGTTAACATAAAATAACCTAAGAATTGAACACGAACTTACAGAACACTTTTACAACACAACACAACAGATTGTAACAGCACACTTTATATTTCTTGTACTCTTAGATTAAGGTAATTTGTATTTTTATTGTAACCATTGTAGTTCTCTAACTCATAGTCAAAAGAATCCACGGATTTTTGAAACCAAAACTGTAATAAGCCTAACGTAAACAGACGCTAGGTTAAATGGTTTCTAAATTAATTCGCCGCCCTGAAAATAAGATCTCATGTAATCAAACGATAATTATTTTGTTGTAATTGTAAATGTTTCCAGTTATCACCATTAAAAAATATTCATTACAGGGAGTAACAAGCGTTATCATTTCTTAGGGAGTGCTATATAATAATTACTTGTATTGAAGAATAAATCGTAGCAGTAAGCTAGTTGCCAGTTATTCGTCAGAAGCGACGATTGAGACGGCTGTGCGAGCGGGAACGATTTGAATACACCAACCCGCTACGCGGATAACTTGTTCAAATACAGTTTTTAGTTGTTTTGTAAAACGACTTGGCGCCACCCGGGATTATCACACCCCCTAAGAATAACAGGTAAGGTTACTGCCGTAATATACAGGTGATCAGAACTACGCTACGAACATCGCTAGCCACCAAAATTACTGTAACGACCCGGTGCGAGGCGAACGCACTAATCATCCAAAACACATTATTTTATGTACACATTTTGCAGGTACGTCCAAAGAGCGTATAGTTACAATATATATCATTTTCTATACACCAGTTTCCAAACATTGAAAATATAAAATTAATTAAAAACATACAAAAAGGTCAAAAAATGAATATTTGGGAAAATCTTAACATTTACAAACACAATAACAATAATTTATTAATTAAAGAACAAACCCAAATAAAAACAAAACAAGACGATCTATTTAAAATTATAAATTTACTAAAAAATAAAAATAAAAATAAAAATGAATAAAATATAAACAAAATTTCAAATATAACCGAGAAAACAGCTGCTGAAGAAAATAAACATTAAAACAATCGTTAACTAATCGACCTAAATCGATTATCAGTTATTTTATTTTACATTAAAATCGATACAAATTCGATTATTCGTTAATTTTATATTAATAGAATTATTTTGATTGTTATTAATTCACTTAGAAACCTCTGATGATACTGATATTTTTCAGTGAAACGTGCGTCAGGTGTTAAAAAGAATATACAATATTATCTACTTGCAGAAGAAACAAATTGAAAACATCACAAATTATATATATATATATATATATATATATATATATATTGTAACGATACAATTAAGCCAAATCTCGTACCAGTAATAAAAAAGATAATTCTTAATATAAAAGTTACTTCATATGAAATAAAATGTGTAAAAAATGATTAAAATGTAAATACTTTGACATGACGTACCACGATATTACCCAACCCAAGTGATTGAGCCAAAAAACACAAACATAAAGAAGGGAACCACGTAACATACTTATTAAAATGTAGATATTTTGACATGATTGAGCCGACAACCCAAACATACTTAAGAAAATGTGATTGACAAAACAATGATGGACACAGAACTAAAGGAGAACCAAACCAAGATGAAGAAAGAAGATGAAGATTATTGAAGAAGAAGAAGAGGAAGAATGAAGAGGAGACAGATAAAACCCAAGGGGAAACTAACACACATATATAAAAGGGAAAGATTGTATGTTAAAGATAGAATACGGTCAATAAACCTTAAATAATTATATATCAATGAAACCGATGTTATTATTATTATTGATTTAACATATGTAACCATTTTTAAGACAATACAATTATAAAGCAAAGTAGTATAGGAAGAGTACATTAACCCTGTCAGAAAGGTTAGATTCAACCAAAACATAACTAGCCTAATATTGTTTATAGTAAACATAATACTTGAACAAAATAGTGAGAAATGGTAGGAAAAAGTATAGGGGTTACCCATTAAATAACACTAATTACAAAACAGTGAACCAAAGTGAAGTGTTTTAGTGAAGTGTTAATGCCCTATAAAATAGTGAAGGTGAAACATTCAAATTAGAATGCTAAGGAAATAGACACTCTTTAAAACATTGATAAACCACCAATGATTAGAGTGGAATTATAATTAATTGTATACCTAGAAGTAATTAAAAATAGTATTTAAAATTAATATAAGGAAAGCATGTGACATATCAGGGAGAAAGCCCAGTACCATAACTTGTGTTAACATGGCATGGTAGGATAGAAGTAAAGTTTGTTATTAAAGATTACATTTATAAAGAATACAACACCCCATGTTGAAAGGGGAATCAACCTTAATAATATTAGAGAAAGTGACAATGTTTATCACCATACTTTATAAGACAAGATAGAAATCAATGTTAGTACTAAGAATAATTTGTGATTTATAAAGAATAGTTAATTCAATGTTAAAGAAGGAATATGACTGAAAAGGGACTTGCAGTCCATAAACCTAACTATTATATTTTAAATGAAAAGTAATGAAAATTTATGTTGAATAATAATTAAAACACAAACAAATAAGTGAAGCCCATCAGGCTGAATTCAGAATGTAATTTAAAAGGGAAATACACTAGAAAACAATCATGGCTGTTTGTAACTAGAAAAACAGTTAACTGCCAAGAACATTTTAAATGCAAATTGTATCAATTTCACAAAAAATCTTACTAATCTAAGAACAGTGAATGGACAATGATTGTATATCAGTTATTTCTACACGGAAATATTATTGTAATAATTTAATTCAAGAAAGATATGTTATTTTTTAAATGTCGACTAATTAGACTATAGTTAAAGTGTAACAAAATATGACCTTATGAGGTATCATTGTAAACTTTGAAAGGAAAGAAAAATAATAGTGATGTCATTTATTATCCCAAAGGAATTATAAGGGAATAAAATCATTGGGAAAATACTTAATAAATTTGAATAAAAATTCAAATATCTCTAACAATGTAAGTAAAGAGTAATGAAACAAGCATGGAATTATTAGTTACTATGACAACGAGTCATTTGAGGCTTATTTTTCTGTTAAATATAGAGACGCTGAAGAAACGAAGCGTGGGTACGCCACACAAGAAATTGGACAAACTAAAACTTTAATTTAAACAGTTATAACAAGTCAACTAGTGAATTCAAATGATCCCATGTGAAGAGACGTCGATCTGTACAGAATTAATGATGACCAGGAACGAAATTGAACAAACTAATTAAAGAAAAAACCCAGACCAGTTTGAAGAAGACGCTGGAAGCCTACAACCAGCCCAAATTCGAAAAATACACGCCTACCCATGATGACCCTCCAACGTGAGACGAACTGATAAGTACCGAATAATTTCTTACTCCTAAAACCCCAAATCACTTAAATTATTTTCAAATGATAAAATTTCTCACTATTTAAAAGTAGTATTTTCTTTCAAAGGTAAAGGCATAATTTACTTATATTAAAAATCATTTATAAAGATAACCTTATTTGTAAACATAATTACTGTAACAGAAATACGACACTACGGAACAAATTGTACAAACACATTATAAATCCTAAGTACCTATAAGGTATAATAGTGTACTTTCTTTTCATGTAATCAACGTTTATGTCTATTTTCATGATCAAAAGAACTCCAGATTTTAAAAACATAGTAATTTGTTGACATAACGGAACGATAGTGTTTTAAAATCGAAATTTGCCAACCTTGAGATGTTTATGTTTCACGCTCTAAGCCGGGGCATAATATTATAATCTGTTTATGATTCAATTGTCATATTTATTAATAATTAAATTTGTATTAAAAGATACAGTACAACACAATATTCTCTTGTTATTTCATAGGATTTATTTTTGTAAAATATATGTGTGTTAGCGAAGTAGTAAGTATCAGCCAACTAGCGCTTGTTACGAGTGGCCGAGTCGACAACCTGTGTAGCAGCGGGAATAATTCGAACGCCACAGCTGTCCATGCTAATACCACATATTACTTTAAAAATTAAATGTTTTAATTCTTTTAATAAAAACAATTTGGCGCCACCCGGGAATCGTAATCCCTATGAATTGACAGGTAGGTTGTACTGGTGACATTGACAACGCTACGGACTCCAGTAGTGACGTCGATTTATGTAACAACTGTAGCGGGTCATTTTTGGGTGTTTTTATTTTTAACAGTTAGGGGCATATGTATTTTTATGTATTTCATTTTGGGCGGACTTTTCATAAAATCATTGTGCAACCGAATTCATTTCATTTATAATGGACCACGTGTTAACAGAACGGTGTTGAGCAACAGCACGAGGTTGAGAAACAGCGTTTGGAACCAAAGCGACGCGCAATTTCAGTGGTGTAACACGGCAGAAGAATTTACCTCCCTCAAAATTCTAAGAACTCTGTGCATGTGTTTTGACGCCCGTATGCAACTCAGCCGGGCGGGGATCGGCACTGACGCCGTGAGTGACACCGCAGTTGAGACCAACATGGCGCTGGGACGAGAAGTTATTAGTTCCAAATGACCGGCTACCGGAAAACAGCGTCAAACTCCGCCTACTGTGAGCGACATCAGCAGAGCAGATGCCAATATCGGCCTCTGGACACACACACATGCCAGTTATAATCCATGCATAAAATGGTTATGCCACCGCAAGTAATCACCAACGGCGACTAAAACCGGATGGCCGTGACTGCTCATTTCCCGCGACTCGAGGAAAGCACATTGTCCAGTTCGTCACTGACTGTGTCGGCGCCGACACGCGAGCTAAATATGCTCATATAATTTTATTAGTATTTGATAATGAAAGTGAAGTAGTCATTTTTTAAAACCAGTGACAGGATGGGAGGATAGTTGTAGAACAATAATAGCCAAATTTGTGATTCAGTTTCGTCCTTTTCGAGACGTTTTCGACCTACCGCGGGATGGCCACGAGGTCACAGAAGAACGCGTTGCCGGTAGTGATCTAAAATCATGTATTCAATTGGGTAATTGGGGTTTTATAATGGAATGGGAGTAGTGAGTGTGCAATGCTGGGCTGAATTAAGTGTATATGTGTGTGAATGAAGTTATATAATTGTCCATGATAAGGTAAGCGATAGTCAGTAAGGTGTAAGAGTTGCACAATATGTAACAAGAAGATTTAACATTTCAACATTTCTGAGTAATAAAGAAAAATCTGATTTCTCTTCCATACAATTGAGAGTTAAATTCTTTCAATGCCTTATTTCGTTATATGTATCGTCAGAGTTCGTCGAACGAAATGGGTTAGTCCACACTATGCGATCCGGCCAGATCAAAGTCGTAAGGTAAGTGGAAGTGTTAACTTAATTTGAATAAAATAATTTTACCAAAAAAGATAAAAGTTACAATTGGTGCGGCGTGACGAGGATTTAATATAACTGAAGAGGGTTATTTTAACACCGGCCTACATCTGACGATGCATAGCGAAGTAGGGTTATGAAAGCAAATTGATTTGGTAAAATATCAGTTTTGAAATAAAATTACTAATTGACAGTTGTTACGTAAGAAAAAATAGATAAAGTAAAAATGTCCGAGAATACAGAAAAAAGTAGTATAATAAATTCAATTATGAGTGAAAGTGGCCTTGAGTCGCAATCGCTGGATGAAAGTGGTATGTTGAGGGGGGAGACGGGTGCTGTTACAGAAACAGCTGGCGGCAGTAATGTAATAGTTCATTCCACTCCGATTGCGTCTCAACCACAACCAAACGAAATAGACGTTGATTCGGGGATTCAATTGACCCCCGTTTCAACTAATAAAAGTAAACAAGCAGAGGAAACAAATATGATGAGTGTTATGCTCAGCCAATTCGAGAGAATGAATAGTAATTTCAATGCAATAAATAAACGTTTTGATACTAATGACGAGAAATTTGAAATTTTAAGTAACGAATTCAAAGAGCAGAAAATTAAATGCGAACAGCAGAATATTAAAAATGATATTATTTTTAATGAAATTAAAAAACAGAATATTCAGTTTCAGCAAAATATAAATATAAAATTTGATGAGTTGATAAATAACATACAAGGCAAGAATGTATGTCTTGAAAATGTCAATGAAATGACAAGAAATAGTTCGAATAAAGTAGAACAGAGTAAGAATAATACAAACGAAAGTTGTAATGACAGTGTTGTGTTAGGTAATGAATTAATAAATAATAATGATAATAATAACAAGAATAATAATGTGTTTGAGAAATTGGTATCAGAAAGTGATACGGTAAAAATAAATAATGAAAGTATAGAATGCAGTGATTATGAGATGTTAATGTGTGTCAGTGAGTTAGAGAGAGAGAGAAAAAATAATGTTGTAGTAGAGTGGGGACAGAGGGGAAATTTTCCTTTTATTATTTATGATGATTTAATGTGGTCACAAGAGTTTTTGAAGGGCAAGAGTCCCGTGTTAGTAGAAGATTTGAGTTTATTTTATTTGTATGAGTTTATACCCTCTGTGCGGAATGATTTTATAAGTATGAGATGGTGTTATGATGAGAGAGATTTAAATAGAGAATTGTTTGTTGAGAGAGAGATAGAGTTATATGAATTAAAGAGAGATTATGATGAGTTGAAAGAAATATTAGAAGTGTATTTAAACAAGAATGATTTAAGTGATAATACAAAAGTAACTAACCCGATATTGGAAATATTTACTGACGGAGATTTAACAGTAATACTTAACTTAGACTTGGTGAATGATTATTATGGTATAACGGATAAATTGAAATTGTTTGGTTATGACACACAAGACAACAATATGTGTGTCAATATAATTGAACAGTGCTATACAAAACCAAGATTAATTTTTGACGATGGAGGGTAGACTGTAAAACAATAAAAGACAATTAAACATTATGTTTTATGGTTGTTTGACATGGCAGATTTGGACAGAAGTGTGGAGAAAATGGAATAACAATTAACAAGAGTTGTAAATAAAATATAGTGAATTTATATGTGTGTATGTAAGATGATTGTTGTGAAATACTTGAATATTGAAATACTTGCAATTTAAATAAATAAACCAAATTAATTTTGAAAACAAGTAATCAGAGAATTATAATTGTTTGGATGGTAATGAATTCTATATTGTTAATAATTAATTTAATTAAAATAATTTGATATATTTTAAATATTTTAATTGATTACGTAAATGTTGTATAATTAAATTTTGTGTAAATTCAATTTGTTTTACGAGATGGAAATTTGGTAATGAATGATAAATTATTTAATTGAAGCTAATAAATTTTGTGAAATGTTTCAGAGATGATGGTGATTATGTTTTGTGGGTATAACATGTTAAAGGAATTGTAAGTAGAGAAATTTTATAACCATGTGTAATAAAAATGTTTACAGGTGTGATTGAGGTGTTAATGCAATAGTGAAATTTTAATGCAATCATTGTGATAATTATCATAAATATGATAATTAAAAAATTTTTTTATAATAAATGAAAAATGATATATAATGATTATTAATAATAAATTTTGAAAATTTCAAGAAAGTTAAACGGTAAAAGGTTATGAATGGGTTAGACGATTATTGATGTAAATATTATATGATAATGTATACAAAAATTTAATTAATTTTTAATAGTAATTAGTTATTAAGTGGCTATTGAGGGGGTGGCCTGTGCTCTCTTAAATAGCGAAAAGGGTTGGGGTAGCAGTGAGTGTTACCTCCATCGGAGGCCGAGCTGGCGATAAATGTGCGGCACACCTTATCCGTGTAAAATAAAAATTTTACACACAATATTAAATGACCGTGTCGCACATAATGGTATTGATGAAACAGGCAGTGAAATTAAAGTTTAGATTTCCTCGACTTTTCGGGCGGTTGCTGCCTTACCAGCACTAACCGTGGTTTTGGCTAGCGGCCAGCTATGGTCATACCAAGTCCCTTGACCATAGCTGACTTGAAATTGGTATATATTTGAAATTTAATGGGGGGACAATTAGAGGAAATCTCCGGAACTAGGGAACAGCGGCTGCCACTCTGTTCGAGGAGGAACAGCAAGACCGGTGGCAGATCCGTTTGTAAGGGTGCATGATTTTATAACAAGGACATGATGATGTTCACAAATTTTAAACTTAACAGCGGAAGCAGAGACACGGAGAGGTAAACCCTGCTCCAAAATATACAGTCTCTGTGGAAGCGAAAGGGCGAGACAGTCCTCCATAATCGGAAATAGTGTGTGTGGCTGGGAGGTGACGCAAAGGAGTCACGAATTTAAAATTTTATGACGTAAAAGTTTTGCTTATTCAAAGTTTAATTCAATCAAAAAATGCTTGTGCTCTGTCCACATAATTATATGCTCAGACTCGTAAATTAAGGTGTTCATGCTATAATTTTAAGTGTATTATATTATTGTTGTCTATTAGATAAGCATTAATAAGAATATGTAATTTTATTATGTGTGTATTTGTTTAAGCCAATAAGTAAATCGTCTGGCAGGTTAACATAAGCATCAGAATCAGAAAAATGGGAAACAATGAGGTGAGAAGGGAGAATAAATAAAAATAAATATGTATCTTCCATGTAATTTGTTCAATTTTAAGATGTAGTTTCATTGTGTTTTTATTATGTTAGGATATCAGCTGATCAACAGTACCATGTCACTGGTATATTGGTTTGTAAATGTTACAAGTAATTAATATTTAGTGTACTACAGATATTTTTAAGTAAAGATAAAAAGAATATGCAAATTAATAAAAGATAATTCATGGGTGATAAATGTTTTATGGGACATGCAGACCTGTCCAAGTTGAATTAAAAGTTGAATGTGAAATGATGGAGATGAATATAATGTAATGTTGTTTTTGAGTTGATATGATATAACAGAATTTTGTGAAATATAGATGTTGACACAGTGGTAATGGAGACTTTATGTAGAGTTTTGAATGATATATATTTATGTTTATAGTTAATGAGGTTATTTTGTTGTATTTGTAGTGAGGCAATGAGATTGAGAATTTTGGGGATGGCAATTTTGTATTAGGGGGTAGTGTATTTGGGGAGTCCGCAACAAGGGTTGGGACGGGAATAGGGATAGATTTTAGTGAGGAGGGGCCGCCTTAGGTAGAACCAGGGGCCAAATAAGGGAATTGAGTTTTTGAGTAGGGGAAACACGTATCCTATACAAAGGGTTGGAGAGTATTTTTTTTATATATGTAGAGAAGGCGGCGAATTGTGTTAAATGGTAAGTTGGGGTTTAGAATGTCCTGATTAGTAGATATTTTTGATAGAGTTGGGTGTCATGAGAATGGAAGTTGATTAATATTAGAGTCAGAGGGAGAAAGTTTATATATGTATAGAGATCTAATACAGTAATTGAGAATAAATGATTTACAACACCCAAAGTAATGTAGAATTAAACTGTTAACTAAAGAGAGGAATTCATAATAAAGAATATACAATTGTTTTTTCAACCAGTGACAGAATTTTGATAGAAGTGAAAATAATGTAAAGTCAAGAAGTGTTTGTTTTAAATAATTTAAATGTCAATCTGTTTATTATTTATATTAATATTTGGTTTATTTTAAATATTTTATGTTATTATGTTTTGTATTTCAAGGTAGGATATTACAGATGTCCAATGTGTTTTCAGAACTTATACATAACATATGTAGGTCAAGGATTTTGGACTTGACCTAGTTATGATCAGCTGATGAGTTCATACACCTACTAAGCTTGTGTATAGTAGGAAGCCAATTGTAATTTGTTTGTTTAATTAATTCAAACCAATATTTGAATAATTTTAATAAATGTTATTTAATAAATAAATTTAATAAATATTTAATGAATAATTTTTTTGAATTTTAAAATTTTGAAAATTTTTAATTTTTTTTGAAAAAAAAAAAAACTTGATTTTTCGCCTGCCAGCGAATGAATATGTTAGATAATTATTTTTTTTATTATGTGTGCATTAACCATGTTTATTTTATTGTATTACATTTTATTGGTAGACTATAAGTGATTCTCATGTTAGAGTAAGAAAGTGTTTGTATTAATAGGAATGTTTAGGTTAAGTCATTGAAACAAAAATTAGAAAAAAGAGGAAGAGAATTTTTTGATAAACGATTATTTTTTGAATTTTGAATTTTTTAAATTTTTGATAAATTTTAAAAGAAAGTTTTATTCTTATGTGTTATGGTAATATGTAATGTTAGAGTGTGTGAGCCCAGTATTTGCCAAAGGCAGCCCAGCTTGCAAAAAGGGGATCCATATCGGCGGAGGAGCTGGAATGATTTTAGCCAGGGATTGAGGATTTTTGGGGGTAGTATGTTGAAGGGCGAGGTGGGCTATGGTGCGAGTCTGATCGATTTCTCGGTGTTGGGATCTCTTACGGAGAAGTCCAGTGATCTCGTTCAGATGAGTCCATGGTCGCTGAGCCAGGGGGGTCGTGTACCCATGCAGATTAAGAACCAGGTGGTTGTTGGCACCAGTTCCTCACCGGTCCTCTTCGGGGTTATCGATGAGATTTCTTCTGTCGTGGACAGCAGAATTCTCATCGAGGGGGTATTGTAGCGGGTCATTTTTGGGTGTTTTTATTTTTAACAGTTAGGGGCATATGTATTTTTATGTATTTCATTTTGGGCGGACTTTTCATAAAATCATTGTGCAACCGAATTCATTTCATTTATAATGGACCACGTGTTAACAGAACGGTGTTGAGCAACAGCACGAGGTTGAGAAACAGCGTTTGGAACCAAAGCGACGCGCAATTTCAGTGGTGTAACACGGCAGAAGAATTTACCTCCCTCAAAATTCTAAGAACTCTGTGCATGTGTTTTGACGCCCGTATGCAACTCAGCCGGGCGGGGATCGGCACTGACGCCGTGAGTGACACCGCAGTTGAGACCAACATGGCGCTGGGACGAGAAGTTATTAGTTCCAAATGACCGGCTACCGGAAAACAGCGTCAAACTCCGCCTACTGTGAGCGACATCAGCAGAGCAGATGCCAATATCGGCCTCTGGACACACACACATGCCAGTTATAATCCATGCATAAAATGGTTATGCCACCGCAAGTAATCACCAACGGCGACTAAAACCGGATGGCCGTGACTGCTCATTTCCCGCGACTCGAGGAAAGCACATTGTCCAGTTCGTCACTGACTGTGTCGGCGCCGACACGCGAGCTAAATATGCTCATATAATTTTATTAGTATTTGATAATGAAAGTGAAGTAGTCATTTTCTAAAACCAGTGACAGGATGGGAGGATAGTTGTAGAACAATAATAGCCAAATTTGTGATTCAGTTTCGTCCTTTTCGAGACGTTTTCGACCTACCGCGGGATGGCCACGAGGTCACAGAAGAACGCGTTGCCGGTAGTGATCTAAAATCATGTATTCAATTGGGTAATTGGGGTTTTATAATGGAATGGGAGTAGTGAGTGTGCAATGCTGGGCTGAATTAAGTGTATATGTGTGTGAATGAAGTTATATAATTGTCCATGATAAGGTAAGCGATAGTCAGTAAGGTGTAAGAGTTGCACAATATGTAACAAGAAGATTTAACATTTCAACATTTCTGAGTAATAAAGAAAAATCTGATTTCTCTTCCATACAATTGAGAGTTAAATTCTTTCAATGCCTTATTTCGTTATATGTATCGTCAGAGTTCGTCGAACGAAATGGGTTAGTCCACACTATGCGATCCGGCCAGATCAAAGTCGTAAGGTAAGTGGAAGTGTTAACTTAATTTGAATAAAATAATTTTACCGAGAAAAATATAAAAGTTACACAACCAGTGTGAGGCAAACACACTACAATCACACTAATACACCATATAAACAAGTGTGATACATTTTAACAGGTACGACCTCGTTTACTCGTTACAATATATATATATTGTAACGTCCCGCGGGTATCCGTAAGTATCATTTTATTTGTTAAACTTTCCTAATTAAGCCCCACGTTAGTACGTCATTCTGTAATGTGTCGCGGGTTTTTATCATGAAGGTCTCGGAGCAGTCAGAGTACCTTTTGCGATCGTCACTTATGAATTATATTTGCTAATGTTCAAAGCGGTTAAATTTTATGTTTACCAAAAATACTGAAATCGAGTGTGTGTGATTTGGGAGAGATCAATGGAGTTGTTTAATCGTAGGTAGGAGTGAGAGGAGGACCAAGGATATTAACCCCGTATTATACAATTACTTATTTTATATTCGCCGCTCATAAGACCAGCTGATTTTGACGTCTGTCTCCAAAGTCTCAAAATTTTAGGTTAAACAAACACCAATTGTCGGTGATACTTCCCGGCGGTTCGTCCTCTTCTTGGCTTCCTGAAACTCTGTAACAACTACCCTCTACAAGAAATAATACACGTTTTATTATTTATAACAAAATGTTCAGAGTATTTATTTATGGAATACACTGATTTTCTCTTCTCCCAGTACAAAAATATTATAATCGATTTTTTTCTGTCAACACCACATTGGTTCGATCTAATTAGGTAAACATTGGAATTATAACAAATTATTTTTTTATCCTTGATTAAACATTAAACAATAAAGAATTCATTTATTAATTTCCCCAGGGTTAAGGGTAAGTTCTTTGTGTTATGAGACGGTCAGAAATGAATAATAATATACTACGCTTTACAAGAAAAAAAATTTCTATTTTTTGGTTTTTTCGTAGTATGTAGTTCCGGGTTTAATCCGCTAGAGTACAGGTTATGTCTTTATTATAAACACGAAATCAGTTACTAAATATTGGAACTGCACAAAGATTCGATATGAGGATTTCTTGGTTAACAATTATTAATAAAGTTTATTTTACCTCTTTTCTCGAAGTGTTTACTTGGTTGGTGCTGTTTCTAGTGTTGGAGTTATAGTTGTTTTGGAATTTCGTTAAATTTTCATAAGATACAATCTCACCAAAATCTCAAAGTGCCGTCCAACTAGGCCTGATCTGGTAGCTGGGTTATTTCAAATTTTCATCGAATAAAGGATGTTAAAGTTGATATTTGAAGGAGTTCTAACATAAGGTGGATACTACTAGTTAATTTTTATTAAATTTAGCACTGTTTCCAAAAGTTTTCATAAGGTTTTATTAAATTTTTGATGGCATTCCACTTTTTCCAAACGAACGGTTTTCAAACGTTTTAACAATTAATTCATATCTTGTTAGGTGGTTACTGTTAGTAACCAATAATTTTTATATTATTTTTTATTGGTGCATCGATATACTTTTGAGTATATAGGCTGTTTTTAATTATTATAAATTTATTTCTTATTTATAGAAAAATAATCCTTTTTAACTTTGGTTTATTATCCAATTTGATTTATATAAGGTTTTTCCTTTTATTTCCTCTTAACTTTAGATATAGGTCTTTAATATTTTTATTTCCTTTAATTGTATTTATTTATTATTTATTAATTTCTTTAGTATCCTTACACTAAACTATTTTCTTCTGCCATTTTACTCATACAGTATTATTTTTTATTTTTATTATTATTTTATATTTAACCCTTTTATATTTAACCCTGGGTTATCTTATATTCAAACACAATTATTCTATTAAATATAAAATTAGACCTAGGTACAAAATCTTTGTGGCCTACATAATACAAATTACACAATATTCAAACAAAACACATAATTGGTCAGTAGCAATATAGTCTACTATTATAATCAATTGTTTCTCCATCTACAGCATAAGTCTGTGAGATGCTTCTTTTAAAACCACTTATTTTCTCACTGGGTACAGTATAACTCACTTTGTACTCTTTATATCACTTAATTATAGTTTATAATGTTTTGTGATACAAAGTAATCTAGAGCTAGGTATATTATACCCATTTCTGACCTTTATAGTGGGGTGATTACGTTATCATTTTTGGGACTGGGTTATGTAACGTTACAATATATATTGTAACATGACATAAGACAGCACAAAGTACCAATAATAATTAATACAAAGAAAAGCTGAAGATAGAAAGAAATATTAGAAACTTATAAAATGAAGATTGATAACCCAGCTACGAAACCACATATGACTAAGAAACTGACTATGACTTAACCCAATAGATTGGAAATAAGAGAAGGTGAAGGAACAAGAAACCATAATACAACCCAAAGTATGACTACAATCATTATAATCCCAAAAGTAGCTGATAAATAAATAATATGTATAACAAATGCACTAAATCAGATAGGGCATAAATGAAATGTAAATGTATAAACCATAAAAAAAAAATAAAAGATATATGTGTTAAATGAGAAGAAAAGAAAAATAGTTGTATAAAACTAAGATAGGAAGGTAGAAATAAAAATACCTTATTAAATATTAAATAGGCAAAAGCAAATACAATATAATCAAGCCTAGAATATATAATAATTAATACAGAAGTGACAAATAATAAATTAATAAAAAAAAAAAAATTAATGACCAATGATAACCTAATGATGATGTAGTAAATAAATAAACAATATATATGAAATGTAAAGTGAAGTATGGAACTACATAAGTAGATACTAATAACCACTAACTATGTAAATAACATAGAATAAAATCATAAAAAAAAAGTGATAGTGACATCAGGGAAATAAACCCCATGTGAATAGAAAAAGTGTAGTGTAAGTGTCCACATTGTGAAATACTATTTAAATAAGACTATATATAAAATATATAGCAAACAGTGTTAAAATAGTAGAGTAACCAATAAGAATTATTATATTATTAAAACAAGGAACACTGACTAATATATAAATAATAAACATTTTGAAGAATGTGATAAAAGTAATATATTAATGGAAACGGTGAGATTTAGGCACTGAATCTTGTTAAGGGAATTTATATTTGTTGATAAAGATGATTAGTAATGTTAAAAAGTTATAGTTATAAGAGTTTTGTTACTAAATGAACCCTAGTATTAATAAGTTTAAAAAGACAAGTGATGTGGAAATTAGTAAGCAATAATAAGTAAAAGATTAGTTTCAGGCATTGGACCTAGAAAGAAAAATGTTAGTTATATAAAATGTGTGATGTTCAAGGCACCAATGTTTTTACTAAGTTAGTTTGTTTCTTTATACAATGTTCAATAAACAAGTAAATAGAATTAACCGATATAAGAGGATTGTAAAGAATGTTTAAATAGAAGTATTGAGAAACTAGGCATTAGGCTTAGCAGGAATGAAGGGATTTAGTAAGTTTCAAAACAAAACAGTATAAAAAGGGCAATTAAAGTATATGATATGTTTATATAATTAATTAAGAATATCAGGTACAAAAATGTAGAAATAATATTTAGTTTCCAAATAGTTATATAAAGAAATGTCCATAGTAAAAATAAGAAATATGTTATTAATGTACCAAAGGTAGTCATGAGGGGTATCAAATTAATCCTTATCACAGAAGCAAAACAATGATATTATTGTAATTGAGATTACTGCTAGCATAAGGAAGTAATTATAATTTAAAGGATTTTAGTAAAAATTGAACAGAAATAAAATGTTAGATTATAACAATGCTATAAGATATTGACCAATGAGAACTAGTATATCTTGAGGAATTACCATGACAACTAAGTTTGTTACAAGCTTAGGCCATTGAAAGTTTGGCATTCCATTATTGAACAGCATAGAGGGTAGATGTATGGAACCCCTGCAGAAGAATAAATCTCAAAATAATTAAATGCAGTAAAATTTTAATGAAGAATTATAAGAAGATAATCTAAATTAACTACAAATGAGTTATTGAATAATTAAAAACAGTTATATAAATATTTTATATCCGAAACTTGAAAACAAAAATAAACCAAGTTAATACCATCAATACTGAAGGAAGAAAGAAGATATTCAACTCAACCTGAGGGAACTTAAAAAGCTTCAAGTCTGATAGAAACAGGACCTGGAAATTCGATCGTTTGAACCTGGATCTTAAACAACACGTACACGAGAGGAACCTTGGCGATTTGCCAGAGGAAGACGAGGATCGCAAGAAAAACTGCATTCAAGAGTCGATGAGTATAAACTAAATACGTTACCCCAAACAAAAAACTTTTAACTACTCACTGCAATGGAACAATTTTATATCCAATTCACAAGTCACTAAATAAATTTTTCAAAGGAGAACTCAACTAAATAATCAATTTTTATTAAAACTAATCTATCACTGCATTTCGATTTTAACATGAACTATTTTAAAAACACAACTTGTCAACAAAATTTAACCTAGAATCGTCCTACTTCTCATTTTGCAATAACTTACTTTGACATTATAAAATATCACATATTATTGTTACGACGGTCTACTCGATCGTCGTAGGTACAGTGGAAACAAAATAAGTACAAGACACCAATGAAGTCACTAATCACACCTTTAAGTGTTTTAGTAAAACAGTTCGTAATTAACAACACAGTGTCTACAACAAATCAAATGAAATTGTTTATACGCAATAAAATGTCCACTAATATTAAAACTCAACTGTATTACAATTATACCGTCCGAATATAAAACGCAACACTTCACTAATAACTACTTGAACGTACACCGTAATAACTCGAACCGCTCTGTAAATATCGCACTAATACTCTCGAACCGCACAGTCAAAAATCTCGCATTGAACTGAAAACTAAAGCCACGATGCGATGTATTTATAGTTACGCTCACACACCAGAAGCTTCCAAACTGCGTCTTATCTCTCGCGAACTACGTAATTAGTACGGCCTTGACACAGTCCGAGCCGAGCGCCCGAGCGAAGGCCGGCACAGTCGAGAAAATTCTTGCAACATGCGTCTAGCAGCACGTACACCACACGCTTACGTCGAGACCTTACTGGCACATTCGATAAACGCGTAGATTGTTCTGTGCTGTCGAAGCACTGCCCCCTCCTTAAGCCTGTTCGTCCCGAACTGGCAAAGCGTCTCTAAATTTGTATTTAGCCAGGCGATCTAGGTGGACGACCTTGAACTTTCGCTGTCCTTCCTGTTGAATCCGATAAACAACATCGTTAATCCTCTTTTTTACAGTGTAGGGTCCTTCCCAGTTAGACTGAAGCTTAGGTGAGCGACCACGACGGCGCTTTGGATTGAACAACCAGACCTGATCTCCTTCTTGGAAACCCACACTATTGCTGCGAATGTCATACCGAGTTTTCATTTTATCACTGGCAATCTTCAACCGTCCTCTTACCAAGCGATTCATTTCTCGCAGTTGGGTTTCTAATTGCGAGGAATAGTTCTTTGGCTCTTGGGACTGAGTCTCAGGTGATCCAAACATCAAGTCTCCAGGAAGATGAATCTCCCGCCCAAACACCAATTTTGCTGGAGTCATGCCGGTTGTGTCATGTACTGACGACCTATATGCCATAAGGACTAGTGGTATATGTTGGCCCCAGTCTGTTTGGTTCTCGTCAACAACTTTCGAAAGATGCTGCTCAAGTGTCCTGTTGAATCTCTCAACCATCCCGTCCGACTGAGGATGCAGAGGCGTTGTCCTGGTCTTTCGAATCAGGAGTGTTTAAAGAATTATGCCATCTACTCGGAATTCGAAAGACCAGGACAACGGCTCTGCATCCTCAGTCGGACGGGATGGTTGAGAGATTCAACAGGACACTTGAGCAGCATCTTTCGAAAGTTGTTGACGAGAACCAAAAAGACTGGGACCAACGTATACCACTATTCCTTATGGCATATAGGTCATCAGTACATGACACAACCGGCATGACTCCAGCAAAATTGGTGTTTGGGCGGGAGATTCGTCTTCCTGGAGACTTGATGTTTGGATCACCTGAGACTCAGTCCCAAGAGCCAAAGAACTATTCCTCGCAATTAGAAAACCAACTGCGAGAAATGAATCGCTTGGTAAGAGGACGGCTGAAGATTGCCAGTGATAAAATGAAACCTCGGTATGACATTCGCAGCAATAGTGTGGGTTTCCAAGAAGGAGATCAGGTCTGGTTGTTCAATCCAAAGCGCCGTCGTGGTCGCTCACCTAAGCTTCAGTCTAACTGGGAAGGACCCTACACTGTAAAAAAAAGGATTAACGATGTTGTTTATCGGATTCAACAGGAAGGACAGCGAAAGTTCAAGGTCGTACACCTAGATCGCCTGGCTAAATACAAATTTAGAGACGCTTTGCCAGTTCGGGACGAACAGGCTTAAGGAGGGGGCAGTGCTACGACAGCACAGAACAATCTACGCGTTTATTGAATGTGCCAGAAAGGTCTCGACGTAAGCGTATGGTGTACGTGCTGCTAGACGCATGTTGCGAGAATTTTCTCGACTGTGCCGGCCTTCGCTCGGGCGCTCGGACTGTGTCAAGGCCGTACTAATTACGTAGTTCGTGAGAGATAAGACGCAGTTTGGAAGCTTCTGGTGTGTGAGCTTAACTATAAATACATCGCGTCGCGGCTTTAGTTTTCAGTTCAATGCGAGATTTTTAACTGTGCGGTTCGAGAGTATTAGTGCGATATTTACAGAGCGGTTCGAGTTATTACGGTGTACGTTCAAGTAGTTATTAGTGAAGTGTTGCGTTTTATATTCGGACGGTATAATTGTAATACAGTTGAGTTTTAACATTAGTGGACATTTTATTGCGTATAAACAATTTCATTTGATTTGTTGTAGACACTGTGTTGTTAATTACGAACTGTTTTACTAAAACACTTAAAGGTGTGATTAGTGACTTCATTGGTGTCTTGTACTTATTTTGTTTCCACTGTACCTACGACGATCGAGTAGACCGTCGTAACAGTGTAAATGTCTGCATCACAAAACGCGTTCGAAAATCTTCTGGCGCTTCAGGATAGGCCAGTCTAATTAGTCTGTCGATACTTGCTTCAAACTCTTGCAGACTTTCCCCGGAATGCTGTCGCCTTGCTCTCAACTGGGTGCAGTACACATGTCGCAAATGTTTATCACCATACCGTAATTCTAGAGCTTTTATCAACTCGGCATAGGTGTTCTGGCTGTCAGGTGGCACTTTCTATAGTAGTTCTGCCGCGGGTCCTTTTAATGCAAGAACAAGTGAAACAGCCTTGTCTTTTTCTGTCCAATTATTTGCACATGCAGCAGCTTCAAATTGGCGGAGGTATGTTGCCCAGTGAGTGCTTCCGTCAAAGGTTGGGGCTTTGACATGAACTGTCCCTACTGCAGGCAAAGTGACTTTCTCTGTTAACTTATTTTCTGTGTCTTTTTCTGTCTTGATCACTGGTACAGTCTGTTCAGAAATTTGTTTTGGTTGAATCTTCATGCACTGTTCAACTTCAATTTTAATTTGTTCTCTTATGTTTGCCATTGAGTTTTCTACTGCAGATATTTTTGTTGACATAACTTCTTCCACAGTCAAGACAGATTTTTCCACTTTAGCTATTTTATTTGACATGGGTTCTTCTACGTCAGATATTCTGGTAATCTGACTGTTGAGCTCACCTCGTAATTCACCTACGTCACCACGTAGGAGACCCATTTCTCCGGTAGTGTGTTCTTGCAGCTGTTTCTGCATAACTTCAAAGAGAGCTTCCGTTTTATCTGCTTCTTGCTTACGTTTTTCATCCTGTCGTTTTTCTGCTTCTTCCGCCTCCTGTCTGCGTTTCTCGTCCTGTCGTTTTTCTGTCTGCAACAGCAGCGCCTGTAAATTTTCCATCATCTGACTGGCATCCATTGTTTATCGATTAATTACGAATCACACTCGTCTTGTACAAAGTGTCCGCTGTTTCCACTGTTAACCGTTCTATCCCACTTCTGACACCACTGTTACGCGGTCTACTCGATCGTCGTAGGTACAGTGGAAACAAAATAAGTACAAGACACCAATGAAGTCACTAATCACACCTTTAATTGTTATAGTAAAACAGTTCGTAATTAACAACACAGTGTTTACAACAAATCAAATGAAATTGTTTATACGCAATAAAGTGTCCACTAATATTAAAACTCAACTGTATTACAATTATACCGTCCGAATATAAAACGCAACACTTCACTAATAACTACTTGAATGTACACCGTAATAACTCGAACCGCTCTGTAAATGTCGCACTAATACTCTCGAACCGCACAGTCAAAAATCTCGCATTGAACTGAAAACTAAAGCCACGACGCGATGTATTTATAGTTACGCTCACACACCAGAAGCTTCCAAACTGCGTCTTATCTCTCGCGAACTACGTAATTAGTACGGCCTTGACACAGTCCGAGCGCCCGAGCGAAGGCCGGCACAGTTGAGAAAATTCTCGCAACATGCGTCTAGCAGCACGTACACCACACGCTTACGTCGAGACCTTTCTGGCACATTCGATAAACGCGTAGATTGTTCTGTGCTGTCGTAGCATTATGTATTAGATATAAGGAGTATTGTAAATTTATGTGCATTTTTTTTGTCTGTAAACCAACATTCTGTAGTCCAAAGAACTTTTTTCCCTGAGATAATAAATTATTGAAATGAAAACTATACGCCATCACGGCATCTCTGCATGGACTGAGCGATATCAGAACGGACTGCCAACCTCGTAACTTGTAAAAGTCGGAGCTATAATAAATGTATGTTTTGTTCAGTTGTAATTGACCTGATATTATAAAAAGTAATTAAATAAATCCTCGTACTTGCCAACCACTGTATGTTTGAATTATTTTAAAAAGGTAATAATTGAGTGGGTGATACAAACAACAAAACATATTTTAGTTAACGAATTCAACTCGACCAGATAGTGGGTACCAATCAGGCGGCGAGGCGGAAAATTTGAAACAAGCGACGAGAGATACGGTCGACCAGTAAGTATTGAGACGAGGTATAAAACGGCTAGCTACACACTAATAAATAATTTAACCTTCAATAATAATTTAAATAAACACCCGGCAAAACGTTCTTATACAAAGTGGCGCGCCAACTAGTAGGGCTAGAATAATTAAAAAATTATACAATTAAACCCTATAGATTCTAGCAGCGGCTGCAGAAGATGGAAGAGGCATTGCACGACACCAGATACCAGGCTAAGCAACGCGAGAAGAAGGCGGGAAAGGAAGCAGAGACGTTAGAAAAGGAGACCGAGAAAGACGTCAGAATGGAAGAAAGGGAAATAACATCGGTGGAAGATGTGGAAGAGTTATTAACACCAGCCGAACCAAACAGGACCATAGAAGAAAGGAGATTCGAAAGATTAATGGAAATATTTCAACAAATGGAAGAACGAAGAAAGGAGGACAAGCAGGAAGGAAAAGAAACATTAAAACAGGAATTAAAACAAAATAACGAGGAGTTGAAAAAGCAAATGAATAAAAAATTGGACAGCACTAAGGAAGAATTAAATAAGAAGTTTGAGTCAGTAAATGACAATTTTAAGAAACAGGAGGAGAAAATAGATGAAAAACTAGATAAGAAGTTTGAGTCATTAAATGAAACCTTGACACAGAAAATGAAGGAGGAGAATAAATTGATCAGTGAAAAGATAGAGAAAAGTAATGAGAAAACCGCCGAAACCTTGAGACTAATGAAAAAGGATATTGATAAATTGAACAATAAAATCGATAGTAACAGTGAAACTATACAACGACAATTAATAGCGTATCGTAAAGAAGTAAAGCAGACAAAAATGGAGATGAATCAGAGATGGGAAGAAACAAATGACAAAACCGATCAGATCAAGGAAACATTAGATAATGGTTTCAAGAAGGTGAATGAAACACTAGAAAGAGTTTCTGAAGGTATTAAAGAAACATTGAATGAGAACGGGAAACCGGGAAATAAGAAAATAGAAGATAGTAGGAAGGAAATAGAAATTACAGAATACAAAAGGATACTATTATCTGAAAATAAAAATAACAAAAACAAAGAGAATATCCAAACTATGGAAATGAAGAAAGTAAGATAGGTGCATCAGAGAAAACTAATAAATACCAGAGAAGAATTGGAGATGATGAAGAATGGACTACTTGAGATGTTTAATGTACCAATTAACGACCAGAATGAAATAATGAATTTTAAAAATAACAGAAGGAACTTACTAGAAACTTTTGAAAGGAATCACTACAAAACAGTGTGTAACAGAATAAGAAGGAGAAGACACTTAGTAGACATCCATAATCCAATATCAACGATAGCATCTACGATGGAAATAGCATTGACCTATTCGTTGTATAAACAAAATAATGAAATGATTGAGATAGGAATGGAAACAAGTGAAAATTTTACGACAGAAACATTTAAATACAAGATAGTAGCAAGAAAGTGGACAAGAACAGAAGTCATTCTGAAAACGACAGCAATCCGAACAACAGGGGTAACTCATATAATCATGGACCATGGCTAAACCAAGTGCGGAGGAACACTGAGAAATGGGACTGATTTTAGGTAGACCGACCATGCAAACCAATGGAGAAGAAAATAAACAAATTCAACTAAATTCCAAAACAAAAGTAAGAACAACTTACTACAAGTATATTTGAAACAATTAATTTATGAAAGAAAGAAAGAAGTTTAAGAATAAAATATTATCCAAATCCAAAACAAAAGTAAGAACAACTTACTACAAGTATATTTGAACCAATTAATGTATGAAAGAAAGAAAGAATTTTGAGAATAAAAAAATATCAAAATTCAAAATAAAAGTAAGAACAACTTACAACCAAGTGTGTGAAACAATGTAATTTTGAAGAAAAAAATATATATATATAATGAAGCACCATAAAAAAACTGACATAAAATAATAAAATATTAAACAAATAATGATGACTTTCCATAACATCATTAACTAACCCTATTGCAAAAGGGAATAACAAAGAATTAACATTTCACAAAAAGAAAAGACAAGACAATCAAATAAAGAATGACAATGACCTACTAAACGGACTATCAATGATGAAAAATGGAATAAGTAAGCCAAAAAACAGCTATAATTTTAACATTAATTATAAATGAGGAGAGGAGTGGTAACAAATAAAATAACTATCATATGAAGTAAACTGATGAAACAGTGCAGAAATATCTATTAAACATCGCCATAAACATAGAAAAGGAATCCAAATAAATCAATGAGAAGAAAAGGTCATGAGATGTATAAAAGAAAGAATGATTAATCCCCAGAGTGTTTTATTATATTGATATTATATGAGTCGAAAATAGATGACTATTATTATTATTATTATATGATGATTTTATGTAGATACGTCCAACAATTATTTTATGTTATTGAGCAGATAGGCATGACCTCTGAACTCAAAATGTGTATAAATGGATAGCAGAGTAATAGAGCCACACGTGCCCTCTGGCTAGTACCAATTTATATGAATGGAAGAGAAGAAATTTTAGGGAGATAAAACTCACAAGGGATAACACTCATTAAAAAGAATCGAAGAAGAGAATAATATCATTTCCAGAATCATGAACCATGAATTAATAAAAATAAACTAAAGAAGAAGATAACGATTGATGAATTCCATAATAATAACAACTTGATCTAATAAACGATATTGATGATTTCAGGAAAACAAATTTTTTTTTTTTTGAAATCAATTTTGGCGGCGATGCATTATGTAACATGACATAAGACAGCACAAAGTACCAATAATAATTAATAAAAAGAAAAGCTGAAGATGAAAGAAATATTAGAAACTTATAAAATGAAGGTTGATAACCCAACTACGAAACCACATATGACCAAGAAACTGACTTAGACTTAACCCAATAGATTGGAAATAAAAGAAGGTGAAGGAACAAGAAACCATAATACAACCCAAAGTATGACTACAGTCATTATAATCCCAAAAGTAGCTGATAAATAAATAATATGTATAACAAATGCACTAAATCAGATAGGGCATAAATGAAATGTAAATGTATAAACCATAAAAAAAAAAATAAAAGATATGTGTGTTAAATGAGAAGAAAAGAAAAATAGTTGTATAAAACTAAGATAGGAAGGTAGAAATAAAAATACCTTATTAAATATTAAATAGGCAAAAGCAAATACAATATAATCAAGCCTAGAATATGTAATAATTAATACAGAAGTGACAAATAATAAATTAATAAAAAAAAAAAATTTAATGACCAATGATAACCCAATGATGATGTAGTAAATAAATAAAAACAATATATATGAAATGTAAAGTGAAGTATGGAACTACATAAGTAGATACTAATAACCACTAACTATGTAAATAACAGAATAAAATCATAAAAAAAAGTGATAGTGACATCAGGGAAATAAACCCCATGTGAATAGAAAAAGTGTAGTGTAAGAGTCCACATTGTGAAATACTATTTAAATAAGACTATATCTAAAATATATAGCAAACAATGTTAAAATAGTAGATTAACCAATAAGAATTATTATATTATTAAAACAAGGAACACTGACTAATATATAAATAATAAACATTTTGAAGAATGTGATAAAAGTAATATATTAATGGAAACAGTGAGATTTAGACACTGAATCTTGTTAAGGGAATTTATATTTGTTGATAAAGATGATTAGTAATGTTAAAAAGTTATAGTTATAAGAGTTCTGTTACTAAATGAACCCTAGTATTAATAAGTTTAAAAAGACAAGTGATGTGGAAATTAGTAAGCAATAATAAGTAAAATTCTTGGATTTCGTTGTCCATGACGTGTCCGTTACTTAACTAAATATCACTATAATATCACACTCCAAGCGCTTCCCAAAATCCATAAAGAAGACATTCCGATCCGCCCCATTATCAACTACCGTAATGCCCCTGCACACAAACTGGCAAAATATCTAGACAAAATTATTAGACAACACACACAAATAGACAACAACATTGCAGTAAAAAACAACACTGACCTAGTAACAAAAATAAAAGACATACACATCCCCCATAACGCCACATTAGCCTCCTTTGACATTAAAAACCTGTACACAAACATCCCCATCTCTGAAACAATCACCATCCTACAAAACAAACTCAAACAGAACAACACACCAAACGAACTTATCAATGAAATAACAGAAACTCTGAACATTATCACAAAACAAAACTACTTTACTTATAACAATAAATACTACACACAGAACGATGGCCTACCCATGGGCTCCCCCATATCCAGCATTCTAGCAGAAGTCTTCCTCCAACACTTAGAAAAAACAAAAATACTCACAAACAATGACAGACACTCACATAAAATACTATATTGGCACAGATACGTTGATGACATTCTAATACTATACAGGGGAAACAAAAGACAATATGAACAGTTACTAACGCACATAAACAAAATACATAAAAACATAACCTTCACTGCCGAATATGAACACAACAATACCATAAACTTCTTAGACCTCTCCATCACAAAACTAGAACACAGGCACAAATTCAGTATATACAGAAAACCAACTACAACTGACACACTAATACACAACACCTCCAATCACCCAATACAACACAAACTAGCTGCTTTAAGAACCATGATACATAGACTTAACAACATCCCCTTAGATGAAATAGACTACAAAGACGAACTAAACACGATAAAATATCTAGCAGAATCTAACGGTTATGACAGAACAATAGTCAGTAAACTCCTACACAAAACACAAAACAAACAACAGACAAAGACAGAAAACAACAAATTCATAACACTAACATACATCAACAAACAAACAGAAAAAATTGCCCACAAATTCAAAAAAGCAGGATACAGAATCGCTTACAAAACTACTAACAAAACAGAACACACACTATCAAAATGCATGCCCAAAGCACAAAACAAATTCGATCTACCCGGTGTATATAAACTAAATTGTTCAAATTGCAATAGATTCTACATAGGCCAGACAGGACGTAGCTATTCAAACAGAGATACATTGAACACACAAAAGCACTCCACACCACTACAGAATCTACCTTTGCAAACCACCTCATTGAAGCAAACCACACATATAAAAACATCGACAATAACATGAACATACTACACGTACACACAAAAGGCCGAAAACTAGACACTCCAGAACAATTAGAAATATACAAACACACAAAAACAAATAAAAACGACATCCTAAACGAACAGACACAATTCAAATCGCACGCATTATTCGAACACATCTCACCACACACACACAGCTTCGATCTTTCGAAACACTATCTCGTCGCCAACAACAAGACGAACAGCGCTACTAACGACAGCCTCTGATGAAGCCTTCTATAGGTGAAAGCCAGTTTAGGCTGTAAGGTAAAACTTTACGTTTTTACTTATAAAAAACTTAGTGTTCCGAGTCATCAATATTATAGTGATATTTAATAAGTAAAAGATTAGTTTCAGGCATTGGACCTAGAAAGAAAAATATGTTAGTTATATAAAATGTGTGATGTTCAAGGCACCAATGTTTTTACTAAGTTAGTTTGTTTCTTTATACAATGTTCAATAAACAAGTAAATAGAATTAACCGATATAAGAGGATTGTAAAGAATGTTTAAATAGAAGTATTGAGAAACTAGGCATTAGGCTTAGCAGGAATGAAGGGATTTAGTAAGTTTCAAAACAAAACAGTATAAAAAGGGCAATTAAAGTATATGATATGTTTATGTAATTAATTAAGAATATCAGGTACAAAAATGTAGAAATAATATTTAGTTTCCAAATAGTTATATAAAGAAATGTCCATAGTAAAAATAAGAAATATGTTATTAATGTACCAAAGGTAGTCATGAGGGGTATCAAATTAATCCTTATCACAGAAGCAAAACAATGATATTATTGTAATTGAGATTACTGCTAGCATAAGGAAGTAATTATAATTTAAAGGATTTTAGTAAAAATTGAACAGAAATAAAATGTTAGATTATAACAATGCTATAAGATATTGACCAATGAGAACTAGTATATCTTGAGGAATTACCATGACAACTAAGTTTGTTACAAGCTTAGGCCATTGAAAGTTTGGCATTCCATTATTGAACAGCATAGAGGGTAGATGTATGGAACCCCTGCAGAAGAATAAATCTCAAAATAATTAAATGCAGTAAAATTTTAATGAAGAATTATAAGAAGATAATCTAAATTAACTACAAATGAGTTATTGAATAATTAAAAACAGTTATATAAATATTTTATATCCGAAACTTGAAAACAAAAGTAAACAAGTTAATACCATCAATACTGAAGGAAGAAAGAAGATATTCAATCAACCTGAGGGAACTTAAAAAGCTTCAATTCTGATAGAAACAGGACCTGGAAATTCGATCGTTTGAACCTGGATCTTAAACAACACATACAAGAGAGGAACCTGTAACTATACACTATAATCATATCCATAGTTCGGGTCGACATTTTTAACTATACACCAATTAATATTTGTAAAAAAGAACATGCAAACATACACATTTGTGTGTTTATATTTATTAATTTTGTTCACGTGTGTCAACCACACCATAATTATGGTACTTACCATACATACGTGATACCTGTTGCTACGATCTTATTGTTTGTTGTGGGTCCAGGGTTTCGACTCAGCGTGAATGTCGACTGAAATGGGCTTTGAAATAAAGATACTAACATTTCTCAACATTAAAAATCAATTTCGATTTATTTTTCCCATTTTTACACCGGATTTTTATTACTCGACAATGGCGTCTTGAACGACCAAAACCAAAATGGCGGCCGTTACTTAATTTCTTATTCCCTTATTACAACAACTATATTATATATTTTTCGTTTATCCAATTACCCCTTTCTCTGTTAATTGGGCAGCTGGCTTTCTATTAAAATGACTCTAGTTATATTTGCATGGAGGCCATACGCAAACCAACGCCTCAGCTTGGCTGTCGACAGTTATCATTCACGCCTTCCTTTCTCACACTCACTCATTCTGAACACGTTTAATGCATTTTATGTATGAATATATTGGATGGTTATATTTTTAGAGCTCTTTAAGATTGTATTAAGGTTTTGCACTTTCCTGACTGTAGACTGGAAGTTCTGGTAGATGGCCTCACATGATGCTTTAACAAAAGTTGCTTGGTTACATTATACTGATTGTTAATTCACTGACTCTAAATTCTGACTTTGAAAAAACTATTGTGCACTGGTATTACTTCATTTTTTCACTGATTTATATATATAGATTACATTTTTGAATGTTTAAACTCACTGGGCCGGTATAATTTGCCGGCGACCTTTTTGTAAGGTGTTACCGCTGATGGGGAGTTGTGACGACTGGGGTGATGTACTACGCACTTTTTACATATGTGTGTGTGTGTGCATACGCCATTATTCTTTGTCTCTAGGCATCAGGTTTTCGTACTGTCACAAAACCCCCTCAATGAAAGGTTTTATGTCGAAACAAAAAACTTTCATTGACCCATTCACACTTTTCTAAAAGTATCAGCCCAGATATGGTGCCACAACCCCCTGTAGTGTTAATATAAAAGAATTTCAATCACTTACCCTTGGTCCAATGATGATGTTCGCACCCTCTGACCTTACTGGACTTCTCAGGAGAGATCCCAACACCATAAGGCCATGAGGCACTTTATGCTCCTGTTCTGACGCACCGGCCAGCTCAGGACCGCGGTCACAACACCACCAAACTCTGAAACATGCAATACAAATTTTAAAATAGTGGCCTTCTCTATATCCATATCCACAACTGATATATCTCCCCTTAGTGCATTGGTTTGCGTTTTGAGGCATTGGTTTGCTTAACTCTACAATTTTCAAACAATGTATTACAAGAGTTAAGATAGAAAATTCCTTCTCCTTTTAACAACCTGGTATTTAGTACAACTTTCTGACTCCAGTCAATTATATTTACTCTCTTTACCACATGGAAACATTTATTCTTATCCTAAACAGTAAACACATTTTACTTTTCTAAGCAACAACTACTATTTTACTTCATATAGCATTAAAATATCTATCTATCATGGCAAACAACTTCAAAGCTCTTTATTTTCTTTACAACTTTTTCTTTATTCTTATTTTCTTTGCAACCGAACTAACTCATTTTTCTTTGTTCAAAACCACTGTTATCTTTATATTTTTTAGCACATTAATATTTTTACCGTCGCTACCCCCGTAACGACCTCCTAACCACACACACTATGATAGCATTAACATAATGAAAACATAATAAAACATCGTACATTACACATTAACATTGTTACATTTACATTAAACAATTTATATTTACACAACTTGTACCAAAACTTTATAACACACTACGGCTTCAACTTTCTATTAGCTTTTATTATTTAACATTCATTATATTATATTCTATACAAAAAAATTTTCAAATTTATCATTACCTTTCTGTTACCTCACCTTCCTACCATGAATTTTCCTTTTTCTAACCCTTCCTCAATCCTTGTCTAGTTTGGGTGACTCTCTATTATTCATTATTTTCACTATATCTTATTTTGGCATTTGTCAATCTAACCTGACTACCCCCTTTCTTCTACTAACAACCGCTACTAACACCCATATTTATATATTATGACACCAATATCTCAATAATAACCCCCTTCATTAATCCCATTTAAATCCTCTGACACTACTCGTTTTTTG
Organism: Magicicada septendecula; assembly: GCA_034769895.1. Lineage (NCBI taxonomy): Eukaryota > Metazoa > Arthropoda > Insecta > Hemiptera > Cicadidae > Magicicada > Magicicada septendecula. Next base: position 231,146,938 of record CM068373.1, read on the forward strand.
TACTAGGATGTGTGTTCCCTACCTGGCCATACCCATTTGCCCTCCACCAAATATCGGCAACCACTCTAACCCAAATTGCTCCGCCTGCCACAACGCTGCACGTTGATCACTCCTTACACCGGATCCTTACTACAAAATATTGCTACGACAGCGTAGAACAATCTAGGCGTTTATCGAATGTCCCAGAAAGATCTCGACGTAAGCGTGTGGTGTACGTGCTACTAAACGCATGTTGCGAGAATTTTCTCGCACTTTGCCAGCCTTCGCTCGGGCGCTCGGACTGTGTCAAGGCCGCAGCAATTACGTAGTTCGCGAGAGATAAGACGCAGTTTGGAAGCTTCTGGTGTGTGTAGCGTAACTATAAATACATCGCGTCGCGGCCTTAGTTTTTCAGTTCAATGCGAGATTTTTGACTGTGCGGTTTTAGAGTATTAGTGCGATATATTTACAGAGCGGTTCGGGTTATTACGGTGTACGTTCAGTAGTTATTAGTGAAGTGTTGCGTTTTATATTCGGACGGTATAATTGTAATACAGTTGAGTTTTAATATTAGTGGACATTTTATTGCGTACGAACAATTTCATTTGATTTGTTGTAGACACTGTGTTGTTAATTACGAACTGTTTTACTATAACAATTAAAGGTGTGATTAGTGACTTAATTGGTGTCTTGTACTTATTTTGTTTCCACTGTACCTACGACGATCGAGTAGACCGTCGTAACAGTGGTGTCAGAACTGGGATAGAACGGTTAACAGTGGAAACAGTGGACGCTTTGTACAAGACGAGTGTGATTTGTAATTAATCGATAAACAATGGATGCCAGTCAGATGATGGAAAATTTACAGGCGCTGCTGTTGCAGACAGAAAAACGACAGGACGAGAAACGCAGACAGGAGGCGGAGGAAGCAGAAAGACGACAAAAAGAAGAACGAATACAAGAAAGAGAAGAAGCAGAAAGACGACAAAAAGAAGAATGAATACAAGAAAGAGAAGCAGCTGAGGAACGCCAGAAAGCACTAATGGTAGAAACAGAAGAAAGACAAAAAGATAAAACGGAAGCTCTCTTTGGAACTATGCAGAAACAGTTGCAAGAACATAGTACCGCAGAATTGGGTCTCCTACGAGGTGAGCTTAATAAACAAGTTACTAAAATATCGGAGGTACAAGAATCAATGACATTAAAAATAGCGGAAGTAGAAAAATCTGTCTCGAGTGTTGAAGAATCGATGTCTACAAAAATATCTGAAGTAGAAAAATCTGTCTTGACTGTGGAAGAAATTATGTCAACAAAAATATCTGCAGTAGAAGACTCGATTACAAATATAAAAGAGCAGTGTCTGAAATTACAACCAAAACAACTTTCTGAACAGACTGTACCAGTGATCAAGACAGAAAAATACACAGAAAATAAGTTAACAGAGAAAGTCACTTTGCCTGCAGTAGGGACAGTTCATGTCAAAGCTCCAACCTTTGACGGAAGCACTCACTGGGCAACGTACCTCCGCCAATTTGAAGCTGCTGCATGCGCAAATAATTGGACAGAAAAAGACAAGGCTGTTTCGCTTGTTCTTGCATTAAAAGGACCCGCGGCAGAACTACTACAGAAAGTGCCACCTGACAGCCAGAACACCTATGCCGAGTTGATAAAAGCTCTGGAATTACGGTATGGTGATAAACATTTGCGAGAGATGTACTACGCTCAGTTGAGAACAAGACGACAACGTTCCGGGGAAAGTCTTCAAGAATTTGAAGCAAGTATCGACAGATTGATTAGATTGGCCTATCCTGAAGCACCAGAAGACTTCCGAATAAGGTTTACGGTGCAGACATTTATTGATGGCATCGGAGATTGTGAACTTCAGCAAGTGTTACGAATGGCAAGACACCGAGATAGCTCAGAAGCTCTTGTTCACGCCCTAGAGTTTGAAGCTGCAAAGTCAGCGTCCCGCTACATTAATGGGTTTGTGCCATCACGTTGCAGTCAGAAGATCCCTGTATCACATTACCGTTACGATGGGTGCAGAAAAACAGTGTTGTCGGACAAACAATTCAAAAGTTCAAGAGAGTCGCAACGATTTGAAAAAGACAGAAGACCGAAATGTTACAACTGTGGAAAACGTGGTCATCTACAGGTAGACTGTTGGGAGAAGAAGATACCGAGAGAAGAGACTGATCGCACCAATTGGAGAAGTAAAGGCCCAGAACAGCACACAGTTTCCACGCTACATAAGATCAGTGGAAACTTGATTGTTAGTGGATTTGCGGATGGTAAACCAACATCATTTACAGTTGACACGGGCGCAACAGTGTCCATTGTGCGCCCTGACTTAGTCTGTAACCGCCATCCTCTAATTAGCTCTTGTACAATACAGACTGTGACTGGAAGCCCCGTCAAGGTGCTAGGAAAGGTAGACGTACGTGTACGCCTGGGTCTTCTTGAGTTTAGCCACCAAATGCTCGTTGCAGACATTGTCGATGAAGTGATTCTTGGCACGGACATTATGAATGCCTACGGATTCGTTGTGGACTTAAGAGAGAATGTCCTGAAAGTTGGCCAAGAGAAGATAAAGCTTTGCATGGCTAAAATGACAGGGTCTACCAACCATTCGATTAAGCGAGTGGCATTAGTCGAAGAAAAATTCAACAAGTCTGGTCAAGAGGAAACCTCCCTGTTGCAAGCGGAAATGGAGGAAAAACTAGCAGAGGAAGTACAAATAAGTATAACGACAAAAGAAGTGATTGGAGAGCCAACTATGGGTGTCGAGACAAAACTCTTGCTTGTTCCTGAGCTGATAGAAGCGGCCGAGGGTAAAGTGGCTGAAGATGAGGTTACGCAAGAGGTTGTTGATGAGAACCAAACAAACTTGGATCAGCCAGTGGTATTTAGGTCATTAGTACATGACGCAACGAGAGTGATTCCAGCGAAGCTAGTGGTTGCGCGAAAGATTCGCATTCCTGGGAACGTGATGTTCGGATCACATGAGACAATTCGAAGAACGGGAAAATTATCCTTCGCAAGGATGGCCACCTAGATCGCCTGGTCGAGTATTACTTCGAAGACGCTTTGCCAGTTCGGGACGAACAGGCTTAAGGAGGGGGCAGTGCTACGACAGCGTAGAACAATCTAGGCGTTTATCGAATGTCCCAGAAAGATCTCGACGTAAGCGTGTGGTGTACGTGCTACTAAACGCATGTTGCGAGAATTTTCTCGCACTTTGCCAGCCTTCGCTCGGGCGCTCGGACTGTGTCAAGGCCGCAGCAATTACGTAGTTCGCGAGAGATAAGACGCAGTTTGGAAGCTTCTGGTGTGTGTAGCGTAACTATAAATACATCGCGTCGCGGCCTTAGTTTTTCAGTTCAATGCGAGATTTTTGACTGTGCGGTTCGAGAGTATTAGTGCGATATATTTACAGAGCGGTTCGGGTTATTACGGTGTACGTTCAGTAGTTATTAGTGAAGTGTTGCGTTTTATATTCGGACGGTATAATTGTAATACAGTTGAGTTTTAATATTAGTGGACATTTTATTGCGTACGAACAATTTCATTTGATTTGTTGTAGACACTGTGTTGTTAATTACGAACTGTTTTACTATAACAATTAAAGGTGTGATTAGTGACTTAATTGGTGTCTTGTACTTATTTTGTTTCCACTGTACCTACGACGATCGAGTAGACCGTCGTAACAATATCATCATCAACATATATAATTACCATTCACATTACTCACCTCTCCACATATAATCACTAACTACTGTGTCCCTAAAATATCTAACACCTCTTTATATATTATCTGTATCTCAACATTCTTATTTTCACTAACTCCCACTAACTCTATTTATCTAACTCCCATGCCTCTATTTATCATTATCCCCAAACTCTTTTACAACATTTCACCTTAATATACCACTAGAAAATTCATCACTTAACTTACAATCCTAAAACAACTCAATATCCAAATATACTACCTGCTTCATTTATTATCCATTTGAATCTAAATCTCATAATTGTTTAAAACCATCCTTCTAAGTACTTATTCTTGAATATTTAACATTCTACAGTACATGGTTTACATAAAAAAAATACATAAAATACACAACAGCAAAAATATACAAATACATTGACATTAATATACACAAAAATATACAATCCACAATTATCATTTAACCATTCACCATAAATCAGTCAGAAGCAGTCCATCTTGAAAAACACTGTCCACATATTTAAATGTTCATAAACACAATAAAATATCTACCCTCCATCGTCAAACACTAGTCTTATCTTATATCTATATACATTGCTTATTATTAGATATCTTATCTTATCATTATACATGTACCAACTATTCAAATTTTTATCCTTTTCCGCAAATTCATATAACTCATGATCGGGTATGGTTCTGTCACCTTCGGTATAATTAGTCATAATTAGGTAATTTATAAAGTCATTATTTCTCTTATCTCCTACTACTTCCGTTTCATTACAAGGTAAGTATTTACTATATTTATCAATCATCTCTACTCCTAACTTTTCCATAAATTCTTCATAGTCTCTACTTATCTTAAAAATTTCTATTTCTCTTTTTCTCTCACAATACTTCTCACTTTTAAAACATCTCTCTCTACCACACAAAGCTACATTCTCTCTTTCTATGTTTGCAGGGGACACTAATTCACAACTATTGCACCACCTGTGAAGTGCACTAAAAAAACCAAGGACAACTTTATTTGTAGACCATATGGTCTCCCAAATATACATCGAAGGCACTCTCGTCCTTCCTCAACACATGTACATCACCCCCAAATACACCATTAAGGGAAGAATCTACCCCCTGCAACTCTTTTACAATTATACTCTCTTTACGCACTCTCTTTAACCCTTCAAAACACACTATCATTCCATTATTATCATATTCTATTCCCCATAAAATTTCATTATCGCTACCCCTGTTTACATAATCATTTTCTAATATTATACTTTTATTTATATTGTTACAATTTTCTCCCCCACTTACCTTGTCATCTTTGTTCAATTCTAATTTGTCTACTCCCTTCTTATTTTCTAATTCTGTCTCGTCTAACCGTGTCTCTATTTCATTAATTCTCTTATCTAAATTACAATTCTGTTTTTTAATTTCATTAATGTCACTTTTCAAATCATTAAATCTCTCATCGAATTTATTATTCTGTATTTCAAAAAGTGTCTGCATAATCTTTACTATCTCACGCTCTTCAGTTTTTTTGTTTACTACAGGCATTGACTGATCGCCTTCTCGCATAATTTGTGATTCAGTCATGCTTGTTTCGCTATCATTCGCCATTGTGAAAAAAAAAGTTAATGAATTGTTGCTTTCTATTTATGTCACAACCTAACCTACAATCGTATCTTTGATTTCAATGCCCACTCTGTCTCCATTCAGGCTTATTATATAAAATACAACAGGATATTCTTTATATAGTCCCTGTTCGGGCGCCATTTGTAACTATACACTATAATCATGTCCCTAGTTCGGGTCGACATTTGTGACTATACACCAATTAATATTTGTAAAAAAGAACATGCAAACATACACTTTTGTGTGTTTATATTTATTAATTTTGTTCACGTGTGTCAACCACACCATAATTATGGTACTTACCATACATACGTGATGCCTGTTGCTACGATCTTATTGTTTGTTGTGGGTCCAGGGTTTCGACTCAGCGTGAATGTCGACTGAAATGGGCTTTGAAATAAAGATACTAACATTTCTCAACATTAAAAATCAATTTCGATTTATTTTTCCCATTTTTACACCGGATTTTTATTACTCGACAATGGCGTCTTGAACGACCAAAACCAAAATGGCGGCCGTTACTTAATTTCTTATTCCCTTATTACAACAACTATATTATATATTTTTCGTTTATCCAATTACCCCTTTCTCTGTTAATTGGGCAGCTGGCTTTCTATTAAAATGACTCTAGTTATATTTGCATGGAGGCCATACGCAAACCAACGCCTCAGCTTGGCTGTCGACAGTTATCATTCACGCCTTCCTTTCTCACACTCACTCATTCTGAACACGTTTAATGCATTTTATGTATGAATATATTGGATGGTTATATTTTTAGAGCTCTTTAAGATTGTATTAAGGTTTTGCACTTTCCTGACTGTAGACTGGAAGTTCTGGTAGATGGCCTCACATGATGCTTTAACAAAAGTTGCTTGGTTACATTATACTGATTGTTAATTCACTGACTCTAAATTCTGACTTTGAAAAAACTATTGTGCACTGGTATTACTTCATTTTTTCACTGATTTATATATATAGATTACATTTTTGAATGTTTAAACTCACTGGGCCGGTATAATTTGCCGGCGACCTTTTTGTAAGGTGTTACCGCTGATGGGGAGTTGTGACGACTGGGGTGATGCACTACGCACTTTTTACGTATGTGTGTGTGTGTGCGTACGTCATTATTCTTTGTCTCTAGGCAAGGAAACGCCCTGGTTTATTGAGTATTTTATGCACGTCATTCTTTTGTTAATGACGTCTGGCATTGTTGACCAATGAAACAAACATATCTAGAGCCTGTATTTACTTGTGTAACCATTTTAAGTGTTCTTATCCGCACGTCCGCCGTTGACCTTGGGATGATTCTGTTGTGTCGAAACTACGTCGTTGCCGGCAAAACAAAGGAAATTGTACCATCCATGCAAAATACATTGAAATACAATAATTCGATACCTTTCGTACCATAAATCTGACATCAGGTTTTGGTACTGTCACAAACCTTGGAGATTTGCCAGAGGAAGACGAGGATCGCAAGAAAAACTGCATTCAAGAGTCGATGAGTATAAACTAAATACATTACCCCAAACAAAAAACTAGTTCAAAGGAGAACTCGACTAAATAATCACTTTTTATTAAAACTAATCTATCACTGCATTTCGATTTTAACATGAACTATTTTAAAAACATAACTTGTCAACAAAATTTAACCTAGAATCGTACTACTTCTCATTTTGCAATAACTTACTTTTACATTATAAAATATCACATATTATGTATTAGATATAAGGAGTACTGTAAATTTATGTGCATTTTTTTGTCTGTAAACCAACATTCTGTAGTCCAAAGAACTTTTTTCCCTGAGATAATAAATTATTGAAACGAAAACTATACGCCATCACGGCATCTCTGCATGGACTGAGCAATATCAGAACGGACTGCCAACCTCGTAACTTGTAAAAGCCGGAGCTATAATACATGTATGTTTTGTTCACAGTTGTAATTTACCTGATATTATAAAAAGTAATTAAATAAATCCTCGTACTTGCCAACCACTGTATGTTTGAATTATTTTAAAAAGGTGAATTATTTTAAAAAGGTAATAATTGAGTGGGTGATACAAACAACAAAAAATATTTTAGTTAACGAATTCAACTCGACCAGACAGTGGGTACCAATCAGGCGGCGAGGCGGAAAATTTGAAACAAGCGACGAGAGATATGGTCAACCAGTAAGTATTGAGACGAGGTATAAAACGGCTAGCTACACACTAATAAATAATTTAACCTTCAATAATAATTAAAATACACCCGGCAAAACGTCTGATTACAAAGTGACGATCCCAACAGTGGGGCTTAAGGAAAGGACAGATACGGGAGTACTTCGTTTCTGTGACGAATTGACGCAAACAAAGGGTGACATTTTAATCACGTCACAAACGTTTGATTACAAAGTATACAATATATATTGCAACGATACAACTGCATAAGTAAGTATAATATAAATCTGTGATGCCTCATGTAGGAAGCGATATTTCTTATGCAACGATACGATATACATAAAAATAGGCATGACTGGCCTCACGTTCAAGAGCGACAAATTATGTAACAATATAACATTTAATTTGGGTTTCAGGTGTATCTGTAATAAGAACTCTATGTAACTTGTAACGGTATTTCAAATTTATTTGATATTAATAAAATTGTGCACATGGCACTGACTTCGACTTAAAACATTCATTATTATTTCGTTATTATGCCGTAAGGCTTATGCTATATACATCCTTACTGACTAAATATTCTGTTCTACTAATTATTGTATTAAAAAAATCTCATTTCCAGACTACTCAGTCAATTAGTGTGTTTCAAAATATCAATATTTAAATATTTTCTTATATATTGCAATGTAACTCAAAAATATCAATAGTTACTGAATTTATCTTTTGTTTCTCAGTACTGATTTATATCAAACGCTAATTTTTACTTAAATGCTTTGTCTTCTTTTCATTTCAATACTAATTTGAGCTCTTGTTTACGTTAATCTTATTTCAATAACATCTATGATTTTAATTCAAATTTTATAATAAACATTGGCTCTTACTTTTAAATAGAACAAGAATGTCCTTAATTGTCTTTACGTTAGTTGTTCGATTTAGAGATAAATAAGTTGTTTATCACCTTATCGTCTTCAATCATACTCAATCATTGGATCCCTCCGTAATCGTCCTCGTCTCGAACTTCAGCGTCGCCTCTCTCTTCTCCTCTTGTCCAGCGTTGACTTCCTCTCTTGTCCAGCATCGCCTTTCTCTTCTCCTCCTGTCCAGCGCTGACTCTATCTTCTCCTTTTGTCCAGCATCGACTTCCTCTCTTGTCCAGCGTCGTATCGCTCTCAAGAAATTCTCCTCGTGCTGTTTCGGACGTCAGTTGATCTTCTGATGTGGATCTTCTTATGTAATTTTGTTACTACTTAAATATTGTTTGTTTTACAATCCAGTTACATAACTGTATAATTGGAAGGATGAAATTATTTACAAAAATTTAAATATTTGTGCGGATGGGCAGAAGCTCCCGTGCACCGTCGATGACTTAAGAAAGAGAACCACTGTAGCTTATGTGTTCTATTTATACCCATTTATTGTGGTATCTATCTATCTATTATACCTATTTATACCTTTTTGAATTAAAGAGAACTCAAGGTCTGTTGATTTTGTTGAAGATTGGTTAAGGAAAAGGGGTAGTTTACCAGCAACATTTTATGTTTTAACAAGGGTAATTTTTTATATGAGAACATTAACTGCCGTAAATTCAAACAATCAACTACATTTTTGCATACCTTTTTGAATTAAAGAGAACTCAAGGTTTGTTGATTTTGTTGAAGATTGGTTAAGGGAAAGGGGTAGTTTACCAGCAACATTTTATGTTTTAAGAACGGTATTTTTTTTTTGACGAAAGATAACTGCCGTAAATTCAAAGAGAATCAAATAATATTTTGCATACTTTCCTGAATTGTAGAGAACTCAAGGCCTAACTGATTTTGGTGAAGATCAGTTAAGGGAAAGGGGTAGTTTACCTGCAACATTTTATATTGTAACAAGAGAAATGTTTCCATGACGAACGATAACTGCCGCACATTCAAACAGAATCAAATATTTTTTTGCATGCAGCCCTGCATTGTAGAGAACTGAAGGTCTAGTGATTTTGGTGAAGATCGGTTAAGAGATAGGGGTACTTTACCTGCAACGTTTTATGTTTTAACAAGAGTAAAGTACTTAATTTTGATAAATAAAGTATCCTGATGAGAAGCTCATAATAATCCACAGTAGAAACGTAGATGAAATATCTATAAATGAAGAGGTTAGGTCAGAGGTACTCACTACGCGGCCCGCGGGCTGAAATTTTGCGGCCCTCTGACAACATATTTGCGATTCGAGAATAAAAATAAAAAAAATCTGAAAAAATAATATTTATTCCTCTACCGCGCTACACACCAAGATGGCATGCAGTGTAGCGGAATTCAGTCAACGTCACACGCTGGAAGAACCTGCGGCTTTCCCTCCACCCCTCCCTTGACTACCAAACCCCGCGCTTTATTTACTTTGCGCTGTGCGTCGCAGTGATATTCCGCACGTGTTTCTTTGTTCAATTAGTACGCGTGTGTCGCGACCTGTGCCTGTGAGCTGCAGGTGATGAGTTGAGTCATTTCGCTATTTTATTGACAGGTACAGGCCTCGTATGAGCTGGTTTATTTGTGCTGGTGTTATTTACTGGATTATTTGTGTGTGCACGACACTCACGTAAATGAGTGATTTGGTGAAGTGAAAATTAAAACTTGTATTTTTGTTAAGTTGATCAGTTTTTTATATCAAGAAATGGCGGGAGGTTTTTATAAAGGTAAGAAACGGAAAATTGAGGAAGTAAAACAGGATTTTTCAAGATGATTGGGAACACGATTTCTTTTTTGTCAGAGGTAAGAAAGAAGGCTCAGCAATGTGTTTACTATGCCGTGAAGTAATACAGTAGAACTTGGCTAATTCGAAGCTGAAGGGACCAGTAAAAAATTCGAATTATCCAAAAATTCGAAATTAGGAAAGTTTTAATAAGGGTAGAAAAATCAAATAAAAAACCGAAATTCAGTAAAGCAATATGTTATTTTATTAAACAATTTCCTTATGCATATGTATTACAAACGTATAAACACGTTTCAGTACAAAATATAGCATTTACAGTTTTTTAAAAAAGCTAGAAACTTTTGATTGCATTTTGCAGTTAATACACTGAGTTGTAGTAAACTCTTCAAGTTTATTAAATGCTTGGAAAATAGCGTCACTTACGTTCTGCTGTCCTTCAACAAACCATCTCAAGTCTTGAATGTAATTTGATGCCTGTGAAGCTGTTGGAATCGGTATCTCTGGAAGTTCTAGCTGGTCCCCTTCTTCATCTGAAGATGCACCATCATTTCTTTTGTTCATAACATCAGCCACGATCTCCGCATCTGTCTGTTCACCGCACACTGCCAAGTCTTCATCCATGTTTACAAACTCTTCGTAACGAATGCCTGCGTCATGTCCAACATCTTCCCAGTTATCCACAGTGGGTACGACTTCTCTAGCACCTTTATTCTCCTCTTCACCTTCAATGTGGCAGAAACCACCTTTACGAAAGCAATTAGCAATTGTTTTTTGCGTAACTTGGTCCCAAGCACTGTTGCACATGCGGGCAGCTTGAAGGATGTTAATCTTGATAGTATTTTCGTGCTCATCTAAATACGCACTGACAGAATGTTTTGGACCACAAGCCGTCTGTAAAAATGCTTAAACTTTTTTATTACACCTTGGGCCATAGGTTGAACTACTGAAGTCATGTTTGGGGGGAAAAACACATCCTTTACATTTTCCATCACAGGAATAGTGTTGTGCGCTGTACAGTTCTCAATAAACAAGACGATTCTTCTGTTTTGATTCCGAAATTTCCTGTTGATTTTCAAAAGCCAACTTTCGAAAATTTCACCTGTCATCCAAGCTTTATTGTTTGATTCATATTTAACTGGTTTTGTTTTTACATTTTTGAAACAATGTGGGTTGGCTGACTTCCCTATCATTAGCAAAGGCAGTTTTTCCGAGCCATCCATGTTTGCTCCGACTAAAAGTGTTATGCGCTCCTTGCTGTGTTTGCCGCCACTAAAACTTTCTCCTTTAAAAGCAAATGGTTTGTCGGGGGTGCATTTGAAGAATAAGCCCGTCTCATCTACGTTAAAAATGTTTTTAGCGTCTCTATCAGAAATCATTTGCAACAAATCGTCTTTCCATGAATTTGCAGCTTCAACGTCAACAGATCCACTTGCCCCACAAACAGTTTTGAAAAACATGCCATTCCTTTCTTTAAAACCATCGAGCCAACCAGTGCTGGCCTTAAAATCATTTTTCCCTAAGCTAGATGCGAATTCATCAGCTTTGGCTCTGATGAGGGGCCCACTGACTAGAATTTTTTTGTCCCTTGCTTGCTTAAACCACTTCACTACACATTCATCCATGTCAGGATTTTCTGGTCCTCGCGCTCTTTTCCTATCTTTGTCGCTGGCTTTACACACACTATTCAAAATCTTCTCTTTATTTTTTAGATACGTTGATAGTGTATTTGGCGGTATTCCGAATTCCTTAGCAATTTCAGATTTCCTTTTCCACTTCCCGAATAACGGCAACTTTTTCGGCAAATGTCAATGATTTGTATTGGGTCCGTGCTGGTTTTGAAAGAGCCATGATGAACACACAACACAATAAAACTGCACAATAAGCGTCACTAAAACACACCAGTCTGTATATACAGTACTGTATAAAGAAAGGAATGGTCTCTCACTACAGAACACAGCTCGCACAGTAGAAACTCAAAAAGACTTAACCCTTCCACGAATGCAGGCAGACTGAACTGAAAGCAACAGTGAGAGTGGCTGACTTACGAGGCGTGGAACAAGGAACAATGGCGAACGGTACCGTTACATGAGCCAGTCACGTGTCATCGCGAGATACTGGCGCCAATTCCACGAATTTGACACAAAGGACAAGCATCTGTTCACAAAGGGCGATGCCTGCTTGTCTGTTTCCAGTCGTGTCTCTATTGTTACCTGGTCTAGCCCATACTGCAGGGGATTTTTTGTAGTTTGAGCAAAATTTGTATTTCGAATTAACCAAAATAAGTTCGAATTACAGACGACGTTTTTGCATGGTTTTATATAGGATATTCAAGGGACCACGGTAAAAGTTCGAATTATCCACGAATTCGAATTATGCACATTCGAATTAGCCAAGTTCTACTGTAATGGGAAACAAACGTTATAACTTACATGGGCGTTATACAACAGTGCATGCCAATTTCGAAAGTAAATATCCCTCAAAATCTAAAATCAGGAAAGAAAAGGTACTCTCATTAAAAAAGTATGTTTCACTTGAGCAAAAAACTTTGTTTAACGCTGTAACAAAAAATGAACTTACCACAAAAGCTTCTTATCTCATAACAGAAATCTTGGCAAAGAAAATGAAACCTTTTACAGACGCTGAAATTGTTAAAGATTGCATTGTTGCTGTGTGTAATACATTGTTTTCGAACTTACCTAACAGTAAACAAATCATGAGTGAAGTAACCAAACTTCAGCTATCAGATTCTACATGTGTAAGGAGATGTGAAGATATGTCTAGCAATATTTTTTGACATGTTATGGATGATTTACAAAAATGCATATGCTTCAGTCTTGCTCTGGACTCGTCTACTGACATAACATCTACTTCACAATTAATTTCATTTGTAAGATATATTTTGCCTGATGGTGAAGTTAAGGAAAACTTTTTAACTTTAATACCCATGACCGGATGAACCCGAGGTATTGATTATTTAGAATCAGTGTTAAAGTTTTTTAACAATCATAAAATTGACATCAACAAGCTTTTTTCTGTCTGTAGCGACGGTTGCCCATCCATGGTGTAATTATTTACCTTTAATTACAATAATTAATTAACTGGTTATATTTCATGTGAAGTGTATATTAAGATATCGGGCGCCATGTTGCCAACTGAAACACAACATATATGTATATAGTACTTACCTAAGGTCAGAATTTGTGTTATACGAACTAGAGTCGAGGAACGTATTACCTGAAATAATTCACTCGTGTTTCTGTTTGTTACCATTGAAATTACCTTTTATTTTTAATCATGTACAAATGATTGTGAGTGTAAAACAAACACGTTACTGTCCGCTATGTGGCGTAATTAAATTCTTCAAGTTAAATTTCCCCTTAAACATTTCTCAAGCCCTCCAAAATACATATGTTTTATAATATGAAAATGTTAAACATATTAAACATGTATATATATATATAAATTTATTTTGGCACAACCCAGCACTTTTTAATAATATATTATTATCCACTCTTTCCCCCCCCCTCTCTCTCTCTCTCTCTCTCTCTCTCTCTCTCTCTCTCTCTCTCTCTCTCTCTCTCTCTCTCTCTCTCTCTCTCTCTCTCTCTCTCTCTCTCGTACAGTTATTTATTACGAGCTCATTTAAGTTAATGGTATACCAAGTTAATTTTGTTATTTAATTATTTTTGGTCATATTAATAAAGATATATATATTTTTGAATATAAAATTTTATATAATTTGGTTGCAGCCAATGATACTTAGCTGCACTTCCTATATTTTTGCGTTATGGACATCGAAAACATCGAATTCTTTGATCACACACTCTCGAATCTGGACTGTCACATCGTCTTTGATCACACGCTCCCGAATTCTGTAGCGTCCCGTCTAGATCCCAATTTTGCCGAATTTGTAGCGTCCCATCGTGAACTACAGGCTTCTGATGTTTAACTCAAAAATTTAACTGTTATTAATAGACTTTTGGTGGTGTAATATTTAGATAACCACACTTCGTGAATTCGCCGGCCGTGTGTATTGACCTGGCGGCCCACTTCACGGTCGCGATGAAAATGACAATGTTTCACCACTGTGCATTGCAGAGGTGGGGCAAAACTACGTCACTGGTTCTTTGTTCAAACGGCCAAGCCTAGTTAAATACAATGCACCTTGCATTCCTTCGTCTGACGTAATCATGGGTTGGTCTTGTTTACTTGTTATTGTGACAAACAGTTTTTTGCTACTTTTGTAATTTTCCACTGAATTCGACACAAATCCTGTTAACTCGGGATTGCGTTGTTGAAAATTCTCACCAAAACTCTTATAGGGAATATAAAATAAAATACAATAATTATGTTTTGGAACCATAGTTTCTCAAAATTATTAGGGTACCAGAATTGTACCGTCACAATGGTTGGAGCACATTCAGGATTAATTTCTTTGTTGAAAAAACACCTTAAAAATGAAAACTTATTAAGTTTTCATTGTATAATTCACCAAGAAAGCCTTTCAGTAAAGTTTGGCAAAGAATTGAATAATGTAATGAATAAAGTGGTCACAATAGTAAATTACATAAGATCACATGAATTGAATCACAGAATGTTTCAGGAGTTCCTGAAAGAACTCATATCTCAGTACGGCGATGTTTTGTATCACACTGAGGTAAAGTGGTTGAGTAAAGGAAGGGTTTTGGAAAGATTTTTTCAACTTCGACATGAAATAACCCTCTTCCTAAAGGAGAAAAAAGAATTCCCTGAAACTTATGATTTCAAATGGTGGTTGGATGTGGCCATACTTACTGATGTCACCAGTATAATTAATGAAACTATGACAAAATTGGAGGGAGATTATAACAAAATTGTTACAAAAATGATGTCAATAGTATTTTCTCTTGACGAGAAACTATCCATGTATTCAGAGGAGGTTACATATAATTTTCATTTAAACTATGTTTTCAGTAGACAAATTGTATAACTCAAAATATGTTATGTTAATTCTTCCCTTTTTCACTACATTAGATCATGTCAGTTAATTTGAAACTTCTCTATAATCTCCTTATTTTTTATATTTAACATTTGTTTCCAGCAACTCTAATACATCCATATCTATTATATGTATTGTATTAATTGATAGATATATTTAATTGACTTGCAGATGGGTGTTTATGGCTTGTCCAAAAGGAGTTACCAGAGAGTAAAACATTGACAGAAATTTTTCTTTCACTGAATGAAGAGTGAGTATTGTCTTGTAAATAAAAATTAAACTTTTCAGAATTATAAATATGTATAAAAATGTACCCTATTGTGTGTGTGCACGCTTAACGTAACCTATTCACCTGAAGTAATTGGGTTGTAATATCATGTGCCTTGTATTTTTATAAAATGTCATAAGTGTTAATAGTTTTGCAGTTTTAATATTTGTTAGTTTTATGTTACGTTTTGGACAGAATTTAAAATTGACGTTTGTGACTTTTTGTATTACATGTTTATTAGCATATACTTAATTAGTATAATTAATTCAGTGAAAATGATTAGATGTTTGTATTAAAAAATGTTTTGTTTTGTGTTAAAAAAATGCAGTGGGATACGTGAAAAGAATGTTTCAAATGGCCGTACTGTCGCCAGATGGAGTATTGCTTCTATTTTGAGTTGTGTTAAAGTCAGGAGTAATCCATTTGCTGTACAGTTGACATTTGATACTGTTTGTAAAGACAGGCAGGAACGAACTTACATTCTGGAACATGCAGATGGTCAGGTATGTATGTATACACTTGTAAACATTTTTATTACTTTAAATTATTCTTGTTATTATTGGTATTGCTATAAACTTAAAATTTTGCAAGTGTTGTCATTTTACTTAATTACTTTTATTATAATCAAACATTTTAAATAAATTTATAATAAAAAATAAATATAATAATTTATATACAACTTATTTTTGAGAAATGTGATAAAACTGGTCATTGAATTATAGAGGCGTAAGCTTGTAAAATATTACTTACAAATTGATCATTATCATCTGCACATCATGGCATAGACAAAGTCTGTATTTTCCACCTTCAAAGATCCTCCAGCCACGTACAAACTGTACAGAAAAATTAATAGTTAAAGACTTCATTCTATCTCAGATATTTTATTTCTTGATGAACAGGCAAGGTTTTGAAAGGGCCATTCTTGTATTGGTGGGAGCATAATCTGCGAAAATATTAATCGCAAAAAGAAAGGAATTGAAATTGCAGACACGCCTTGTCTTCATTGGCTATGAGGAGGCTTTTGATGGTTTTAACCTATCCATTCTGTGTGACATTATAGTCTAGATGGATTATCCTAAACACTTTATTAACATTATAAGGAGCTTGTATTATCATACAAGGACAGTATTGTCTGAAGGAGATTATTTGACAGAGAAGATTTACATTAAACAAGGAGTGTGGAAAGGATGTAGATTATCTCCGACATTGCTTAATATCTATATGGAATGACATAGTTAGGTAGTGAAAATTAAGAGTTATCCCAAGAATAAAAATATATTTAGAACATATTTGAATACAACACTGTTTGAAGATAATTAGATAATCATCCAAAACAATGAATGGAAGCTTCAGAGGTTGATGCTTCAGTTACAAGTCTCTTCAAGTTACATCATGAAAATTTCTATGGCTTTTTTGGGAAAGTATTCTTTGCAAGTTAAAATTATATAATAAGAGTGTTGAGCAGGTGTCACATTTGTGTTATCTTGGTTGTAACACACTTATGATGTAGATCGTGAGGTGATCATAAGTTGGCCAAGTTTCAGTCAGTGTGTGTAGTAATTCATCAGGCATTGTCAAGGAAAACAAGGGAAGAGGCTCGACTAAAATTTTATGAGGTGGTTGCTGTGCCAGTGTTGTTAGATGGTTCTGAAACTTGTATTCTGGTAAAGAAACATCTTTGTAGAATACAGGCATCAGAGATAAGATTCTTGCGATCTGTTAAATACTGCACACAGAAGGAGTAGACTTTATAACGAAGACAGTGAAGACACATGCAAAATTTTTGCAATTTTTTGTAACAGACAGTTGAAGATTTTTAGTATATTCAAAATTGCTTCATGAGAAACAAAGAAAGACGGATAGCTCATCGGAATAGGATGGCTGATGGTAGGTTGCTCCAGAAAGTTTGGAAATACAAGCCTATTGGACCCTGAAGTATAGGAAGATGTAGCAGGATGTGGCAGTGGTTGTCCCTACCTATGTGTGGGTGGGATGGGGGTGTTTACCTCCACATTGTCATTAAAAATGTGTGTGTCCTGATGACGGGTGGGTTCTGATATGAGGATGGATAACACTGGAAGGTTCAAAAGTGCATATCAGTAGTTGTCTATATACTGGTGTACAACAATTTCATTTTGTGTTTATGAATATATCCACTAATAAAAGTTAATAATGTAAAAATTGTTTAGCTTTTGTAGCAAGAGTTTTTAACAACAAGATGCTATTTGCCCTATGGAAGTGGATGTATTTCCTTTGGGACTGGAACAGGTGATTTGCCTACTCTGTGATGGAAGAAGAAGAATAGAAAGAAAAATTTATATAATCTCCTTCCCCCCCACACACACACTTATGGGTCATTTCCATTTAAAATGTACCTCTTTAAATGGAAATAAGGTATATTTTCATTCAGTTTGTAATTTTTTATATACGAGCATAGTGGTGCATAGCCATTGAAATACATGTAAGATTTTTCGAAAATAAAATACGCATGTTCCATATTACATGTAAGCTCCTTTTTTTTAAAATAAAAATCTTATTACAAGTAAAATCTGAATAGAACTATTAAACTAAATTAATATATTTATGCATGTAAAAGTAATAAGTTTCAGTAACATCACATGTATGTTATGTGTAAGTTAATGCCCTATTGTTGAGTAACCGTTAGCACTGTGAATGCTATATACTGAAAGCTAGTCATACATTAACCAGTGAATCTTAGCATACTTAGTTACAGTGTCAATACATTAGGCTAGGATTGCCTGAATTTCTGTTTCTTCAATTACAATGATAATGGTGTGTGTGTGTGTGTGTGTGTGTGTGTGTGTGTGTGTTTGTTTTTGTTCTGTTGTGTTCTAATGTAATTGTACTGTAAGAAGTAAATATATTGTAAGTGAAGAAGTGAAGGGTAATATTATAAGACAGAATTTTCTTTAGGCTCTGCTGCAGAAAATCAGTGGAGAACTGGAATCACGTTCTTTAAGTGCTATGAATCAAGCTGCATTCAAGTGTATGAAATGTTCATCGATCTTCTCACAGGAACTCAACGCCAGGCACAAAACTACTCTAACACAGAGTATGCTCTTATTATTGTAATATTTTAGTAACAAATTGTTAAATTTAGTCATTGTTTTTTAGCATTGTATCATAGTTTAGCAGTATTTAAACATACTTGCTAAAAGCAGGATAGTCAAATGTTATATTAACGTGAGTTTAAACTATTTAATGAATTTTCTGTTAGGTTTAGACATGTATCTTCTTATTTGAAAGTTGATTTCAATGTTTCATTCAAGCTTGATACAGCTTCTTTCTTTTGTCATCTTACTTTTCTTCTTTTATTTTTATATACTTCAAGGCTAAGTTGGTATTCTGATAACTGCCTCATTACCAGATACCCTAAATTTTTTTTCCTGGTACCGTCTTCTTCTGTGAGTATAATTTATAACAATTACATGTACTTCCTCTGCTCAAAGTGTGTTCTTTTATCTTACTCAGTCCTTGACTAATCGAGTAAAATGCAAGGTGTGTTTGTAAAAAGACCAAACTTTTTGAAGAGTGTGCCAACTGAAAATAGCATATAGAGAGTGCTGCAATTGTTGATCATTTATAGAATTAATAGATCATTACACTTTATAGAAGAAAATCACAAATTTGTTAATCAGCTTAAAACTTTCAACAGTGTAATTGAAAGAAGACTTGTAGAGGAGTTGGAAATTTTGAAGGAAAGAGATAAAGTTTTGAATAGTTTAATGAACAAAACCATTATTTTTTTAAATAAAAAAAAATTGTATTATATAATTAAAAAGTAAAAGGATGTAGTAGGATTTTCAGTGTTAAGATTAGGAAGGAGGTAATATACATAGAATATACAAGAAATAATTGGAAAGTAGTGACATGGGTAGTTGACATGCATGTTGTTAATGAAAATGTGTATGTCCTTGTTAAGGGGTGGGTAAGTGGGTAAGTAGGTAGTGCATGTATATATATGTATAGTCTTATGGTTGTTTGGTTGTTAAAATGTGTTTCTGATCTGAGAGTGGAGAACACTGCAGGGTTCGAAAGTGCATGGTGTGCAACAATTTTATTTTGTGTATGTGAATATATCCACTAATAAAAGTTGATAACTTAAATATTGTTCATTATTTGTAGCAAGACTTTTTAACAATGAAATACTATTTGCCCTATTCCACCGCGGGCATTAATTTTTAAAGTACCATATTGGCCCGAATATAAGACAATTTTTTTCCTTAAAATGCCCTTCCAAAAACCATACTCGTCTTATATGCGCAACCTAACATTTAAAAATTTCGTGTTAAGTGCCTAGCGAATTTTGTAACACTCGCCAGATCCACACCCTTGCCATGTGCGTTGCGTGAATCAACATGCGCGTTTTATAATGAGCTCAAGGTCAAGCTCAAGGTGAAAATCCCAAGCACACTCTCACCACTGTGCTGAAGAACCGTATTGTGTAACAGACGTTAAAAGTTGTTCACTTTAAGGCCCCTTTCATGCATCCGATTCAAATCGTACGATAAGTTTTGCATCCGAGTTGACTCCGATTTTTATCAGGCATAAAAAATATCATAAGTGGGCATGAACAAACTCTCTCAGTATGGTGTAAGCCATCATCAGTATGGAAAATGAATCCGTGCGTGTTGTATGCCATACTGGTCGTGTATATTGGTTCGTTTTTATAAGCTTCGGAAGTGGGATCCCATAGTGCTCTTCTGTTCTGAATTTTGTCAGTGAGCCTTTCTATTGTAACGTCTTCCATATTTACAAATCAAATTAATAAAATCACACCACGACGTGAATGCCACTGATTACTTGGCATAACTGGCCTCATTGACGCTAGCCAGGAAGGTTGGCAGCACTGATGTCTGAAAGTCACATGATAAAAAACGCACACGCATGTGCATAAATGAATCCATTACGGCCCACGTATCTTAACAACTCATCCGATATTTTATTGGATGCGTTTCCTAGGACACCACGGTATGTTTTTTAATACGGAACGATAAATTTATTGTACGACAGTGCATAAAACAGCCCATTTGTTTAGCAAACTTGGGCTGGTGTAAACGCATGATGTGTAAACGTTTGGGTCTGTGTTTACAACATCGCAACACCAAATTAAAATTGAAAGTTAAGGGCATATGTGCAGAAACCAAGTTAGGATGGACGAGTCCACTTTGAAATTGTGAACGGCGGGAGGGTAACGGATAATCGGCTGGTAGGCAAATGAAGGTATTGCCAACTTGCGTGTGATGTTTTAGTTACCCGTACATTGTTAGTTACTGTGTGACGTACTATCTCAGTCTTGCATTTGTTATTATTTCAATTTATTATTAATTGTATCGTTGTTTTACAGTCACTTATTTTTATTAATTATTTAATTTTTTGGTTAATTTCTATTGGTACTTTTGTTCTGTAATTACATATTTTCATAATTATTTGTGTTATCATCCAGTAACGATATTTGTTAAAATGGATACTTCTCCTTCAACTACCAACGACAGGAAAGTTATTCATAGTCAAGCACGGGACGTAATAATAAACAGTTTTTTGTTGTCCAGGATTAAAAAGATTCTTGCAATTAAATTAATATGAAGAACGCGTTCCTCCTTTATGTAATGATAAACTGTAGAGATATTCGAGTGTAATTAAGCAGTGGAAGTGTACAGTTTGCAAATTCCATTGCAATAAGAATGGTCAGAAAGGCTGTAGTTTTTTACATCTCAGCAGTACACAATGACAAAACCAGACAACACTCAGATATGTTTATAAAACATTCTGATATGTAACAGCAACAAATTCCGATATGTGAGAACAGTACATTTCATTTGCTTGATTTATATAGTAATACAATTACAATATTATTATATACATCCACCAAAATCAGTAAAGTTTCAATTTTTTTAAATTATTGAATAAGGCCTTTTCGAAATTATTATAATTTCATCATCAGTTCACAGTAAAGAATGTTGTTATTTGTGTCCATTATATCTCACTGCACTTCATATTGAATCTTCCACTGCCATCATTATTTGGTGTAACCAAGCAAGTCATATATTGAAATAGTTGATCATTTTTGAATAATGTCTGCTGATTCATTAATTTTTTATATTTTTTATGTAGGTATGTATATTATTATAGAATATTATAGATTCTTCAGGTATAAGCTATATATATAGTTGTATTGATATGGTGTGTAGTGTGCTTGCAGATACGCTCCGGTATCTGCTATTATGTTGTTTTTATAAAACTGCTCCAATTATAATTATTAGGAGTTATTAGTGTGATTGTATAATCTGTATAAGTGTCTATGAATAATTCACTCTTCTGATTTAAGTAGGTTTCGCGCACTTTTTGTTGTATGCCTCCCTCACTTACCACAAGTATCTGGTTCAGTCCTGTTCTGTGACGGTTGTTGCTGAAATACATACACTTAAAATGCACACAAATATTCAATTTGAATATTCAAAACAGTTAGTACACACAATATGAATGAATTAGCACATATAGGTAATACTTTAAATTACTCTCTGTTTGAATTCTTCCGCCACCTTTGGTAGAACTGATTTAAAAGAAATAATTTAATTTATATTTGAAATGATACTCTTGTTCATAGGTAAATAAGTGAAGGTTTATTAACAATTTTAAAATGGCAAATTTCAAAAAACAATTAACAATCATTTTGGCTAATAATCCTTTACATAATAATTACAATTGATTAATTTTAACATAAAACTCTGTCCAGGCTCAATGCTGGTAGTCCTGTCTTTGGTACAATAATTTGAACTTAATAGGTTATGTTTTCTTGTCAATGTATTATCAGGTTGTTAGGTTCTTTGAGGATACATGATATCAGTGTCAAGATGTAATATTAATAGAATTAAGAAAATTGAACAATGGTTAAAAAATAACAAATAAATATCAAAACAATGAAAATTAATACCATATGTATGGTAAGTATGTTATTATCGTACGCTTGGATGCGCACGCACCTTATAAAACTCTATAGCAGGCGTCAAGCTCGTGGCTTGTACAGTTTCAATGTATCGTTTTATTTTCAACAATTAGTTTGATATATATATATTTTCAAGAGAAAAAATCAATAAAATACAAAAAAAACTCTTGATATGATTTCTATTTGGTTTGGAAATTATTTGAGAACAGATGCAACAGTTAAATTAACAAGCTACCGCTACCATTTTGAGGTTAGCTATCACAGGTAATGCTATTATGGTAAATGATTTCTTAACAGTCAACATTTCTTAATTTATATTTTCTGAACACATTATTAATAACATTTTAACATGTTATTATTAGAATTGCTTTTATACTTTTGTACGAAAGTTAATGTTATTTATTTCAAAACATCGAAATAATCAAGACAAATAAGTTTAGTCAAAAAAGTGACTAAATGTTAACTCTTGTAATTAATGACAATTACTTCAAACATACTTTTTACTTCCATATTCCTTAAGGAATGGAAGTATGGTGATGGCAAAAAAAATCGTGTTCGAGATTATTGCAGATTCTGATTCTACTACACTCAAAACATGAAAAAAAGTCGTTTTCCGAAAAGTGTCTGTCTGTCTGTCTGTCTGTCTGTCTGTCTGTCTGTCTGTCTGTCTGTAGATTTTTTTTCTATGGCAAACGATAACTGCCGCAAATTCAAACAGAATCAAATAATTTTTTGCATACAGCCCGGTTTTGCAGAGTTCTCGCGACCTATTGTTTTTGGTGAAGATCGGTTGAGGGAAAGGGGTAGTTTACCTGCAACGGTTTTTTTTTAGCAAGGGTAATTTTGTTTGTTTGGCAAACGATAACAGCCGCAAATTCAAACAGAATCAAATAATGTTTCGCATACAGCCCTGAATTGTAGAGTTCTCAAGACCTATTGTTTTTGGTGAAGATCGGTTAAGGGAAAGGGGTAGTTTACCTGTAACGTTTTATGTTTTAACAAGGGTATTTCCTATGGCAAACGATAACAGCCGCAAATTCAAACAGAATGAAAAGATTATTTGCATACAGCCCTAAATTGTAGAGTTCTCAATACCTTTTGTTTTTAGTGAAGATCGGTTAAGGGAAAGGGGTAGTTTACCTACAACGTTTTTTTAACAAGGGTATTTTCTATGGCAAACGATAACAGCCGCAAATTCAAACAGAATCAAATAATTTTCTGCATACAGCCCTGATTTGTAGAGTACTCAAGACCTATTGTTTTTGGTGAAGATCGGTTGAGGGGAAGGGGTAGTTTACCAGCAACGTTTTTTATCATGCGTATTTTCTATGGCAAACGACAACTGCCGCAAATTCAAACAGAATCAAATAATTTTTTGCATACAGCCCTGATTTGTAGAGTACTCGCGACCTATTGTTTTTGGTGAAGATCGGTTGAGGGGAAGGGGTAGTTTACCTGCAACGGTTTTTTTTATCAAGGGAAATTTTTTTTTTTTGGCAAACGATAACAGCCGCAAATTCAAACAGAATCAAATAATGTTTCGCATACAGCCCTGAATTGTAGATTTCTCAAGACCTATTGTTTTTGGTGAAGATCGGTTGAGGGAAAGGGGTAGTTTACCTGCAACGTTTTTTTAACAAGGGTATTTTCTATGGCAAACGATAACAGCCGCAAATTCAAACAGAATCAAATAATGTTTTGCATACAGTCCTGATTTGTAGAGTACTCAAGACCTATTGTTTTTGGTGAAGATCGGTTAAGGGGAAGGGGTAGTTTACCTGCAACGTTTTTTTATCAAGCGTATTTTCTATGGCAAACGATAACAGCCGCAAATTCAAACAGAATCAAATAATTTTTTGCATACATCCCTGAATTGTAGAGGTCTCAATGACTTTCGATTTTGGTGAAGATCGGTTAAGGGGAAGGGGTAGTTTACCTGCAACCTTATACGTTTTAACAAGAGTAAAGTACTTGAAAATTTATTTAAACTTTTTGAAACAATGGTAATTGTTAAAAATAAAATAATTTTGTTGCCAAGCAATAAAATTATAATTTTTTCATTTTAATGTAATATAATATTTTTCATTTAATACAGCAATAAAAAGGCAGGTAAGACACAGCCTGGCTGTTTGGCTGAAAATGATTTTAAATATAAATCTTAGAATATGGAAGTCATGTATGGTTCTCCATACCGATATTTATAATTATGAAAATTAATTAAAATATTTATCTAATATTTTAATAAGTATAAATTTACATTTCTTGGAATTCCAATAATTCCATTATACGTTTAACCTTTCGCTAGTACTCGACTCGCGTAGTATCCATATATGTCTATTTAAAATTATTATTTTTTAAATCAAAGTTATTTAAATAAAATATTGTACTCCCTGTTTATTTATCACAACACACGCGAGTACGACCGGGATTATACACTATCGTACTTGTATAGTTCGGTAATACCGCACATATCACTCGGAAGTATTTTTGTTGTGTCAAGGTTATGTATGTTTATCAACTTATTGTCAATGGACGCGCACAAATTTGAAAATAATACTTTTTCATGGTGTAGAGTTGCGTGACCTGTCCGTCTGAAAGCTGTTTGTAGACTGTTCCATTTTGCCGGAGCGTCTCTTTCGAGTCTGACAAAATGCGTTGATTTGATTGGTTGTAAACACTATAGTCTTCACCCCAAAAGCCTTTGTTTTATTAAAATATTTGGTGTTTTACCAAATTTTGACTTTGGGTTGGAGTTTATGTGACGTAAGCACTAGTGTAAAAAATAATTGAAAAGTTAATAATTACAATAACTTCCTTATTGAACGTCCTATCGTTACATGAGTTATGTCATTGAATTGTAGACATTTTCTTCTTTAATTTAAGTCTAAACAACATTATTTTATTTACATCGCTTCTCTTAATATAACGTTTTTATTAATTATCTTTGGTGTTTCTTATTTTTATAAGTTTTTGTCACCAGATTTAATTATTTTTAATAAAAACACTTTCTAAATAAACACTTGGAGTCCATTTCTCACTTGGTTTAGTTTATTATTTGGAAATAATTACTTCCTTAACAATAGCTCATTATAGCGTCATTAGGCGTCCATCTTTGTTTTTATATAAATGTATTTAAAATGGATTTCCCTTATTTAATACAAGTAATCTTACAATCTAATAATACTAAAACGATTATTTACATGATTTCACACTAAAATATCTTTACATGATTGTATTAAATATAATATACATACTGTCTTATTCCTCTTCTACCTGTCTCATACAATTGTCAACATAATTTTAGTCTTTTCTATGTGAATTATATTATGTATTAAATGTCATTAGTGTACATATATTGTACTTAATGCATTACATATAGTGGTCAGCTTCTAGCTAGTTTAGAACCCTTCAATTCTTTAATAATGGGTTTGTTCCTATTGTGTCTCATCATAGTGGTCATTTATTTTTCATAAAAACAATAATTAAACTGTTATTGTTACATTTTGTTTGTGTTTCTATATTGGTATTAGACATTACTCCTACTTTTGGTAATGTTCTCATTTACTCTTAGACAAATTTATATGTCATATTTTTCCTAAGTAACTTACTTAACATGGTTGGTTTACATCTGATTTCTGTCACTATGGTCAGTTGGTTTCTAATTATTTGCATATATACTGACTGTTTTTATAGTTCTAATCTGTTCTCAAAGTTGTATTGAGTTTCCCTCTAACTACTGGTAATATTGTTAACAATCTGTGTTTAATCTTTAATACACTATTTTCCTTAACTAATGGGCCATACAATGGTCCATCTTACATCTGATTGTTTGTACATGGTTAGTTAGTTTACAACATTTTGTTTATAATACTGTTGTTATTATGTTAAAGATCTGTTCTCAAAACATTACCAGATATTGGTCTTACTACTGGTAATATTGTTATTCACTTTAGTATTGGTTTTGATATTGCACTTTGCCAAACTGAATTGGCATATTTGTTGTATCTTTGCTATCTCTGTTTGCCATTGCATTTGATTGGTTTTATTTACATGGTTGCATTTTAATGCATTATTAGGATGTATTGTTATTTATAACAATTCCTTAATTGATATCATTGTTGATAATCATTTATTTTCATTGATATGTTTGGTTTTCTGTTTAACAGGTACCTTCTCTATGGGTTATGTAACAATGTACCATCTGTTTTAATGCAGTATGTCTCTACTACTTACATGGTATCAGCATGGTATTCCACAATAATATTTTACTTATTTTGTGACACATGTTTATACATTCCTTCTTAAACACTAATACATATCTTATTGTATTATTTATCATATTTTTCTAGTCATAGGTTGAATTCAATTCAATCCATTTTGTTAAACACTAATACATATCTTATTGTATTATTTATCATATTTTTCTAGTCATAGGTTGAATTCAATTCAATCCATTTTGTTTGATACAAGGGTTTTTTATTTGTTGTCAGTTCTTTACAAAAAAAAAAAAAAACATAATTATATTGTCCTATTTTGTTTTATTTTGGTGGTCTTACGATTATCTGTGTTGATCACAACTTTATTAAATGCGTCACACTCATTGTTCGTGTCTATTTGACTTATTTAACATCTTGTTGTTTTCATCATGGAATTAACATATTTTCATATACTTATAAACTTCATCACTATAATTGTTTGTGTGGTTTTATCAGTAGAAATAGTTAATTATTCACATGTTTCACATCTATTAAGTACGCACTGTTATTGTTTGTGTTTCCTTAAATGCTAAACACTGGTTTTCATCCTCACATTTGATAATCATTGTTTCACTTGTCACTTATATAGTCTTTGGTACACGTGGTTTATATTGATTTCTGGTATGATTTATTCATCTTTTCTCTCTCTTCTGAGTCAGCTTTCTTGTCCTTCTTCTTTCTTCTTTCTCGTTATTTTCATCGTAGTCTTATTCCTTAATTGTTCCTCTCGCTGTTTGAGTTTGTTAATCCTTATTTCGTTGTTTCCCCTCACTTTTGGATTTTGTTAATTCTTATTTCGTCGTTTCCCCTCACTTTTGGATTTTGTAATTCTTATTTCGTCGTTTCCCCTCACTTTTGGATTTTTTGGATCCTATTGGGTCTAGTTACTGGTATTTTGTTTTGGCTCATGTCATTTTCTTTTTTATGTTTCGTAGTTGATGTCACTAGGTTGATATTATCTTATTCATAGTTGGATTTTCATATTAACACATTTGTAGATACACACTTTATATACATGGATTTACTTATCTAGATTTATATTCATATTTTTCTCTTACTTGCCGTCCTTTAAACTCATTTTATGTAACTGCCATATTTGGTTATGTTACATATGCCTTCCTTTAAGAATTGATTAATTCTGAGTTATGATTATACTATATTTTTCTATGAAGAATTTATCAATTATTGTACATTCCATGTTGATTCACATGTTTTTTCCATATATCCTTTCGCTTTCTGCTCTTTGAATCATATTTATTTCTTCTCTATGTAATTACTTCCCTCGTTTATTTAGTTCCCTAACATACATTTAGCTGGGGCAGTTTAGAGCGGCTCACTTTGGCTATTCGACTCTACGGGCCATACTAATTTCAATAAATATGGAGGCAAATCATCTCCTTTAATAATAATAAATGATTGCTGGCATTACTCTTCAGTCAATTCATCTCAAATCATTAATAATAATAATAGTGGTCGTTTTTCCGACAAATAATAAATATTCTTGGGATTAATTCACGCATCTGCGGTTTGTACATTGTGATTCTCTCTTTTCTTGATTCAACTTAACTAATTCTTCACATATCATAGGGATATTTTGTTTTACATTTCCTCATTGGTATACTCTCATGATTTTCTTCGTTAGTATATTCTTTTTTATTCTTCTTCATCATAGATTAATCTCTTCATTCTGTGTTACCTTGAACGTCATTTGGTCATAATCTTCGTTCCAAATTTATTCTTCTAGATACTATGTACTAGTACATTCATTTTTTCTTTCCTCTTCCAGGTTTTAGTTGGTATTTGTACTTCATGTAATGTTGGCTTTTCTTTATTCAAATACAAATTTGTCGTGTGTGGTTGTTTCTCTACAGTAATAATGTTCATTTGGTTTATTCTTCCAACTCTCCTTTTTCTTATAGTAGTACGGGTGAGATGTTGTTGTTCTACTGGTTGACGTGGCTCTTGGAAATAATTTGTGCCAAGGTTGTAGTGTGTCGTTCTCGTATTGACATCTTTTTTATAGTAGTAGTACGGGTGAGATGTTGTGATTCTACTGGTTGACGTGGCTCTTGGAAATAATTGGTGCCAAGGATGGTGTGTGTCAGTCTTGTATTGACATCTTTTTTATAGTAGTAGTACGGGTGAGATGTTGTGATTCTACTGGTTGACGTGGCTCTTGGAAATAGTTGGTGCCAAGGATGATGTTTGTCAGTCTCGTAATGACATCTTTTTTATAGTAGTTTATCATTAATGAATACAATGTTCTGATTCCTTTACATAAATTCTCTGGGATCATTTTTTCCCACATTATAAAATGACAATATACATTCAATGTTTAATACATAATTACATAGTTACTTTTCATTTAATATAAACATATAATAATCTTTATGACAATAATTCACCCTTTTTCTTCAGTCAATATCTATTTTTATAATCATATTTTCACTTTTCATTTTGTAAATAACAATAATCTTCATGGCCACATTTCATTTTTCATCTTGATATAGTCAACAGTTATACTCATAATTATCTTTTTATTTTACACAACAAACATTTTCATCCTTTACATAGTATCAATAATAAAATAATCCGTATCGCTCTCTTTTCACTTGTAATTTCATACTTCAATTGTCAATATATTTTTTCATGGAAGTTTGATTATAGGTACCCTTTATCTTTTTTGTAATAGGGTTCTGCAATTCATAGGTGTTGTTTAGATTGTTTTTTGTTACAGTATATGGTCTGGTATATAGTAGTAGTAATTTCTTTGCAATGCCCTCGATAGTACTTGGGAGTTCTCGATTTTTGATTAGCACTTGGTCTCCCACTTCGTATTTTATAATTTTGGGCTGCAATTTTTTGTATTTAATTCTCAGCTTCTGGGCTCTTTCAACCGCATTATTATAGAACTTGGTTTGGTTAAACTTGATCTCTGCACTTATTGGAAAGTTAATTATTTCTGTGATCTCTCGGGGTGGTCTTTTTTCGTGCATTGCCATGTATGGTGTTTCCTCAGTTGACTGATGGTATGCGAGGTTTAAGAAGTCTTCAGCTGGGGATAAATATTCCTCCCACTTCCTGTGCTGGCTGTGACAGTAGGTTCTTAAAATCCTTCCTACTTCCCTCAACACTCTCTCAGCAGGGTTGCTGTTGGGGTGGTACACCGATGTCTTATACGTTTTGATTCCCAGATGGAGCAGTGTTTCCCGCCATTTCCGTCCTCGAAACTGCGTTCCGTGATCTGTAATTATTGATGCTGGTCGACCCACTTCGGGTATGTATTTGTTTATAACTACTTCTAGTATCTTGCTTGTCGTGGCTCGATTAAGTGGGTATAGCTTAGTATATTTTGTATAGTGGTCAAAAATAATAATGATATATTTATACTGGTGTCTTCCACCACTCCGTGGAAACGGCCCACAAATGTCCAGGAAGATTTTTTCTAATTTTGTCACAGATGTTATCGGTATCATCACTCCTTCTCGCTTTTCCTTACTGCATTTGACTAGCTGGCAAATATGGCAATTCTGTATATATCTTCTTACCTTCCTATTCATGTCAGTGAAATACACATGTTCTTGCAATGCCTTTACCACCTTCACTGCGCCCATATGACCATATCGTATATGATAGTCGATGGTCAAATCTTTCTCTAGAACCTTTGGGATAACTATCTTCCAGTCTCACCATTTTTATTGCTTTTGGTGAACACCAGTTGATGATGAGTACAGTAATACTGTTTAATGTTTGCATCGTTGTCTGCTAGTTTTTTAATAATTATCAATATTTTGGGATCTTGTTGTTGCTGTATAGCTATATCTGACAGTATTTTAGTAAGCTCAGATTTATTTTTTAGCAAGTGGTAGACCTTCGCGATGGTTTCCCTCTCTCCTTCAAATGTTTGGGCGTCGATGTTAATCCGGGACAACACGTCTGCAGCTGTGTTGCTTTTTCCCGGTATATATTCCTACTGTATATTGTACTCTTGGAGTGTGAGAGTCCATCTTGTCAATCTTCCGTGTTTCAATTTACAATTCTTGAGGAATGAAATGGATTTGTGATCCGTTCTTACTGTCACTTTATATCCCAAAATAAAGGTTCTAAACTTTTCGCAAGCGAATACGATACTCAATAATTCTTTTTCTGTGGTGTGATAGTTGCGTTCGCACTTGTTCAACGTACGACTTGCAAAACTGATTACTTCATGGTTCCCGTCTTGGTCTTCTTGATATAGCACGGATCCAAGACTCAAGTCGCTGGCGTCACAGTTCATGAAAAATTGTTTTTCAAAGTTAGGGTGATGTAACATAACGGTTTCTAGGAACTTTTCTTTAATTAACTTAAACGTAGATTCTTGTTCTGATTCCCATTTCCATTTTTCTTTTGATGAGAGCTGTGTTGAAAATCGAGCTGTTAGTTCGGAATAATTCTCTTGAAATTTCCGATAGTAATTGCAGATCCCGAGGAACGATTGCAGTTGTTTCTTGTTCTGTGGGACGGGGAAACGCTGTATTGCCTCCATCTTTTCCTGGGACGGTGTAATTCCATGTTCAGATAGGTTAAACCCCAAGAATTGAGCTTCCTTTGCTATTAATTGAGACTTATCTAACTTCAATGTAATGTGATTATCTTCTAATTTCTGTAAGACCTGTGCCACCCTTTCACAGTGTTCCTCCCAATTGTTGGAGGCGATCAAGAGATCGTCAACATAGACTGTTGTAAACTGCAGTGTATCGTGGCCCAGTATCTCGTCCATACATTTGACGAATATTGCTACCGAGTTTACTAAGCCAAATGGTAGTCTTTTAAAATGGTAATTTCGACCTTCGAAAATAAAGGCAGTGTACTTTCTACTATTCGGATGCAGTTCAACTTGCCAATATCCGCATACCATATCCCATATACTGTAAAATTTTGTACCATAAAACTTCTTTAAGATCTCATCAATTTCTCCAGGTGATGTCCTGTCGTTAATTATGGTTTTGTTAAGTTCTCGAGCATCTAAACAAATTCGTACCGCACCATTTTTCTTTGGTACGGCGACAATAGGGTTGGTGTATGGTGAATTGCTTACTTCGATGATGTCATTTGCTATCAAACGCTGGATTTCTTCCCTTACTGCTTCCTTCAGCGAAAAGGCGATAGGATAAGATTTTCGTTTAAATTCGGTTTGGTCTTTGAATCTTAACTCGCATTGGAAATTTTTGATTTTTCCGGGCGTATCGGAAAATATGTGACGATACTGGCAATATATGTTTATCAGATGGTCCTTTTGTTCCCATGTCAGCTCTTGGCTATTTTGGTTGGTCTTAAATTCTCGTATCTCATTAACCTTGGTCAACCATAAATCTTCCTCTGGGTTATTGTGAAGCTTCTTGTTGATGGCGCCTTCCTGATGTTGGTGGCCTTCCCTAATGTAATATATTACATGTTCTACGGGTGCCTTTTGATATTCTGTTAGCTTGGCTGTCCACTCAACTTCTCCTGTCTTCATCCTTACTGTATTTGTGTCCATGTTAATTATCGCAGTGTATTTTCTGAGTATATCACACCCAATGAGCAGGGTAAACGGTAGCCCACTGGCTACGAGGAATATCATCTGTATCGTGTTGCCATTGCTGGATACATCGAGTTGTACTTGTTGTCTAATCGTCTTATTTTGACGTCCGGTAGCTCCAATGAGTACAATGTTGTTAATAGGTAAAGTGGGTATTGTCGCTTTATTTTCAGATTAGATTCTATCTAACTCCACTTTATCAATCAATGATACATTTGCTCCGGTATCTATCATTGCCGTTGCTTTTATGTTATTGACCTTCACCGCTATGTATGCAATTTCACTATTACTTGTATCGCTGATAGTATTCTCTTTTTCTTCCTTTAAGTCTCTTCTTATATCTTTCAAATAATTATTGGTGTAAGTTTTGCGAAGATTTGGATGGTTTGCCAAAACTCTAGACCCAATAGTCCGGTTCAGTGAGGGTACTACTTGGTTTTTCACTGCCGGTTGGCGTTTAAAGGCAGGTCACTATTCCCGTGCCTGTCTTGCGATGTCGAAGCTATGGGTTCCTGATTCCCAGGCCCATGTCCATTATTGTAGACTGCTGTATTTTGCGTTACTGTTCCTTGACTTCCATTGCTGTCGCTTCCGTTAGATCGGTATCCAGATTCCCGCTCCTCTCTATCGCTGTTGCTGGAGTGACTATGCTGATTAGGGAAACTCCTCCTTCCTTGGTAGTAGTTTTGACGATTTCCCCCTCGACTGGCTTGAGTATAGTGCACTCTACGAAAGTGATTATTATGTTGGTTGCCATTGCTTTGTCTTGGGTGCTGGGTTTGGGTGGGTTGGGTATTGGGAGCTTGATTCTGGTACGGCCGGTAATAATTGTTACCTCTTTGGTAGGCTGGCTCTCGCTGATATCCACCTGAATGCTGATTATTATTATTCCCTCTATTATTCACATTGTTGCCCCCTCCGTCTTGACGTGGTATAGGGTGATTTTGGAATCTCGGTGGGTGATTGTGATTTCTTCCCGGGCTATTCCTTTCGTTGGATATGTTGGGGTTATTATTCCCAGGTCCTCCTCGATCATATGTCTGGGTAGGTCCTTGTCGACTACGTTGGTAGTATCGTTCTCTTTCATGGTTCTCCAACAGTTCGCACATTCCTTGTACTGTTTTTATTTGTGCATTTAGTCTTCCTTGTGAGATGCCTTGATTGAAGTGGTAGGCTAATTTCGTCACTAGGCATTCTTCTGGGATTGCGGGTTCGAGATTCCTGGCCAGGCAAATCTTTCCCAAGAAATATGTTGTCATTGACTGCCTTCCATGTGTATCGAATCTCCCGTTTGTGATATCATCCCTGACGATGTTCTGGGTGGCTTCTGACCAATATTTTTGTTTAAACGCCACTTTGAAGTTGTCATAATTCCCCACTTCGTTACGGGTTGCCGTCCACCAATTGTCGAACGTGCTTTTGAAAGCTTCATCTAACATTCCTTTAATGGTAGTCCATCTACTCTCTCTGTTTTTACGTATGATTTCTTCTATCCGTTCTAAAAACTCTAGCGGATTTTTATAATAGGTCCTGAATTCAATCTGGTCTCTGTTGTCTAGATGAGTCAATCCGGATAGTAAATTTGGTATCGTTTGTATACGATGCATCTCGTCGCGGAGGTCATCTAACTCTCTTCGTTGACGCTCAGTTAGTAGGGTTCTATCATCATGTACCTGCTGCTTAATTGCGTCCACTCTTCCAGATACTTCTTCACACTTGTCTGTTAGTGTTGACTGCGCTGCCTTCATGTTGGTCTGTTCTTGTGTTATCACACTTATCTGTGTACCGTGTGTCCTCTCCATTTCGTTAATGCGTTGATTGATGTCTAACTCTGTTTGTATTAGTCTCAGGCTGGTGCCTTCTCCCTCCTTTCGTACTTCATCCATCTCGACATTAACTTCAGTTGATAGGATGGCCATGCGCTTCTCGATTTCATCAACATTTTCCTTCAATCTTTTTTCTATCTTCTCTTCTGTATCCTTGGCGGCTTCCTTCATCTTGTTACTGTGGATACTTATTTGTTGCCACATTCCTTCATGGTCAGATTGTATTGTTTCGACGTCTCTATTGAACTTAGCCGTGATTTCATCCATTTTCTGGTTGGCCTGATCCATTCTGACTCCCAACTCTGCCAATAACTCCTCTTTCATGATGGCCATTTTCTTCTCCAGTAATTCCTCGATTTTCTTTTGCCCATCTTCCATCCTCCTGTTCGTCTCCTGTATCTGGTTATTGAACTCTTCCTTTAATAATTCTATATGTTTCTGGTTCTCCCTCTGGCCTTCCTCTATTTTCTTGCTTAAATCCTCTTTGGTGGATCGACTGGCTTCTTCTATTTTGCTGTTCACGTCCGCCTTGGTGGAGTTCAGTGATTCTTCCATCTTCTTGCTTAACTCCCTGGTGGATTGGCTATTTTCGTCCATCTTCTTGTTTAAGTCCTCCTTAAGTGACTCTATAGATTTATTGGTCTCCTTGTTGGATGATTTCCGGCTCTCTTCTATCTTCTCCATTACCATTTTGAACATCTCCATGAAGTCGATTTCTCCGGGTACCATTGGTTGTTTGGGTTGGCTGATCTCCGGTGGAGCTTCTTGAACCATCACTTCCGGTTCCTCCATAGGCTGTTGAACCCCCTCCGCCGGTTCAATTTGGTTGTCTTTTACTTTCACTACTATCTCCTCCACATCTTCTGTTGACATAGCCTCCTTCTCTTCCTTTCTGGTTTCCTTCTCTGCTTGCGCCGCCCTTTTCCTTGACGTTGACCTTGATTTTGATCTTGATTTCAATCTGTCTGTATACATCTTGATCCTCTGATAATGTTCCTGCTGTCTTCTCACGAATTAGTATATTTAGGTTATTGGTTATTGTATATCTCCCTAACTCGTGCTCAGACGTTGGGCGCCAATCTATAATGTAATATTATAGATTCTTCAGGTATAAGCTATATATATAGTTGTATTGATATGGTGTGTAGTGTGCTTGCAGATACGCTCCGGTATCTGCTATTATGTTGTTTTTATAAAACTGCTCCAATTATAATTATTAGGAGTTATTAGTGTGATTGTATAATCTGTATAAGTGTCTATGAATAATTCACTCTTCTGATTTAAGTAGGTTTCGCGCACTTTTTGTTGTATGCCTCCCTCACTTACCACAAGTATCTGGTTCAGTCCTGTTCTGTGACGGTTGTTGCTGAAATACATACACTTAAAATGCACACAAATATTCAATTTGAATATTCAAAACAGTTAGTACACACAATATGAATGAATTAGCACATATAGGTAATACTTTAAATTACTCTCTGTTTGAATTCTTCCGCCACCTTTGGTAGAACTGATTTAAAAGAAATAATTTAATTTATATTTGAAATGATACTCTTGTTCATAGGTAAATAAGTGAAGGTTTATTAACAATTTTAAAATGGCAAATTTCAAAAAACAATTAAAAATCATTTTGGCTAATAATCCTTTACATAATAATTACAATTGATTAATTTTAACATAAAACTCTGTCCAGGCTCAATGCTGGTAGTCCTGTCTTTGGTACAATAATTTGAACTTAATAGGTTATGTTTTCTTGTCAATGTATTATCAGGTTGTTAGGTTCTTTGAGGATACATGATATCAGTGTCAAGATGTAATATTAATAGAATTAAGAAAATTGAACAATGGTTAAAAAATAACAAATAAATATCAAAACAATGAAAATTAATACCATATGTATGGTAAGTATGTTATTATCGTACGCTTGGATGCGCACGCACCTTATAAAACTCTATAGCAGGCGTCAAGCTCGTGGCTTGTACAGTTTCAATGTATCGTTTTATTTTCAACAATTAGTTTGATATATATATATTTTCAAGAGAAAAAATCAATAAAATACAAAAAAAAACTCTTGATATGATTTCTATTTGGTTTGGAAATTATTTGAGAACAGATGCAACAGTTAAATTAACAAGCTACCGCTACCATTTTGAGGTTAGCTATCACAGGTAATGCTATTATGGTAAATGATTTCTTAACGGTCAACATTTCTTAATTTATATTTTCTGAACACATTATTAATAACATTTTAACATGTTATTATTAGAATTGCTTTTATACTTTTGTACGAAAGTTAATGTTATTTATTTCAAAACATCGAAATAATCAAGACAAATAAGTTTAGTCAAAAAAGTGACTAAATGTTAACTCTTGTAATTAATGACAATTACTTCAAACATACTTTTTATAATTATGAAAATTAATTAAAATATTTATCTAATATTTTAATAAGTATAAATTTACATTTCTTGGAATTCCAATAATTCCATTATACGTTTAACCTTTCGCTAGTACTCGACTCGCGTAGTATCCATATATGTCTATTTAAAATTATTATTTTTTAAATCAAAGTTATTTAAATAAAATATTGTACTCCCTGTTTATTTATCACAACACACGCGAGTACGACCGGGATTATACACTATCGTACTTGTATAGTTCGGTAATACCGCACATATCACTCGGAAGTATTTTTGTTGTGTCAAGGTTATGTATGTTTATCAACTTATTGTCAATGGACGCGCACAAATTTGAAAATAATACTTTTTCATGGTGTAGAGTTGCGTGACCTGTCCGTCTGAAAGCTGTTCGTAGACTGTTCCATTTTGCCGGAGCGTCTCTTTCGAGTCTGACAAAATGCGTTGATTTGATTGGTTGTAAACACTATAGTCTTCACCCCAAAAGCCTTTGTTTTATTAAAATATTTGGTGTTTTACCAAATTTTGACTTTGGGTTGGAGTTTATGTGACGTAAGCACTAGTGTAAAAAATAATTGAAAAGTTAATAATTACAATAACTTCCTTATTGAACGTCCTATCGTTACATGAGTTATGTCATTGAATTGTAGACATTTTCTTCTTTAATTTAAGTCTAAACAACATTATTTTATTTACATCGCTTCTCTTAATATAACATTTTTATTAATTATCTTTGGTGTTTCTTATTTTTATAAGTTTTTGTCACCAGATTTAATTATTTTTAATAAAAACACTTTCTAAATAAACACTTGGAGTCCATTTCTCACTTGGTTTAGTTTATTATTTGGAAATAATTACTTCCTTAACAATAGCTCATTATAGCGTCATTAGGCGTCCATCTTTGTTTTTATATAAATGTATTTAAAATGGATTTCCCTTATTTAATACAAGTAATCTTACAATCTAATAATACTAAAACGATTATTTA
Source organism: Magicicada septendecula (assembly GCA_034769895.1). Classification (NCBI taxonomy): domain Eukaryota; kingdom Metazoa; phylum Arthropoda; class Insecta; order Hemiptera; family Cicadidae; genus Magicicada; species Magicicada septendecula. The sequence goes on from CM068373.1 coordinate 231,184,379, forward strand.
CATGATTTCACACTAAAATATCTTTACATGATTGTATTAAATATAATATACATACTGTCTTATTCCTCTTCTACCTGTCTCATACAATTGTCAACATAATTTTAGTCTTTTCTATGTGAATTATATTATGTATTAAATGTCATTAGTGTACATATATTGTACTTAATGCATTACATATAGTGGTCAGCTTCTAGCTAGTTTAGAACCCTTCAATTCTTTAATAATGGGTTTGTTCCTATTGTGTCTCATCATAGTGGTCATTTATTTTTCATAAAAACAATAATTAAACTGTTATTGTTACATTTTGTTTGTGTTTCTATATTGGTATTAGACATTACTCCTACTTTTGGTAATGTTCTCATTTACTCTTAGACAAATTTATATGTCATATTTTTCCTAAGTAACTTACTTAACATGGTTGGTTTACATCTGATTTCTGTCACTATGGTCAGTTGGTTTCTAATTATTTGCATATATACTGACTGTTTTTATAGTTCTAATCTGTTCTCAAAGTTGTATTGAGTTTCCCTCTAACTACTGGTAATATTGTTAACAATCTGTGTTTAATCTTTAATACACTATTTTCCTTAACTAATGGGCCATACAATGGTCCATCTTACATCTGATTGTTTGTACATGGTTAGTTAGTTTACAACATTTTGTTTATAATACTGTTGTTATTATGTTAAAGATCTGTTCTCAAAACATTACCAGATATTGGTCTTACTACTGGTAATATTGTTATTCACTTTAGTATTGGTTTTGATATTGCACTTTGCCAAACTGAATTGGCATATTTGTTGTATCTTTGCTATCTCTGTTTGCCATTGCATTTGATTGGTTTTATTTACATGGTTGCATTTTAATGCATTATTAGGATGTATTGTTATTTATAACAATTCCTTAATTGATATCATTGTTGATAATCATTTATTTTCATTGATATGTTTGGTTTTCTGTTTAACAGGTACCTTCTCTATGGGTTATGTAACAATGTACCATCTGTTTTAATGCAGTATGTCTCTACTACTTACATGGTATCAGCATGGTATTCCACAATAATATTTTACTTATTTTGTGACACATGTTTATACATTCCTTCTTAAACACTAATACATATCTTATTGTATTATTTATCATATTTTTCTAGTCATAGGTTGAATTCAATTCAATCCATTTTGTTTGATACAAGGGGTTTTTATTTGTTGTCAGTTCTTTACAAAAAAAAAAAAACATAATTATATTGTCCTATTTTGTTTTATTTTGGTGGTCTTACGATTATCTGTGTTGATCACAACTTTATTAAATGCGTCACACTCATTGTTCGTGTCTATTTGACTTATTTAACATCTTGTTGTTTTCATCATGGAATTAACATATTTTCATATACTTATAAACTTCATCACTATAATTGTTTGTGTGGTTTTATCAGTAGAAATAGTTAATTATTCACATGTTTCACATCTATTAAGTACGCACTGTTATTGTTTGTGTTTCCTTAAATGCTAAACACTGGTTTTCATCCTCACATTTGATAATCATTGTTTCACTTGTCACTTATATAGTCTTTGGTACACGTGGTTTATATTGATTTCTGGTATGGTTTATTCATCTTTTTTCTCTCTTCTGAGTCAGCTTTCTTGTCCTTCTTCTTTCTTCTTTCTCGTTATTTTCATCGTAGTCTTATTCCTTAATTGTTCCTCTCGCTGTTTGAGTTTGTTAATCCTTATTTCGTTGTTTCCCCTCACTTTTGGATTTTGTTAATTCTTATTTCGTCGTTTCCCCTCACTTTTGGATTTTGTTAATTCTTATTTCGTCGTTTCCCCTCACTTTTGGATTTTTTGGATCCTATTGGGTCTAGTTACTGGTATTTTGTTTTGGCTCATGTCATTTTCTTTTTTATGTTTCGTAGTTGATGTCACTAGGTTGATATTATCTTATTCATAGTTGGATTTTCATATTAACACATTTGTAGATACACACTTTATATACATGGATTTACTTATCTAGATTTATATTCATATTTTTCTCTTACTTGCCGTCCTTTAAACTCATTTTATGTAACTGCCATATTTGGTTATGTTACAATATAATTTTACTAACTGTATAATGTCATTTTTATTATTATTTACTTCTACTATTTCCATATTGTTGGTTATATCTGTTATACTATGATTCATATCAATAAGGTGATCTGCTATATTGGAGATTCCCATTTTTTTTATTATTAAAGGCTCTGATATGTTCCATAAATCTCTGTTTGAAATTTCTATATGTTCTACCGATGTATATGTAGTCACAATCATTACACTTTATTTTGTATATTCCACTTAATTTGTACATATCATAGTCTTTTCTATTTATTATTATGTTGTATATACTTTTATTTGGTTTGTATGCATATTTATATTTATGTTTATCCAATTTTGTATTCTTTATAATGTATTGGAGATCTCTATGTGTATTTGTAAGTTAGGTATGTTATATTTTCTACTTTTCTGCCTGTATTTATACTGCTTAATGTTGTTCTGTTGTTTAATATTGTTTTTTCTTTATACTTTTTATTTAATTTGTTTATAAATTTACTGTCATATCCATTTTCTATTGCTATTTCTTTTATGATGTTCAGTTCCTGATATAATTTCTCTTCGTTATTTATGTATTTGTATGCTCTATTAATCATATTATTATATGTATTTATCTTGTGTATCCAAGGATGTGATGAATCTTTGTGTATTGTTGTATTATTATTTGTTTCCTTTCTATATACATTAGTAATTATTTCGTTATCTTTTCCAATTTGAATATAAATGTCCAAAAAATTGACTTTTCTATTAACTTCTTCTTCAAATGTAAACTTCACATTATCATTGTATGTATTTAATTTATTTAGTATTATTAAATGTTCATTTTTTATGTTAGGATTATATATGACCAATAAATGAAACACTAGAAATCATAAAGAAAAAATAAAAAACAATAATGAAAACAACAGCTTCATAAATAACTTAATTATTATAATAAGAAACATATGTAACCAGAATTATTTTACTTTTAATAACAAATATTATACACACCAAAGGATTGGCAATGGGTTCACTCATATCATCAATTATGTCAGAAATTTATATACAGGATTTGGAAAACAAAATTATTTTAGGTATCATATATACGCATAATGTGTTATTATGGAACAGATAATTGGTCATATATAATCCTAACATAAAAAATGAACATTTAATAATACTAAATAAATTAAATACATACAATGATAATGTGAAGTTTACATTTGAAGAACAAGTTAATAGAAAAATCAATTTTTTGGACATTGATATTCAAATTGGAAAAGTTAACGAAATAATTACTAATGTATGTATAAAGGAAACAAATAATAATACAACAATACACAAAGATTCATCACATCCTTGGATACACAAGATAAATACATATAATAATATGATTAATAGAGCATACAAATACATAAATAACGAAGAGAAATTATATCAGGAACTGAACATCATAAAAGAAATAGCAATAGAAAATGGATATGACAGTAAATTTATAAACAAATTAAATAAAAAGTACAAAGAAAAAACAATATTAAACAACAGAACAACATTAAGCAGTATAAATACAGGCAGAAAAGTAGAAAATATAACATACCTAACTTACAAATACACACATAGAGATCTCCAATACATTATAAAGAATACAAAATTGGATAAACATAAATATAAATATTGTAACATCTCGCGGGTAAACTCTTCGAGGAGTCTTTACAATACTTTACTTAATGTAAACTTTGAATGGCTCTTTGAAAATCTCGCTTTCATAAGAGTCACTGTTAATCCTTTATCGATTGTATTTGCAAATGTTCAGTGTCGGTTATAATCTATGTTTAGAGAAATAAAAACTGAAATCGATTGTGTGTGATTTGGGAGGGTTCAATGAAGTTGTTTGACCGTAGTTAGGAGAAAGAGGACCAAGGATATTATCCCCGGAGTATACAATTACTTAATTTCAATTTTAGCCGCTCATGAGACCAGCTGATTTTGACGTCTGCATCCCAATTTGAGGTTAAATAAACCAATTGTCGGTAATACTTTTCCGGCTGTTCGTCCTCTTCTTAGTTTCCTGAAACTCTGTAACAACTACCCTCTACAAGAAATAATACACATTTTATTATTTATAACAAAGTATTCAGAGTATTTATTTATTAAATACACTGATTTTTATCTGCTCCCAATACAAAAAATTATAATCGATTCTCCCTGTCAACACCACATTGGTTCGATCTTATTTGGTAAACACAGCAATTATAACAAAATATTTTTTATCCTTGATAGACTATTAAAGCAATAAAGAATTAATTTATATATTTCCCATGGTTAATGGTAAGTTCTTTGTGTTATGAGACGGTCAGAAATGAATAATAAAATACTACGCTTTACAAAGAAAATTAGATTATATTTGTTTTTTCTATAGTACGTAGTTCCGGGTTTATCCGCTAGAGTACAGGTTATGTTCTTTACTACAGACCCGAAATCATTTAATAAATACTGAACTGCCCAAAGATTCGTTATGAAAGTTTTTTGGTTAAGAAAATTGAATAAAGTTTGTTTCACCTCTTTTCTTGAAGTGTTTACTTGTATGGTGCTGGTTCTAGTGTCGAAGTTATAGCTGTTTTGTAATTTAGTTAAATTTTTCTAAGATACGGTCTCACCAAAAATCTTGAAGTGCAGTCAAACTAGGCCTGAACTGGTAGTTCGATAATTTCAAATTTTTCATTGAATTAAGGACGTTAATGTTGATACTTGAAGGAGTTCTAACATAAGGTGGACACCACTCGTTAATTTTTATTAAATTTTGCACTATTTCCAAAAGTATTCATTAGTTTTTTCAAATTTTAAATGGCATTACACTTTTTCCAAACGTACGTTTTCCCAATCGTTTTAACAATTAAGAATTATCTTGTTAGTTGGTTATTGGTTACTGTTAGTAACCAAGAATTTTTATATCATTTTGTATTGGTGCGTCTATATACTTTTGAGTATATAGGCTGTTTTTAATTATTATAAATTTATTTCTTATTTATAGAAAAATAATCCTTTTTAACTTTTGTTTATTATCCAATTTAATTTATATATGGGTTTTCCTTCTATTTCCTCTTAACTTTATATATAGGTCTTTAATATTTTTATTTCCTTTAATTGTATTTATTTATTATTTGTTATTTGCTTACACTAAACTATTTTCCTCAGCCATTTTGCTCATACATTATTATTTTATATTATTATTATTTTATATCTAACCCTGGGTTATCTTATATTCAAACACAATTATTATATTAAACATAAAATTATACCTAGGTACAAAATCTTTGTGGCCAACACAATACAAATTCTACAAAATTCAAACAAAACACAGAATTGGTCAGTAGCAATATAGTCTACTGCTACAATTAATTGTATCTCCATCTACAGCATAAGTCTGTGAGATGCTCCTTTTAAAACCACTTACTTTCTCACTGTGTACACTATATCTCACTTTGTACCCTTTATATCACTTAATTATAGTTTATAGTGTTTTGTAATACAAAGTAATCTATAGCTATGTATATTATACCCATTTCTGACCTTTATAGTGGGGTGATTACGTTATCATTTTTGGGCATGGGTTATGTAACGTTACATAAAGCCCCCCCACTAGAACAGATTTATTTTTGTTTTACTGGTATCAAATAAATTGTTGACCTCGTCAATCTTCATATTCTTGTTTTATTCTTCGTGATATCTTTTCATTTCGGACTGTTTATACACCTGTTATTCGGTTAATGGTAATAAGCTGGATTTTATATTCAACTCTCTCTCTCTCTCTCTCTCTCTCTCTCTCTTTCTTGGAGGCATATTCGTTAATGATTTAATTTCTCTGGGTATTGATCTTCCACATATTACTTGATAAGGGCTGGTCACACTAATCATAAAAAACTTGTTTTAACACTTATTTTTCTATTTACTTCTATAAATTCGCTTTCTCAATTAAGCTTCTGTCTGCTATCTTCCTTCTATTTTCTACCTTCATACTTCTGGAATCTAATATCACTCTTTTCAGCTATTTTATAATTATCCCTTAAATATTCAATTTCCCTAACATTTTTCCCTATCCTGTGCAGTGGTTCAGTTCGGGTGGCCACTTTGGGTCCATTACTCCGCTGTCCATCCTTACACCTTCTGAGACCAGGGGAACATCATCCCTGCTCAGGAAAATTATTGCCGGAACATTTCTACGGTCAATTCATTATAATAAGAAACTTATAAGTAGTCGATCAGCGACTAATACTAAACACTTTAGGGATTCTTCATACTGTTGCTGTTTGCATTTAATTATATATTTCTTTTTCTTCTTGATTCCTTCTTCTTTTTCATTAACTAATAGCATATAACATTATTGATAGGCATTATTTTAAAATCCTTTTAACTTTACTTCTTCTGACATATTTTCTCCGATATCATTTCTTCTTATATCATCTTCAATTCCGAGAGATTCTAAATTATTGTTGTATTAATTATTATCCTCCTTCAGCTTCATTGTAGTCATTGAATTATTCGTTATTCTTCTTATTTGAGCACATTACCATCAATGGTTTTTATTTATTTAATTTTTCTTCTGTTTGTTACCATCAAAATATTATTTTTCTATCATTTCATTTTAAATCAGTTCTTTATAAATATTATTTAATAATCTGTCCTTACATTATCTTGGTGGTTTGTCTTTTTATTTGAAATTATATTGTTTCGAAATATTTAAAGTAAGTTGTACTTACATAGTTTTTGTTAATTCAAATGGTTGCAAAATATCTTAAGTAAGTTGCACTTGCACATTGTTTGAATTTTGGGGTTTTTATTAAATCATATTGTTCCTGAATAAATTGAGTAAGTTGTCCTTACATAGTTTTTGGAATTTTGGGGTTTTTATTAAATCATATTGTTCCTGAATAAATTGAGTAAGTTGTCCTTACGTGCTTTTGGAATTTTGGGGTTTTTATTTTTCCAGTGGGTTGCTTGGTCGGTTTTCAGAAAATCAGTCCCCTTTTTCTGGTTGGTTATTGTTTAGTTTAACCATAGTCTATTAACTCAGGTACTCCCTTTTCTCGGATTACTGGGGTGTTCGGAATTAATTCTCTCCTTGATAATCTTCTTACCATCCGGCTCTCCCACTTTGCTGCTATGAAACTTTCACTTAAGTACCGGTCTTCAGTTATTGTTTGTTCCTTTTTAACTAACAGGTATTGCACCTCCTCTGACATAACATATTCACTCATTTTTAATAGCATTCCATTCCTGTTTTCCTCTGGATGATTTACCAAAATGTTTAATGATATATTCCGTCTTGATGATCTGACTAATATCTTCTGATGCACTTCAATCGTGGACCCATTTAAATGGGATGTAAACTTAATTATCTCCCTCTGTTCGTTAATTGGGACGTTAAATACATTAATTAATCCATCCTTCCTCATCTCCAATACTTCTTTTATATTTAATATTTTCTTTCTACATATTTTCCTTATTTTCTTGGTCTTCTCTTTCACGGTTTGAATATCCTTTTTGTTGTGGCTATTTTTATTTTCAGATAATATTACACCTTGGTATTCTGTAATTTCTATTTCCTTCCTGCTCTCTTCTGTATTCGGACTTACTTTACTACCTTCTGAAGTGCTGTCTAATGTTTCATCCAAATTCTTGAAACCACTGTCCATTTGCTTATTTGTCTCCTCCTTGTATGTATCTGCTTTTTGTCTAAGTGTATTAACATTTTCATACTTCTACCCGAAAGTTTCCCATATCTCCTTATTGAACTTCTCCATTTTACCCTCAAATAGTTTTAAACTTTCTTCGTTTATTTTCTCAATTTGTTTTAAACTGTCCCTCAAGGTTTCATTTTGCTTCCTTGAGTTCTCCTCCTGTTTCCTAAAGTTTTCATCTATTTTATCAAATTTCTCGCTCAAGGTTTCATTTTGTTTCCTTGAGTGTTCTTCTATTTTATCAAATTTTTCCTCCTGTTTCCTAAAATTTTCATTCTGCTCCCTAAATTGTTCAGCCATAAATTTCATCATGTCTTGCCAATTTGGTTCTTCTCTGGCTACCGCTTTATCTGGTTGGCCCCCTTGGGCATCCTCTTCAACTCTTTCTTTTTCCGTGTTTGTGCCTACTTCGGTTTCTTCTTTATCACCTGTTGGTTGTTCCATTTCACTGTCTGTGATTACTTCTATTTCTTGTTCCTGTCCACCTTCTTCCTTCTCCTTGTCTTATGCCCTCTTCTTTGATCTGCCTCTGGTATTATGCATTTCTTGTTTTCTCATAGCTGCCGACGATAATTAGATTTTTTGTTATATTATTTTGTTGAATATCTCAAAATTTCTTTCCCAATTAAAGCCCTTTTACGTTGAGCGCCATTTTGTAACGTCTCGCGGGTAATGTTCTTCGAGGAGTCCTTTTATCTTTAGCGATCGTCACTAGAATTATTTCTTTATTTTATAAGCCCCACGGTGATAGCGTCATTTTGTAACCTCTCGTGGGTAAACTCTTCGAGGAGTCTTTGCAATACTTTACTTAATGTAAACTTTGAATGGCTCTTTGAAAATCTCGCTTTCATGAGAGTCACTGTTAATCCTTTATCGATTGTATTTGCAAATGTTCAGTGTCGGTTATAATCTATGTTTAGAGAAATAAAAACTGAAATCGATTGTGTGTGATTTGGGAGGGTTCAATGAAGTTGTTTGACCGTAGTTAGGAGAGAGAGGACCAAGGATATTATCCCCGGAGTATACAGTTACTTAATTTGAATTTTAGCCGCTCATGAGACCAGCTGATTTTGACGTCTGCATCCCAATTTGAGGTTAAATAAACCAATTGTCGGTAATACTTTTCCGGCTGTTCGTCCTCTTCTTAGTTTCCTGAAACTCTGTAACAGCTACCCTCTACAAGAAATAATACACATTTTATTATTTATAACAAAGTATTCAGAGTATTTATTTATTAAATACACTGATTTTTATCTGCTCCCAATATAAAAAATTATAATCGATTCTCCCTGTCAACACCACATTGGTTCGATCTTATTTGGTAAACACAGCAATTATAACAAAATATTTTTTATCCTTGATAGACTATTAAAGCAATAAAGAATTAATTTATATATTTCCCAGGGTTAATGGTAAGTTCTTTGTGTTATGAGACGGTAAGAAATGAATAATAAAATACTACGCTTTACAAAGAAAATTAGATTATATTTGTTTTTTCTATAGTATGTAGTTCCGGGTTTATCCACTAGAGTACAGGTTATGTTCTTTACTACAGACCCGAAATCATTTAATAAATACTGAACTGCACAAAGATTCGTTATGAAAGTTTTTTGATTAAGAAAATTGAATAAAGTTTGTTTCACCTCTTTTCTTGAAGTGTTTACTTGTATGGTGCTGGTTCTAGTGTCGAAGTTATAGCTGTTTTGTAATTTAGTTAAATTTTTCTAAGATACGGTCTCACCAAAAATCTTGAAGTGCAGTCATACTAGGCCTGACCTGGTAGTTGGATAACTTCAATAAGAAAGGACGTGAATGTTGATACTTGAAGGAGTTCTAACATAAGGTGGACACCACTCATTAATTTTTATTAAATTTTGCACTATTTCCAAAAGTATTCATTAGTTTTTTCAAATTTTAAATGGCATTACACTTTTTCCAAACGTACGTTTTCCCAATCGTTTTAACAATTAAGAATTATCTTGTTAGTTGGTTATTGGTTACTGTTAGTAACCAAGAATTTTTATATCATTTTGTATTGGTGCGTCTATATACTTTTGAGTATATAGGCTGTTTTTAATTATTATAAATTTATTTCTTATTTATAGAAAAATAATCCTTTTTAACATTTGTTTATTATCCAATTTAATTTATATATGGGTTTTCCTTCTATTTCCTCTTAACTTTATATATAGATTCATTTTGTTTTAATTGTCTCCAAGTCACGTTACTAAATATTTAGAATTAATATTAGGCAATTACCTGTATTAACGTCCGTCTTGTGACTTATTTTGTTTTTCCCCTAAAACAATGTGTTTCGAGAATAAATTCTCATCATCAGGTTCAAATTCTATAAAAACATCAAATTCACCCAAAAGGGGTTGTCAACTAGTTAAAATACACAAACACAAAAAACACCACACATAATTCAACACTGACACAGTCACGGCACAGTCCGATGCGCATCGTCTCGTTGCCGACGACCAACTGTTGCACTTTGTCTTATACGACCGTTATCATTACCCGCTGACCCATCGATATCGATGGCCGTGTTGTACAGCAGATTCGATCGGAACGAAACTTTGTCATTAAGTAGCTGGTCCGTTTGTAACTTAGAAGCCCTGTATATCTCATATTCCTCCACAGCGTTCATGTATGCACCCTTTTTACAATTATGAAGCAATTTAAAGTTTGTGTGGAAGTCTGAGTACTTATGATTATACAGCATTAAATGCTGAGCGTAACTGGATCTAGTTTTCGAAATATCACTTTTGGGCAGGTGTTCTTTAAAACGTTCGGCTGACGGCCTGCCCGTTTGCCCTATATAGAATTTGTCACAGTCATCGCATTCAAGCTTGTACACTCCAGTTTTCTCTTTAGCCGGGATATGAGTTTTTTGTCCCAAACGTTTTTTGATGTTATTTGTGGTTTTAAAGGCCACTGTTATTTTACGTTTTTTCAGCTCATTCTTTACAATGACTGGTAGTACATTCGTGTACACAGTTACTATAAACTTAGTATCTTCTTTAGATGGGCCGGTTAATCTGCTTTTACTATTGATTTTTACTGAGTGTTTTCTTATAAGCTTGTCTATGATTCCAGTGTTATACCCATTAGCAATAGCTATACTTTTGATTATATTAGTCTCTTCCACTCTGTCTTTTTGCTCAAAGGGAATAGCAAGCATTCTATGAACGAACGCGTTGAAGGCTGCCATTTTTTTGGGAATATGGATGGTACGAATCAGCATGAATAGTAATATTCATGGTGGTGGGCTTTCTATAAATTTTGAATCTAAAACGGTCATTATATTTGCTGATAGTGAGATCAAGAAATTTCAGCCAGCTATTATTCTCCATTTCTAGGGTAAATTGGATTTTCATGTTTATGCTGTTCATATATCCTTTCAAATTTTCTATTTGTCTACTCGTTCCATTGAATATCATAAAAGTGTCGTCAACATAGCGCACGTAAAATTTAATTTTGTCTCGCTGTTTATTAAGACTAGACATTAAAAATGTATTCTCAAAGTGGTTCAAGTATAGGTCCGCCAAAATTCCCGATAAAGGTGACCCCATTGCCAGACCATCCTCCTGCATGAAATACTCATTATCATAAGAGAAATAATTTTGTTTGAGTATTGTTTTTAGCAGTTGCATAAGTTCATCAATTTCATTTCTACCTAACCTATTTGTATTAATGAAGCTATTTCTGAGAATTGTCATTGTCTCATCTACCGGCACATTGGTGTACAGATTAGTTACGTCAAATGAAGCCAGCCTATAATGTGGTGCTGATTTAATAGTTTTAATTTTTTCAACGAGATCGTAGGTGTTTTTTATGCTATAGTTATTTACTATGTCAGTGTTCTTTTTTTATGATTTTTACTAATCTTTTAGCCGTCCTATAACCAGGGGCAGTCACGTAATTTACAACCGGGCGTATTGGCATATCTTCTGTATGTATTTTGGGTAAACCCGTACGTTCTGGGGCCCTGGCATTTATGGGTTTTAAATAACGTCTAGTGCTTTCATTGAGGAGATTGGGGCATTTATTTATAGCGTTGTTTAATTCTTTGACATAGGCGCTGGTGGGATCCTTGTGTAGCTTTTTAATATTATTGGTTTTTATGAATTCCTGTACCTTATTGGTATATATATTTTTGTTAATAATAGGTACCGTATTACCCTTATCAGCTGTCGTGACGATAGCGTTATCATGTCGAAGTTTTTCGTAAACATTCCGTGCAATACGCGCGTCACGTTTGTACTTATTTTGCAGGTTAGCGATGTGGGTATCCTTCTTAATAACTTTGTTTATTTTGCTATTTATGATGGCACGCGTTTCCTCCTGATGCGAAATATTATCAGTAGTTTTTATGGCAGCTTCCGCGCATATTATTTCACGGATCATAAAGTTCTTATTAAACGAGGAATGTTATACATCAAACCTTTGTTCAATAATGTCATTTCGTTATATTCGAATTTAATTCCGGTGTAATTTGCAACCCGCTGATGAAATACGTGGCTATGTTCTACTGCATTATTATCGTCATTGTGTTGTTTTGTATACAGGTTTTAAAACTTTCTTAACTGTTTACGTTTAAGAGAACTGACGACCTTGTTTATCTGTCTATTGACAATGTCGAGAATGTCGTTTATTACTGCCGGGTGAAACTCGTTTAAGATTTCCAGGTGGGCTAGATAAAGCTTAGTATTTAGACCACTTTTTAAAATATAAAGTCATTTGGTCTCTTCCTTAATCCAGATTAATTTTATTTTATCGGAACAACGTCTGCTGTTGATGTTGGAACTTATGTAGTTCGGTGTGATGTTGTAGTGAAGGCATCTTTTATTATACTTGATGTTCTGCGATGCCTTAATCAATTTTAATTTGATGTTTTTAAATTTATAGACAATACGTGCCTGACTGGCTTCTAGATTCATTTTGTTTTAATTGTCTCCAAGTCACGTTACTAAATATTTAGAATTTTTACGTGCGCTACATTGACGACACTTTTATGATATTCAATGGAACGAGTAGACAAATAGAAAATTTGAAAGGATATATGTACAGCATAAACATGAAAATCCAATTTACCCTAGAAATGGAGAATAATAGCTGGCTGAACTTTCTTGATCTCAAATACAATGACCGTTTTAGATTCAAAATTTATAGAAAGCCCACCAACACGAATATTACTATTCATGCTGATTCGTACCATCCATATTCCCAAAAAATGGCAGCCTTCAACGCGTTCGTTCATAGAATGCTTGCTATTCCCCTTGAGCAAAAAGACAGAGTGGAAGAGACTAATATAATCAAAAGTATAGCTATTGCTAATGGGTATAACAGTGGAATCATAGACAAGCTTATAAGAAAACACTCGGTAAAAATCAATAGTAAAAGCAGATTAACCGGCCCATCTAAAGAAGATACTAAGTTTATAGTAACTGAGTACACGAATGTACTACCAGTCATTATAAAGAATGAGCTGAAAAAACGTAAAATAACAGTGGCCTTTAAAACCACAAATAACATCAAAAAACGTTTGGGTCAAAGAACTCATATCCCGGCTAAAGAGAAAACTGGAGTGTACAAGCTTGAATGCGATGACTGTGACAAATTCTATATAGGGCAAACGGGCAGGCGGTCAGCTGAACGTTTTAAAGAACACCTGCCCAAAAGTGATATTTCGAAAACTAGATCCAGTTACGCTCAGCATTTAATGCTGTATAATCATAAGTACTCAGACTTCCACACAAACTTTAAATTGCTTCATAACAGTAAAAAGGGTGCATACATGAACGCTGTGGAGGAATATGAGATATACAGGGCTTCTAAGTTACAAACGGACCAGCTACTTAATGACAAAGTTTCGTTCCGATCGAATCTGCTGTACAACACGGCCATCGGTATCGATGGGTCAGCGGGCAATGATAACGGTCGTATAAGACAAAGTGCAACAGTTGGTCGTCGGCAACGAGACAATGCGCATCGGACTGTGCCGTGACTGTGTCAGTGTTGAATTATGTGTGGTGTTTTTTGTGTTTGTGTATTTTAACTAGTTGACAACCCCTTTTGGGTGAATTTGATGTTTTTATAGAATTTGAACCTGATGATGAGAATTTATTCTCGAAACACATTGTTTTAGGGGAAAAACAAAATAAGTCACAAGACGGATGTTAATACAGGTAATTGCCTAATATTAATTCTAAATATTTGTACATAGGTCTTTAATATTTTTATTTCCTTTAATTGTATTTATTTATTATTTGCTTATAGTATCCTTACACTAAACTGTTTTCCTCGACCATTTTGCTCATACATTATTATTTTATATTATTATTATTTTATATCTAACCCTGGGTTATCTTATATTCAAACACAATTATTATATTAAACATAAAATTATACCTAGGTACAAAATCTTTGTCGCCTACACAATACAAATTCTACAAAATTCAAACAAAACACAGAATTGGTCAGTAACAATATAGTCTACTGCTACAATTAATTGTATCTCCATCTACAGCATAAGTCTGTAAGATGCTCCTTTTAAAACCACTTACTTTCTCACTGTGTACACTATATCTCACTTTGTACTGTCAATGAACTTATATCCCTGTTCTGGGCGCAATTTGTCAATAAACTTACTAATACACAAAATTTATTTAAAATTATGTATGGATACTTATTACCATAATATGGTACATACATATACTTATCGATTTCCATCACTGCCGAGCTCATACTCTTCTTTTTAATATGCTTTTTACCTAAGGGGCCAGGATTCATTAACAGCGAGATTTTTGATACAAAGAAGGTGACACAAATGATAGCACTGTTTTATATTGAAAGTAACTATCAGATTTTTAATTTCCCAAATAGATTTTGCATATACAACCATGTGGTCAAATTGGCGTCATACAATGTTATAAAAACAAAATGGTGGCTATTTTAATCTACTCTGTTAATTCTTACGATTCTCATTTTATCTCCAAGCAAGGTTATTATGTACTCTTATCTTTAGCTGCAGCTCTAATTACTTATTATGCTCAAATCTCATTTACACACAAACCAATGCCCTCGGCATATATGTTCATGGCCATGAGCTCACTCACACACATTCGTCCTATTACCAGTACATTTGTTCAGTTGTTTTATTTTGGATTAATGAGCTCATTAAAATAATAAAGAAATGATAAAAGTGGACTTCTCTTAGTTGTGGTCTACGCTGCTCCCTCGCTGGTGTTGGTTGGTTTCAAGGTGTATGGCCGGTGTTCGCCTCATGTTTTGTTGTTTTTACTTAAAGATGTTTACACTGATTCTACATGTTCTGTTCTAACTGTTATTACACTTGAGCATCTGTCGTTCCACCATAAGAAATTTTACTTGAGGAGTTAGTTGTTTTAAGCTTTTAATTTGAAACTGATCATACAGCGATACATCGCTGTTGATCCCTTGAAGAACTACGCTGAATTGAGACAGAGGCAAATGTAAATTTGCGCTTGTGTGTGTATTTTACGTCATCAAGCTTTGTCATACAGGACAACGCCTCGTTGCATGCGTTGTAGTCAGTGCGTCATTGTTTTTTGTTATGACGGAACAGTGTTATTATCCAATCACAATGCATATTTAAAGTCATTCGTCACAAACACCGCCATGGCTTTTACCGGCTCCCGCACGTCCAACGGTGACCTTGGCATGGTACTCTTGCTGAATCTGCTTTGTTCCTTCGTATATAGGGACAGTGGACCTAACCATTCTGTATTTTAATGATTAAACAATAAGACATAAAAAAATACCTTTAAATCCCATAATTATGGTATTGGGTCATTATGTACTGTTACAAACCCCCTCAATGAAAGATTTTGTGTCGAGACACAAAAACTTTCATTGACTCATTCACACTTTCCTGAAAGGATCAGTCTAGATATGTCACCACAACCCCCTGTAATGTTACTATATAAAATTTGTCATCACTTACCCTTGGTCCAATGATGTTGGTCGCACCCTCTGACCTTACTGGACTTCTCCTGAGAGATCCCTACACCATAAGGCCATGAGGCACTCTACGCTCCTGTTCTGATGCTCCAGCCAGCCCAGGACCGCGGTCACAACACCACAAAACTCTGAAACATTGCATACAAAAATTTAAAATAGTGGTCTAACATACTTCCATATCTACAACTGATATGTTCCCTTTTAGATGCATTGGTTTGTGTTCGGGGCATTGGTTTGTTTTAATTTAAAAGTTTAACATAACAACAACAAGACTTTAAAATGTATATTCTTTTACCACCACCAAACTCAATTTCTTCCTTGTAAGAAAAACAAACTATATATATAACTACAAATAACACAATACATAAACAATTCTTTAATATTCCCCAAAACACCTTCACCTAATTATTTCTATCAAACTCAACCTACAACTATTATGGCAGACACGTTTATTGCTCAAATTTTATTACTCAACTTATAATCAGCTATCGATTGCAACAGGTATCATACTATATTTTGCTCAACTTCATTTGCACCTTTAGACTTTCAACCTTTAAAATTTACTATTCTTTGACATTTGTTATCGTCATTACCAATAACAATAAAATATCATAAAACATTAGACATTACACATTAACATTGTTACATTTACATTACATTAAACAATTTACATTTACATGACTTGTACCAAAACTTTATCACATTTTTATCATCAATTCTCGATTAACTTTTATTATTTAACATTCATTAGATTCTATACAACAATTTCAAATTTATCCTTACCTTTCTGGTACAATTACCTTCCTACCATGAATTTTCTTTTTCTAACCCTTCTATCCTTACTGGTTTGGGTGACTCTCTATTATTCACTATTTTCTCTATATATTATTTTGGCATTGTCAATCTAACCTTACTAACCCCTTTTTAACTACTAACAACCGCTTCTAACCATTAACATATGATGACACCAATATCTCTATAATAACCCCCTTCACAAATCCCATTTAAAACCTCTGGCACCGCTCATTTTTTGTACTAGTACGTGTGTTCCCTATCTATGCTCATTCCTTTATCGGTTCCTGACCCTTTCAGGTAACCCTTTCCGGCACACAACGGTCCCTTCCTGTCCCAACACCTTTCGTTGCAGACTCCCTACACCAATACCCTTATTACAAAATATCACTATCAACAACAAATATAATTACCATTCACATTACTCACCTCTACATATAATCACTAACCACTGTGTCCCTAAAATATCCAACACCTCTTTATATATTATCAGTATCTCAACACTTATTTTCACTAACTCCCATTAACTCTATTTAACTAACTCCAATGCCTCTATTTATCACTATCCCCAAACTCTTTTACAACATTTCACCTTAATATACCACTAGAAAATTCATCACTTATCTACTAACAACAATACCTCTCCATATCCAAATATATTCCATGCTTCATCATTTATTAACCATTAGAATCTAAATCTCATAATATCATTTATAATCATTATCAAACTTTCTTCAATTATTTAAAATTCTACAATACATGTTTACATAAAAAATACACAAAATACACAACAGCAAAAATACACAAATACACTGACATTAATATACACAAAAATATACAATCCACATTACCAATTAATCATTTACCATAATCAGTCCTAAACAGTCCATCCTGAAAAACACTGTTCACATAATTAAATGTTCATAAACACCATTATAATAATTAGCCTCCATCGTCAAATAATAGTCTTATCTTACGTATACATAACTCATTTTTAATTAAGTACATTATATCATCTTTTGTAATATAATAACTATTTAAATTTATTTTGTCCATTATACCATAGTAATACTCTGCAGGATTACTCCACATTACTATATCATAAAACTTGTCAACATTCGGTATGGTCCAGTCACCCTTAGTGTAATTAGTCATAATCAGGTATTTTATCAAGTCATTATTGTTATCAACATCATCTCCTACTGCTTCAGTTATTGTTTGTTCCTTTTTAACTAACAGGTATTGCACCTCCTCTGACATAACATATTCACTCATTTTTAATAGCATTCCATTCCCGTTTTCCTCTGGATGATTTACCAAAATGTTTAATGATATATTCCGTCTTGATGATCTCACTAATATCTTCTGATGCACTTCAATCGTCGACCCATTTAACTGGGATGTAAACTTAATTATCTCCCTCTGTTCGTTAATTGGGAGGTTAAATACATTACTTAATCCACCCTTCCTCATCTCCAATACTTCTTTTATATTTAATATTTTCTGTCTACATATTTTCCTTATTTTCTTGGTCTTCTCTTTCACGGTTTGAATATCCTTTTTGTTGTGGCTATTTTTATTTTCAGATAATATTATACCTTGGTATTCTGTAATTTCTATTTCCTTCCTGCTCTCTTCTGTATTCGGACTTACTTTAATACCTTCTGAAGTGCTGTCTAATGTTTCATCAAAATTCTTGAAACCACTGTCCATTTGCTTATTTGTCTCCTCCTTGTATGTATCTGCTTTTTGTCTAAGTGTATTAACATTTTCAAACTTCTCCCCGAAAGTTTCCCATATCTCCGTATTGAAATTCTCCATTTTACCCTCAAATTGTTTTAAACTTTCTTCGTTTATTTTCTCAATTTGTTTTAAACTGTCCCTCAAGGTTTCATTTTGCTTCCTTGAGTTCTCCTCCTGTTTCCTAAAGTTTTCATCTATTTTATCAAATTTCTCGCTCAAGGTTTCATTTCATTTTGTTTCCTTGAGTGTTCATCTATTTTATCAAATTTTTCCTCCTGTTTCCTAAAATTTTCATTCTGTTCCCTAAATTGTTCAGCCATAAATTTCATCATGTCTTGCCAATTTGGTTCTTCTCTGGCTACCGCTTTATCTGGTTGGTCCCCTTGGGCATCCTCTTCAACTCTTTCTTTTTCCGTGTTTGTGACTACTTCGGTTCTTCTTTATCACCTGTTGGTTGTTCCATTTCACTGTCTGTGATTACTTCTATTTCTTGTTCCTGTCCACCTTCTTCCTTCTCCTTGTCTTATGCCCTCTTCTTCGATCTGCCTCTGGTATTATGCATTTCTTGTTTTCTCATAGCTGCCGATGATAATTAGATTTTTTGTTATATTATTTTGTTGAATATCAAAATTTCTTTCCCAATTAAAGCCCTTTTACGTTGAGCGCCATTTTGTAACGTCTCGCGGGTAATGTTCTTCGAGGAGTCTTTTTATCTTTAGCGATCGTCACTAGAATTATTTCTTTATTTTATAAGCCCCACGTTGATAGCGTCATTTTGTAACGTCTCGTGGGTAAACTCTTCGAGGAGTCTTTACAATACTTTACTTAATGTAAACTTTGAATGGCTCTTCGAAAATCTCGCTTTCATGAGAGTCACTGTTAATCCTTTATTGATTGTATTTGCAAATGTTCAGTGTCGGTTATAATCTATGTTTAGAGAAATAAAAACTGAAATCGATTGTGTGTGATTTGGGAGGGTTCAATGAAGTTGTTTGACCATAGTTAGGAGAGAGAGGACCAAGGATATTATCCCCGGAGTATACAATTACTTAATTTGAATTTTAGCCGCTCATGAGACCAGCTGATTTTGACGTCTGCATCCCAATTTGAGGTTAAATAAACCAATTGTCGGTAATACTTTTCCGGCTGTTCGTCCTCTTCTTAGTTTCCTGAAACTCTGTAACAACTACCCTCTACAAGAAATAATACACATTTTATTATTTATAACAAAGTATTCAGAGTATTTATTTATTAAATACACTGATTTTTATCTGCTCCCAATACAAAAAATTATAATCGATTCTCCCTGTCAACACCACATTGGTTCGATCTTATTTGGTAAACACAGCAATTATAACAAAATATTTTTTATCCTTGATAGACTATTAAAGCAATAAAGAATTAATTTATATATTTCCCAGGGTTAATGGTAAGTTCTTTGTGTTATGAGACGGTCAGAAATGAATAATAAAACACTACGCTTTACAAAGAAAATTAGATTATATTTGTTTTTTCTATAGTATGTAGTTCCGGGTTTATCCGCTAGAGTACAGGTTATGTTCTTTACTACAGACCCGAAATCATTTAATAAATACTGAACTGCACAAAGATTCGTTATGAAAGTTTTTTGGTTAAGAAAATTTAATAAAGTTTGTTTCACCTCTTTTCTTGAAGTGTTTACTTGTATGGTGCTGGTTCTAGTGTCGAAGTTATAGCTGTTTTGTAATTTAGTTAAATTTTTCTAAGATACGGTCTCACCAAAAATCTTGAAGTGCAGTCAAACTAGGCCTGACCTGGTAGTTGGATAATTTCAAATTTTTCATCGAATGTTGATACTTGAAGGAGTTCTAACATAAGGTGGACACCACTCATTAATTTTTATTAAATTTTGCACTATTTCCCAAAGTATTCATTAGTTTTTTCAAATTTTAAATGGCATTACAATTTTTCCAAACGTACGTTTTCCCAATCGTTTTAACAATTAACAATTATCTTGTTAGTTGGTTACTGTTAGTAACCAAGAATTTTTATATCATTTTGTATTGGTGCGTCTATATACTTTTGAGTATATAGGCTGTTTTTAATTATTATAAATTTATTTCTTATTTATAGAAAAATAATCCTTTTTAACTTTTGTTTATTATCCAATTTAATTTATATATGGGTTTTCCTTCTATTTCCTCTTAACTTTATATATAGGTGTTTAATATTTTTATCTCCTTTAATTGTATTTATTTATTATTTGCTTATAGTATCCTTACACTAAACTATTTTCCTAGGCCATTTTGCTCATACATTATTATTTTATATTATTATTATTTTATATCTAACCCTGGGTTATCTTATATTCAAACACAATTATTATATTAAACATAAAATTATACCTAGGTACAAAATCTTTGTGGCCTACACAATACAAATTCTACAAAATTCAAACAAAACACAGAATTGGTCAGTAGCAATATAGTCTACTGCTACAATTAATTGTATCTCCATCTACAGCATAAGTCTGTGAGATGCTCCTTTTAAAACCACTTATTTTCTCACTGTGTACACTATATCTCACTTTGTACCCTTTATATCACTTAATTATAGTTTATAGTGTTTTGTAATACAAAGTAATCTATAGCTATGTATATTATACCCATTTCTGACCTTTATAGTGGGGTGATTACATTATCATTTTTGGGCATGGGTTATGTAACGTTACAATATGCATACAAAGCAAATAAAAGTATATACAACATAATAATAAATAGAAAAGACTATGACATATACAAATTAAGTGGAATATACAAAATAAAGTGTAATGATTGTGACTACATATACATCGGTAGAACATATAGAAATTTCAAACAGGGATTTATGGAACATATCAGAGGCTTTAATAATAAAAAAATGGGAATCTCCAACATAGCAGGTCACCTTATTGATATGAATCATAGTATAACAGTAATAACCAACAGTATGGAAATAGTAGAAGTAAATAATAATAAAAATGACATTATACAGTTAGAAAAATTATATATATACCTACATAAAAAATATAACAAATTAACGAATCAGCAGACAATATTTGAAAATGATCAACTATTTCAATATATGACTTGCTTGATTACACCAAATAATGATGGCAGTGGAAGATTCAATATGAAGTGCAGTGAGATATAATGGACACAAATAACAACATTCTTTAGTGTGAACGATGATGAAATTATAATAATTTCGAAAAGGCC
The DNA here is from genome assembly GCA_034769895.1 of Magicicada septendecula. NCBI lineage: Eukaryota > Metazoa > Arthropoda > Insecta > Hemiptera > Cicadidae > Magicicada > Magicicada septendecula. Next base: position 231,205,958 of record CM068373.1, read on the forward strand.
TTATTCAATAATTTAAAAAAATTGAAACTTTACTGATTTTGGTGGATGTATATAATAATATTATAACAAATCAGTGGCATAATGTTTAGCAAAATAATTACAATATTATTATTATTATTATTAGTATTACATTTAATAGTAGTAGTAGTATTTGATTTACATTGGAAACAATAAACGTATAATTCTTTTTTTAAAGCCAGCTGTGTGACTGTAGGCACACACACACACACACACACACACACGCACACACACACAGATTCATTGTGATACATTTACAATCCTTAACAGTTGCAAGTTTTTGTTACTATTAGAATTGATATTCATAGGTTGGCTGCACAATCACTGATAACAATTCTCTTCTCACATCTCACAGCGACTCCCTCCACATCGCCTTTCCCCTCTGATCGTAAGCGTTTCGTGCATTTCCATGCCCTTAACTTTCAATTTTGCTATACCTGCAGATTATACTGACAAATTGATCGCTTTTCAGCGATATATTATAAAACTGAGCCCACAATTACCTGCTTGGTCAAATGGCAAATGCTGACCAAACACCAGTGTTTTTTGATATGCCGTCAAATATTACTGTGGACAGAAATGGTGCAAAATCAGTTATAATTAAATGTACAGGCAACGAAAAGTCACGCGTTACTGTGATGCTAGGAGTAACTACCAATAGAAGAAAACTTCTGCCGTATGTTATTTTGAAGAGAAAATGCTTCTACACGAACAATTACCAGCTGGGATTGTTTTAGAGCACAGGATAAGGGATGGATGACTGAAGAACTTATGGCAGATTGGCTTAATGTTGTTTTGGGACGTTGGCCAGGCACTTTACTAGGGCAGAGAGGTAGTTCCTTCATGGTCACACAAGTGAGAAAATAAAGAAGCTGGTTACAGAAATGAACACTGATCTTGTTATAATCCCTGGAGGAATGACTTCTCAGCTTCAAGTTTTAGATGTGGTTGTTAATAAACCATTTAAGGACTACTTATGGAAGAACTATAGTGACTGGTCAATTAACGGAAACCATGCATTAACTTCGACAGGCAAGTTGAAGAAATGGTTACTGGCCCAGTGAATAATCACAGCCTGGGAAAAATCAAAAGTGAATCCATTGTAAAGGGGTTTAAAAAATGTTTCTAATAACATGGATGAGAGTGAGGATACACTTTGTGGAAACAATTCTGAAGATGAACTTGGAGAAGGAGAAGAAAACGAGGATGACAACTGGAACTAAAAACAGTAAGGTACTTTAACACTTATAATTTCACCTTTAATGTAAAATAGCCACATTTACTTAATGATTTCAATGTATGATGATATTTAGAGCATTTAATTGTCTTTCTGATACAACACCTCAAAAAGTTCAGTGTCATCTTATATGCAGGCCCTTTTTTTTCCTGTAAAACACCTTCAAAAATCTAGGGTCGTCTTATATGTGAGGCCGTCTTATATTCGGACCAAACCGGTATATGGGCTGAAGTGAGCACACGTACAAGCTGCCCATCAGATTAGTCACAAAGTGATAATGAAAGATTTTAAAGAACAACATTTGCGTGCATACATTCGTGTGTGTGTGAAATTTTGCTGCATACTAAAGATGTGTGAAATCTTTATAAAGACAATTGAATTGCATAAACAGCTATTTGAGGAGAACTGATTGTACCGAATACAGTGCTACAAGTGATACATTTTAAAGAGCACAGAACTTTGGTCAGAGAAGATCCTAAGCCTGGATAATAACCTAACAGACAGTGACCATCAGCACAGAATTTTGCCATTAAATTTTGACTGAAAAACTTTCTGATTAGTTGCATCACTACAAAAGTCATGGCTTGTTTGCTGAATAAGCATCTGAAACAGAACCACATTTAAGTCAGTCAGCAGCTGTAGACAAACAGTTACACCAGAAATTTTTATGGCGTTTGAAGGATGTTGTGTAAAGGTAGAGACATAAACTGTGAGAAAACCAGATGTTGCACTATAAAAGCACGCTGACTCACACATCACTCCTCATATGCACATATGTGTCATACCCCATCCACCTTGTTCTCCAGACTTAGCTCCAGCAGATTTTTTCTAAACTTAAATCTTAAGTTTGAAACTTTTGAAACAATCAGGAAAATGTGATTTACATGTCATCAGAGGAAGTATATTCCAACAAGGGAAGAAATGTTATGGAACAGTGGATTACTACTTTGTTACACAGTTGTAAAGTAAGCAGTTAAGTTTTTTAGCAAAAATTTTGTCTTTTTTTGAACTTGCCTTGTACCTACAAAAAGCCTAATAATTAAAAAAAGTATTTTGAAGAAAAACTGTTATAATTAGGAATAATTACAGTTCTTAATTATCCTATTCACAGATAAAATTCTGTTTAAAAAAGTAACTGATGCCCATTATCACTTTAGAAAAACTTGTACATACTTATAATGCAAGTACAGTGGTTTTCTTTCAAGTTGAAATAACAGTTCTGTATGTGGTCATTCATGTCTGCCAGTTTCTATAAGATTTTATAAGTATCTATTCATATATTGCTTAAGTATTCGTCATGTAGGAATAATCATCACAGAATTGATGAACATTGTTTCACTAACAGTGATATTTGTAACATTAATTTACTTTGTCTACCCAAACTCGCCCCTCCAAAAACATTACTTACTTTGCGTAAACTACCACTTACCTTCTACTTCGTTCATTATCAAGGGTCGCCAGCATTTTTTCTGGTTAAAAATACAAACCATTATCTAAATGCAACATGCTTTACTGACTTGTTTCGAACTCAGAATCTCCCATGTCCATTAGACGAGTATTCTGGCGACTATACACAGACCAAGGTTACTACACAATAAGATGCACGTGGCCATTTTGAAAAGACATTGTTTTATTACGTTTATACTTTTATTTTGTGAGAACAATTATCCCTTTTTATGGCAAGTAAACAAATGGTTTTACATTTTGAGCTTGACTTATACAATAATACTTAACCTTATATAATTGAAGGATAACCAGTACTTACGCTCTCGCTTTCTCTCTCTCACTCATTCTTTCCCTCCCCATTTTACACTAGAGATCTCATTATTTATAAAAAGAAACAAATTTTAAGGTGGTGCACTTCACCAAGTACCTGGCTGATGTATTCACTGTGCTTAGCGGTTTCTCTTCTTGACCTGTGTCATGCCCTGGTTGTTACGTATTTTCTTCTGATGTTCGTCGAACTGTCCCAAAACTGGATTGTGATGTTGATTTGATCGGCCACTCACTGCTTACACTGTTTTTAAATTTTGTATTACTGTTATTTCACTACATTTTATACTGAATTGAACACTAAATTTGAGTATTTTTGTGAACTTGTTAATATAATGCCCAGCTGGGCTAAAGACATCTAGTAGACTGGGACCAGGCAGTGGTCGATTGTCGCCTTTTTTCATTGGTCACGCCATACCACTTCCACATTGCTCGCATCATAGCCAGTGGCGAAGCTAGTAGTTAATGAATGGGTAGGCAAAAATCTTACCTTAAATTTTGTTTAAGGAATCACTAAAAGGACCGTAGTTCAAATCGGACGCTGAGGTAGAGTTTGCTGTTAGCGAATGGTTCCACAAACAGCCGTAAGAATTTTACTACGAGGGAATCTACAGATTAGTGCAACAGTGGGACTCATGTCTTAATGTTAATGGAGACTTCTTTTAAAATCGTTGAATAAAAAATGTTTTACAGCCCTAAACGTGTTTTTATTGAACAATCCTTGTATAAGTCATACAATACAACTGATTGAACTTCAAAGATTTAAACTTGATTAGTTTCTATATATATATATATATATATATGTTTAATGTTACAAATAATTCAAATAACAATCTTGATCATCTGTTAGTTCAGCGGTATAACAGGAACACTTTTAATAACCGCATAAAATAAACTCACTTATATAAACAACACAGCGCGCTTTAACTTAACTTTTTGCATCACAGAAGTGAGACATGCCTCAACGCTGTATGTGAACAGTGCAGGACAATCCCCCTCCCCCGCACTTCCCTATCGTGCCAGCACATTGCTTACATACGATGTACACAAAAAACGCTGAGGCAAGTTCACGTTGCCTCATTCGTTTTAAATGAGCTATGCCGAATCTCACCTGTGACCATCTAGCGGTCGCTCAGTAAAGCACCTTTCTGCTTAATAAATTCGACAGTCACAGTAACAATGTATAATCTTTACGTTACGTAGTTCATACGTATTTATAATTTCTATTCTACAGAATTTTTTAGGGTAGGCATTGCCTCAATTGCCTCCATGTAACTTCGCCACTGGTCATAGCGAACGTTCCAGAAGCATTTTAACAGTCTCGGTTGTGTATGAACATTGTAATATAACTGCCGCATGTCATTAATTTGTTTAGACTTCATATATTGTGTTGACTTTTAGTGTCCATATATGGCCATGGCGAATTTCGTGTTCGCTGATTTGTCGATGACTCTCTGAGTTGTATATCTCAAAATAACCGTTGACTCACCACCACGTGTTTGCAATTGGCACTTGGAAATTCAGATTTGATTTCATTTTATAATTTGGGTTATGGCACAATATTTAATAATTACTGCAACTGACATTACCCCATTCTGTACTGTTACAATACCCGCTCAATGAGAGGTTTTATGCCAAAGCATAAAAACTCTCATTGACAAAACCTAAAAGGATCAGCTCGGATATGGCGCCATGACCCCCCCTTATTTTCTTATTAAATCATGGGTTACTTACCCCCCTGATCTGGTACTGCGGCTGCACCTGTATGACTTTACTGGACTTCAAGCGAGATATCCCAACACCGCAAAGCCAAAACAGGCACTAAACACCCCTATCCTGATGCATCGGCCAGCACAGGACCGCTGCCACAGTATCACCAAACCCTGAAACAATTCAATTAAAACATTAATCAATGGCCTTCCACTTTTCCAGATCCTGAACTGATTTGACCTGACCCCCTTTTGGCCGTACTGGTCTTCCTTTTTTTAAGTACTGGCTTTGCTTAACTTCTACATGCACACACAATAAATTTTTAACAAAATCCTTCAATCTAACGTACTACTTTTTCATTTTAAGCATCTATCATCAATACCCTTTTAATGATTATAATCCCAAAATCCAAACATTATACTAATTCCAGTTGGAATTCCAAAATTTACTTCCTATATATATTTTTTTTATATGTAAACCACTCTTTTTATCTCTCAATTATCTTACTATAAACGCAGCTTCTTACTGCCCTCTTTACATCATACATAAGCAACACAACAAATCAAAAATTATACAATACAACTAATACAGTCAAACAAATGTGTATTCTTAATTATTATCGTGATTACATAATCACCCTCATCCATCGTATTATATCTTTGCTCCTCCACATCATCTTATAATATCCCCCCTTATTATTTCCCTTAACCCCTGATACCCCACGTTACACAGTGTAAAGCCCTCAAGTGCCAGACTATTTTAGCCTTTACACAAACTCTCTAAAACAAAGTTTCTCCCTTGCAGCATGTAAAGTTGCCACCGGCCATCCATCTCTTTATGACCCCCCATGGCTGGACTGTAGCGCCCAGTTGCTTCCACAAGTACTGGATCGGCTAGGGTGTAAACATTATTTACCCCATCCTTGCTTCGGCGTTACATTAAATTCGGATCTACTGGCCAATAGGGTAACAGTAATCTTACTAAATTATTATTTATAAGCCCTTATTACGGTCTAGCACTCCATTCGGTAGCCGCTGTTCCAAAGTTTATGGTATTTTCCCCTTGTTCACCCCCCTCCCCCGGTTAATTTCTAAAGTCACCAATTTTGATAATAATAACAAAGTATGGTCAGGGTACAATAAGCCTGCCCATCTCTTGTTACCAATAAACCAAATCCACGGTCAGGGTTCGGTGAAGCCGTGACCGCCCGAAAATGGGGAAATCGATAGTTACTAAACATGATTTATGTCTTAAACCTATACACAATTACATCATCTTTTACACAAAAGTTCCATATAATACATCACCATATATCGGTCAGTTCTGACCTAAAACAAAAATTATAAACGTTACAGTTTAAGCGCCCATCTCCTATTACACATTCTCATAGTTGCACTACAGCTTCACCATGTCTTTATAACACGTCATAAATAACTGGTACAAATTAACAATTTGGTTTGATTTACCATTATTTTATTCTATCTGCTTAAAACACTTGTCTGTTAACGTACATATGTCAACATTTACGAGTACAAATTATAGACAGAGCCCCAACAATCTTAAGCCCTTTTTTTTTATACAGGGTGTCCCGGGAGGAGAGGAAAATAATTTGAGAAATGGTTCTATAGTGTAAAAAATGAAAAAAAGTTCATATAAACATATGTCCGGAAACGCTTTGTAAGCGAGTTATGGCTAGCGAAAGATTTCGCCAGGGTTTCGGTTCCCCCGGGTAAATGAAGACTTTCTGAAATTCTGGGAAGGTAAATTAAGGGGCGAATTCTGTTGTTTCTTATGGTTTTTGACCTGAAAAATCGAATAAAACAGGTCGCAGAACTGTATCTCCCATAAGTTTCATGATATCCGACGTAAAACAGAAAAATCTTTTCCTAAAAACACGTTTGGAAAATTGGAAACAGTTGGAATTTTTTGTTGATTTTTATTGACTTTATTTACACCATTTTTCTCAGAATTAAATTCTTTACAAGTTTTGTTTTTAACTTTTATGCATTTATTAGTCATTTAACAAAGTTATTGTTCTTCTAATGGTGTAAATAAAGTCAATAAAAATCAACAAAAAATTCCAATTGTTTCCAATTTTCCAAACGTGTTTTTAGGCAAAGATTTTTCTGTTTTACGTCGGATATCATAAAACTTATGGGAGATACAGTTCTGCGACCTGTTTTATTCGATTTTTCAGGTCAAACACCATAAGAAACAACAAAATTCGCCCCTTAATTTACCTTCCCAGAATCTCAGAAAGTCTTCATTTACCCGTGGGAACTGAAACCCAGGCGAAATCTTTTGCTAGCCGTAACTCGCTTACAAAGCGTTTCCGGACATATGTTTATATGAACTTTTTTTCTTCTTTTACACCATAGAACCATTTCTCAAATTATTTCCCTCTCCTCCCGGGACACCCTATATGTGTGCAACTCCCACCAATATGTTTTTCACTTTAAGGCTTACTAAATCTTTTTAAGGGTCTCCCTCCCCGTACACTTCAAAATTTTCTACTTTCCACCAATTTGTTTGGAGAAGATGACCATCGTTGGGCCACCACATTCCTGCGATGGGTTCCGACCATGGTCCGCCCGTACTTAGCCAAACTCCACGATCAAGGCTGGTGAGGCCATGATCGCCCGAAAATGGGGAAGAGTCCCTCCTGAAAACATGTAAATTCATGTATTTAAATGATTCAAGCTATTTCTAATTCGTCCAATAAGGTTTTAAATTCGTCCATTGTGGGTACCCACAATCTCTCTCGTTACCTGGTTACCTGGCAGTACATATGCGTTGTTCATCTTGATTTCTATCACCTCATACGGTCCCTCATACAACAAAAAGAACTTTTTTATTTCCGTATCCTGTGCAATCGACAAATCATGCCTTCTTACTAACACTAACTGCCCTATTTCATACTTGATCCACTTACCCTTTGTATCATGCCTCCGCTTTCTCTTCTCTCTCTTCGTCAATAAACTTTCATTCGCTAATCTAAGTTTTACACACCTATCAATGGTAATACCTTCCGGTGGATACTCAAACTGTTGTTCTAAAATCCTCTGTGGGTGTTTCCCCCTCACTAATTCATAAGGTGTGAACCCGGTAGACTCGTGTCGTGCAGTTCAACCAATCCTCAATTTTCTTCACGTGCATAGGCCACTCACTGTGTTTGTTATGGCAATACGCCCTAAAGGTTCTGCATATTTCTCGCATTACCCTTTCCGCTTGATTGGATTGGGGATGGTACACCGCTGTGTGCTTTGGTATTATACCTTCCCAGCCCAGAGTCTGCCACCATTTACCACTGATGAATTGTGGTCCATGATCAGAAAGTATTATTTTTGGTTTTCCCATGTTGACCATGTAATCCCGCATTATTTTCTCACTCAAAACCGTACTGGTCGCTCTCGTGACGCTATATAATTTAGAAAAGTATCCAACACTACAAAAACATACATCACTCCTCCCCCTACCCTTAGGTAACGGGCCATAAAAATCCACTGCAACTAAATCAAAAGGTCTTTCCACTTTGATAAAATTTAACTCCCTTTCTAATCGATAGTTGACTACTTTGGACTTTTGATATAAATTACATGCCCGGAGTAATTTCCTTACCCGCCTCTCCATATTCTTAAATACACATGACTCTTTTAATACGTCCACACATTTCTTCGCCCCAAAGTGCCCATATCTAATGTGACAATCCCACACTATTTTCTCTATTAACCCTTCCGGTATGACCAATCTCCAATCGTGTTCTCCCCTTTACCTTCTTAAACAAACTCCCTTTAAAAACCTGAAAATATTGTCTATACCCAAAATCACCTAAACTTGACTCTAAATTGGTTATTACAGTAGACTCTCGGCTATCCGACTCCCGACTATTCGACCTCCGGTCTATCCGACCGCTCTACTAAAAAAAAAAGGTATTTTTTGAGTACGGTACGTATGCAGTATTTCCGATCCAATTACTAGCGCCTTCAAACGTCATGTGAGCAATCCCACCACGCGGATGAAGGCGCTTACGCGTGAATCACCAGTTACTAATACAGTACGCCAATTGATTCATGTTGTGACAGGAAAGTTTCGTGTTCCTACTTGAGTGTGTAACAGGTGCATCAGTCAGTCCGTGCGGTTCAGTCATTCGTGGATTGTTAATTTGTTATGAAGTGTGTATACAGTATTGTTGGTGGTTTTTATTTTTAAGTGAAATATGGGTGACAAATGAAAGAAAGTGGTAGTAACTTTGGAAGAAAAACTGCAAGCAATAAGAAGAATGGATTCTGGTGAGTCGGTAAACAAAATTGCACTGGAGTTAGGTGTTGGAAAAACTACTGTGGGTGACTGGCGAAGAAATCGCGCAGAGATTGAAAAATGGTGTTCTAAGCAAGCAAGTGGCAGTGGCGTGAAAGTTAGAAAAACTATGCAAAAAGGAAAACGTGGAAGTTGAAGAGGCTTTATATCTGTGGTATGAAAATGTGAGGGGGAAAGGATTGACGGTTTCAGGCCCCTTGCTCCAAGAAAAAGCGATTCAGTTTAAAAAACAGATCGAAGGAGACGATGGTGAGTTTACTGCCAGTGACGGGTGGCTTGATCACTGGAAGAAACGTTTTGGTGTTCGTCAGATGACGATTAATGGTGAAGCATTGTCTGCTAATAAGGTCGCTGTCCCTGACTTTAAAAAACACTTTTTTGACCTGCTTGATAAGGAAGGTATTTCCGGAGAACAAGTGTACAACTGTGATGAGACGGGTTTGAATTACCGTATGTTGCCGTCTAAAACACTAGCGTCTAAACAGGAAAAGGATTCACCAGGGTTCAAGAAGAGCAAGGACTGCGTTACAGTTTTAGCTTGTAGTAACGCAACCGGAAACCACAAGTTGAGACTGACCTTGATTGGAAAATCTCGCAAGCCTAGGGCTTTTAAAAATCTTAAAGATTTAAGTTCTTTGCCCCTGCATTATACGCATCAAAAAAAGGCGTGGATGAATGGAGAAATTTTCAAAAATTGGTTTGAACAGGAATTTGTGCCACAAGTTGAAAAACATTTAGCTTAAAACAATTTAACAAGGAAAGCAATCCTAGTTTTGGATAACGCTCCTTCACATCCAGCAAATGACCAATTAAAAGATGGAGACATAAAAGCTTTGTTCTTGCCTGCAAATGTTACATCTATATGTCAGCCAATGGATTAGGGAGTGCTCCAAGCTTTGAAAAAGAAATATCGACGTAGGCTACTAAGCTATATCATCGCGACAATTGATAATACAGAAGTTGCGACGGCACTACAGTCAGTAGACATGCTTGACGTCATCAGATGGGTGTCCGAGGCATGGGATGAAATTCCATCTTTAACACGTGCGATCGTGGAAAATTTTGCTGGATCACAGAGCCAGTGATAAGTGGGAAGAGGTAGAACAGCAATGTGATGTGGAAAATGCAACTGATAACACTGCACTTGTATCGCTGTTAGAAAAAGTTCCCGGATGTGAGGAAGCTTCATTGGAAGACATCACAGAATGGTTGGCAAAGGACGAAATCGAAGAAATTGCAGACGAAGATATTGTAGCGATGGTATTAAATGAACAGCCGATTGAAGAGGAACAAGGTGATGAACCCTCCGATAGTATAACCCATTCTGAAGGCCTGAAGGCGATCGAGACGGCAGTGGAATACATTGGCCAGCAAGAAGAAGCAACACCAGCAGACATCATATGTAAGCGGCGAGGAAATTAATGCGAGGAAAGGAGCAGGTCTCAATTACAGACTTTTTCAAACCTTAGACAATATATGTTTCACTTGTTCTTTCATTATACAGTACGTAGTTTTAGGTTATTATAATTTGATTTATATTAACAACTAATTTGGTTGAAAGCTTTCGTATAAATTAAAACTCATAGTAAAACTCATTCAACTTATTGTTAACTACACATTTTGTTTCGTCCTTCAAATAAAGGTTTTGTGAAAGATACTGTAGTTGCGAATTCTTATTTCATTTCTTTCTAATTCATTTATTACTGTACGTCATTTATAAGGACAAACTGATATGACGTATGCATCCAAATAGCAACAAGTACATTCAACGCAATAGGGTGGCGGTCATTGACCTTACAGAGGCTGGTATGCCTACGGTTCCGGTGTATCCTATTTTTTTGCTATCCGACCCGGCCGACCGCCACATTAGGTCGGATAGTTGAGAGTCTACTGTACTTTGTTTAACTTGATGTCTGATCTTTTCATATTGTTAATGCCTTTTAACTTCTCCCCAAAAAGCATATCTTCCCTGCTTAGTCTATAAATTTCTATTTCCTTTAAATCTCTCCCGGTTCTATTCCCTTCCATGTCGACTCGTGATAGTGTGTCAGGTATTTTGTTTTCTACCCCCTTAATATATTCCTAGGAAAATTTATACTCCTGTAGGGCTAATACCCACCTTGTAAGTCGACTATGGGTCAGCTTGCACGTATTTAGGAAGGATAGTGCCTTATGGTCTGTCCTGATGACTGTAGAACTCCCTAGCAGATAGGTGTGGAATTTCTTCATGGCGAAGACTATGCTCAATAATTCCTTCTTCGTGGTGGTGTAATTCCGTTCGGCCGCTAGCAAGGTCCGGCTGGCGAAAGCAATGGTGCAGTGCTCCTTGTCTTCGTCCTCCTGGTAAAGTTCGGCGCCCAAGGCGACATTGCTAGCGTCCGTCTGCAAGTAAAATTTATGTTCAAAATTAGGGTGGTTCATCATGATCATGTTTACAAATTTTTTCTTTATCTCGTTAAATGTATCTCCGCTTCACCCCACCTCCATTGTTTGTTCTTTTGCAATACTGCACTCAATTTTGAAGTTATCTGTGCATAGTTTCTCTGAAACTTTCTATAGAAATTGCATAACCCTAGGAAACTTTGTAATTGTTTGATATTTTTCGGTTCGGGGAATTTCATTATTGACTCTGCATTTTCTGGGTTGGCTTGGATTCCTTCCGGTGTAATAATGAATCCTAAAAAGTGTATCTTCTTTTGTAAAAACTTAGATTTTTCCCAGTTCACAGTCAATCCCCCTTTATACAATCTATCTAATACATATTCTGAATGCTCAATGTGCTCAGGAAATGTTCTTGATGCTATTAATATGTCATCTACATATATAGTTAAGAAGTCTAAATTATTTGGTTGTAATAGCTCATCTAAGCACTTTATAAAACTGGCTACACTGGTGTTGAGTCCGAACGGTAACCGTTTGAATTGATAATTTCTACCATTGAATAGAAACAGTGTATTTCCTACTATTCAATGCTAACGGGACCTGCCAATACCCCGCCAATATACTGCTATCTCATGCCACTAAATTTTTGAAAAATCTCATCTATTGCTTCGGGTGACTCCTGGTCAGGAATTATTATATGATTTATTGGACAGGCATCTAAACATAACCTTACTCTACCATCTTTTTTAATAACTACAACCAACGGATTAGAATATGGTGATACCGACCTCTCGGTTATATCCCCCTCTAACATTTTATCTAATTCTATTTGAACTGCTCTTCTCTTCGAATATGGCACCGGATAACTTCTTTGTACGTAGGGTGTGTGTTCCCTTACCTTTAACTCACACTCATAGTTCCTGGCTCTTCCAGGTAACTCTGCAAACACCTCTTTAAAACTCTCCACAACCCACCACAGCGCCTTACGTTGAGGACTCCCTACAACGCCACCCTCACTCCAAAACTTATGTGCCTTCTCCTCCCATATTTGTTCTTCACTTTCATTATTCTCTCTCTCACTACAGACATTCACATTAATTTCTGTGTCTCTATCACTAACCCGTTTCTGTATCACCCTTACTCAACGAAATTCTTACCGCGTCTAATACCCGCTCAGAACTGACTCGGATTAGTTTAACTTCATTATTTAACTCTAACACCCGCTTCTTAAAATCGATCATGGCTTTATGCCTTATCAAAAAATCGTTACCCAATATAACATCCAAATTCAACCCGCTTACTACTAAAAATGTGTTTTCATATTCTCCCCCGTCAATTATGTTCAATTGTACTTGTTTTGTTACACGTTTGCTTCTGACCCCTGTAATGCCTACAATAGTAACCCCAGCAACTGGCAAACATGGAATGTTTTTGTTTGTTTCTTTTAATTCGACTAGTATGTGTTCAGAAATAACAGACTTCGCTACCTGTATCTACTACAGTTTTTATTTCCTTACCTTCTATGTTGATCCTTACTTCCGTCAATCCTGTCTCTGGTCTCGCTGCCTCGGTGTCATCCTCTTCCATTAATTCCTTGGACAGGTCAGTGCAGATGATGTTACCCTGATAGCTGTTGTTACCTTGGACCCCGCTGTTATCTATCAACAATGGCTGGATCCCATTCCCCGTTGTCTTCTTTAGTTTTCCGTCTGAGCCGCTGCACCACCTTGTGTGTATCCACTTCCGCTCCTTTTGACATTTCCATTGCTTCTAGGTGCTCCGCCGTGACCATCTCCTCCTCTCTGATGTGTGTTGCTCTGCTGTGTCGTTGTTTCTCTCGGCTGACCATTCTTCGTTTTCCTACATCTATAACAAAAATTTCTTGTAGCGTAATTCTCACCTTGACACCCCGTACACTTCCACATCTCGTTTCGGTTATTGTTTTCTCCTCTTACACCTCCGTACCCGGCTGGTGACCCCCTCTGCTGTGTATGATTTCCGCTATTGTTTGTTCCCGGTGGGTTTAGATGCCTACCCATCTCGCGGTCTCTAATACTTTGAAATATGTCCAAAATGTGTTCTGATTCGTTTATATTGGCCACCTCCCTTGTCATCAAAGTAATCTGTACCTCACGGGGTAAGTGCTTACTAATATGTCTCACAAATGACCTGAACGGTAAGGGTGGTTCTAGGTACTTCGCTTCATTGAAAATTCTCATCACATTAATTGTTACGTTGTTACCGTGGATCCCAAAATTACCCGCTCCCATTATTCTACTTCGCAATACCTCGTGATCCTCTTCTGACCAATATTTGTTTCGGAAAGCTGTCTCGAATTTCTCACAACTCCCCCATTCAGTTCTATGTACCTCCGCCCATATCTCGGAACTTCCTTTAAAACACTTGAGAATTTTAAGTAACTGTACTTCCCAGCTGTTATTGTTAAATCGGTTAAATTCTTGTACTCTATTAAGGAATTGCATAGGGTGTACCCCCCAATTATCGCAACTGAAAGACTCTAATTCGATGTCATTATTTGCAGCACGAATAAATACTACTTGTTTCGCAATGTTATTTACTTTTTGACTTATTGCCACATGCAACTCGTCTTTAACCTCAACAATACTTTGTTCCATTAACTTAAATTTATTATCGTGAATATTTTTGCACTGAAGGTTATGTTTGTTCATAACCCCCACGCTCTCTTGTATTGACTGTATTTCTTGTTTACATTTATTCTCTACTTCACTCATCTTATATTTAATGTCATCATTGTTTTCATTGATTTTACTTACACATTAGCATTCTATTTCTATACATTGTTCTCTAACTTGTACTTTTATTTTATCTGATACTTGTTTGTTTACATCATTTATTTTACTTTCTAAATTTTCATTCATTTCGTTAATCTGCTCATCGAATTTGTTGTTTACTGACTCTATTACTTGTTCTTTTATATTATTGCAACGTTCATTAATCTCATTGATATGCTTATTAATATTGACATTGTATTGCTTTATTTTATCTCTAATGTCGTTAAATTTACTCTCATTTACATCGAAATGTTTGTTCATCTTATTCAAATCCTCCTTTACTTCATAAAATTTAGTGTCATTTACATCAAAACGACTATTTATTTTTACATTCTGCTCATTGAATTTCATATCTAACATTGCTTGTATCATTTTCAGCATTTCATAATTATCATCTTTTTTAACTTGGATGGGCTTTGATTGAATTGCAGCATCGTCCATTATTCTAGATTCTGTTAAGCTATAATCTTGATCTGCTACTGCATTTGATTTACTTTCTGTTTTATCAAGGTCGGTTAAGTCAGTCAGTTATTCTCCATCTTTTATACTATTTGAATTATACAATTTGTTACTTAAAATTTGCTCTTTGAGATAATTGAGTGTTTACCAAAACAACATTTTTTGACCACGTGTTTTGATCATCTTAACCTAAAAATCTGTTGTTGCTCCCCTCGTGTGTCTCTAGTCGTCAAAATTTTCAGGTCTATTCAATATACAATTTTTATATCAAAATCCTGGCAGCGGCGCCATTTGTAACATTACTTTAATTTGTCTACCCAAACTCGCCCCTCCAAAAACATTACTTACTTTTACTTAACTAAAAATGAACTTTTTTCATGTGAAAAACTTACTATTTTATTGTACGCGTTTCGGCTTAGTATCCGCCTTCTTCAGCTTTGGTAACAGAGAGTCTGTTTTTAGTAAAGTAAGTTTATCACATGATAAGTTTATCACAAATAGTAAGTTTTTCACATGAAAAAAGTTCATTTTTAGTTAAGTGTTAGTGCTGTGAAAGAAGAGATGAATAATCAAGACAACTATTACTTACTTTGCGTAAACTACCACTTACCTTCTACTTCGTTCATTATTGAGGGTCGCCAGCATTTTTTCTGGTTAAAAATACAAACCATTATCTAAATGCAACACGCTTTACTGACTTGTTTTGAACTCAGAATCTCCCATGTCCGTTAGATGAGTATTCTGGTGACTATACACAGACCAAGGTTACTACACAATAAGATGCATGTGGCCATTTTGAAAAGACATTCTTTTATTATGTTTATACTTTTATTTTGTGAGAACAATTATCCATTTTTTTGGCAAGTAAACAAATGATTTTACATTTTGAGCTTGACTTATACAATTGAAGGACAACCTTATATAATTGAAGGATGACCAGTACTTACGCTCTCGCTTTCTCTCTCTCACTCATTCTTTCCCTCCCCATTTTACACTAGAGATCTCATTATTTGTAAAAAGAACCAATTTTAAGGTGGTGCACTTCACCAGGTACCTGGCCGATGTATTCACTGTGCTTAGCGGTTTCTCTTCTTGACCTGTGTCACGCCCTGGTTGTTACGTATTTTCTTCTGATGTTCGTCGAACTGTCCCAAAACTGGATTGTGATGTTGTATTTAAATTTTGTATTACTGTTATTTCGCTACATTTTATACTGAATTGAACACTAAATTTGAGTCTTTTTGTGAACTTGTTAATATAACGCCCAGCTGGGCTAAAGACGTCTTGGAGACTGGGACCAGGCAGTGGTTGATTGTCGCCTTTTTTCATTGGTCACGCCATACCACTTCCACATTGCTCGCGTCATAGCGAACGTTCCAGAAACATTTTAACAGTCTCGGTGACGTATGAACATTGTAATATAACTGCCGCATGTCATTAATTTGTTTAGACTTCATATATTGTGTTGACTTTTAGTGTCCATATATGGCCATGGCGAATTTCGTGTTCGCTGATTTGTCGATGACTCTCCGAGTTGTACATCTCAAAATAACCGTTGACTCACCACCACGTGTTTGCAATTGGCACTTGGAAATTCAGATTTGATTTCATTTTATAATTTGGGTTATGGCACAATATTTAATAATTACTGCAATTGACATTACCCCATTCTGTACTGTTACATATTATATACTTCTAAAACTTTAATTTTCTGTGGAGATTATTTGAAATCTTTTTAGTGGTCATATTTTTTCTTCTTCATCAGACAGATCACAATATAGATTGTTAAAATGTGCGAAATGAGCTTCCACTCTATTGTTGTCAATTTAGACTCTAATTTGTGTGTGTCTGTGTGTGTGCATGCACACACATGCATGTGACACAGTGAGGTGGAGAGAGAGAGAGAGAGAGAGAGAGAGAGAGAGAGAGAGAGAGAGAGAGAGAGAGAGAGAGAGAGAGAGAGAGAAATGTCATGTATGACATTAAAACTGTTTTCATTACACTTCTGAAGTAGACTTCAGTAGCTGAAATCTGAAATGGTTACTTGTTACATCTTCTTGTTATGGACATATTAACTTTTAAGTACGATATAAACAGTTTTATAACAAATTATTGTTGTTATATTTGTGAAATATACAAATCAAAATTAGCTATGTAATCATTTAAATGTGAATTAGTGTGTTTTAAATAATATACTTAGTTAAATATGTTCAGTTATAAAAAAACTATTATAAAATAACTAAACATTATGTTTATGTACTATTTAGGTATACACATGTTAAGATTTTAAGAAATTTGTTTTCTGTTGATGTCTTTCTTTGTGCTATAGATTTTGAGTAAAGATTTCCTGACATTTCCAGTAGTTTTAAGGTATTATATTTTCCTAGCTCGCATTCAGTGAATAAGTACTTATTGTGCGTGTATTTATTTTTATAGACAAAGGTAGCACTTCGTGCCCTACTTGTGGAAGTACTCTGGTGATAGAGATGGATGAAGTTCCACTGCCATCAGCAAACAAACCTGCTACACCCATCATACACAATTCGGCTTTGACACCACCCACAACAACAACAACATCGACAACAGAGAACAGTAGTGGTACATTAACCAATTCACCATCCCAGTGTAGTATAGGTTAGTAATAGGAAACTGTTGTGAGTAAAGCTGACAGATTAACTATGGTAATTCCTTTTGAGGTCATGATTTACAGTCCCTACAGTTGCATCCTGACTTGAAGAATAAGCATTAACATTTATGTTTTAACTAAATTTTCTGGTAGAGAAAGTAAAGATTTTATAAATTGGGTTTTACTGTATGGAAAGTTAAGAACATATTGTATGTGGGATACCAGAAGCTGCAGGTTGCCATAGTTTCAAAGTACACATTTGTAAGTGATGTAGTTGTTATGGCAGGGGACGATTTACAAAACAATTTATAGATCTGGGACAAGTCCCTGAACAAATATAGTATACAGAACAATAAACAAAACAAAACTAATAGGAGCTTCAGTATGGCATACATATTACAGAAAGAGAATCAAGCAAATCAGTCAGTGCCAGTAACTGTAGAAGTAAGCAGATAACAATATATAGACAAGAAGACAACTATAAAAATACTCCATGCAGTTAAAACATAGAAATAGAAGGTATATAGAAATAACAAGGAAAACTAAGGTGTTAGTGTTTAATACTATTTACAGACTGGACTGGTCCTTACGTGTGAATATGAGTTTTTCATGTTGTCAAGAGACAGTGAGGAATAGACTACAGTCACTGAGGTTAAATACTGACTTAGACTGACAGGGGTGAACAGGAAAGATATAGGGGACACAGAAATAAGACATGAGCTCAGTACTAGATCTGTTTAGAGTATGTAGAAGACAGGGTTTGTGAAAACAGTGAATTGTAAGATTCCACTGAAAACATATGAAAACCTAGAATAGAACAAAAAAGAGGATTAGGGGAAGACCCAACAAGAATTTAGATAATGCAGTCACAAAAGTGATATCAACGAGGGTATGATAATAGCATAAGGCTGTGTGCTAACCAAAAATATGGCTAGAGAAAAATTGTGATGAAAGATTGTGACAGAAAAAGAAATTTGACCTCACTGTGAAAAGTTAAATGTATTGGACTAAACACACACACACACACACACACACACACACACACACACACACACACACACACACACACACACACACACACACTGCCTGTGCTGTTTTCAAAATTCTATCTGAGGTAGTCCTCTTCAGTGATTGTACTGGTGACTATTCTAGTGACAGTTGTCTGTCATGATGAGCTTATCTATATTTTTATACTAGCCTGTGCTTTCTTTTGAAATATTTGGCTGAGGAGAAGTGTGGTGATTACTATGGTCCATGGCCTACATCACCCTGGATGGTTCAAAAAACACATGATTAAACTTTGCCATAAAAGCCAAAACATTATGAGCCGACATTTGCATGTTAAACACTTTTATATTCAGTGTATTATACCAATGTTTTACAATATCTCTGTTGTAATATATTATTTACCAATATGTATACAAGTATGATGTGTGCATGACTTTGAAGTAAAGTAGGTAAGAAAATGAAAATGCAGTGTACAACAGACACACTAGCATAAAAAATTCACAAAATTGTTATGAATTGAAGATTCAAAACTAAGTCAGCTGCAGTTAAAGCCATGCTTACAAATAGGGAGAGTTCTATATAATAAGTGCACAAGTATATAGTAGTTTGTGGTATGGTCCCTCTCTAGAGAAACTGAAAAATGGTAGAGAAACTGAAAAATTGGCATGAGGGACATTCAGAAAGTAAAGTTGTTTGATTAATTTATAATATCTATAGAACGTAGATTTATTTATTTTTCAAACACTGTAGTCACAATTTGGTAAACATGGGAATGTGTTTCTGATTCTTGCATGGTAGAAGTCTCCCATCTACTCTCCTAACCATGTCTCAATGACCTAGAATCTTGAAAGACATGTTTGGAACGGTATCCAAGTTACTTATAGACAAAATCTGTATAATATTTACCTTATTCCGTCTTGTGACTTCGTTTTGCGTTTTTTACTTAACGCGTTTCGAGACATGTGTCCCGTCATCAGAAAATAAAATAAAAATTCACTCTTACGAGGTCGTTATACATTAAAATACAAATATTTAAAAACGATTACACACATGACTGCTTTATTTGAGTGCGCACTCGATGCGGACCGATCGGACACTGATTATCAGTAACTACCGTGTAGACAGGTTTATTGCAGTATCATAAAGCGGGTTTGATTTAAAATTTAAATGGTCGTTCAACATGAAGTCACGACTGTGTACGTCATTGTACGCTGTATATACGACCTAGAATCCATCATTTTTGTTATTAGAAGTCTTTCCAATCAGGAAAAAAGTGTCATATAAATTTCTACTTCCACTTTGTCAACAGCCTGATGAGAGATCTGGGTTGTGAAGTAGTTGGCCAAAAACTTATAGCCTTGCAATAGCTAATGTGTAATGTGTAATTACTGATGGGTATTATTGTGCAGTATATAAACTCTTCATTCCACCTTTTGGTTTTGTCTTATGTTACAAAACACAGTTGGTTTTAGGGTCTCACAGAAAGCAGCAGTATTTGTGGAGTTGCTTCAGGTGCATAATCAACAAGAGTGGCCTCTACTTGTCTCAAAAAATAGTTGCTATAATTTTTTTTGTGTGCTGTCAGTGAATGTGTAACACTTTTGCATTGATATTGTCACATATTCATGGTGTATATACAGTTCAGAAATGCGTTACATTGATTCTTATAATATGTGAGGAATGTTTCCACTGCAGCAACTCTATTTTCATTGTTGTCATCCTCTGATAGTCTAGTCTGTCCATAACAATTTCATAAAATACATTTCTTGACACTAGTGATGGGTGTTATAATTTATTCTGTTAGACCAACTCACTGGATCTGGATTTTGGTAGTTCAGCTGGTCCTGAACTGGCTCAGATGACTGACTGGATTGTATTTGCTTGTTTGTTCATTCCTACTATATTAGAAACAGGAAAACAGGAACCAATTGGATATTATTCATTTTTGAACCAAACCATTCGTTTTTGTTACAGATTGCCACTGACCAGTGGAGATCAGTGAGACGTTTTGTTGACTGTGTACTCAACTCCTTGCATCTCGCCATTAGTTCTTTGTTTTACTTATTCATAATATCAAATACAGACCTGTTATAAAAATAAGCAGGACACCAAATAATTCTTTTAAAGAAATTACATAATTTTATTCATCCTTTTCTACGTTTCATAGCACTGAAACACTGGCACTATTTCTTTAGAAGGGTTCTGTCATGCAGGTTAGCAGTTCACAGGTGATTATTAAATATATTACTTCTATTAAATATATATTTGTAAATATATTTACAAAAATGTTGGGAATTTCAAAGTTGCAAGTTTAAGATTTTTCTTTGCGATAGAAAATAGACAAGAAAACTGCATTGTTTGTAATATAATATTATACTTCTATCATGTGTACTAAAATAAATATATTTGAAAATAATGTAGTGTAGGCCTAGTTAAGATATAATTTCCTCATTAACTGATGTACTTTAATTTGTATGTATATTAATATGCATTATTATTATTAACTTGCTGATTGTTAAAACAGTGTACGGAATTTAAACAACATGTAGGCGTACGTAACATTTAAAATAACTTACTGGAGATCTGTATGTGTAGGTTAACAAATAAACAAAAATTCTTTTTAAAAAATTATGATAGTGTACAACACGTCATAAAAATCTTGTACAGTATTGTTTGTTTAAACAAACCTCTTACTTCATTGTTTTGGCTACACATTAGTGAGTTTGTATGAGTCAGCCTGTGACCAAAAGAAGAGGGGTCCCCTGCATCAAAAGTTTTATTAACTGAAAGGCGCTTCTTAGGCCTCTTTCACACTATTAGGTTTTTTTGCCTTCCGGGAACCTGACGGCAGCGAGACAAATGGAGGGGCGTGAGCACATTCACATTATGAATATCCGGCAGTTTTGCTGTCCATGACCTAATGACTTGCCGAACTGCCACTACAATCTTCCGGTCGCCGGAGGGAGAAAAACCCAGTAGTTCGCTCAGTAGCCTACTGCGCACCATTGACGCTTTCACAATATCCGACAGTCTACCGGACAGTTCGTCAGGCGACCTAGACAATGTAGCAGTGCTAGTTTTTGCTCTTGAGTTCCTGCTGTACAGTATATATTAAAGTGTTTAAAGATGAGTGAATTCGACATCGATGTCGACAAGTTAATAAGTTTAGTTCAAGAAAAGCCTGTTTTGTGCCAGTTCTTTCCCCTAGACAAGGTTTGAACATTCAAGGATCGCCCAATTATCAAAATTATATTTCTCAAGTAAACCCCCTAATTTCCACCAGTATCCTCATTCATCCACACAATTATGTCAGTTTTACCAGCCTCAAGCACGTCATGAACCCATAATTAGTCATGTGTCATTTCAGCAGCATTCATCCCAAATTTTCATTCCACAGACTTCCAACCCTGTTCACACTGAAGCTCAAAACTTCCCCACTACACCGGGTGATTCCAGTTTATCTACATCGGTAACAAACAGAACACCAGTAATGACACCTTCACTAGCTGTGATTCGGCCTTAACATATTTATCAGATATTGGTATTTAAAGATATTGATTTTTAAAAATGTTTTTATATTTTTTGATTTTTAAAGAAAGGTTGTTCATTCACTTTCAGCAGCTCTTTTTAAGCAATTTTTGTTATTCTTCTTATATATTTTTTGAATTTATATTACATTCAAATAGTAAAAACATAATTTCTTTTTATCTGTCAATTATATTTTTTTTCTGTTATATTTACTTTAAAATTTTTTATGCTATTAATAAAACTTTTTAAATGACGAGCGTTTTGTTTTCAAAAAAATTACAGAAATTTTTGTAATATAAATTACATATTTTCTGACTTCTGTCCATGGCAGCAGAAAGTTAACTGATGGCAACATCCGGCAAAATAACCGGATGAATGTCGTGTAGTGCAAAGAGCACACACAAGTTATCTCCGTCGGGCAGTACTGCCATCATGTTTCCGGACGGCAAAAAACCCTGATAATATGAAAGAGGCCTTACTGGATCTTGAATCCATATTGTTCATTCACTCTAAACAACCATTTTATAGGAACCAGCTGTTCGTGAACAGCTCGTCACTACTGGACAGTGTTATTCATGAACTACACTGATTAGTCTATCAACAAAAATATTCTCAAGTTTTTAAAATTATTTCTTCAGTGGTAATGAATGAAACTCATTACTTACCAAGAACATAATTTCTTTCATAATTTCTAAGTTTATTATACTACTTTGCCACATTTTGTCTGTTTGAAAGATCTCTGCTATAATTAGCAAAAAAAAGATTGGCACTTAATTTTAGAAGCAGTTAAATTTTTCGTACCAGCTATTGAATCAGTGAACACACCTCATGTTTGGCAGGATTTTCAGTTGACATGGCCATTTTAAAAAAACACTGTAGGCACTGAGGTTTGATTAATACTCTCACATTGTGTGAGCAGTGCTGCCAACTCTACGAAAATAATTCCGGTATATTTTTACTAGCCTATGTATTTTCTTACTAAATATCTCTTGTATATACTCTTATATAAATGTAGAGTGCTGTCAATAGTTATTATAAGACACCCTGCCTATGAACAATGTATCAGTATTTTTATATTACAGTGTTTATTGTTTATGAATTTTTTTAGGTTCAGCTGCGTCTTTAGATAGAAATATAGATTCACCTGGAGTAAAAGAAATACCAACACCCCGACGATATGATAGTGATATTGAAGTCATCAGCAATCCCAGTCTGAGTAGCATTGAAGTTTTGGAGGTTCATGGACGGTATGTTGAGAATCCTGTGTTAAGGCATGAAGTATTATACTTGGTAAATTTCAGTCTTTTATTGTGAGTTTACTATTGAAGTGATGGTTAAAAAGTCGAAACTTAACTTTGTTATATAACTTGTAATGATTAAAACTCAGTTTTCATCCATCTTCTGCTAACCTAGGGTATTTATTGGTTAAAAAGTCAAAACTTTACTTTGTTATATAACTTGTAATGATTACACCTCAGTTTTTATCCATCTTCTGCTAAACTAGGGTATTTATTGGTTAAAAAGTGAAAACTTAACTTTGTTATATAACTTGTAATGATTAAAACTCAGTTTTCATCCATCTTCTGCTAAACTAGGGTATTTATTGGTTAAAAAGTCAAAACTTAACTTTGTTATATAACTTGTAATGATTAAAACTCAGTTTTCATCCATCTTCTGCTAAACTAGGGTATTTAAAAGGAGGTTATAGGTGGTATTTAAAAGTATTTTTTGGCACCTAGTGGAAATTACTTTGGCATTCAACTGACCAGTTTATATATAGCATTTTTTTTTCAAAAACGCCAGTATACTTATCCCAAAAAATGAATTCTCTGTGTTCATGCAAAAAAATGTAATACATTATTTGAACTATGTCTCAACAGAAATTAATAAATAAACCACCACCACCACCTACAAAGTTAAACACAACTGTAGACAAACTCTAAGAACTGGGTCTGTCCAGCAGATTTACAGGGTAAGTAGCGGGTCTTTCTTTTTTTTATATTGTTTTTCTGTAGTTGTGTTTAAGTTTGTAGGTGGTGGTGGTTTTTTTATTGTTCACGTGTGTTAGTGAATGACTCTTGGGTAGGCTTAAGTGTATATTTAATGTATTAGTTTAATTTACACCTAAAGACAACCACAGATTGTTTAGTGGTCAGAATGTTGTGTGGTAAATTCTACGATGGTAATAGTCCAACCGAACCCTTTTGACAATTGATACTGAATCTCACTGAATCAGATTCGATATAATTGGACATGCTGTGTGAAAGGTGAGGTTCATATGTTACTTCTTATAACAGAAGTACAGTGTTCTACCAGTCAGTTATTATATTCAAAACCACTGAAACAAATCAGTCATGTTTCATGAAGTTGTTAACTGTATGAAATTTTGTAGTATTTCAAACTTCTATTACCATACGTGTCTGTCTTTTAGATTAAATGGCTGTACAAGATTCATTGATAGCGTCTACAACTCCTTTCTTTTTATTGCAAGATCAGTTGTGTGGCATCAATTTCTGGCTAGTTTATCCAGTAGTTTCTCCATGTAATGCGAATTGACAACTTATGTTAAGAGTTTGTGGCTTTATTATACAAAAAATGAGAATATGTTTGAAATTATTTTCATCAGTTGAATGGTTCATTGGTCCTTTTGTTTGAATTTTGAGGCTATTCTGTGTTATTCTAGAACCCAAATAGCATATACAGATTTTATAAATATAAATTATTGGAATGCAGGTTGCTATAAATTCGTTTTTTGTACAACGTTAGAACTCCATCCATCCAAGTGCAAGTTCATGAATTAACTTGTGAAAGCTACTACTGTCTCTTACATCCTACATACCAGAGGTTTCTTCCTCAAATTTTATAAGCCACATACATATAATTGTGACAAGTCATTAAATATACAGGAATCAGTAAATTTGTGTTTTTTCTGTTTTAACATTGTGTATAAGATTAAAAGTTAGTGATACTGACCCATGAGAGTAGGCAATATTAAGATTGAGTTCTTTAAAAAATATCATTTACTTGAAATATGGTAACATTATTTAACAAACAGTTATCTGGTAAATGTTCTTTTCCGGTTATAAAAAAACTGTAGTTTTTATTTTAGGGATATTTAGTTAACACATTCAGTATTTAATCAGAAAATTAAATAAATTTTCCAAGTAGATGGGTCCCATTTTGTTTTATGCAGTTTTTGTTTGTGAGATTATATTGACAGTTGGAACAGCATTCGTTTTCTTTCTTACCGTGTATTGCAGCCCTTTAAATATTTTCTAGTTTTCAGAAGTCCTACATAAAATTAATATGTATGTCACCATTGTACACTAAGTAGTGTGTTCAATGGTGGTTCATCTCTAAACATCAGATTTTGATGTGTCCTGGTTCTTGAGAGATGTTATTCATCATCTTATATCAGGTCTTCCGATCCTTGACCTTCCTGCAAGTCTGAGTCCATTGTTACCTTGGAACAGTTGATGACCTGTCCACTTAGAGTACTGATTTCACTCGCTCTTAATAGTGATTCACACATTTATGAGAAACCATATTCTGCATTCACTCTGAATCGTCCATATAAAAAATTTGGCCACTTAGAAAATCTCAAAGTAAAAAACATTAAATGGAGAACTACACATAAATCAAGTATTAGTGCCATGTACTTTATTGGTACACAGGATATTTATCCCAGAAAACATGTAACTTAGTCTTTTTTGTCCTTCCTCCTTAACCAGACTTAATGGCAAGTTTGCTGTTAGTAACTAATTAAATTTATTTTTAATTTCTACTTTGTTAAATACTAACTAGAATGTGTTTAGTTAAAAAAAAAAAAACGGTATATACTTTTATCACTCGCCCTAATGTTTTATGGATTGTACATTGAGAAACTCTGAACAAGAGAATAATGCAGTGTAATACTTCAGAAAATATGGATGAACAGTGAAATTTTAAACAATCCAAATCAGTTGTTGTTGTTTTCCAATGGCTCCCCTTGGTGCATTTAACCCATTTGGTAGCGAGCTTCCCAATAAAGACCACTGTAACTTCTGAGGTCTTGCATTTCCCAGTGCACAATACAAATCATGATGTAAGAATTATCACCCAGTATAGTATTCAGTTTCATTTTGTTTTTCTGGGTGTCAGGTTGTGATCCAGTGTTTCTTACTTAGCTGGACCTTTCAGCTAAATCTGTGGTAGTCTTGGCCCTGCTAGGGTCAGAGCAACCATTTAGGAATAACTGTTGCAAATTAGCTGAAATATTGGGTTGGAAAACTGAAAGAAAAGTAACAGTTAAACTCCAACTATAAAAATCACAAATACAAGCGAAAATAGTTTTAAAAAATATTTTAGTGTATTGCACATAACTCATTTTGCAGGTTACAAGGAACTGGTACGCCCAGTAGAAAAAGGTCAAGTGAGGAACGTCAGTTTGTTGCTGTGCCGCAGTTGGTCACAGTGCCTGAAGTGCAATCAAGTATGGCTGGATTAACGGAGAGTAGTTCATCAGGTGAAGAAAAATTTACTCGTTATCTGAATGCCTGTCGAGAAGAAATATCAATATAGGAAGATATGAACTGACTCATACATAATGCAGTAATAATTTTCAGGTTACTTGTGATTATCAAAAGCAGTCTTCTATATAGTAAACTATTTGTAAAAAAATAAATTATTTTTGTAACCTCATATCACAGGTTTTATGTTTGTAGCACTCATTGTCATGTCTTGTTATTGTTCGGTTCTAAACATTTTGAGCTTTGTTGAAGGTGATATTTCAGAATAATTTTAATTTTAATATATCATATATACTTGATGAGTACTCTTCAAGATCAACAAATGTGGTGAAATAAGAGTAAAATTCAATGAACTCTGGTTGTTTTAAGGTTAAGAAAGACAAAAGGATGGACTGCAGAGTTCCAATGTTGGAGAATTATTCAGAACCACCAGGTAAATGGTGATACATTTAAAATAAATGGAATATTCATGAATCAGTCATTGGAATGATCAAGTTACTGTTGTTACAACAATTTAATGTATATGGACCATACGTCTCTTGTTGATTAAAAAAAATAACTTGCATGTGTGTTGTCAGTTTCATTAAAATTGTGTGTGCCGAAGAGTAATGACATGAAGTCATGTTCCCCAATGTCCTGAGTCCAGTGTGGCTTGAGACCATCACATCTCTGCAGTTGTAATTTAAGCAGCAGGTCAATATGGCTTCTAATCACACACCTACACTTTGTAATAAATGATTTTTTTTATGTATAAGAAGAAGTAAGTGTCAGTGAAGGGCAGGGTGTGAAGAACAATAGGCATTGCAGAACAAATGCAGTGTGCTGAAATAAGTACACTATGGAAGAATGTATTAATTTAGAAAATGTTGCAATATGAGAAACCTCACATACATTCTCATTTTCAGAGTTTTATAGCTTTCTATACAGGAGATGATGAGTAGGTAAAGATAAATGTTTTTCAACAAATCAGTACAGGTATTTTCAATCTGTCTGTATGTATATACATTTCTGAACACATCACCCATTGCTATGTAGATAGCTTGGAAGTCCCAGATCAGTAGTATTGAGTAATTTTGAAGAGCACAGGAGAGAAAGGCTGCTTTAAATCATGCTGACCCTATATAGTATAGCAGATGGCAGGGTAGCAGTTCCATAGAGTAAATGAAGAAAAGATGAGTAGGTGATGACAAATGAGTAGGTATTGTGGGTGGACATGTTATAAAGAAGTTACTATAGATTTTATTTTTCACAAAATAACCTATACAAGCAAAAACCAATAGCGTTGAGTCTTTTGAACATATGTTGAAACCTTCATAATGATTCAAGAAAAGCATAAGGTGAATAAAGTGTATTGTATGAGGGCGATTTGAAAAGTTCGCGGCCTACCATAGAAACAAATGTGTGGTGTTTCTGTTTTTTACCACATCATGGTGCCACGTTCACCCCATGAACTGGAGTTAAACCAATAAGTCATTTCCCCGTCACTTACCCCATTGAGGAAGTCCGATTCTTCTAGGTACTCAAAATAACTGTATACTGCCGCTTTCAACTCGTCATCTGAGGAAAATTGCTCCCCCCCCCCGAACGTTTTTTGAGGTTTGGGAATAGATGAAATTCAGATGGCGCTAAGTCAGGCGAATAAGGCGGATGGTGCAACAGATCATACTTCAACTCGGTGATTTTTGGCATAGACACAACGCATATGTGAGGGTGTGCATTATCCTCATGGAAAATGATCTTCTTCTTTGCTAAACCTCGTCTTTTTTCTCGAATTCTTACAATTAATTGGCCCAAAAGGTTAGTGTAATACTCTCCATTTATCATTTGACCTTTTCAAGGCAATCTAGTAACAATATCCCCTTAGCATCCCAGAAAAATGGATCCATACACTTTCCAGCCGACAAAATTGATTTTACCATTTTTGGAGGTGGTGAATCACTGTGCATTCATTGTTTCGACCATTGTTTTGTTTCTAGAGTAAAGTAATGGACCCAAGTTTCATCAGTTGTTACAAATCTACAAATAAAATCTTTTGGATTTTTCTTAAAATGGTCCAAACATTCCGTAGAAGCTTGCATTCGCAAGCGTTTTTGGTCACTTGTCAACAAACATGGCACCCATCTTGCAGACAACTTTTTCATACCTAATTCCTCAGTAAGAATGTGATGTACCCTTTAATCTGAGATGCCCACAGGCTTAACAATTTCAGACACCATCAAACGGTGATCTTCCAAAACAATATCACCGTATTCCAAAACTTTATTGATGATTTCTGGTGATCACGTTTAAATTCAGTAGCCCATTTTTTTCATTGTAGTAAATGAAGGTCCAACGCATTCTTCATCTCATTAAAAATTTCTGTTGGCATTAAACCTTTCTTAACAAAAAATTTGATATTTAGTTTTCTCCATTTTCAGCTTTGCTGTGAGATAACCTTATTTATACAGCTGTTTCTCCGCAACAATGACTTGACGCTTCACAGCTGTTCATGGGCCGAACGTGGTGCCACGATGTGGAACAGAAACACCACACATTCGTTTATATGGTAGGTTGCGAACTTTTCAAATCGCCCTTGTATATACAGTGCTGCCAGTTTTGTCTATTTTCATAGCTATAGAGAACATTTGGATTCTCACCTCATATCGTCTTAGCATTAGATGTGATGGAAGAAGCTCTTTGGAAAAGGGAAAATAAGTAGACTCGGAGTGAGATAGTTGGATGATGTGGAGGGAGATAACTGGAGTGAAATAACCAATAGGCAGAATGGCAAAGATACACTGTGGGTTGTATTGCAAAGAACAAAGGAGAAGAACAGCAAATGCTCATTTCACAATAAACAAGTGCTAGAATGTTAAACTCTTTTTTTACCACTACTTTAGGTATTTATCATTAAAATAAAGAAGTAACTCAGAATTATAAAATGATTGGAGTTTTTATCTTGGTGTAGTTTTCCTTACAGTGGTGCCATATTTAGCCTAGAATATCATGAGGTTTTTGTACATTCTTGTTATAAATAAAATAGTTACTATAGTTCAAATGTTGGATTGGGAAAAATTAGTAAATAGCATCAGAATATTATAAAAATCAGAAAAACAAAAAGATAGATGACAAAATTATGGAATGGCAGTGATTTTTTAACAAAGGAGATGAAAAGAAAATTAGGATTGTAGTTTCATACATATGAGCAATTTAATTTGCCTCAAAATCAGAAGAGGAGTGATTAATCGATTTTCTTAGTACAAATTCTATATAAAAATAATCTGTGTATGTCTATTGGATAAGCTTGCTCTCCTCCAGTGTGGGAGTGCATGTGTTTATCCAGTGCGTCATGATCTGTGACTGAAAGGAAATCGTGAAGATCAGAAACTAATGGCTAATTCACTTCATGAAGATCAAGAATATGGCTGAATTTATTTTATTTACACCAGGATATAGACTGTCTTTGGCTTACATTGGTTTTATATAAGTCTGAAATGGTCTGTTGCATTATTATATAAACTATCTGACTGTGTTATGAAATCTGAAAGTGTAAATTTTTAATTTCAAGCTTGTGTTTTTAAAATGATTTGTGTTTATAAAAACACATATCACTTAACAATTTTAGTTTTTTTTTAATTGTTACATTGGTAGGTGAGATAAAGGCAAAAAAGAAATCAGAGTGAAATGAAAATATAATTTTTCAAGTGAACTGACATAATGGATAGCTTTTTTTGTAAGAATGTAAATATTATAAAAAAGTACATCAAAATTATTAATTAGCAAATGTATAGTAAAATTAGCATAAGCCTTGGTACATACGAAACTTTAAAAATTTATGGATTCAAAACAAATATTGTTTTCTGAAGATATTAATATTACTACAGAGTTAACTGTGTTCTGTGTATGAAATGTTCATAAAAATAAAAAAAAGTGTAAATGGAAATTTAAATGAATTTATAAGCCATAATTACTATTAATAATTTTAATAAGACAGGAGAAATAAATATAGGTTGAATTATATTTATTTTGTGATTTTATGCATGTAGTACTTTGTACTTATTTCTATGCAAGGTATAATTTTTGATGTGGACGTTTCTAAACAAAATTATGATGATAAGACAAATTACGGTAGTTTCTATATAAAATAGTGTATCTAAACATAAACTCATGAATTATTCAGGAATCAGCAATGAAAGTTATTAAGGTATTAGAGGATAAGTTGGAGCAAAGGTTCTCAATCTTTTGAGCTCTATGCCCCCCTTTAAGCAGTTACATGACCCCCCCCCAGTATCCTTGATTATATGTATGGGGGGTATTAGGTGTTGCCCAAACATACTATACTTCAATATATGATTGAATAATGATTGAATTTTTACAAATTTTGATTATGATAATTCCAGGATTACAAAATTAAAGACTTATAAAATACTATGAGCTATATAATTTTATAAGTTTTATAAATATTAGTTATAGTATTTATAAGTCTTGTAATATAATACTTATAAATATAATTTTGCGCTATTGCAAAATTAACTACTGGCTTTGTAAAGAAAAAGTAAAGTGTAGAAAAATATTTTGTAATATACAAAAGTTACATACATATGTGTATTATATTTTCACACAATTGCCACCCATATACAGGCAGTTATCGTATCGTTGCAGCAGCCTTTTGTGCTGTTATGTTTTAACACATTTATATAATAATACATATATCTCACCTACCTTAAGTTAGGCCAGGTCCGTCCCACGAACTGTGAATATAAACGTGATTTCAAGGTTGTATCAATAACGTACACTACTCCCATTTATGCCATAGAACTCGAATTTTATTTCATTTTTTATATTCCTTTAAAGTTCTGTTTGTAATTCTTTCAACATTCATCAAAAGTTTGATAAAATTAGATGTTAAACATTTTGGCAGATAAAATTGACTACTTCAACTATAGGTATACATTTTATATTGGTATACCTTGCTTAGATGTTCTTTCGTTAAAATTTTTTTGGTAGTCATTCTTACGGCTCCTTTTACTTTAAATTTTAATATACGAGTATTGTTTATTGTCTCCTGGTTATAAAAAAAAATACATATTAAAAGAACAACTTAAACGCTACTAAATTTTTTTTTTAAAGCAACCCAGCTTGCGCACTCACACACGCATACAAATTGCCCTTTTATAGAAAATAAGAATAAGTTTGGTTTGATACTATTACATGCTGCAGCGTCGTCTCCGTCGACGACGTGGCGCATCCTGTAATGTTCTCTCACTATGTCCCAAAGGTTGTTCGTTTACTTTTGATAACATTTTTTCACTTGTTTAACTGGGTTCCATATTTAAATTAAAATTTTACACTGCTTTACACATCTTTAATACACTGGATTGGTCGGCTTGTCACTTACTACATTTACAAGATTTCTTAGGGCCCACGAGTCTTAGTGTACGTCTGGCAAGACGTACGCTATTTTGTCGACTGCCTGACGCTACCTAGGCGTCGGTAAAACCATATCCGTCGGCTCACTCTCTGATTTGTCGATTTCGTCACGTGGCAGGTTAATTAGCCACGTGGTGGTCACTTCCGTCAACAACTTTGGGGTCAAGATTATCGACAACGGCACACAAGCGCACACTCACAGCCACATTCCAATGTTATCGTTTTTTGCGTACCAGCCTCTGCCTGGTACGAACTGAGTATAGGGTGTTACACAACTCAGGTTTTAATGACCATAAAGGGTGCCCAAATAGATTGGCCTCAAATAATTGTTCGCTTAAATAAAATATATATACCCTTCAGAATTGTCCCATTACACTTTGGAGTCTCTTGTTGAAAAACGCTGCTACCAAGATACTTGGCCAAGAGTTTGTGTCATTAATGAGATCTTTATTAGTGTCTGAGTGCTGGGTAGTCAGCCGGACCATTATCTAGGTGACACGATGGCACCTCTGCCTGGATTATTTAGTCCAGCAAGGTCTCAATTTGAACACGTTTGTTGACAATTCCTGCATTTGAAGTCTTTCAAGTAAAAAAAGAATCTGCTGCTTGGCTCGTACCAGCAAAGTTGGCCACCTGATAGTCATATCGAAGACTCGATGCCACCTTTGATGTGATAGTACAGTAATTAACCAGGGGAACTGCCATTAATACTAGGTCGTTGGAGCGGCTCTCGTCTTTATATCAACTGAGAGTCTTAGTTGACACCATCCAGTAGTTTGGGGACACATCCACAGTCCTGGTATGTTTCAGTGTATACCACCACAGACCTTACACCTTGTGGAAGAGATATTGAAACCCTCCATGTTCCAATAGTCACTGCTCAAACAGAAATAAATAAAATGGACTGTAGATTTGCATGTACCAATGTAAAAGTATACTGATTGCATTACACATGCATTATATTCATATAAACCCAGGTTGTGTATGCCAGTCAGTTGAAGGGTACTTCTTTATTTTAAATAAAGGAAATTTTTTACGTTTTGTGTACTTTTTCTTATATTAATTTGTTTTATTTATCTCGTTCTTTGACACCCCCTGAAAATCCTCTCACCTCTGTGTGTGAGAGCACTGGGGAGGTTCTGGTTTGAAATATTCCACTGTCAAAAGTAGCTTCATCAGTTATACAGAAATGTGTGGAATACCAAGAAAAGTTTACTGGCTTTTCATATAATGATGCTTAAGTTAATGGGTATAAATTAAGTAGTCCACAAAAAGCAAAATCAAATATTCCTCAAATTGACATTTTTTTAATTATATAAGAAAATTGGAAATGGGATTTTATTATTGGCTTGTGTGATATTTTATAGGATTTTGTTAACATCAAAAACTGTTTGGTGACAGTTTTCAGACATCAGTTTTATGAGTTATAAAGTAAAATGCAACTTTTGGAGGATAAGGGTTTGAAAACGTACCATGTTCTTATTTTCTTATACATTTTGTAGCATATGCCAGTGAAGGAAAACCAAGGTATAAGGTGGAATATACACAAGGTGGAATTGATGTGTTGAATGTTATTTATTTTTCATATTTTACCATTTGTTTATGATCTCCGATATACCTTGTCCAAACCTCACTTTGCTGATTATGCATTTTACCTTGCCCAATGGAATACTGCTTGTGATCGTCAGCTTGTAGTAGCTCTGCCACCTACTAGCTGGCAAGGGAGGTTTTTCTTTTCATCTCCACTGCAAGGGAGATGAAGGGTTCCCTTCAACATAGTTTTAACTTTTGGGAATAAGCAGAAGTCAAAGCTGGTGATTAAGGAAGGTGCTTAGAGACAGGATTTGTGTATCAGTATCTTGGTACAAAATCCACTTGTTCTTTTACAGATTAGTCTCTTCTTTGTTATTCATTCTTGAAGTCTGTCACTGCAATTAAAGTTGATTTACCATGTGATACTCAGGTATCCATTCAGTAATGATGACATAATTAATGTTAAAAAATTACTAGCATCAACTTCACTTTCTATTTTATATTTCATGCGTTTTTTTTATTGTCAGTGTTGTGGGAGTCTCAGTGTATGGGTTGTCTCTTTGTTTTTGTATCATATAGAAGGATTCAAGCTTCATATGTGATAATATTTTCTAGTTAAGTTTTTTATAATAAACATCTGAGAGTGTCAGACCAAACGTCTGTCCATGTTTCTTTTTCCAAGTGAGCGAGACTTTAGGAATTATTTTTGCAGAACTCTCTTCGTCTTTAATGTATCATATAAAATTTATGTGACTCTTTCTTTGCCAGCATTATCCATATCTGATGTCTTTGTAATACTTAGACATAAATCTTTTAGAAGAGTTTCATTTACCACATTTCCAAGTAACAGTATATTGTTCCTGTATACTTGTGTCAGCAGAAATATTTTGTTGACAGTGTTTACAGTTGCCAGGAAAACAGCTGCTAAATGTCCATTTAAAACAGTGCCCAAATGTACATTAAACAGTCAAGCAGAATGAAACCAGTGTTACTTGATGTAGGTAGCTTCAAGACCATATGATGTACTGATCTGTAGATGCAAAGTGATTTACAGTGCTGTACAGTAAAGAGGCCTAGTTTTATTAGCCATTCCCTTGTATTGGCATGCTTTTGGCAACACATGCATCTCATAATATGTTTATTAAGTTCAATACTTTTACGTACGCTGACACCACATTGTACATTTCGTTGAACCTAATCATGTAGGAATAAGTGACAGACAACAGAGAAATGAAGAAATACAAAATGTGTTAATGAAAAAGTATGTAGCTCATTTTAAAATTCATTTTTGAATACTTGAAAGTAGAGAGTTGGGTGTGTGTGGGTGGGAGAGAAAGACCAACCAATATTATGTTATCTTCAGTTAAAGCATGCGTTTTATGATTTATGGTTTTATAATGTTCAAGTCATAAAACTCACTATTTTGTTAACAGCATGATTGTAGTTTGCTATCATAGTGATGTGATGACTTGTATTATGGCTGATGGGTGACAGTGTAACTAACAAAAAGTAGTGTATGTTACAGTTAAATGTGACAACAGTGAATCTAAACAGAAAACAATGAGAAAATATTAGTTCTCAAAATGGGTATCTGAGCCTAGTGGGGTGTTTAGTGTGTCCAGAGAAAAATGCATTACCATGTTTTCTTCTGATAATGCTTCCTCATGTCTGGTCTCTCCTGTGTGATTTGTTACAAATCAACTGTACGCCAGAATAAAACTTTGTTGACTAATGACATCAATGACTATTGTGCATATTATGCTAATGCAGTTAAAATATTAACAATTTGGTAATTAACAGTTTTAAAGAATAAGAATAATAAGACTCCCCCCCCCCAAAAAACAGGCCACTGCCACATTTTGACAGGGGGAAGGAATGTGGACACCGCAACACTGTCCCCATGAAAACAACTTAAATACTTAAAAACCCAAATCCAAATTTCCACTTAAAAGAATTTTCCAGATTTGTTTAGGCGAACTCCTTGAGCACAGGTTAGATTAAGCCGAGGTGATGTTAGAAATAACTTAAGTCATATACATAGTTAGGTAAATAAGCCCGTTTATTATCATTGGCTATTGTTGGTTTTGTTAAACAGAAATCATTACATTTATATTACATTGCAACACAATTATTATTGAAGTTGATCATATTAAATATGTAAATTCACCAAAGACTGAAATTTATTTCAAAAGAAAGAAAAACTGAAATTAATGACAAATGAAATAAAAACATTGCTCAAATTCCCAAACTCAGTATGAGCTTAGTTTTAGTTACTTATCTGTTTATACTTAAGGTTGGTGTTGTACTTGAGATATTGTCCAGTGAGTTCTTCCGTCCATTCGCGGTTAACACGTGGCCGTATTGTGCATTTACGTTTACTTAGTTCCTCTTTTGACAATGCACGGTTCTTTGATAAAATTGTGTCCGAAAAACTTTAGATGAATAATATTGTCCGAAATTTTACATATCCGTCACTGTTATTGTGTTTTATACAGTAGGCCAACAATCTGTGCACTATAACAACTTTAATCACATTTTCTACCAAGGCACAGCCTTCTTGAGTCACTGCAGCTGCCTTTTCCGTCCATGTGGTTTGATGTTCAACTTGCGACTGACTACCGGTGACTACTGGTGCCCTTACCTGGACTCCGTGCTGAACTGTTTTTTTTTTTTCAGAACTTCTGTGCAAAATTTAGCAGGTGTGATGTCTTTC
This sequence comes from Magicicada septendecula, assembly GCA_034769895.1. NCBI lineage: Eukaryota > Metazoa > Arthropoda > Insecta > Hemiptera > Cicadidae > Magicicada > Magicicada septendecula. The sequence continues at coordinate 231,241,992 of CM068373.1, forward strand.
GTCTGATGCAAGACTCTGTAGGCATATGAAACTCTGTTTTGAGCATGTATGCTCGTTAGAAACTGCGAACCTTCCCATGTCCAAAGTTCATGTTCTGTTTCACACACAAAAATCTCGTCTTTTTACTATGTCACATAAAATGTCCCATTACAAGACCCCCCGCCCCCCAATGAGAGGTATTATGTTAATTTCAGTGTTACTATTTTGTATTCCAAAACTACTGTTTTGATAGTGAAAGTCCTGATTTTTTGTGGCATCTCTTTTTGATGTATGTATAACATGCATAAGAATGAGATTATGCACATGTACATGCTGTGTTATCCAGCAGGATAAAAATATTTTGAAAATCATTTATCGACTATAACGCTTTAGATTAATTTGTTACGGAATTCAACCGAGTATTAGTTGAATTAGTTTAATATCACAGGATAATGTCACATACAGTGCCATGTCAAATATAATACCAGTATAGTTAACAGAACTCCGTAGTGTCAGTTAATAGATTCTGATAATAACATTAACTAAAAAGGTTAATGTTTACAATTGAAAAGTATGTCTTTGTGGTGGTCATTTAATTCATTAAAAGGCACTGATTTATTTGTGACTAATGCAATGCAGGACAGAATTCTTAATAATATAAAAAATGTTTTAGTTTTTATTAGTTATATGAAAGCTACCCAGTTTTGCAGTTTATATTTTAGCTTATAGAATATGTCATGATGTTTTTAAAATCCATTGTTGCAAGGTCTGTCCTATTCAAGTCTAACCTTAAGTTGAAAGAGCTCAACCATCAAATTAATGTAAAAATAAGTTCATTATTATAACTACTTTTGCACAGTGTTTAAATTGTTTGCAAATAGTACATGTAAACAGGATTAACGTTGCCAAATATTTATTGTTAATTCCATGTTAGGCTAGATTTTTAGATTTATGAAACTTAAGTGAGAGTTTGATAAACATAAGTAAGACATTTGTAGATAGAATGTACTCCATTTAATTCTAGGCTGATCCAAAAATGTAGTTTGTAACCAAAAGTAGATAAGGCATCTCTGTAATAAACATGAGGTATAATGCAAAATTTCTTAATGTATGAATACTATGATAAGGTTATTTCAGCCATTTCCTACTATATCTTACTTCTGTGACAAAATATACATTTTTTGTGGCATGTTAATAAAAGGCACAAGACATAATGTTGCACAATGGGGCATTCGTACAACACAAGTGTAGAGAACAGACCCCTGCAGAGCCCAAAGAGCTCCGGACAGTACTTACATATGCGGCGCCCGCTTGGTGGCCTCTCCTGTCGGCCACCAACAGGCATAGGCTGGCGATGTTCCAGAACTGGACCTTACGCATCCTCACGGGGTCCCCGTGGTTTGTGCGAAATTCTGCTATTGTTGTATCTGTTAAACCAACCACTCCTAATTGTCTGAGGTAATGGAGGGAACAAAATCCACAGTTAATCCAAAACGACATGTAATCCCCTATCCATCATATTTTACATATAATATGCTTATATAGTTAGTATCATGCTGGTGACTTGTGTATGACCGCCATAGGTAAGGTGTCAGTGGTAAAAGTTAGGTTATGTTGTTTGGAAGAATAATAAATCTGTGGAACTTACATCAACTTGAGGCGGTGTTATTTGTTGCAGGAAATGTTTACTGTTGTAAAAACCTTTCAAGCACTCAAGCAATAATATGTGAAACACTATATTTACATTTAAATCATTTAAATAAGATATCATGAATCCTATGATATGAACTCTCTCTCTCTCTCACACAGACACACACACACACATAACTAAAACACTAGAACAATATGTAACATTTAAATGTGTTTAAAAGTAATGTTTCTTACCAACTTTTGTTTCTTTGTTGATGTTCTCTTTTTCGTTTTATAATCAGTTCTGATAGTTTCCTTGTAATTTATTGGCTGACTGACGGCTTTCCCTGTAATTACTCAAAGAAATCATGGCAGTTTCATGATACAGCTGTTATTAATGCAGTGAATCTGTCTTATCTTCCATCACGTTAACGTTTCTTTCTTTTCAAAATATTATTAATTAATTGGATTGCACTTTTATCTTGTTCTGACCTGCAACAGTTAAACCACAAACCAGATAAACTGGAGTTGACTGTATTTCACAATAAGTATAGATATGGCATTTGATTGAGCATTTCACTATTGTTGTAGTGATTCTACAGTTCAGTAGTAAATTATCAAAAATACAGTTACCGGATTTATACAGTTATATACCTCTGATAATACACATTTAAATTTATATATTTATACTTTCAGGCCTTAGAAAAGTATGTGTGTGTGTGTGTGTGTGTGCGCGCGCGCGCGCGCGCACCTCATTTCATAAGGAAGAATATGTACAGAAACTAGCATTGTTCAATGTCAATAATGTTGTTATGAGAAAATAAATTTTATCCTTGATTACAATCGCAGAGATATGGTCCAACCTGCTAATGAAGCTCTACCATCAATTTGCTTTTGCAATTTTTATTCCAGTTGTGTTCACATACATACGCATGATTAATTTAATTTTTATTGATAATAATAATAATAATAATAAGAAGAAGAAATTAGTTGTTTCTAATACTCATTTAGTTTACAATAGGATCATTTATTAATAGATTCATATAGTATTGTAATTAGTGTGGAAAGTATGGAGTAATTGTTTACTTGGTGTGTTGTTGCTAGGCTCATTAACAGACAGTGTGTGCACCACATATGAAACCAACCCTACACAGAACAAGAAGGGTTCCAGTTCAGGCCAGGGCGTAACTGACTCAGTGCCTGAGGAATCAACTCCTCATAATTCTCCATCAGACTCTGATTTACCAAACAAGACTACTCCGCCCACCAGCTATGCTTCTTTGCTTGAAGGTAACAGCATGTTAGCATGATCACTAACTTAGTAACAGTATTAGATATAATTGACTGTGCGTGCATGTGTGTGTGTGTGTGTAAATGCGTGATATATTTTTGTATGTATGTGCTATGCACATTAAGACATAAATGAAGAAATAAAACACAATTAAAATGCAATTGCTGCACAAGATTTTTGATATATGAAAAGACATTCTCCTTTCTAAGAGTCTAATAAATTTATACTGTGGCCAGACAAGGAGGGCGATTAAAAGGCTAGCAGACCCTTTGCCAATGCACACACAGTCACAGGCTGCCAGACAATAGTTTGGACCTGGCACCAACACTCAGTCAGTGAATCACCAAGTGATGGTAAGGGGGAACTAGCTGCGTATGTGTGTGTCAGTGGGCCTACGCTGGTAGTCCAAACACCTTTGTTCACCAACCAAACTATAATATGAAAGTTGTTGGGCCATTTGAGCCAGCTAATGTAGTTAAACACCAGATATCAAAAGAAGAATCAGCATGTGAAGGTGAAGATCACGTCACTGCAGATGACTTCTGCAGCTAAAATTGAAACGTCGGGTGTTTTTAATGATGGCCACATGTGAGATAGTCCATTCAGTTTTACTACTAAATGTCTCTAGCCAGGAAAGTTGGAATATTAGCACAATTAATTTGTATTAATGTAGCAGAATGCTACTGAGAATTTCCATCATGGTAGAAATGCTTTACAAATTTTTATAATAATTTTTATTGATCCAACTATTAAAGTGTCTTCAGTTTGCTCCAGTTGCATATTTGAAATACCTGATTTGGAGGACAACAATTATCAGGTGCAGAACACATATCTATTGTATTAAAAAAAGGTGAAGATGACATAAATAAGTCTGCTTATGAAGACAGTTTCTGCCTTGATGTTTCTGTAAGGCTAGTGATTGAGTAATATAAGATACCATTGCTCAGTACTTTCTGTTGCTCAGTGACACAGTTAATATTTGTACAGTTTGTAACGCAAAAACAACAAGTTATTATAACAGAAACAAAAACCCTTACTATGGACATGACTTTATTTGAAAATCAAAAGTTGTATATTTTGATAAAAGGAAAAACATTCATGAAGAACACTGAAATAATTGATTCACATAACAGTTACTTGAGTAAATTAACAAGTAGCTGGGGTACACAATGTTTCATTTTGTTATCCAAAGGTATATGTCATCTGGCATTCACCGTTTCCAATTTTCTGAGATATTATGTATCCAATGTCACACATCATCAAAATGAATTGAATAACGCTTATTTTTCAAAAATCTGAGCAGCAGTTGTAGGTTTAAGAAAACACACTGCAATATAGTGAGTATTAGCATTCCACCTTCGGAAGATCAGATAATCATGGGTGAAGTTAAAAATAATTAAAATTAATTAGATTCGTGGATGGATTCGTTGATGGGTTCGTACAAAATAAAATTTTGTACTTCAGTAAAATATAAGTACACATTGAAACTAAAAATTAATAGAATAACAAAGTGCCAATTCCATTATGCCAGCTCAATTCAAATGAAATCTGGTCTGTTGGCTCCTACATGACATTGAAATGTCAAATTTGGGATTGGTGTAAAATGTATGATGATCATGATGACCACAAGCATTCACAGGCAGACAGATATCATTTTGAATTAATGAGACCTTACAACTTTTAATTAAAATCCAGAATTTCCCTTTCTCGCTAGTACAGACAGGAGAAGTAAAGTTACAGTGTAATGTTTCATAAGTAAGAGGAAATGTAAGTTTCCTTAAAAACTGTGAAAATTGTTGCTGTTATTTGCCCAGACACTAGTCACTTCAATGTCTCAACCATTTTCAAGTCTTCCCAATTACTCTAGAAACAGTAATATGCCAAAAAACCTCATTCCCCACAAAGCATGTAGCAGTTGGTCAAACAATGACATGTTGACATTAGGATTGCAAAAAACTACACATGAAAACAATAAAAAATGTAGTAGGCACAAAATAGAATACAATATAAAATGTTCGTAAGTTTTGGTGGAGCAGATTACTTCTCTGCATAAAATAAAAATAAAATAATCAACAAGATTAAATGCAACCTTTGTTTTGCGAGTTCCATCAGTTACTTTGTTTTCAGAATCAAATCAGAATTTTGAGTATTAAGACATCATATACTTTAAAATGTAAGTTATGGCTCAAAACACTCTGTAGTTCTAATTTTCAGTACATCTCTAGGCAGACAGGTATGGATAAATCAATATCTTTTCTAATATGGTAACTGCAAAATGCATTTTTTAATTGAAATATAGTATATTAAAAAACATGTCCCTTATTGGCAGATTGAAAAAAGAAAATTCCTTAAAAATTGTAAAATTATAAATTTCATTCAGTTTGAAATAAAATTCATAAACTGTTGATAAGTGCATTCAAATTTCTATTAAATAAGTTTACAAAATATTCAATATGCTTAGTGATAATGAGCATTGTGATACAGCCTTAATAAGATTGTATTATGTGTGTATACAGTTAAAAAAGATTGTATATTTTTACAGTTTTCAAGTTTGTGGTTAGAGAGATTAGTAAATATTGTTACGACGGTCTACTCGATCGTCGTAGGTACAGTGGAAACAAAATAAGTACAAGACACCAATTAAGTCACTAATCACACCTTTAATTATTATAGTAAACAGTTCGTAATTAACAACACAGTGTCTACAACAAATCAAATGAAATTGTTCATACGCAATAAAATGTCCACAAATATTAAAACTCAACTGTATTACAATTATACCGTCCGAATATAAAACGCAACACTTCACTAATAACTACTTGAACGTACACCGTAATAACCCGAACCGCTCTGTAAATATCGCACTAATACTCTCGAACCGCACAGTCAAAAATCTCGCATTGAACTGAAAACTAAAGCCGCGACGCGATGTATTTATAGTTACGCAGACACACCAGAAGCTTCCAAACTGCGTCTTATCTCTCGCGAACTACGTAATTGCTGCGGCCTTGACACAGTCCGAGCGCCCGAGCGAAGGCTGGCAAAGTGCGAGAAAATTCTCGCAACATGCGTTTAGTAGCACGTACACCACACGCTTACGTCGAGATCTTTCTGGGACATTCGATAAACGCCTAGATTGTTCTACGCTGTCGTAGCACTGCCCCCTCCTTAAGCCTGTTTGTCCCGAACTGGCAAAGCGTCTTCGAAGTAATACTCGACCAGGCGATCTAGGTGGCCATCCTTGCGAAGGATAATTTTCCCGTTCTTCGAATTCACTCTCGTGTGATCCGAACATCACGTTCCCAGGAATGCGAATCTTTCGCGCAACCACTAGCTTCGCTGGAATCACTCTCGTTGCGTCATGTACTAATGACCTAAATACCACTGGCTGATCCAAGTTTGTTTGGTTCTCGTCAACAACCTCTTGCGTAACCTCATCTTCAGCCACTTTACCCTCGGCCGCTTCTATCAGCTCAGGAACAAGCAAGAGTTTTGTCTCGACACCCATAGTTGGCTCTCCAATCACTTCTTTTGTCGTTATACTTATTTGTACTTCCTCTGCTAGTTCTTCCTCCATTTCCGCTTGCAACAGGGAGGTTTCCTCTTGACCAGACTTGTTGAATTTTTCTTCGACTAATGCCACTCGCTTAATCGAATGGTTGGTAGACCCTGTCATTTTAGCCATGCAAAGCTTTATCTTCTCTTGGCCAACTTTCAGGACATTCTCTCTTAAGTCCACAACGAATCCGTAGGCATTCATAATGTCCGTGCCAAGAATCACTTCATCGACAATGTCTGCAACGAGCATTTGGTGGCTAAACTCAAGAAGACCCAGGCGTACACGTACGTCTACCTTTCCTAGCACCTTGACGGGGCTTCCAGTCACAGTCTGTATTGTACAAGAGCTAATTAGAGGATGGCGGTTACAGACTAAGTCAGGGCGCACAATGGACACTGTTGCGCCCATGTCAACTGTAAATGATGTTGGTTTACCATCCGCAAATCCATTAACAATCAAGTTTCCACTGATCTTATGTAACGTGGAAACTGTGTGCTGTTCTGGGCCTTTACTTCTCCAATTGGTGCGATCAGTCTCTTCTCTCGGTATTTTCTTCTCCCAACAGTCTACCTGTAGATGACCACGTTTCCCACAGTTGTAACATTTCGGTCTTCTGTCTTTTTCAAATCGTTGCGACTCTCTTGAACTTTTGAATTGTTTGTCCGACAACACTGTTTTTCTGCACCCATCGTAACGGTAATGTGATACAGGGATCTTCTGACTGCAACGTGATGGCACAAACCCATTAATGTAGCGGGACGCTGACTTGGCAGCTTCAAACTCTAGGGCGTGAACAAGAGCTTCTGAGCTATCTCGGTGTCTTGTCATTCGTAACACTTGCTGAAGTTCACAATCTCCGATGCCATCAATAAATGTCTGCACCGTAAACCTTATTCGGAAGTCTTCTGGTGCTTCAGGATAGGCCAATCTAATCAATCTGTCGATACTTGCTTCAAATTCTTGAAGACTTTCCCCGGAACGTTGTCGTCTTGTTCTCAACTGAGCGTAGTACACCTCTCGCAAATGTTTATCACCGTAGCGTAATTCTAGAGCTTTTATCAACTTGGCATAGATGTTCTGGCTGTCAGGTGGCACTTTCTGTAGTAGTTCTGCCGCGGGTCCTTTTAATGCAAGAACAAGTGAAACAGCCTTGTCTTTTTCTGTCCAATTATTTGCGCATGCAGCAGCTTCAAATTGGCGGAGGTGTGACGTACTTATCGATCACATTTATTATTATTACCAAATTTCAGATTAATTGTTACTTACCGTTACGATAGCTCTTACAGGGTCACAGGATTCGATCACATGTACCTAGATACAAACATGGTCTATGGGTTACGCAAAGTACTGACACAACTCATTTTGGAAGAGAATTAATATTTTTCTTTAATCAGACTCATTTGAAAATCTTGTTCAAAATTTTTCTCAGCATTTTACAGATTACGTTACATGTTTCTTTGTTCTGTTGGCATCTTCTACATACTACCTTACGCTATTATCTTACCTTATTGATCACTATACAAAACAAATATACAGACAGAGCCCAGCCTGCCATTCACTCATTCTCTCAATTTATACACCCTCCCCTGAACATTTTTTATTACCCCGAACCCTTAAACGTGTTGTGAAATTCTATAGTCGGCAACGTGGTCATCATTCGCACTCACTATTTAACGTTTGGCAATCACTGGTTTGTCCGGAACTAAACGTAGATATTCTTCACTGAATGGTATTAACCGCGGTTACATGGATTTAAACTGTTATTTCATTTTTTTTATCGGTGAAACATGAAATTTTATACTGAGCCTAACTTAGCTCTGTACCGCCGGTACGCACAGAGTATGACCGCCGTCACCGAGAACGTAACAGGTACCGCTTGCTTTCTTTGGAGGGAAGCTGTTGTTCACTGCCACTATTTTTCGTCGCTCCTTGCTCATATGCTGTTGGGTAACCATTTTATATATGGAATGGAGCTGATATATGTGTGTGACCAGAGCTTAATATTGGACTTGGCTCTGCTGATGTCACCAACAGTAGGCGGAGTTTAATGCGACTTCCGGTATGGAGTTGATAGCTGCGGCAAACGGTATGCTACATCGCCATGTTTCACAGCGTGGGTTGTGTTTTCCAAGCGACACTCCGGCGCGCCGCCCATCACTGTTGCATACGGGCGTGATCATACACACGCAAAGTTCTGCGAAAAATTGGGGTGGTAAATTCTTCGCCGCATTACTCAACAACAACCTGCGTCTTACTGCTTTGTTTCACTGTTCTGTTATACTGACAAATACGTTGCACAATAATACAGTTATTTCGCAATATTTTATAAGGCTCCCGACCGAAAACGAAATGAATAAAAATATATAAATGCCCCAAACGGTTAAAATAAAAACACCCAAAAATTGACCCGCTACAATACCCCCTCGATGAGAATTCTGCTGTTCATGACAGAAGAAATCTCATCGATAACCCCGAAGAGGACCGGTGAGGAACTGGTGCCAACAACCCCCTGGTTCTTAGTTTGCATGGGTACACGACCCCCCTGGCTCAGCGACTATGGACTCATCTGAACGAGATCACTGGACTTCTCCGTCAGAGATCCCAACACCGAGAAATCGAGCAGACTCGTACCACGGCGCACCTCACCTTCTAACATGCTACCCCCAAAATCCTCAATCCCTGGCTTAAATTATTCCAGATCCTCTACCGATATGTTTCCCCTTGTATGCAAGCTGGGCTGTGTTTAGCAGATACTGGGCTCACACACACTCACCTTATATGTTGCCATAACACACTAAAAATAAAAAATTTCTTTTAAAATGTATTAAAAATTTAAAACATTCAAAATATTATTTTATCAAAAAATTCTCTTCCTCTTTTTTCCTTTTTTTTTTTTCTTTAACATGACTTAACCTAGACATTTCTACTAATATAAACACATCCTTACTCTAACAGGAGAACCACTTATAGTCTACTAATATAATGCAATACAATAAAAGAAACATGGTTAATGCACACATAATAAAAAAAATCATTATCTAAAATAGTCATTCGCTGGCAGGCGAAAAATCAAGTTTTTTTTTTTTTTCAAAAAAAAATTAAAATTTCCCAAAATTTTAAAATTCAAAAAAAAATTATTCATTAAATATTTATTAAATAACATTTATTAAAATTATTCAAATATTGGTTTGAATTAATCAAACAAACAAATTAAAATTGGATTCCTACTATACAAGCTTAGTAGGTGTATGACCTCATCAGCTGATCGTAACTAGGTCAAGTCCAAAACCCTTGAACTACATATGTTGTGCATGCTTTCTGAAAATACACTAAACATCTGGAACGATCTAACTCAAAGCACAAAACATAATAAAATAAAATATTTAAAATGAACAAAATATTAATATAATAATCAAGTTGACATTTAAATTATTTAAAATAAACAATTCTTGACTTTACATTATTTTCAAATTTTATCAAAATTCTGTCACTGGTTTAAAATAAAAAGTTTATATTCTTTATCATAAATCTCTCTCTTTATTCTTAACAATCCTACTTCAATCTACGGTGGGTGATTTGAACTATTTATTCTCATTGACTGTACTAGATCTGTATGCATACATAAACTTTACTCTCTGACTCTAACATTCATCACTTCAATTATCATGACACCCATCTCTATCAAAACATCTACCCCAAAACACACTAAACCCAACTTATCATTAAACACAAATCGCCGCCTTCTCTACATATATAAAAAAATATACTCTCTAACCCTTTGTACATAGGATATGTGTTTCCCCTACCCAAAACTCAATTCCCTTATTTGGCCCCTGGATTTTACCTAAGGCGGCCCCTTCCCCACTAAAATCTATCCCAATTCCCGTCCCAACCCTTGTTGTCGACTCCTACATGACACTACCCCCAAATACAAAATTGCCATCCCCAAAAATCTCAATCTCATTACCTTACTAATATTTCTTCAATATCGGGTCAGTTACTTTTGTATTAAAAATCCAATCATTCTTATTTAAATACTCTTCTAATATTTCTTTCAACTCACCATAATCTCTCTTTAATTCATATAATTCTATCTCTCTCTCAACACACAATTCTCTATTTAAATCTCTCTCATCATAACACCATCTCATACCTTCAATATTACTCCAGACAGAGGGTATAAACTTATACAAATAAAATAAACAACTCCAATCTTCTACTAGTACGGGACCCTTGCCCTTCAAAAACAGCACTTGTGAATACATTAAATCATCATAACTAAGGGGAAAATTTGCCCTCTGTCCCCACTCTACTACAACGTTATTTCTCCTCTCTCTCTCTAACTCACTGACACACATTAACATCTCATAATCACTACATTCTACACTTTCATTAATACTCTCATTATTTATTTTTTCCGTATCAGTCTCTGATACTAACTCTTCAAACACATTAATATTCTCGGTATTACGTACATTATTTTCGACATTATTGTCCTTATTTGTTAACTCTTTATCTGGCATTACATTTTTGTATTTGTCATTACAAGTTTCATTTGTATTATTCTTATCTGGATTCATCACATGTACTCCCATTCGCTCCACACTCTGTTCTAATTTATTCAAACTAGTCATTATTGTCTCCTTAGTATTTTCTAAACATTTATTTAATTCTTGAATCTCGTTTTTTAATTCCTTATTCTGGTTTTTTAATATATTGAATTTAGTGTCAGAATCATTTTTTAATACATTGAATTTAGCGTCAGAATCACTCTTCTGTTCACTGAATTTTAACTCTAACATCGCCTGCATGTTACATAAATATTTCATCATATTATTGTTATCAGAGTTTTTATTTTGAACTGGGGTTGAATGAATTCCTTCATCCATAATTCTTGACTCTGTTTCACTTATTTCTATTTCATTCTGACTCGCACTTGGAGTCGCATGTGTTTCATAGTTACTAACGTTTGAGTCGTCGAAATTTTCGACGCTATTTTCATTTATTTTATTCTCGTTATCTGACATTTTGTATTATTGATATAAATTAAATTATATAAATTGCTTAAATAGAATAATTAATTAAATAAATACAGTAGTTATTTAAATTTTGTAATATACTGTTACGTTGCTAAGCTAACCTAGAACATGTTTGTATCTGTCGATGCGGAATCCAATTAATTAATTATAATTAATTCAATTCGTGCCTGTTCCGTGGCGCCAATTGTGACGTCCTAATCGATCACATTTATTATTATTACCAAATTTCAGATTAATTGTTACTTACCGTTACGATAGCTCTTACAGGGTCACAGGATTCGATCACATGTACCTAGATACAAACATGGTCTATGGGTTACGCAAAGTACTGACACAACTCATTTTGGAAGAGAATTAATATTTTTCTTTAATCAGACTCATTTGAAAATCTTGTTCAAAATTTTTCTCAGCATTTTACAGATTACGTTACATGTTTCTTTGTTCTGTTGGCATCTTCTACATACTACCTTACGCTATTATCTTACCTTATTGATCACTATACAAAACAAATATACAGACAGAGCCCAGCCTGCCATTCACTCATTCTCTCAATTTATACACCCTCCCCTGAACATTTTTTATTACCCCGAACCCTTAAACGTGTTGTGAAATTCTATAGTCGGCAACGTGGTCATCATTCGCACTCACTATTTAACGTTTGGCAATCACTGGTTTGTCCGGAACTAAACGTAGATATTCTTCACTGAATGGTATTAACCGCGGTTACATGGATTTAAACTGTTATTTCATTTTTTTTATCGGTGAAACATGAAATTTTATACTGAGCCTAACTTAGCTCTGTACCGCCGGTACGCACAGAGTATGACCGCCGTCACCGAGAACGTAACAGGTACCGCTTGCTTTCTTTGGAGGGAAGCTGTTGTTCACTGCCACTATTTTTCGTCGCTCCTTGCTCATATGCTGTTGGGTAACCATTTTATATATGGAATGGAGCTGATATATGTGTGTGACCAGAGCTTAATATTGGACTTGGCTCTGCTGATGTCACCAACAGTAGGCGGAGTTTAATGCGACTTCCGGTATGGAGTTGATAGCTGCGGCAAACGGTATGCTACATCGCCATGTTTCACAGCGTGGGTTGTGTTTTCCAAGCGACACTCCGGCGCGCCGCCCATCACTGTTGCATACGGGCGTGATCATACACACGCAAAGTTCTGCGAAAAATTGGGGTGGTAAATTCTTCGCCGCATTACTCAACAACAACCTGCGTCTTACTGCTTTGTTTCACTGTTCTGTTATACTGACAAATACGTTGCACAATAATACAGTTATTTCGCAATATTTTATAAGGCTCCCGACCGAAAACGAAATGAATAAAAATATATAAATGCCCCAAACGGTTAAAATAAAAACACCCAAAAATTGACCCGCTACAATACCCCCTCGATGAGAATTCTGCTGTTCATGACAGAAGAAATCTCATCGATAACCCCGAAGAGGACCGGTGAGGAACTGGTGCCAACAACCCCCTGGTTCTTAGTTTGCATGGGTACACGACCCCCCTGGCTCAGCGACTATGGACTCATCTGAACGAGATCACTGGACTTCTCCGTCAGAGATCCCAACACCGAGAAATCGAGCAGACTCGTACCACGGCGCACCCCACCTTCTAACATGCTACCCCCAAAATCCTCAATCCCTGGCTTAAATTATTCCAGATCCTCTACCGATATGTTTCCCCTTGTATGCAAGCTGGGCTGTGTTTAGCAGATACTGGGCTCACACACACTCACCTTATATGTTGCCATAACACACTAAAAATAAAAAATTTCTTTTAAAATGTATTAAAAATTTAAAACATTCAAAATATTATTTTATCAAAAAATTCTCTTCCTCTTTTTTCCTTTTTTTTTTTTCTTTAACATGACTTAACCTAGACATTTCTACTAATATAAACACATCCTTACTCTAACAGGAGAACCACTTATAGTCTACTAATATAATGCAATACAATAAAAGAAACATGGTTAATGCACACATAATAAAAAAAATCATTATCTAAAATAGTCATTCGCTGGCAGGCGAAAAATCAAGTTTTTTTTTTTTTTCAAAAAAAAATTAAAATTTCCCAAAATTTTAAAATTCAAAAAAAAATTATTCATTAAATATTTATTAAATAACATTTATTAAAATTATTCAAATATTGGTTTGAATTAATCAAACAAACAAATTAAAATTGGATTCCTACTATACAAGCTTAGTAGGTGTATGACCTCATCAGCTGATCGTAACTAGGTCAAGTCCAAAACCCTTGAACTACATATGTTGTGCATGCTTTCTGAAAATACACTAAACATCTGGAACGATCTAACTCAAAGCACAAAACATAATAAAATAAAATATTTAAAATGAACAAAATATTAATATAATAATCAAGTTGACATTTAAATTATTTAAAATAAACAATTCTTGACTTTACATTATTTTCAAATTTTATCAAAATTCTGTCACTGGTTTAAAATAAAAAGTTTATATTCTTTATCATAAATCTCTCTCTTTATTCTTAACAATCCTACTTCAATCTACGGTGGGTGATTTGAACTATTTATTCTCATTGACTGTACTAGATCTGTATGCATACATAAACTTTACTCTCTGACTCTAACATTCATCACTTCAATTATCATGACACCCATCTCTATCAAAACATCTACCCCAAAACACACTAAACCCAACTTATCATTAAACACAAATCGCCGCCTTCTCTACATATATAAAAAAATATACTCTCTAACCCTTTGTACATAGGATATGTGTTTCCCCTACCCAAAACTCAATTCCCTTATTTGGCCCCTGGATTTTACCTAAGGCGGCCCCTTCCCCACTAAAATCTATCCCAATTCCCGTCCCAACCCTTGTTGTCGACTCCTACATGACACTACCCCCAAATACAAAATTGCCATCCCCAAAAATCTCAATCTCATTACCTTACTAATATTTCTTCAATATCGGGTCAGTTACTTTTGTATTAAAAATCCAATCATTCTTATTTAAATACTCTTCTAATATTTCTTTCAACTCACCATAATCTCTCTTTAATTCATATAATTCTATCTCTCTCTCAACACACAATTCTCTATTTAAATCTCTCTCATCATAACACCATCTCATACCTTCAATATTACTCCAGACAGAGGGTATAAACTTATACAAATAAAATAAACAACTCCAATCTTCTACTAGTACGGGACCCTTGCCCTTCAAAAACAGCACTTGTGAATACATTAAATCATCATAACTAAGGGGAAAATTTGCCCTCTGTCCCCACTCTACTACAACGTTATTTCTCCTCTCTCTCTCTAACTCACTGACACACATTAACATCTCATAATCACTACATTCTACACTTTCATTAATACTCTCATTATTTATTTTTTCCGTATCAGTCTCTGATACTAACTCTTCAAACACATTAATATTCTCGGTATTACGTACATTATTTTCGACATTATTGTCCTTATTTGTTAACTCTTTATCTGGCATTACATTTTTGTATTTGTCATTACAAGTTTCATTTGTATTATTCTTATCTGGATTCATCACATGTACTCCCATTCGCTCCACACTCTGTTCTAATTTATTCAAACTAGTCATTATTGTCTCCTTAGTATTTTCTAAACATTTATTTAATTCTTGAATCTCGTTTTTTAATTCCTTATTCTGGTTTTTTAATATATTGAATTTAGTGTCAGAATCATTTTTTAATACATTGAATTTAGCGTCAGAATCACTCTTCTGTTCACTGAATTTTAACTCTAACATCGCCTGCATGTTACATAAATATTTCATCATATTATTGTTATCAGAGTTTTTATTTTGAACTGGGGTTGAATGAATTCCTTCATCCATAATTCTTGACTCTGTTTCACTTATTTCTATTTCATTCTGACTCGCACTTGGAGTCGCATGTGTTTCATAGTTACTAACGTTTGAGTCGTCGAAATTTTCGACGCTATTTTCATTTATTTTATTCTCGTTATCTGACATTTTGTATTATTGATATAAATTAAATTATATAAATTGCTTAAATAGAATAATTAATTAAATAAATACAGTAGTTATTTAAATTTTGTAATATACTGTTACGTTGCTAAGCTAACCTAGAACATGTTTGTATCTGTCGATGCGGAATCCAATTAATTAATTATAATTAATTCAATTCGTGCCTGTTCCGTGGCGCCAATTGTGACGTCCTAATCGATCACATTTATTATTATTACCAAATTTCAGATTAATTGTTACTTACCGTTACGATAGCTCTTACAGGGTCACAGGATTCGATCACATGTACCTAGATACAAACATGGTCTATGGGTTACGCAAAGTACTGACACAACTCATTTTGGAAGAGAATTAATATTTTTCTTTAATCAGACTCATTTGAAAATCTTGTTCAAAATTTTTCTCAGCATTTTACAGATTACGTTACATGTTTCTTTGTTCTGTTGGCATCTTCTACATACTACCTTACGCTATTATCTTACCTTATTGATCACTATACAAAACAAATATACAGACAGAGCCCAGCCTGCCATTCACTCATTCTCTCAATTTATACACCCTCCCCTGAACATTTTTTATTACCCCGAACCCTTAAACGTGTTGTGAAATTCTATAGTCGGCAACGTGGTCATCATTCGCACTCACTATTTAACGTTTGGCAATCACTGGTTTGTCCGGAACTAAACGTAGATATTCTTCACTGAATGGTATTAACCGCGGTTACATGGATTTAAACTGTTATTTCATTTTTTTTATCGGTGAAACATGAAATTTTATACTGAGCCTAACTTAGCTCTGTACCGGCCGGTACGCACAGAGTATGACCGCCGTCACCGAGAACGTAACAGGTACCGCTTGCTTTCTTTGGAGGGAAGCTGTTGTTCACTGCCACTATTTTTCGTCGCTCCTTGCTCATATTCTGTTGGGTAACCATTTTATATATGGAATGGAGCTGATATATGTGTGTGACCAGAGCTTAATATTGGACTTGGCTCTGCTGATGTCACCAACAGTAGGCGGAGTTTAATGCGACTTCCGGTATGGAGTTGATAGCTGCGGCAAACGGTATGCTACATCGCCATGTTTCACAGCGTGGGTTGTGTTTTCCAAGCGACACTCTGGCGCGCCGCCCATCACTGTTGCATACGGGCGTGATCATACACACGCAAAGTTCTGCGAAAAATTGGGGTGGTAAATTCTTCGCCGCATTACTCAACAACAACCTGCGTCTTACTGCTTTGTTTCACTGTTCTGTTATACAGACAAATACGTTGCACAATAATACAGTTATTTCGCAATATTTTATAAGGCTCCCGACCGAAAACGAAATGAATAAAAATATATAAATGCCCCAAACGGTTAAAATAAAAACACCCAAAAATTGACCCGCTACAGAGGTACGTTGCCCAGTGAGTGCTTCTGTCAAAGGTTGGAGCTTTGACATGAACTGTCCCTACTGCAGGCAAAGTGACTTTCTCTGTTAACTTATTTTCTGTGTATTTTTCTGTCTTGATCACTGGTACAGTCTGTTCAGAAATTTGTTTTGGTTGAATCTTCATGCACTGTTCAACTTCAATTTTAATTTGTTCTCTTATGTTTGCCATTGAGTTTTCTACTGCAGCTATTTTTGTTGACATAACTTCTTCCACAGTCAAGACAGATTTTTCTACTTCAGCTATTTTTAATGTCATTGATTCTTGTACCGCCGATATTTTAGTTACTTGCTTATTAAGCTCACCTCGTAGGAGACCCAACTCTGCAGCGGTTTGTTCTTGTGTCTGCTTTTGCTGCTGTATTAACTCCTTGATGTCCTCTGTTTCACGTTTACGTCGTTCCTCTGTTTCTTCCTTTTCTTGTCTTCGGTCTTCTTTTTGTCTTTCTTCTGTTTCTAGCATTAGTGCTTTCTGACGTTCCTCAGCTTCTTCTCTTTCTTGTATTCGTTCTTCTTTTTGTCGTCTTTCTGCTTCTTCTGCCTCCTGTCTGCGTTTCTCATCCTGTCGTTTTTCTGTCTGCAACAGCAGCGCCTGTAAATTTTCCATCATCTGACTGGCATCCATTGTTTATTGATTAATTACGAATCACACTCGTCTTGTACAAAGCGTCCCCTGTTTCCACTGTTAACCATTCTATCCCACTTCTGACACCACTGTTACGACGGTCTACTCGATCGTCGTAGGTACAGTGGAAACAAAATAAGTACAAGACACCAATTAAGTCACTAATCACACCTTTAATTATTATAGTAAACAGTTCGTAATTAACAACACAGTGTCTACAACAAATCAAATGAAATTGTTCATACGCAATAAAATGTCCACAAATATTAAAACTCAACTGTATTACAATTATACCGTCCGAATATAAAACGCAACACTTCACTAATAACTACTTGAACGTACACCGTAATAACCCGAACCGCTCTGTAAATATCGCACTAATACTCTCGAACCGCACAGTCAAAAATCTCGCATTGAACTGAAAACTAAAGCCGCGACGCGATGTATTTATAGTTACGCAGACACACCAGAAGCTTCCAAACTGCGTCTTATCTCTCGCGAACTACGTAATTGCTGCGGTCTTGACACAGTCCGAGCGCCCGAGCGAAGGCTGGCAAAGTGCGAGAAAATTCTCGCAACATGCGTTTAGTAGCACGTACACCACACGCTTACGTCGAGATCTTTCTGGGACATTCGATAAATGCCTAGATTGTTCTACGCTGTCGTAGCAATATAAAAATAATTTTAATTGGAAGTTTTTGTCTTTTAAAACCTTGCTTTTCATTGTAGCAGTTATTAGTGATAGTTTTAAGTACCATACCTTTAAATTAATAAAGTTAATATAAGACAAAGTTATGATAAAAAGTGTAGATTGTAGTCTTTAGTTCAGGATATTTCATGCATTACTGGGTAGTGTTCAAAACGTCACTTCAAATTCAGCTGCATAAAACCATTTTCATTAAGTCTGAGCTACCATTTGAAAGTCATACTTGAAAGTGTTTAGTGCAGATCAGATTGATAATGCAAGAGGAAAAGTAAGGTTATGACAGATTTTATTGTTACGGAGCACCTTGCCAACTAATAAGTTATTTCAAAAGAGCTTTCAAAGAAACATGCTGTCAACTATTGCCTCATAGATGCTTCAAGAATATTAAGTCAGAAAAGTAAGGACAGCAAATTTCTTTAACACAATTTACCACATACCTAGCAGTCAAAAAGTGTCTGTCCGAGCACAAAGTAATTTTCGAGGCTGAAGAGAGCATCTTTTATTTATAACTAACTGTACAACATTTAACTGTTTCCATTATTAAAAACCTTTATAATGGTGGTTTGTAAGTGTAGATAAGGAAATATAGTGAACTCAATAGAATTGTTAGAAAAGGATTTCAAGTAACGCATCAAAATGCTGTATAAAAGACAAAAGTGTGTAGCTGCTCAAAAGAACTAGGATAATATTATAAAGTTATGTAAGTAAATTACAGGTATTATTTTGATGTAAATAGTTCTTTAAACAATTCAACATTCCTTGCATGTCTATAACACAGATTAATTATTATTCATGTCGTCCTGTGTGTATACGATTGCATTGGTTGTGTATTAAAATCAGTAATCTGTCAGAAAATACATATAAAGCCATGACAGCTACAAACTTTAGTTGTGTGAAAATAGAGAGCCTAATGTAATATGAAATTTGAAGTCAGTCCTGTTGTTTTTCATAGCATTTGTTGTATCATGCACAGGCTTCTCCATGGTGTCAGGGAAAACGTTTTCACTTGAGCAGCAATCTACATACATGCTGCTTCCTTCAGTTCTTGGTCTGGGGTTTTTGTGTGGTAGCTGTCCTGAATAAAATTTAAGAAAGTGGAATCTTTTTGGGATTATGTCATAAACAGAGCCATGACCACTTTGTCGAAAATTTGCCACTTCAGAACAGTCACTTGTCTGTCTAACAGAATTGTGTCATTATCAGTATTTTCAAAAGTTGTATCCATAAGCTACTTTTGCTGACAAGAGTATGCTATAGGCTACATTTATGGCAACAGAATTTAATTTTCACACATTACTTGCATGTTTATTTTGAATTTAATACCAAAGCATTTTATTTTTATTTTAGACAGTTCTAATTATAGCATTGACACATGTATCTCAGAATGTGAAAAGCAGAACATAACAAAATAGTCAAATATTTTCTATTTCATATTGTAGCAGTTGGCTGGTGTATGCACCACATAAAATTTTGATTTGAACAGTGTTTTTGATTATCCTTTAGACACTATTATTTTTTCCTTAAATAATGTGTTAATTGTATTGGTCAGATTCAGAGTTAGTCTCATCGTTGTTGTTTTAGGCATCACTGATATTGCTGATTTCATCATGAGCTTGGTTGATCCATATCCTTTTTTCTATAAGGTTCAATCTATCATTTTTTTCAGTAACCTGCTTGAACAACACACACCCACACACTCAGTAAGAAGTATTATATACACAATGATTTGGAGAAAAGAGACTTGCAATATAGTGATTTGATCAACAGAAGTCTCTGGTGTGCAGGTTGCGACATACAGCAGTAGCTAGACAAGCACTTGCACATGGATAACTCACACTCTCATATTGTATTTACAAATGTAGATCGCACAGATAGAATGTTTGTAAATTATGATACTATAATAATTTTATATAAAGGGAATATAGATTATGGACACAAAGGTAATTTTAAGTCATCTTACAGATTGTATAAAAAGCGTATATAAGCAGACTACAATAATTATTGAGACTGAAACCTTTCTTGAAGTAGATTGTGACCACTCAGTTCATCAGGCAAGAGTGTAGTTTGGCTGCAACATTATTTAATATTGATGATCTCACTAGATCTCTGGAAAAACAAGACATCATTTGGAATAACAATTAGTAGCCACACAGACCTGAATACTATTTTGTGTGCTGATGATTGGATAATTATTCAGATGAGTGAAGGTAACCTTAAAATGTCAAGTTTATAAGATTAAATATTAGAACATACACGAATACAATGCTATTTGTGGATGATCAAGTAATCATACAAAACAATTAATTTGAGCTCAAGAGATCAATATTCCGAATATGATGCCACATGTCTGAGGAAGTTTGGCAATATTAGCACATTGGACAGCTAAGTATTGGAAGAGCTAGGAAGCACTGGTGAAGAGCATATATTCCTTTGGGACAGGAACAGGTGATTCATCTGGTCCCTGATAGAAAGAGAAGAAGAGAAGAACTAAGATGATGACTTTTAGAGGTGATCTTGTCACATCAAAGTTAATAAAAAATGTTGCAACAATTGAACAAATATCCCTCTTCCATTATGTGGGATATGACATCACCTATGGCAGCAGCAGTGCTAAACTTGTCAAGTTTAATTCAATCTGGGTGTGATAATGAAGGATTGTAGGAGACCCAATTAAAGTTTTATAGAATCATGAGAGCCCCTACTATGTTACATGGGTCTGAGAATTGGGTAGCGACATGAAGAGATATGAGCAGGATTGAGGCTTCTGAGATGAGGTAGATGCATTTTGTGGAGGGATGCATATTACCAGATAGAATCTATAAAGAGGATATATACATACATACATACATCCTTGGCTTTACAGCCCAGATCAAGCCTTGGCCTCCAAAAGAAATTGCCTCCACTTATTCCTGTCTTCAGCCATCCACCACCAATTCACTGTGCCCAGCTTCCTCGCTTCACTGCCGACCTGGTCCAACCATCTGTTCTCTGGTCTTCCTATCTTCCTTTTCTCCTATTTCTTGTGTTTCATAATTCTTTTTGCTGTACGTTCGTTATCTATTCTCTGAACATGTCCTGCCCATCTTAATCTCTTTCTCCAGTCTCTGTCATGTCGAATTGGCCCATAAATCTTTCTCAGTATCTTCCTTTCAAACACAGCCAGCCTCTGTTCATCAGTTTTCTTGAGTACCCAGCACTCAGAGCCATATGTCAATACAGGCCTTAGTAATGTCTTATGAATTGTGCATTTAGTTTCTGTGGTTAATAGTCTTGATTTAAAATGTTTATTCAGCCCGTAATAGCTTCTATTAGCAGCCAGAATTCTTCTTTAAATTTCTTTTGTGCAGTTATTCTCAGCATCGACATATGTCCCCACATATATGAAGCCTTTAAGGACTTTGACTTTGAATTTTTGACTAACTCTTTCAAAATTATAGCCATCTATTAGTATATTTGAAATATTATCGTTATTGCTTCCCACAGCCATAAACATTGTTTTATTTTCATTTCTAACAACCCCTATACTCTTAGCCAATGATTCAAGTGCTCTAAAGGCATTCTTCAGATTATTTTTCATTTTTGTTGATAATATCTATATTATCTGCCTATGCTAGGAGCTGGACTCCTTTATTAGAAGTATGTCCTCCTATTTGTATTTCAGAGTCTCGTATTACCTTTTCAAGTGCAGTGTTGAACAGTAGCCAGGCTAGGGCATCTCCCTGTTTAAGTCCATTAATGATATCAACAGGGAGGGAGAGATGTGATTGAATTCTAATATGGTATTTGGAGCTGGATAGAAAAGAGGATATATGGTGGGAACTAAATACAGGGTCCGCCAGTGAAGCAGGAAATTTTGAAAGTTCAATAGTTCATTTTCTGCTCACGAGAGGGCGTGGAGGTTTTCGATTGTTGTTTTACATTTAATGCCATTTGTTAAACATGGAGCAGTGGTCCGGTGCACAGCGTGCTTTCTGCGTAAAATCGTTTTATAAGAATGGTGACTGTGTGACTTCTGTACAATGATTGTTTCATAATCATTTCAATATTCCATGCATGGAAGAGTGCCGTCCGCTCATGCAATTATGTCATGGGTAAAAAAGTTTTAAGAAACTGGTTCCACATTAAACTTAAAACATAGAGGAGCAACAAGGTCTGTAAGAACAGAGGAAAACATTGAAAGAGTTTGAGTAGCATTGACGCGTAGTCCACAACGTTCTGCAATGAAACATGCATCCGCACTAAACATTAGTGACACATCGTTACGACGAATTTTGCATAAAGACTTATCTTTTCATCCTTACAAAATTCAAGTAATCCAGGAGTTCAAAGATGGCGATATGCTGGCTCGCAGGATTTTCAGCGAAGAAATATTGTGACGTGTAAATGATGATGAAAACTTTATTCACCGCATGTTTATGTCAGATGAAGCACATTTTTATTTGAATGGATATGTAAACAAACAAAATATTGGAATGATGAAAACCCAGGTGAGTTGCATGAAAAGCCATTACATAGTCCAAAAGTTATGGTGTGTTGTGCAGTTTCATCATCTGGCATTATTGGGCCATATTTTTTCCAAGACGATAGAGGAAACACCACAACTGTCAATGCAAACCGCTACACACACACGGTCAGAACATTTTTGATGCAACAGCTCCCTAGGTTTCCGGAAATTAATTTTTTCCAGCAGGATGGGGCCACAAGTCATACTGCTCGTGTGTCAATGGCTGCTTTAAGAGAACTCTTCCCGGATGGACTCATAGCCAGATATGGCGACATCTCGTGGCCTGCAAGATCCCCAGATTTGTCCGCATGCGACTTAGACCGCACACCATACCGGAATTAAAAACGAATATCAGACAAGAAATTGCACGGATTCAACCTGACCTGCTTCGTTGAGTGATGGAAAATTTTCGGTCAAGATTAGAAGAATGTTTACACAGAAATGACTCTCACTTGAGTGGCGTTATTTTTAAAAAGTAAAATAATGGCATACTTTACTCAACTCAAATCTGTAAAAAAAAATTCTGATAATAAATGTTTCATGAAAAAATTGGGTACTTTTAATTTTCCCACTTCACTGGCGGACCCTGTATATGCTGGGACTACCAGAATCATATTGATCGAATATGCAGCATATAGTTGCATCATATGGATTGAATGATAGCTGACAGACTGCCTTGACATGTGTTCTTTTACAAGCCCAAAGGGAAGTGACCTCCCAAAAGACTGAAAAAGAGATGGCTTGACTTAGCTCACCAGAACGTGTGATATGTAATCCTTGCAGGAAGAAAAAGATAACTTTATAAAGAGATAAAGTATGAGTTAAATCATTGTCCTTACACTTCAAGAGTTATATAGGTCACTAGTAATTTACTTATGAACATTTTTTTGTTATTTAATACAAAGCAATAAGTATTATATATGTGATGTTATATAATGGCACTAAGTTTGTGCCATTGAAATCTGTGTGGGCTTCAGGTGAAGTACAGTGTCAGTAATCTGGGCTGACTGGTGTGTAACCCAGTCCAGATATGGATTTGTTCACCTTTTCGAACATACACAAAAAAATCACTACTTAAAATAGAAGAGATACATAAAAGTCAGCATTAGGTAGAAAATCATTTTCACTATATTTGATTGAAACACACAACTATTGTATAACATTTTTTGAAAATCACAAATTATGAAGAAATGTAGTTACACAAGTCAGAATTATAAAAAAAAAGTCTAATTTTTTTTTGATGAAAAGACTCAAAGTATGTTTTTAGAGGTTATGTCTCTAATTCATTTTAGTAACAAAAGTTGGATAGCAGAAAATTCGTGCTGCTTTTCCATCAAGACATAGCAGTTTCCAGTCGTTTGAATTCATCAGCATATGATGATCAGACAAATTACTCATCACCTGTGTCTTCCCTTTCATCATTTTCTTTATTGTTGGCTGGCTTAACTTCACCTACAATGTTAAAATTATCTCTTCATCATTTAAAATTTGGTATCCATGGTCATTGTGGTCACTTTCTAAACACCTTACATGCATCGCTTGCTTTGCAGTCTTTGAAACCTGCCATTAACATCAATAATATTATAACTTCGTCTAAAGTATTTTCTTCTGACTTTTTGTTTTTTGGTTGCATTTCCTTCTGTCTCCTCAAAGACATAATTTGAACAAGATTACACGTACAATTACTGATCTATGGATATCTTGAAATTCATGGCAAATGGATAAAATTCTCTGTGGACAAGTACGGATTTTTGATGCTCTGTGTTTTTCTTTCTGTATATATTCCAACAATACATATATTTGCCCAGGGCGGTATGTTTTATAAATAATTAGTGTAAAAAGAATACAACAAACAGTTTTAAACAATTATATGCAGTAAAGTACAGACTGTTGCTGATCGGAAGTGTACACCTGCCCTGATAGTGTAAATACAGTGTGAGTGTGTGAGCATCGACCTGGATTGAACAATGAGGGGGAAACACGTACGAATTGTTGGTTTTGTCATTAAAGCAGGTATTGACAGGATTAAAATAAATTAATTAATACGTTTTTTACCTGTTACCAAAGACATATCACAATTCTAAGCACACCATTTAAACACATATGGTGATGCAAAATTATTGCAGAAAAGTGGAATAATAAAGACGTTACACAAATTAATGTTAATTACTACCATAATTAGCTAGTAATTAATGAGTGAGTTATATTTAAATGACGAGTGAAAAATTACAAAGACAATGTAATCGCTTGCGTTATGATAACATTTATGTGATTGTGAAAACGGACTAAACAGTGATCAGTAAATAAAAGGACGCTTTGCACGAAGTGACAATATATAACATGTCAAAAACAATATCTGTCATGTCAGTTTGCCGTCTACTATAAATACCTCCGGCAATTTTGGGCGAAGTCAGACTCAAGATGTCTTCACACGACTTCATTCTGCCGGTCTGCCAGTCGATTTGAACAACATTACCTTCATCTGCAATATACCCCGATCGATGGAGGAACACAGGACCATCATCAACAACAAGCCATAGAGTACTGAGAATGCATCAGCATCATCGTCATTGTCATCATTCAGGACGTGCACACATGTACACACGCAACGGTAACTTCGACAGTACGCAGGTGACACATGAACAATTATATTTTTGTGCAAATAACTCATAAAGAACCAAGTATGAGATAGTAAAGATTTAAAGACTTTAATATAAGTATTTAAAGTAAAAGACCTAATGGTAAATTGTTGTTAA
This sequence comes from Magicicada septendecula, assembly GCA_034769895.1. Classification (NCBI taxonomy): domain Eukaryota; kingdom Metazoa; phylum Arthropoda; class Insecta; order Hemiptera; family Cicadidae; genus Magicicada; species Magicicada septendecula. The sequence continues at coordinate 231,267,535 of CM068373.1, forward strand.
AGATAATAATTTTCTTCTCTTCAATTTTACAAATTGGGCGTGTCATTAGAAAACATAAATATTCTTCAATTAAATGTTATTTTTTTATTTAAATATTAATAGCAACATTTAAATTTCATTTTCGTAAAGTTAATGTTATTTTATAAATGAGTTGATATCTTTAAAAGTGAGTCACAGTTAGACACCCATGCAGTATAAAGTAATTGTATAATTTGTTCATCATATTATATGTTTAGACATTTAAGATTATATGTTATTAATGTATGCTGAATAGCAATGGTATGTTATGTTTTACAGAGTGTAAACTTATAAAAGATAACATTTTTAAATATTATAATTTCAATTTTTAATAATGAAGTAATTTCTTTGCAATATTAATAAATCGTTGAATGATTATTTTAATATGTTTTAATTAATTATTTCATGTCATCAACGTCTCACTCTTCTCTGAAAAAAATATGTTTATTGTGCAACTACATATACTTAACGCAGTGAACATAAAAATCCTAGACCTGGCCGGTGTTTAACACTTTATAGTTGCATCGGGTACATAGTCAGAAATGTATTCATTTATTTTATAATACTTGTAACATTGCATCATATATATATATATATATATATATATTGTAGCATGACAGATAAGCCCATAAAAATGAATGGTAAAATGATCATAGAAATAAAATAATAACATTGTTAAATCCAAGAAATTAAAATAATATGAAGAATTAATTAAGAACCACCGTGGAATACAATCATTGATTAAAATAAAAGTTCATGTAAAATAAATGTTACAAGGAGTGATGAATCATCAAAACCAAGTTTAAAAGCTAAATATGAGAAAACAGGTAATACCCAGGTAGGATAGGAGTAGGTAAGGAAGAAACCCAGAAAATGACTAAACCCACAACAAGAAGAGTAAATATGTTGTAAGAAACAAGAAGATGAAGAAAATAAACTTATAAGAAACCAGAAGAAGAGGAGGAATCAATGAAGAAACAAGAGCAAGACAGCATCCACAAGAAGAAGGAATGCTCCTATAAAAAAAACCCAAACCCTTAAATAAATATAATAATAATAAATCAAAGTATAACAAAATATCAAAGGTAAAAACCACATGTACAATAGATGTAAACCAAAAAGTGTATAGAGTAAGAATTGAAAGTGAACCAATGTGAGATAATAATATAACACCAAAAAACAAATCTTCATTATAATCTATAAATAGATTTCTTGATTCTAGTAAAACTATACAACTATTTAGAATTAAAATCAAGGAATAAATAGAGAGTGCAAGTTTTAGTGTTATAGAAAATAAACCTTATATTTCAATATTGGTGTTCACAAACTGAGTAGATGATGAAATACTACAACTTTAAAGTGATTTAATTTGTGTTCATGAATAATATAAATAGAGTATTATCATGACCTATAATACATGTGTTTTTAGTAGATAACTGCCACTCTTTTTAAAATAACATTCATTAGAATGAATAAAATAAAACAGAGCAGGCCATAATAACAGTGAAGTGACAAGGTACCATTACCCCATGAAACCAAAAAACAGATAAAAACTGATATTCAAACCTAGTTTAAGAAATATAGAATAAGATTATAATAATTATGTTTGTTTGTATAGGATAAGGTGTTAGCAATAGTTAAGTTTAAATGTCAGAATCTAGCATTCCTTATTTATAATATTTCTTGTGTATTTTATCAATCAATAAGTATACAATGTCTGAGTTGAGAAGACAAATGTTAATTCGATTTATATGTTAAGTATTAATGGTACGAACCATATACTAATTGTTATTTTTGTTTACAATAAGAAAATGTTAATTTGATTTATATGTTATGTATTAATGGTATGAACCATATACTAATTGTTAACTTGTTAAAATAAGAAAATGTCAATCTCACAATAGCAATGAAAGTCAGAGAGGGTATAAATCAATATGTATTAATTTAAAAAACTTTGTATGTAAAAACTAGTAGAAATCTAGGCCAAATGTTAAAAACAAAAAACAGCATCAAATTTTATCAAATAAGTATAGGAATACAATTAAACTGAAGGAATTTACATAAGGTAAATCAGTAATAAAGTCATGTAATTAGAAATATAAGTATGGAAGATTTTGTAAAATTATAGCCAGAATTATTGTTAAAAATGGAAATGTAAAAACTTAAAATTTAGAGAGGGGAGTCATATATTACTGAATAATATTTTAAAACATAACCGATTAATCTAATGGCAAGAAATTAAGGGAAGATAAACCTTTTATTACAATCTGAAATTTAATATACTCAATAATATAACTTATAATATGGCTTCATTTGATAGACAATGACAGGAAGTTGGATTTTAAAAATTACATTACAAAATGAAGAAACAAAAATACCATTTTTGATTAAAAACTTAATAAAACTACATTATTTGGTATCAAATTACGCAGAATGAACTGAAGAAGAAGATTAAGTAATTACTAGCTAATAAATTTGAAGAATAACAAAAATATAATCAGTTATATAATGTAAATTATCACATCCACAGGATGCAATAGAAATTTCGAACAATGCTTTGAATAATATTGTCTTGGCTAAGACTTTGGCCAAGGAAGGAGGAAGTAAATTAGTTGATTATTGAACGTCGAATGATACACTTGATACGTGTGCTTAAAAAGTTTAACCTATTTGCTACAACCGTAATGGCGAACGTTTTCGAAGCCTAAAAGTGACGAACGAGAGTTTCAACAAAAAACATATTTTAAACGGAGACCGAGTGAAATAAACACCTACGGACATTCAACTAACACTATTCGGAACAGAACACCAGTGATTACACATTTAAAACCATTAAAACAGTAAAAACACTTAACCATAAAAGAGTGAATATACGCCTAACCGACAAAAGTGAACTTGACTTAATTCTACACTATTTTTCCGAGTACAACACCAAAACTGAACCAGAGACACTCCACCAAAACAAGAAGGAAGAATTGCAGCCACCAGGACGAAAATTCATAAGAAAAGCATCTTTATTTAAACTTTGAATCAGCAAGGTGAGACCAGCTTCCAACTATATACGAGAGGCAGCCATCATTGATTACCCACAATACAACTCAACACAGCCTTCACTACGGATAGGTTTGACAACAGCTTATTTACCATTATATATCAAATATTATACTGTATTTTTTAATTTTAAGGTGATATATTTGTACTGTTATACTTGATAAACTTAACCCTTATTTCTCTGACTTACCATAAAATAACTGCTAAAAGAATCCTGACAAATAATTGTACGATAAAACAACACCCTGAGAATCAATTGACAAATCGATAAAGAGTCAATAGATATTGAAATGTTAATAAAATTTCTTATTTATTTCATACTAGCGAGTACCCGGCATGCGTTGCAATGCCACTAAAAGAAAGAAAGTGTTTGTATATATATATAATATATAAAGACTTCGTTCGCGTGGTCTTCAATTTAATGCGATAATATATTTAGAACAGAATCTATTCCATTGGGTTGCCATAGTAACCAGATCTAATAAGTTAGTTTTTTAAGACTCCAAAGGACCCCCCAGAGGATCGTATCGAAAAAAACACCTGTCCTATGTTGGTTCTCCCGTTGCGTAAAATATTTGTGCCAAGTTTGGTTGAAATCGGTCCAGTGGTTTAGGAGGAGATGTGGAAGACCCCAAAGAACCCCCAAAAGAACCCCATCGAAAAAACACCTATCCTATGTTGGTTCTCCCTTTGCGTAAAATATTTGTGCCAAGTTTGGTTGAAATCGGTCCAGTGGTTTAGGAGGAGATGTGGAAGACCCCAAAGGACCCCCCGAAGTATCATATCGAAAAAACACATATCCTATGTTGGTTCTCCCGTTGCGTAAAATATTTGTGCCAAGTTTGGTTGAAATCGGTCCAGTGGTTTAGGAGGAGATGTGGAAGACCCCAAAGAACCCCCAAAAGAACCCCATTGAAAAAACACCTATCCTATGTTGGTTCTCCCTTTGCGTAAAATATTTGTGCCACGTTTGGTTGAAATCGGTCCAGTGGTTTAGGAGGAGATGTGAAAGACCCCAAAGGACCCCCAAAAGGACCCCCGAAGGATCATATCGAAAAAACACATATCCTATGTTGGTTCTCCCGTTGCGTAAAATATTTGTGCCAAGTTTGGTTGAAATCGGTCCAGTGGTTTAGGAGGAGATGTGGAAGACCCCAAAGGACCCCCCAATGGACCCCGTCGAAAAAAACACCTATCCTATGTTGGTTCTCCCGTTGCGTAAAATATTTGTGCCAAGTTTGGTTGAAATCGGTCCAGTGGTTTAGGAGGAGATGTGGAAGACCCCAAAGGACCCCCCAAAGGACCCCATCGAAAAAACACCTACCCTATGTTGGTTCTCCCGTTGCATAAAATATTTGTGCCAAGTTTGGTTGAAATCGGTCCAGTGGTTTAGGAGGAGATGTGGAAGACCCCAAGAACCCCCCATAGGACCCCATCAAAAAAAATTTATAAACCTTCGCGGGCGTGCGCACAACAACTCACCGAAGTTTCATCGCAATCGGATGAATGGTATAGGAACGCATACGGGACAAAGAAAGAAAGAAAGAAACAAACATTCATTTTTATAGATATAGACTTACACAGTTTTTTCATTCCTAGAATATAAATAATATAATAAAGTTAATAGAAGTAACAACCAGGATCTCACCACGAAGAAGGAAGTTAACCTCCAAATAAGAAAAGTAAACAAATCAATTATTCTTGGAGACGAATCTATCAAGTGGCGAGAGAATTTAAAAATACCGAAAAGTCAATAAAACAATTAAAAAGATAAATAAACGTTTCTGAACAAAAATTTTATATTAGTAACACACACATGTTTAGTTACAAATTGGTGCCCAACGTGGCCCTTTAATTAGCGATTGACAGGCCACTACAATTTGCCCAATCCCTAATTGGAGCTTGGCAGCAGCTATAGAGTTAGAAGAAAAGGGAAGATGCAACGACGAGCAACGTCAAAGAAACGGGTGGCGGAGGCCGAAAAAGAAATTGATATCGATATGGAAGACAAAGAGGTGGCGCCAGTAGAAGATGCATAAAGATTATTACCACCAGTAGTATCTAAACAACCCGCACAACCAGAGGAACAACCAGAGAAACCCTCACAAACTGAGAACACTGCGACAACCGGAGATGTTAAATTCCAGGAAACCCTAATGAGAATGATCATGGAAATGAGAGAGGATAATAAATCAATGAGTAAGAGAATAGAGGAAAGCAACAAATCCACCAAGGAAGAAAGGAGTAAGCAAATGGAAGAAACTAGCAAAAAGATGGAGAAGAAAATGGATTCTACACAAGAAGAAAATAGTAAAGAAAGAAAGGAAGACAAACAGTCCTTGAAGGAAGATTTGAGGGATATAAATAAAAATATAGAATCATCAAAAAAAGAATTGGAGAATTAAGTAAGAGAATAGAGGAAACCAGCAAGGAAATGAAAGAAGACAACCGATCTTTGAGTCAGAAAATTGATGAAACTAATCAGAAAATGGAGGAAACCAGCAAGAAGTTGGAAGAAAAATTGGAGGAGAATAACAAGAAAATGGAAGAGAAGATGGGGGAGAAGTTGGAAGAATTGAGAGAGGATAACCAAATGTTAAGAGAAGAATTAAGGGAGGTCAACCAGGAGAATCTGGACAAGTTAGACAAAAGGATGGAGTTGTTAAGAGAAGAAATGAGCAAAGAAATCAACGATAATAAGAAATCTCTCAATAAAAAATTGGAAGAAGAAAACATCATCATGAACCAACAAATCAGGGAAATTGACGGAAAATGTAACCAAACCGAAAAGGAAGTACAAGAATTCAAGGAAGTGGTAAACATCAAGTTTACGAATATTGAAGAGCATAGTCGAAGGAAAACGGAAGAACAATGGAAGGAAAATCAGGAAGAACTCGGGAGAGTATGGAGCCAAGTCGCAGAACGGTGTGACGGGATGGAAGAGGCTATGACCAATATCACGGGTCAAGTAAAGCAAAGCCAAGAAGAGATGGAAGTTTTGAGGAATCGACCCACTAATTTTACCGGGATACCCATCAGTGAAAACCGGGAATGGCTGAACTTCCGGCAATACAAGAGGAAACCTATGGAGTTCCTGGCCCGGGTAGAAGAATATTTTGCCAAGCATAGAGGGAGTCGATGGAGTAATAACCGGGAAATATTAGACGAGTCATTCAGGGAGATGACAGATAACTGGTGGATGGCGAACCGTAGCGAGATTGAGGACTACCAACAGTTCAGGAAACTGTTTAAGGCTAAATACTGGTCAGAAACAACCCAGAACCTGATCAGGGATAATATTTGCCATGGACGGTACAGGGCCCAATTAGGAAGCACCATGACAGCCTATTTCCTAGGGAAAGTGTGCCTGGCAAAACATCTAGAGCCGGCAATACCCGAAGAATGTCTAGTGAACAAGCTATCTTATCACTATGACGAGGATATTATCAGAGCGAGGAGAGGTAGCCAGATTAAAACGGTGTAGGCCATGACTGAGTTGTTAGAGAGCTACGAAAACGAAGAATACTACCGTCAAAGTAGGAGGAGGAATGATGGACCGGAGGTGAGAACTAACCAGTACCCTGGTAATGGTAATAACTATCCAGGAAACCGCAACCAGCAAAATAATTTTAACGGCAACAATAACACGCCGCACAATAACAATAACTTTAACGGCAACCAAAACGGTAATAGAAATAATAACCAATACCCTAATAACCGTAATAATTTTTATCAACCCCCTAACAACCCATATAGTCAGAGAAACCCCTACCCCGGTAATAATGAACGGTATTACCATAATAATAGAAATTACAATAATAACTATAATAGTAATAATAATAGAGTTTCCCGTCCTAGAGTTAATTTTATAAGAGCCGAAGATCGAGGGCCGAGAAGATTCAACCGTCAACGGAGGAATAGTTTCCATGATGGAGATCGCCGATGAAGAAGCGAAGAATGGGACAGTCCGAGGTATGAACAAAGAAGAAGAAGTACCAGCCTGGAGGATCCTGGCCGGCAGAAAAATAGAGAAATAACATTCGAACAGGATACAGAGTGGCAGGAAACGACTCAGGGTTTCCAAAACGACGCCTCAGTCAATCCGAGTGCCAACGATGACAACAATAATTTAAACGGGAGGAGGCAGTGATAAACCATCACGACCCGTTACTGCTCCTAACTCCTGGGTATATAAACGAGTTGCAAGAGGCAACCGAGTTAAAAAGCATCACCATCATAAGTAACAACTACTTAAAGAACATTAGAACGGAACTATTGGAGGAAAACGAAACTAGAAAAAGTATTTTTAGACATCTGCGGGCCATTTCCCCGTAGTGGTGGTCGACACAGGTACAAATACCTAATCATAATAATGGACCATTATACAAAATACGTAAAGCTATATCCGGTTAATCGGGCAACCACAGTAAAAGTTCTCGCAGTCATAACGGAGTTGTATGTGCCAGAGATAGGTAAACCATCTTCAATCATTACCGACCATGGTACTCAGTTTAAAGGGAGAAGATGGCGGGACACATTATTATCACTTGGGATTAAAACATATAAGATGTCAGTCTACCACCCAAGTAGTAATCCAGCTGAAAGGGTACTGAGAGAAGTGGGTAGAATCTTGCGAACGTACTGTCACAACCAACAGAAAAAGTGGCAAGAGTACTTAGCAGCAACAGAGAAATTCCTAAATTTCGCCCACCATCCAGCTATAGGAATTACCCCTTACTCCGCCATGTATGAGAAACCAACCCCCCGAGAGATTGAAGAAATAATAGCGTTCCCAACGAACGATGGTCGTAAGTTTGACCAGGTGAAGTTCTATAACAAGGTGGCCGAAGACCAAGAGAAACGGCGAGCCAAATATCAAAAGGCAATAGGACGAATTATAACTTATAAAGAGGGTGAAAAGGTTCTGTTAAAAAATCGAGAACTACCCAGCACCCTAGAAGGGATAACAAAAAAGCTATTGTTACTATATACTGGACTATATGTCGTCATAAAAAATAATAATAATAATACATATGAACTGAAAGAAATAGTTTCCGGAAGAGTTAAAGGAGTGTACAACCAAGCCTCCATAAAAAAGTATTATGAAGAATGAATATAGGAAAACAACAAACAATTCTAAAATATAGTAAGACCAACTTACTACACACTAAAATTTGAAAGAAACAATTTGGAATAAAAATAATAAGAAGAATTTGGAATTTAGAATTACTTATAAAAAATTCTAAAAAACTAAGTAAGCACATCTTACTACCAAATATTTATGAAACGACTTTTGAAATAAAGAAAAAGAAAAAGAATTTTTAAAAATAATAAAAATTCTAAAAACTAAGTAAGCACATCTTACTACCAAATATTTATGAAACGACTTTTGAACTAAAGAAAAAGAAAAAGAATTTTGAAAAATAATAAAAATTCTAAAAACTAAGTAAGCACATCTTACTACCAAATATTTATAAAACGAACTAAAGAAAAAGAAAAAGAATTTTGAAAAATTATGAAAATTCTAAAAACCAAGTAAGCACATCTTGCTACCAAATATTTATGAAACGACTTTTGAACTAAAGAAAAAGAATTTGGAAAAAACAAGTCAAAATCCTAAAATATAGTAAGATCAGTGTAACGGGTAAAGCGTTACGAGCTTTAATATAAATATTTAAATCTAGAAATCTGGGTAAACAACTGAAACTCTACTTGTTTAATAAAAAATTTTAATTGGTATCACTTACCTTCTTAGCGAATTATCAGGGTGTCGTCTGATGTACTTAGGCAGAGAAAAACAGGCAATGCAATGACAAACACACATTAATGTGTTTAATTGACACTTTTTATTAACTTTTAATTTTTTAATATTAATTATTAAACTTTAACTCCCTCTTCATCAATTTCTTTTACATTACATCGTTAATAATTATTGGAATATCAGTTTAATTTTAATTTACTAGCGGTTCATTCGAAAACTTTGCTTGAAAGCATTGATACTTGTTATACATGAAATGAAAATAGTTGCGATACTTATGACTAAACACTTAACATTCTAACCATGGTATCTAAATTATGAAAGCGACCCATATTGCTCTCTCTCTCTCTCTCTCTCATACTATAAAATTCCCTATAATTTAGTTATAACCCCCCTTTTTTTATGAATTTGAAAAATAATTGAAATTAGATTTGAGTCGACTACTTAACCAGAGTCCTTCGGCTGACCGCGTGTGGCGTCGCGCATGTATACGAATGTCCTGTTTATTTGTCACATTTTTCACTTTTGCTGTACACTCTGCTAACTTCGTTTACACTGTCGGATTTAACTGTTTATCTTCAACTTTACTGTTACACTTCAGAATATGTTAAAATGCAAAATTTAAGGGTCGCGAACTGCGAACCTTGTCCCGGCCGGGAATGGGTGATTTCGTCGACTGACGACGCTACAAGTGCGTTGGTCAAAAAACATTTCCGCCAGCTCGTGCTGTGATTGGCTGCGGCATCTTACATGGCTGGTTCCGGTGATCGACTTTGGTGTCGAGATTACAGACAGCGGCACACGGGCGCACACGCACTGCCACATTCCATTGTAGTTGAGCGTTATTCACCAAGTTTTTGTTACTTCTCCCCAACGGAGGATACACGCATGTGCGCACAAGCTGACATTCCACGGTGTTATCGTTGTGCACTAGGCACGGACCGGTACAGGATTGTATACAGGGTGTCCAAATAAGTGTTAGTGGTCTCGGTGGCCGCAAAGGGTGTCCAAACCGATTATTTCCCAATAGTTGATATTAAATGAAATAAAAAAAAAAACATACCTCCTTCAAAATTGTCCCATTACAATACCCCCCCCCAATGAGAGATCTTCTGCCGAAACAGAAGATATCTCATTGCCAAAACCCCTAAGAGGACCGGTGAGGATATGGAGCCAACAACCCCCCTTTAATTTCTTAACACATCATGGGTAAGCTACCCCCCTGGCTCGGCGACTATGGACTCATCTGAACGAGATCACTGGACTTCTCCGTAAGAGATCCCAACACCGAGAAATCGAACCGACAAGTACCACAGCGCACCTCACCTTCTAACATGCTACCCCCCAAAATCCTCACTCCCTGGCTTATATCATGCCAGATCCTCAACCGATCTGTTCCCCCTTATATGCAAACTGGGTCGCCTTCAGCAATACTGGGCGCATACACGTACTTGTTAATTCCTACCTATCAAATTTTAAAAGTTCCAGTTAAATTAACATAAAAAAAAAAAATTTTTTTTTTTTCAAACCAAAAAAATTTTAATTCAAAAATTTACATTTTATAAAATTTTTTCTCAATAGGAAATTTATTTGAACTTATTTAAATTAATGAATAAACAAAATTGGCATCGCTTCCTTGCCAAAACTGGTTTAGTATAGAACATCACCCATCAGCTGACCAAAACTGGGTCAAGTCCAGATCTTTGACCTACATACGGTATGTACAAGTTACATCTGTGAATACATTAAACTACTGTAAAATTCAGTCTTGCAACGCAAAAACATAACAAAATACAACATTTAAAATTAACAAAATATTATTATAATTAACAATTGGATTGACATTTAAATTATTCAAATAGACACTTTATAATTTTTCATTTTCAAGTTCTATTAAAATTTTCCTCGGTTTCAATCAAAATTTTACCTTTTTACTATGAACCTCTTTTCTTTGATAATCTCATCTCCATTACTTTTGGTGATTTAGTTATTTATACTGGCTTGAACAAATTGCAAATCATGCCTAAGTGATATTCTACAGCTGATCAGCTGACATCCCTAGCTAATTGTAAACACATTTCAAAATTGAGCAAATTGCATGAAATATATTTTTATCAATTCTTATATCTAACGTACAACAATAAAATAATACACTTAAAATTATAGCACGAACAACTTGTATTGACTTGTCTGAGCAGCTAGTTATTTAACAGAGCACAAGCAGTTTTTATAGGATCAAATTTGAATTAGTAAAACATTTTTATATATAAAATTTACATTCGTGGCTCATTTGAGCCACCTCCCAGCCACACACTCTATTACAAATTGTGTAGGACTGTGGCGCCTTTTCGCTTCCACAAAGACTGTATATTTTGGAGCAGGGTTTTACCTCTCCATGTCTCTGCTTCCGCTATTAAGTTTTAAAATAGTGAACATCATCATGTTCTTGTTATAAAATGATACACCCTTAAAACGGTTCTACCACCTGTCTATGCTACCCCTACGCGGGCAGAGTGGCAGCCGCTGTTTCATAGTTTGGTGATTCCCCTTAATTTCACCCCCCATCAATTTCAAAGTACACCTTTACAACGATAACAGCTATGGCCAGTTATGGCAGAACGTGACGCAATGAGCCCCAACCATAGCTGTTAAAGCTAAACCAATTCCACGGTCAAGGTTCGGTGAGGCCGTGACCGCCCGAAAAGTTGGGGAATCACAAGTATAATATTTCCTTTTAAAATTAAAATTGATAATTTATATTACATGACATTTCTAGTCTTGGTGGTGTTTTAACTAATACATTTCTTTCTTAACTATCTTAACAGTGGCGGCGATAAGGCCCCCGCAGACCCCGCGGCGCGGGGGGGCCCCGACCCTCATGGGGGGCCCCAGTTGGCCCAGTCATGGGACATAACTTGTAACATGAAAAATAACCGTAAACGAGTTGTAAAACGCTTCTTTGTTGAATTATCAGTTGACCATACAATTGACGACCCAGTGAAATCATTTGAAGTAAAAGTTTTCAATGCAACACTAGATATTGTAATAGCTCAGCTACAAATGAGATTCGAAGGATTGCGTTGCATTGATGATAGGTTTTCATTCCTTACGCCTCAGAATTTAGTAAACTTCTCACAAGAGACAATAGTGGAGAAAAATAAGGCTCTGGTAAATGTGTATCCTGGTCAGGGGTGCCTACAGGGGGGTATCGTGTCGCCATTGGCGACATTTGAAAAATTTTTGGGGGGGATTTTTTTTTACTGTTGTATGACATTTACTATTACTAAAAATACCGAATACAATGTGAGAACGTATTTCCTGGTCGCAATTTGCGTCAAAGCTTACTTAAGGGGGCTGCATGGTGTATCACGTGATGAGACATCCACGAATCACAGTACAATAATTTTAGTGTACAAAATACAGCTTTATATTTTAATTTATTAAAAAAGCGATTATTTGTAAATACATATTGAAAAACAAAGAAGGCGAGACTGGTCAAGTTGTAGGCTAAACAATTTTTTGAAGTCATAAAATACTTAAAGAAAATTAGATCGTTTGAAAGCGAATGGAAGTTCCCTACGTAGGTGGAACAGACGCTTTCAAACGACCTAAAGTTCTTTAATTATTTTGCTGCTTCAAAAATTTTCTCGTGTACAACTTGAGCAGTCTCACTTTCCTTATTTATCTACATTTATTTTCAAATAATCGCTTATTTGATAAATTTACATATAAAGCTTTATTTTGTACACTAAAATATTATACTACGAGGGTGCTTTCACATGTGCGGACTTTTTGTGTGCGAGGGAATTTTGAAAAACACAAAGTTCGATTTTATTGTTTTGGACTTGCACACTAATAATTTTGATAAAAAATGTTTGATTGTGAAAAACAACGCTTTATTCAAACGCCTTAAGGAGGGATTTTTATATAAAGCGGAAATTTTGAAAAACACAAAGTTCGATTTTATTGTTTTGAGAAATATTTTGTTATATTTAGTTACAATTACCTTTTTAACCCAAAAGTTACGTATTTCCTTCGTTAAGAAATAAATTGCAGCATAAACAACTAATAAACGACCTTGTTTACAAGTCCAAAACAATAACATCGAACTTTGTGTTTTTCAAAATTCCCTCGCACGCAAAAAGTCCACACAAGTGAAAGCATCCCGATTCGTGGATGTCTCATCACGTGATATACCATACATGTATATATATATATATATATATATATATATATATATATATATATATAATATAATATTTCAACTTCAGATAACAAAAATGTTGTGATTGTAAGCTTAAAATATTATAGTAGATAGATAGATATAGATTTATTTATAATGTAATTTTGAAATCCATTTTTTTTTTTTTACTTACTGTATTAATAAAGTACAGTGTGCAATAGAAATTTGCGTTTAGATTTTTTAATTATCTTGCTTTCTACTATGTTTTAGTATACTAAAGTCTATAAAAGGACGGAATTGTTTATAACATTTTATTAAGGGAACAAATTTAAGTAAGGCATTAAAGTTGCAAATCTAAGTATTTTTCCAATGAAGTGATTGAGATTTGATACTGTATACTGTAAAACTAATCACGTTTTACTGAAAATGCTAAATTGTGATCCATTATAAAAAGAGTTTTTTTTTTTTTTTTTTTTTTATCGAGCCTGGAGTTGGGGGGGAAGCGACATAGGGCTTGGGGGGGATCGGCACCACTGATCCTGGTGACCTTTCCACATCACTGCCTGACCAAGTAATATCCTTCAAAGCTCTGATGACCAAAGAAATTGTACACAAGAAAAGAATTCGAGAAATGATGAATTTACTGGTTGAACAGCTGCCTTATGAGTTGCCTCCCAGACTTAACTACAGCTTTGCAGCTTTATTTAACCATACCTGTCACAACAGCTACAGCGGAAAGAAGCTTTTCAAAACTTAAATTAATTAAATTAAGTCGTACTTAAGAAGTACCATGGCCCAAACTCGGTTGAGTGACTTGGCACTGTTAAGCATTGAGCATGAAGAGACACAGAAAACTAATATCAACGAAGTGGTTGAAAAGTTCTTAGCTATTAAAAAAAGAAGACTAGGCTTAGGAAAACAGTGAACTTTGGTTGATCCTCATCTGTAAATATTGTACATTACTTGAGTTCGAGTGTTATTGAATTGGATTAGACTTAAGGAGAACTTGCATAGAGTATATTCAAGAATTTTACAAATTCAGTTACATACTAATTTAAATGTTTGAAAAAAGCTAGAATGTTACTTTGATATTCGTTTTAAAATAATAAATTTTTAACACTCTGTGTGCGGTACTGTTTCATAGTCTGAACTTAGATCTTTGACATAAAAATAAATCATTCTTTTTATTTTGTTTTTTTTATAGTTTGTATAGAACTTTGTCTATTTAGCAACAATGAATTTTAAGAGTTTGTACACGTGTAAAACATCCTTTGCAAATTGCAAACGCTTTGTGATAGACGAGAAAGTATTCACAAACCATTGTTGTGAAACACACGTAAATAGAAACTCATATGAGTGTGTTCCCCTATTACGTATACAAAATTTAACCATTTTTATAGGGCCCCCTAATTAGTTTCGCGGGGGGGCCCCTGTTTCGTTAGCGCCGCCACTGTATCTTAATGTCCATTTACATAAAATACATAATGTGTGTATAAACAATAATAACAATTTATAATAATAGAATATAAAAATGTCTGTTTAGGTATGAAAATATTAATATTCACAAATACATCCATCATCACTCAGCTAGATAATACTTTTTTAACTGGGTCACATTATAGGTTCCCTTTATTTCTCGAGTTTGCAAATCTACTAAAACATACGCATTCTCCATTTTCACTTGGCTAACCTCATATGGACCGTCATACAATAGGAAGAATTTCTTAAAATTTCAAAATTATTATTAACATATGTTTTAACAATTATGTCATTCCACAAACTAAACTATTTAAGATTTATTTATTCATTAATTGTTTTTCAATTGAAATTTCATCAAATAATTTAAATATCTCATAAAAATTCAATCATACAACATTAAATCACAATATTTAACTATCTCAAAATATTCACTTCAATTGATTATTAAACACAACATATTTCAATTATTATCAAAATGTCTTCATAATTATTTATGTAAACTGCAAAATATTAATAATATATCTACACAAATGAATTCACAAATTATTTACAAATCATGCGTCAATAACTGTTCAATTGTTTCACGCTTCATATGCCCAAATCTGCAAGGTCATTACCATAATTTACAAGATTTACCAAGGTCTATACACTGAAATTTTAGTTCAACCTCCATCGTTATATATATATCTAATGTATTTGTAACAAGCTTCATTGTTATACACACTCAATTGGTTATTACTATCATTATAATAATCATCCATTATCTTTATTCCATTCATTATATCATCATAATTGATAGGGTTATTCCCTATTAATATTTCATACAACTTGTCAACGTAAGTTAT
This sequence comes from Magicicada septendecula, assembly GCA_034769895.1. Classification (NCBI taxonomy): domain Eukaryota; kingdom Metazoa; phylum Arthropoda; class Insecta; order Hemiptera; family Cicadidae; genus Magicicada; species Magicicada septendecula. The sequence goes on from CM068373.1 coordinate 231,282,869, forward strand.
TATTGTCCAGTTTCCATCGGTAAATACATTCATGATTGGTTTAATTATTTTTGTCAGATAATTATTTACATTATTCTTCAAGTATACTGTTAAACTTTCTCTCCATTTGTCATATTTTCGATTCACATTATATAATTCTGTTATTTGATTAACATACCATTCTCCACTTATATCTCTCTCATCACAATACCAAATCATACTTTCAACATCATTATTACAGACAGAGGGTACAACATTATACGACATCAATACGGGACTCTTTCCCTTCTTAAACAACACTTGTGAACACCTTGGTTCAGAAAAATTAATAGGAAAATTTACCCCCTGCCCCGCATACTCTACTCTCTCTTTCCACTTTCTCTCTAACTCATAATAATTTCTCTTTAACTTGTATAATTCTATTTCTCTATCTGCATACAACTCTCTATATAAATCTCTCTCACTCACATTAGTTAACATCTGATTAATGGATACATTTAAGTCTTTTCTGACTTTAATTATTTCACGCTCATGTTCTGCTTGTTTATTCTTTAAGCTAGTTACATTAATGTTAATTGCATCAACTTGTTCACAATTACTTCTGAATGCATCATTTATATTTTCTTGTATTTCACTTTGCTCACACTCATTAATTAAACATTGAACATTACAGTCAATTTTGTCATTTTGCTTTTTAATTTTATCATTAAATTTATTTGCAATGTGTCAAATTTTTTATTTGTTTCTAACATTTTTTCTTTTTGTTTTTCGTTAATTATTTTTCTATCGTTTCTCATTTCGTCTTGTACATTATTTATAACACTAGTCAGTTCATCTCTCACTCCAATAATAGTCTCATTCATACTTTCCAAACGGCTGTTCATACTTATTTCACTCGCTCTCAATTCGCTCCTCACACTTATGAACTCGTTATTTAAATCAGTCAGTTTAATATTTATAGTATTCACTTCTGATTTGATCTCAGTTTTCATTCCTGACATCATCTCCATTATTAACGCTAACTGATTAAATATATTTACATTATCGCTTATTTTTGCGTCTACTGTCTCAATCGTTAATTCGTGTGTTGTATTGTCTACACTCTCGTTAATATTTGTCGATATTAAATCGTCTTGCGTAACATTTAAAATTGACCCTTTCACACTACCTTCACATAAATTTACACTCTCGCTTTTCTCTGCCATTTTTTCGATCAGGTTGTAAATTAATTTATTTTATATTACATTAAAAATTAATTTACAATGTCAACTGTTCAGGCGCCAATTAAAGCGTTACGAGCTTTAATATAAATATTTAAATCTAGAAATCTGGGTAAACAACTGAAACTCTACTTGTTTAATAAAAAATTTTAATTGGTATCACTTACCTTCTTAGCGAATTATCAGGGTGTCGTCTGATGTACTTAGGCAGAGAAAAACAGGCAATGCAATGACAAACACACATTAATGTGTTTAATTGACACTTTTTATTAACTTTTAATTTTTTAATATTAATTATTAAACTTTAACTCCCTCTTCATCAATTTCTTTTACATTACATCGTTAATAATTATTGGAATATCAGTTTAATTTTAATTTACTAGCGGTTCATTCGAAAACTTTGCTTGAAAGCATTGATACTTGTTATACATGAAATGAAAATAGTTGCGATACTTACGACTAAACACTTAACATTCTAACCATGGTATCTAAATTATGAAAGCGACCCATATTGCTCTCTCTCTCTCTCTCTCTCATACTATAAAATTCCCTATAATTTAGTTATAACCCCCCTTTTTTTATGAATTTGAAAAATAATTGAAATTAGATTTGAGTCGACTACTTAACCAGAGTCCTTCGGCTGACCGCGTGTGGCGTCGCGCATGTATACGAATGTCCTGTTTATTTGTCACATTTTTCACTTTTGCTGTACACTCTGCTAACTTCGTTTACACTGTCGGATTTAACTGTTTATCTTCAACTTTACTGTTACACTTCAGAATATGTTAAAATGCAAAATTTAAGGGTCGCGAACTGCGAACCTTGTCCCGGCCGGGAATGGGTGATTTCGTCGACTGACGACGCTACAAGTGCGTTGGTCAAAAAACATTTCCGCCAGCTCGTGCTGTGATTGGCTGCGGCATCTTACATGGCTGGTTCCGGTGATCGACTTTGGTGTCGAGATTACAGACAGCGGCACACGGGCGCACACGCACTGCCACATTCCATTGTAGTTGAGCGTTATTCACCAAGTTTTTGTTACTTCTCCCCAACGGAGGATACACGCATGTGCGCACAAGCTGACATTCCACGGTGTTATCGTTGTGCGCTAGGCACGGACCGGTACAGGATTGTATACAGGGTGTCCAAATAAGTGTTAGTGGTCTCGGTGGCCGCAAAGGGTGTCCAAACCGATTATTTCCCAATAGTTGATATTAAATGAAATAAAAAAAAAACATACCTCCTTCAAAATTGTCCCATTACACGGGGCATTTTGGCCGACCTGAGGTAATAAAGAAGTTTGTATTTTTTTTTAATGAAGCAAATAATATTTTTTCAACAATTGGACAAAACGTATAAACGAAAGGTAATTTCAGTAGTTGCGACGGAAGTGACAGTGGCAGCACTGCTGTTGACATTATACGTGACCATTATTCAGTAATATTTTATAAAATGAGTGAAACAACTGACAAACTGTGCCAAGGGCAGCTTCAAGGACATACAAACAGCATAACAAGTTATGTAACGAACATCAGACCATCTTACGTCAGAGACGATCCCCGTTGTGGAATGTAGTTATGTAACAAAACAGTCTGCTGGCGTAGTGATACAAACTGAATACAATAAGAATTGGTCATATAACCAAGGCCGCTTCACAAAATAATGCCGGTGGCCTATTCCCAGTCAGACAATAACATCTGAACACATCGGACGCAAACAACTGTCGCGTTCGCCGGTTCGCCGGTTTTAGGCGAAGTTTTGTGTGTTCGCCGGCTGTGCGTGATTTTCGCGCCCGCAACATATAAAATGTGACGAAAAAATAGAAATGTAAAATAACTAACAGTTTTTCTCTTCATTACAAGAACAGTTTCTTTTTTCCGGAAATTATCCATTAAAACTGAACAATGTGCGCGTAAAAGTGTGACGCCTTCAACTCAACTGAACAGCTAAGTAGCAATGTCTCCATGAAATTTTAACAAGGGTTTTTTTTCAAAATTACGAGTGAAAAGGGGAAATAAATTTTTAATAAAATATAAAATGAGAGCTCTCAGGTTATAAAATAACTGTGTGTATATGAGTGAGTGAAATTATGTAAATTAAGAAGGCTGGTTTGTGGGTATAAAAATTATTTCTATTTAATATCTTGATTCTTTTTTGGTAATTCAAAAGTGTGTACTATGTTTCAATTTTATTTTATGTGAGTTTTTTAATAATGAGAATTGAATAATAGGTGAGGGAGGTAAAGAGGTAGTTTGTCAATGATCTTTTAAAGTTAAATGATGAGAATATCTAAGTGTTAATAAAACTTAATTATAGGAAACAATATAAAGTTTTCTTTATTTTGAACAACCAATTCTGATCTCCTGTTCGCCGAAAAGAACCCCAAAATGATAGGTACAATTTTTTTGTGTGTTCTGTTTCTTGTAAATCATAAAAACAAGATGGCGCCCGAAGAAACTCTAAACAGTAAACAGTGACCTTAGAATAAATTCAAGTAATTATCAATAAAACGATATATCACATCAGCTTACTACAACTAATTTTTGAAAGTAAACATTTGGAATTAAAAAGAGAAGAATTTGAATTTTGAAATAAAACATCAAAATTTTAAAATATAATAAGATCAACTTATTACCAATGATTTATGAAAAATGTTATGGAATTAAATAAAAAGAAGAATTTGAATTTTGTATAAAGCTAACAAAGTTCTAAAAATAAATATGATCCACTTATAAATAATGTCCCTAAGCGTCACTAACGTCACCATGTATCCAGGGCACGTCACTCCCAATCCGGGTGCTTCTATCCCCATCACACACCGGGTGCTTCTATCTGCACAGCACCATTACATATTCTCTTTTCCGTCTTTCGGGTTATAACTACTTGAATATCCGCTTAGGCATGACCCTAGTGGAAGGATAAACGTCGCAACACGGGGAACACGCCCCCCTGTGAGACCGACTACTACGATCTCTCGCTTTCTATATTTCAATAATCAAATCGCGTCATTTTTAGTTGCCGGGTTAACAGTAGTTTCATAATTCTTTGTTTTTTGTAAATTATAATTTTATTATTAAAATACTGTTATATTATATAAGAAATGTAATAATTCATTCATTCATATGATACTAATTCAATAATATAAACAAAATAATTCATTAATAGGCCTACTAATTCACTAATTTCTTCAACTTAACCTTATAGTACTAAGTGCGCACAGACCTGTAGTTTAGGTGTAGCTATAAATATTCATGGTTTTGGTAATGTAAAAATTTTAGTAATTTTACTAACAAAATTAAATCAAAATCTAATGTGTTCAATTTAATCATCTTATTGCATAATAGTTATACTTAACATCATTCATCCTTTACTTTTTAGATGATGAAAACTAACAGTGCACCAATGTACTATTTCCAACAGTAATAACAAACAATGAAACATTAATGTTTGCATTTTTTATATACGTATTATGTATTCTATTTTTAAAATGTTTATTACTTTGGGTACAGATTCAATATGCCTTAAACACCATCTAATAGGCCTAGTAAGAGTAGTGTTCCATAAGTATTCACTATTTTAAACAAAAACAAAAGTCAGAAGTTTAGTAAGAAAACAACATGTAGGCCTACTATATAAATAAGCTCATAAAAATGTCATTTACCATACAGGACACATGCAAAACTGGAAGATGCAGTAGGGTGTATTTAATTAAAAGTAGGGTGTGTACTTCCTTTTTTTCCTAGAGCTGGAAGCTTTCTTTCAAGTTCATCGTTTATTTTTGTTTGTTTGAGTAATTATTTAACATTATGTTACAGAATATTGGTAACATATTGTTCATAATATATTCATTGTCATAATACACTCACAGTTAATGGAAAGTTGCCATTAGAAGATTTTCTAGTTTTTACTAATGCAAGAAGTAACTTTTTCTGACCTTCTTGTGACAGAAACTTTAGAAACGTCCGCTTTTTCTGCTACGGGTTCCCCCTTTCATAAATTGCCCGAACTCCTCTCTATAGATTCTTTGCAACCTCGACACACCTGCACTGTGTCTCCTTTGACAGCATTTATTCTCCTTTAGCTGGAGCGTTTAAGCTCCATACTTACGATGCATAGCTTAAAACCCTTTCGGTGCTCAAATTGACTGTAGTATAGTGTACAATATGTACAATATACAATATGTAACATTATTTTTAAATCTAAACAAAAATTTTATATTAGTAACACACACACGTTTAGTTACAATATATATATGTTGCAATGTTATATGCAATATATATACACACACACACACACACCCGCGTGTGTGTAACTATAGTCTACCTTGTGACCGTTAATGAATGATAGGAAATATAAAAAAGAAATATTACAAACAAAAATGTGAATGTGGTAAGCAGACTGTTAAATATTGTTACGACTGTCTACTGGTCGTCGTATGTGGAAAACTAAATACAAAACACCAATTAAGTCACTAATTACCAGCTTTAATTATCACAGTTAAACAGTTTGTAAGTAACAAGACAGTCTCTTACAACAAATGAAATAAAAATTATTCACACGCAATAAAATGTCAACTAATATAAAACACAACACTTCACTAATAACCACTTGAATGCACACAATATCGCCTGACAAATAACTCGAACCGCACTGTGATATATCGCAACTATAACTGAAACTGAACGTCGTTGAGTACTGGTATTTATACCCCGCCTAAATACTAGATTATTCCACACTGCGCGTTAGCTCTACACTACGACTTAGTTAATTGCAGCCTTGACACAGTCCGTGTGGCTGGCGGCTTCCAGAAAAGTCTCGCGAGCGCATGTTGAAATCACGCACGCCACAACATTCAGCCGTATTCCAATGGGTCGTTCGAGAAACATGTAGATTGTTCTGTGATGTTGTAACACTGCCCTCTCCTTAAACCTTTTCGTCCGAACTGGCAAACCGTCTCTGAAGTAATACTTAGCCAGGTGATCTAGGTGGACGACCTTGAACTTTCGCTGTCATTCCTGTTGAATTCAATAAACAACATTGTTGATTCTTTTTTTCACAGTGTAGGGTCCTTCCCAGTTAGTCTGCAGCTTAGGTGAGCGACCACGATAGCACTTTGGGTTGAACAACCAGACCTGATCTTCTTCTTGGAAACCCACACTATTGGTGCGAATGTCATACCGAGTTTTCATTTTATCATTGGCAATCTTCAGCCGTCCTCTTACCAAGCGATTCATTTCTCGTAGTAGGTTTTCGTTTTCTAATTGCGAGGACTAGTTCTGTGGCTCTTGGGACTGAGTCTCAGGTGATCCGAACATCAAGTCCCCAGGAAGACGAATCTCCCGCCCAAACACCAATTTTGCAGGAGTTGCCACTGTTGCATCATGTACTGATGACCTAAACACCACTGGCTGATCCAAGTCTGTTTAGTTCTCATCAACAAACTCTTGCATAACTTCATCTTCAGCAACTTTTCCCCCAGGCACTTCTAACAGTTCAGGAACAAATAAGAGTCTTGTCTCGACACCATACTTGGCTTTCCAATCACTTCTTTTGTCGTTACACGTATTTGTATTTCCTTTGCTCATTCTTCCTCCATTTCCACTTGCAATAGGGAGTGTTCCTCTTGACCAGACCTGTTGACTTTTTCTTCTGCCAATGCCACTTGCTTAATCAAATGGTTGGTAGACCCTGTCATTTTAGCCATGCAAAGCTTTATCTTCTCTTGGGGAACCCTCAGAACATTCTCTCTTAAATCCACAATGAACTAGTAGGCATTCATAATGTCCGTGCCAAGAATCACTTCATTGACAATGTCTGCAACGAGCATTTGGTGGCTAAACTCGAGAAGACGCAGGCGTACATGTACGTCTACCTTTCCTAGCCCCTTGACGGGGCTTTCAGTCACAGTCTGTATTGTACAAGAGCTAATTAGAGGCTAGCGGTTGCTGACTAAGTCAGGGCACACAATGGACACTGTTGCGCTCGTGTCAGCTGTAAATGATGTTGGTTTACCTTCCGCAAATCCATTAACAATCAAGTTTCCACTGGTCTTATGTAGTGTGGAAACTGTGTGCTGTTCTGCAGCTTTACTTCTTCAATTAGTGTGATCACTCTCTTCTCTTGGTATCTTCTTCTCCCAGCAGTCTACCTGTAGATGACCACTCCATCTACAGTTGTAACACTTCTGTCTTCTTTTTCCCATCGTTCAAATCGTTGTGGCACTCTTGAACTTCTGAATTGTTTGCCCAACAACATTGTTTTTCTGCACCCATTGTAATGGCAGTGTGATACAGGGATCTTCTGACTGCAGTTTGATGGCACAACCCCATTAATGTGTAGCGGGACACTGACTTTGCAGCTTCAAACTCTAGGGAGTGAACAAGAGCTTCTGAGCTATTTCGGTGTTTTGCCATTCATAACACTTGCTGAAGTTTGCAATGCCATCAATAAATGTCTGCACTGCAAACCTTATTCGAAAATCTTCTGGTGCTTCAGGATAGGCCAATCTAATCAATCTGTCGACACTTGCTTCAAACTCTTGAAGACTCTCCCCGGAGCGTTGTTGTCTTGTTCTCAACTGAGCGTAGTACACATCTCGCAAATGTTTATCACCATACCGTAATTCCAGAGCTTTTATCAATTCGGCATAGGTTTTTTGGCTGCCAGGTGGCATTTTCTATAGTAGTTCTGCCATGGGTCCTTTTAATGTGAGAACGAGTGAAACTGCCTTGTCTTTCTCCGTCCAATTATTTGCGCATGCAGCAGCTTCAAATTGGTGGAGGTACGTTGGGCAGTGACTGCTTCCATCAAAGGTTGGAGCTTTGACATGAACTGTCCCTACTGCAGGCAAAGTGACTTTCTCTATTAACTTATTTTCTGCGTCTTTTTCTGTCTTTATCATTGGTACAGTCTGTTCTTGTTATGGTTGTATCTTCAGGCACTGCACAACTTCACTTTTAATTTGTTCTCTTATGTTTGCCATTGAGTTTTCTACTGCAGATATTTTATTTGACACGGCTTCTTCTATGACAGATATTTTTGTAGACATCGATTCTTCAACAATCGAGACAGATTTTTCTACTTCAGCTATTTTTAGTGTCATTGATTCTTGTACCTCCAATATTTTAGTAATTTTCTTATTAAGCTCACCTCGTAGGAGACCCAATTCTGCAGTACTGTGTTCTTACAACTGTTTTTGTATAGCTTCAAAAAGAGCTTCCGTTTTATCTGCTTCTTGCTTATGTTTTTCATCCTGTCATTTTTCTGCTTCTTCTCTTTCTTGTATTCATTCTACTTTTTGTCATCTTTCTGCTTCTTCTCTTTCTTGTCTTTGTTCTTCTTTTTGTCATCTTTCTGCTTCTTCCACCTCCTGTCTGCGTCGTTCCTCAGTCTGAACAGCAGTGACTGGAAATTTTTCATCATCTGAGTGGCATCCATTGTTTACTGATTAATTACGAATTACTCTCGTCTTGTACAAAGTGTCCACTGTTTTCACTATAACGGTTCTATCTCACTTCTGACATCACTCACTGTTTCGTATGTTTACTGGTCGTCGTATGGTATAGTGGAAAACTAAATACAAGACACCAGTTGAGTCACTAATTACCAGCTTAAATTGCCACAGTTAAAAAGTTCGTAATTAACAAGACAGTCTCTTACAACAAATGAAGTAAAAATTATTCACACGTAATAAAATGTCAACTAATATAAAACACAATTTGTCCTGCCTGATTATAAAACACAACACTTCACTAATAACCACTTGAACGCACATAGTATCGCCCGACAAATAACTCGAACCGCACTGTAATATATCGCAGCTATAACTTAAACTGAACGTCATTGAGTACTGGTATTTATACCCCACCAAAATACATTATTTCATACTGCGCGTTAGCTCTACACTATGATGTAATTAATTGCAGCCTTGACACAGTCCGCGTGTCTGGTGGCTTCCAGAAAAGTCTCGCGAGCGCGTATTAAAATCACGTACGCCACAACATTCAGCCGTATTCCAATGGATCATTCGAGAAACACGTAGATTGTTCTGTGATGTCATAACAATATTATTTTGGTGACAGACTATATGTGCAGTATGTTACAACCACTGAGTGAACAGACTGGATAGACCAGTACCATCAAACAAAGTGAACATGTTCTTGTGAATTTCTGGCATGATAACGTGAGCCAGAAACATGTGGAAGCTTCTAAACTACACGCCAGATGACTTTTGCTGTGCTTATATAAACAAGACTGGACAGTTACAGTTAATTACTTATACAAATCATGAATTTTATATAAAAGTGAATACAGTGTATGCCAGTGGAGTTCACAGATTGTGAACTGGTTAATTTAAGTACTTGGTGACTGTATTATTTGTTGTGTAGTGTTGTGTACAGTCAGGTAACTTGTAACGTTGTCGTTTGTTATCCTTTGTGAAGTGTTGTATTTATGAAGTTGAAGTTCTTTATGCCCCACGTTGGGCGCCAATCTGTAACACTGTCGTTTGTTTTTCTTTGTGAAGTGTTGTATTTATGAAGTTGAAGTTCTTTATGCCCCATGTTGGGCACCAATCTGTAATGTTGTCGTGTGTTGTTATGTGGTTATGCACCCCACGTTGGGCGCCAGTCTATAACGTTGAGTTTGTACTGTTTGTTTTCCTTTATTTATGTTGAAAAAAAAATATTCTTCTGAATTACTATTACTTGTAAAGCCCCGTGTTGCAGGTGCCAATCTATAACATTGAGTTTGTAAAGGTCGTTCTTCTAGTAAACGTTATTTATTTCTTATAATATTTATTAGTTGTTTTGTTGAAAAAGTGTTAAAAGAATAATTTTTTTCTAGGCCTAGCCGTTGCCCTCGAATAGTGGCAGGATTTTATAATTTACCTAACACCTCTTGTTAGAAACGATGTTTATATTTACTATGTTTTATTCCACTTTATTACAATTATTGAAATGAATTAAATTATTTTCAGTTATCCCTTTTAGGTAATAGGATCTTGCTATAGCGTAGAGTTCTTCTTTCGAGGTTAGTTGACTTACCGTCATTTCCTTGGAGTTACGTTTTATTTAAGTTGTCGTAATTGTTAGAATCTTTCTTTACTGTAATTAAAATTCTTTTTATTTTACTTTTATTTCAATAAAAGACAGTTTTAACATGAATTAGGAAAATTGTTTTCATTTATTTTCAACTAGCGGACCCGGCAATGCTTCACTATTGCTAAATTTGAGTATATATATGAATTAAATAAATACAATTGAAGTTTGATATCAATTCATTTATTCAATTAAAATGACATGAATTGAATTGTTTGTGATAATTCATTTTTTTCTGTTTCATTGCTGTTTTGTTTTTGATATTGTTTTTTTTTCTTCTTCTTCAGCTTTAGTGCCATCTGGATATTGTACGAAAACAATAAAATGTACAATATCAATTCAATATTAATTTTATTTGAATTAAATAAATTGAAATTAATGAATTATTTCCCCTCTTGAATATACGATGTTTTTGGTGATTCCTTTTGGCGCATATACAAACAAATCGCTTGGTTTTCCTATATGGGAACATGCAACGTATAATTGACCATGAGAAAAACATGGATTCTCCAAATTCAATCCACATACTTGCAACGATTGATCTTGTGATTTGTTTATGGTTATTGCAAAAGCCAGTTTAATTGGAAATTGCAATCGTTTGAATTGGAATGGCATATCTGTTGGAATCATTGGTATGCGTGGTAGCAGCACATCTTTGAATTTTCCAGTTAAAATTGTTGCTTCGATGACATTTTTTAACAATTTCTTGACTGCCAATCTGGTACCATTGCAAAGACAGGGTGGATCAATGTTTCTAAGAAGAATGATAGGAACACCAATCTTCAAATTTATCATGTGTGGTGGCAATCCAGCTAAATCAAGTGAATTCAAGAATTCAGTTGGATAATTTACTGCTTCATCTTGATTCATAACAGTATCTACTGATTTATAAGTATATGTTTCGCCTGGTAACACATGTTGAATGATGATGTTAATAACATTTACATCCACGTTTTTTGTAGCTAATATTGCACGTTCACTTAACCATTGATGACTTTTGTAATGTTGTGTGATATCTTGAAATACGCATTGAATCAATTCTTCTTTTGAGTGTGATACTATAAAAATCGGTTGGTAATTTAATGCAGCCTGTTGATTCATCAATTGTAATTTTGCCATTTCCAATATCCAATAATTGTTTTGCAAAACGTTCTGCAGAAGCATTGTTTTGTAATTGAACACGCATGTTTGTCGTCAATGTAAATTTATTAACGTGTCTCCACAAATTTGATGCTTTTAAACACGCTTTCAGTTCATAACGAACGTGGTATAACAGGTAATGTCTGACGAAAATCACCTGCTAATAATATTAGCGGACCACCGAATGGCTGTTCGTTTCCACGTAAATCTTGCAATGTTCGATCCAATGCTGCCAACGATTTTTTATGCACCATTGTGTATTCATTCCATACAGTTAACTTGCATTATTGCAGTACTTTACCCATTCCTGATGTTTTTGAAATGTTGCATGTTGGTGTTTCAATGTATTGCATATTCAATGGCAATTTAAGTGCTGAATGTGCCGACCATCATCCAATAAATTTGCCGCAATTCCAGATGATGCGATTGCCAATGCAGTATTATTTTGTGAACGTACGGTTGCCAATATCAATGAAATGAGAAATGTTTTTCCTGTGCCACCTGGTGCATCCAAGAAATACATTCCACCACTTTGATCATTTATTGCTCGCATTATCGTATCATAAACTTGTTTTTGTTGTTGAAGTAATTTTTGAATATTTGATTGTACAAATACATTCAATTCATTGATGTCGAAGCATTGTTCACGTTGTAATTCACTATCAAATATGTCATTTACCAACCGATTAGGTGATGTCATTCCCAGTTGTGCTAATGCTTTATTAATGATTGCCAAACATTTGTCTTCAATCAAAATCAATGCTTCGTTATACATTTCCGGTGTGAATTGCATGTCGCGGTTTAAACATCTTATACATAGTTAATGCAGAATATCATCAGTCATAAAATCTTTATATTTTTCCCATAATTCCTTTGGATTTGATGGTAAACATGTATGATTGCAAATAACGTACGTATTTGATTTGTATGAGCAGAAATTGACTCATCAGCAAGTGAACTATCCCAATGTGCATCGTTTTCAAGTAAATTCAATTTTTGACATGCTTCTCGATATGTTGCACACAAACGACCATCAACTGTTCTTAAATTTTGAAATGATGTTGGTCCACAAACGTTAACCAATACAAATGCAAATAATAACATTCTGCATGATTTGGATGAACAGTATATAATCTTCCCAAAACATCTGTTGAAAATAAATCTTGTTGACCTTCAACTGCTTTTTCTTGTTTGCGTCGTTGAAATTCTTTTTTTGATGCATTCCAAGTAAAATATGTTGGTATTTCAGAATATAACAGTGTTTTGCCAAATGTATCAGTTTGGCATAATGAAAAAAATGCAGTTAGTGTTGGTGGTGGTGGTCTTGCTGCTCTTTCTTGTACATTTTCTGTTGTAAAATAAACACGTTGCCCATTTTCGAGATGAACTGACAAATGAACAACTGTTGGATGTCGTTCATGTATTGAAAATGACAAAATACGCCACACTGCTTCATTGCTACTAATATACCGTCCCATTTGATACTGATTGATTTCATCAACAGATCCATTCACACTTGATACTCCAAAAACAGCCATATCACTTCCTTTGTTGACATATTTGCAAATGTATTTGATGGATTTTACAGAATTGCAATATTCAACATTGATGTGTGCTTTGAACGTTTTTGATAGTAGTGGTGAATATGGTACAACCCAACGATTATCAGCTTCAATGTCTTCGTTTCTGACTTTTAAAATTATCAATTTACCATTTTGATCAGTTGATCGACGACGATATTGCGGATAACCATCATTGCCAGTAATAGTTTCTGGAAGCAATGCTCTTGGATAAAGTTTTGTGCATTTTCCATCAGCCATACATGGTGAATTCATGTTGTGAACACCACATGGACCATGAATCGTATTTTTTGTGACAATTTCAAACAATTCAGGATCGACAGTTGAATCGGGAATTTCAGCTGAAATCACGTTATCAATCTCGTCGGGTGTAATTTTATTGATCAACCAAATCAAAATGTGGGCATGCGGTAATCCTCGTTTTTGCCATTCAGTGGAATACATCCAGCAACGTGTCTCTCCGAACACATGATGTTTAAAAATGAAATCCATTAATGATTTCAATTTTTGCTTGAATACACGTGCAGTAATGTCATGACGATTGACCGGGCAATAGATGTGCTTTGATCTCAGTCCATGTCGGATTACATGTGAATGTAATGAACAAATCTGGACGACCATATTGACAAACATATGACATTACATCTTGTGCATATTGATGCATGTGTTGTGGACTGCCTGTATATGTTGCTGGTAATATTGTAATTCTCCCAATATCATTGACATTGCCATCATTGTTTATTGCATCACGAAAATGTATGTATTCTTCAGAACGTAGTTTTTCCTGATTCATGCAAATATATAACAAACGTTCAGTTTCAATCTTTGCATACATGTCAACAATGTATTGATGAAACAATTGACATTTTAAAATGTGATTTTCTTCATGTTCACGAATCATCAATCTGTATGAATAGTAATTCATAGCACTGACTTTTTTGTTTGTTTCTTCACCTAGAATTAAAAAAGTGATTAATTAATTATTTTTATTAATTTATTTATTATTAATTAATTAAATTTATTTATTACCATTTGCTGGATTTATCATTTTGATGTTAAAATGATATCCATCTTCTCCTTCCCAGAACAATATTGGATATTGTAATGCATCGTAGGAGCGGTGAGTTTCTGCAGCACGTTGAGGACCATCATTTCGACGATGAAGTACGATGTCGCATGATTCAAATTGTTCTCCAACAATGACTATTGCCACTTCATCGATTGTTGGAGCATTAAATCTTCTTGCGTGTTGCCCAACAGGTGTTTTGTCAGCTCGAATCACAATTTTATGGTTATCGGATGGCATTTGTTCAATGGCTGTTTTGAACAATTTAATCAATTTGTTGTGTTCATGAAATAAATTTTGCAACGATTCAACTATTTCTCTTTTTGTGGCTTTGTTAATTCCACAACGTTGATTTACTTGATCATTTGAATTTCCAATGAAATAAATTTGCAAAAAATTGTGTTCAGCATCCGGAAATGGTAACAAAGAGCCTGCTTTATGGTAGATTTGACCTTGAATCTTGAATGTTGGCATATAATTGTCAGTTATTACATTCGTTGCACCAAACGAAGTCATTTGAAAGCATGTGTTACAATTTCGTATGTTATTCAAAAAATGCTTCGATTGTGTTGTAGTACCTGCAACCAATGAGAACAATGGCTCAGGTGGTGCATTCAATACTGGCAGTTTAACTGTACCATTCAAACAACATACTCCAGGTGCTTTATTTTTGAATTTTAATGCTTTGCAATGTGTGCAAACTTTATTCATACTTTCAACAACAACAACTGGATGCAAGCAATATTCAATTTCAGAATTATACTGAAATGCAATACAATCAAGTGTTACCAATTGATGCAATCGATTCATTTGCGTGCGTAATCGATTTTTTGCACGTTGTTCATTTCGATCAGCATATGACAAATTTTGTCTTAATTCTCTAATTCTTACTCGACTTGCTTCATTTCGTGCTTCGTGTTGTTGTGATGATTCAGTAGCATGTGACTGTGACATATGTAATCTATTTCGTTCATTTCGTTGTGCTGTTTCTTCTTCTGTTACATTTCTTCTTTCTTCTCTCATTCTCTTGGCTCTATTTGTGCGACGACCAATATTTTGTCATTTTGGTGGCATTGTTATGCAACAACTAAACACTCCTGGCACTAAATTAACACTGTAAAAACAACAGCGCTACCTATCGGATTTCATTCAAACCACTCTCTAAACACTCTTGGCACTAATAAGAACAAACTGTGAAATTTTCAGTGAAATCGGTCGAGTAGTTTTTGAGTCTATAGGGCACACACATACAAACATTGCCTTTTATTTATATAGATAATGACAATTCTGTTTATGAAAAGATCGATGTTACACAACATCGGTATCGATTCTTGCTTTCCGTTTTGACTCTAAATTAATTCCATATAATATCTCAGTTCGGGGTTCTTGAGACTGTTATTACAGTTCAAAATGTCCACAACGAAGTACTACACATTAAAATTACTTAATTCTTATTGATTAATAAAAACAAATTTAAATTTAATAAAGTATGACAAAATAATAATTAAGTTCAGTTTGCCACAGCAAAGTCTCATGGCATCTACCCAGAATTCAAAGTGAACAGGCAAGATGGCGGCTTGTTGTTAAACAAAATTCTTGTGGAATGTACTCACAACCAGTTTTTACAAGTAAAATAAATTACACAAAATGTTCACTGTGTTTAAATTAGATATTTTCTTTTTACTAGTGTTTTATTGAAGAAAAGTGTTAGTTGATTTAATCTTGGTGTTGTGTAGTTGTAACTGTGATATTATAAAAGGTTAAGCCTCACCAAAATTGTAGAGTCCTTTATTCACTTTTTGGTTTCTTTAATATATTATTATTATTATATTTTGTCTTCTTTGTTTATTATTATTATTTTATTATATCTGCATTTCTTCCATCTAATTTTGATTTTCTTGTTTTATAATATTTTCACTTTTTTCTTCCACTTATATCTGATTCTTTGTTATACTTTGTGGCTCTTAGCTGCACAGAGATGACCTGGATACTTTCGTGTCTAACAATAGAATAATCCGTTTTCTTTTTCTTTCATCTGGCTTGACCAAAATTAGCAAAATTCCCATTGGTCAATACAGTTGGGTTTAAGTGTCATGTGACCCTGATTATTTAAAATTTACTATTTTTACATTTTCTACTCCAACTTACTCCCTATTTAATAAACCTTAAATTAGTTAACAGAATGATATTCCTAATAAAAATACAAACATTTTGACATCTCATAAGACACAAGACACATGTGAGTGCCCTAATAGTGAATTTAGAAATTTACAAAACTTATTATATATAAGTTCTGACACTTCCAAAATTACATTACAATTATATTAAACTATTACAATGTTGTTGTTAACATTTAATTAAGGCCTAATTTGGTATTTATATCATCTCTTATTAATTTACAATAATGTGGTTGTTTACTTTAGATTGACAATAATTTTTCTGTAGATATTGGCATATTTCCTAATACTTCCTCATAGTACCCTTTTTCAATTTATAATATTATGTAGCCTGTTGGCCTATTACATTTTGGTTAATTATAGTTATTCCATGATATTACATACAAACATTAACATGAAACAAACATTAAAACAATATTATGCCCTTATGGCTAAAACTCTAATTAACACTAAACAATAACTAATTAATGCATAAAAACATGTTACATCATTTATACAACAATGATAATTTGTTTTGCATAAATTGTAGAACTATTTTGTTTAATAACTTCTTATTATTATAAACAAATTTGGACATATTATTGGTAATGAAACAACGATAGCATTTCCCCTTTACTTAACATTAATAACAAAATAGGGAATTGTTAGTAACAAATGTTAACACTTAAGAGTATTCTTTTAACATTAAACTTTTAGTTCTTTCCATCTTACAACCTTTAAATAAATGGTTATTCCTAAGGTATTTTGGATACCAGTCCCTTCACACTCTACATTGCATTGTACTCATTGTGCTCATTTAGTAATTTATTTATTTCATACATAGGCAAATTATTTTATTATGATATTTTATGTTAGAGTTCTAATCGAATTTTGGGTCTTCCATTTCGTCGCGTTACAAACTGTATAATTGGAAGGACTATTACAAGTGTGATTGCTTTTTAAAAGAATTAATAAAAATTGTGACTATCCACTTCTTTGGCATTTTGTGAATTATTCTTTAGTTTTAAGATCTTAATTAATGGGATTCTCATAACAAACAATGATGAAAATAAAGCTGTAATAATAATTTGTGTGTGTGAAGGGTTTGTGAGGATCAGTCAAAAAATAACACAAGTTTTAACGTATTTGTGTCGACATTTCGACATTGTTTATTGTCATCATCAGGATCTGTGTATGAATACAAAAGAAATGTCAAACACAACAGAACAATTATTTGAGTGAACGTGTTTGTTTATGTGAGTCTGTGTGCGTGCGCATGTGTTTATCCTTGTATATGTGAAGGAGATGAGATAGTTTGTTTTACATCTTCAAATGTTTTATTTAAAGACAACGAGAAAATTGTAATATCACAGAACTTAATTTATACAATATTACAATTTAAATTACTCATAAGGTAAAGGTATTTATTAATTAATTATATAAGCAGTATTCAACAATTAAGTATTAGAATATTTACAGAAAGCGTTTATACATATACCAGTAAACATATAGCATAGTAAAATATATTATAGCTAAATACAGATTATAGGTATGTTCAGTTATGTTATTATTAAAAGTTATTTTTATCATGTTTCACTCACTACTGGTATTAAAAACACCGTCATTAATTTAGAATATTCAAAATTACATAATAACTGTAAAACTTTACGAACTTACATAAGATAATTTACATAATATTACAACCGCAAGTTTATGGTTAACCTACCTATCAAATGAAAATGGATAATACTTATAATCATATTGTTATAAATAATAGGTTGCTGTTCTAGAATACCCTCCCTGCATGTCAGATTTGGCCCCTTGTGACTTTTCTCTTTTCTCAAACGTCATATCTTTGGTCAATGGAAAGTGTTTTGCACTTCTTGAAGAAGTAAAATGGAAAATAACTGAGCTCCTTATACAGCATGAGCTACACCATAGTGTGAGCTTACATATTTATTAAGAAAATAATATTCAATAAACATACACATACACAAATCCCTTACCTGTATCGGGCCAGAGTCTTCACGTGAACTCGTACCTATAAGTGATTTATGGTTAAGTGTTATTAATAAACTCAACTCTCATTGTATTTGTTAATAACCTCACATTTTTTATTTAACTTTCTGTATACGCTTTTGAATTTACTTGCATTCCATTTTATCTTTTCTCAAAACTATTTTGTGTCTTTCTTTTTCATTACATATCAACACTACAAAGCAAACATTGAAATTGACTTATTCTATTAACTAATGTAAATATTTCTTTAAAAGCAACCCAGCATTTGCACATTCATACTCTCACGCAAACTTGAGGTATCTCTTTATTCATTATAAAAGTTTAATCTTTTTATTTTATTTTATTTTGTTTAAATTTAGATTGTCGGTTTACTTTACTGATATTGTCTCCGCCAGGTGGTTAAACTAGTCCATTCATTGTTGCTTTGGTCGTTCCAATTTTGTTCACAATGTCCCGATTTCGTACACAACTGATTAAATTTTAGTCACTGATTGCTGTCTAACGTCTCACTGTTGATTCTTACACGTGTTTTACATTTTTGACGTATTTTAATCACACAATTTACTGGTCGGCCTACATGGTTAAATTTTAGCCGACCCGCGCGCCGACACAATTGCGCGGTTTATATGTTAGGTTGAACTGTCTTGGCCCTACATTCCCATGTAATTTGTGCGGGCGAGGTGAAAACTGTGCCCAGTCGGCGGGCGCACACGCTACTCGCGTCCGTCGTCTGGAGATGTTATTTGCCGACTGCCTTTGTTCTCGGCGCAAAACGCTAAAGAATTCATTTAACGTGTCCTTTTTGTGGGAACATTGGCCGAGGTGTGCGCGCTCATGTGGGGGAACTCGCACCCCTGTTGAAAGTCTGCATTCCACTGTCAGGCCGTGACAGTCTCGACGCTAGAGTCAGTTCACCAAATATACTTGGGTGGAAACAAAATTGAAAATATTAAAATTACAAATACCTATAGGTTTGTACCGTTACAATACCCCCCAATGAGAGGTTTTCTGCCGAAACAGAAAAACTCTCATTGCTAAACCCTAAGAGGATCAGTGAGGATATGGCGCCAACAACCCCCCTTTAATTTCTTAATACATCATGGGTAATCTACCCCCCCCTAGTTAGGCGACTATGGCTGCATCTGAACGACATTACTGGACTTCTCTGTTCGAGATCCCAACACCGTAAAGTCAGACAGTTACTCACCACAGTACCACCTAACCTTGTAACATTCTAAATAAAATCAACACCTAGCCTTATACCATACCAGATCCTCAACCGATATATCTCCCCTTACATACATACTGGGTTGCCTTTAGCAAGTACTGGGTGCGTACACCTACTCATTATTACATTAAACACAACATCTCCACATTAATTCTTAATCTAAAATTCACAAACATTTTATATTGCCTTCTATACAAAATTCATTTTCATCTCTCAACTTTTATTGGCTTGACGTTACTGTTTCAAATCAACTCAAATTATGTAAATTTTGTTCAAATAGTAAAATAAATCTAAGTCCTTCATCACAGATTCCCTTTTAAGATAATTCATATTATCTCCTTCAATTAATTGATTTAATCATAATTCTTAAAACTCCAAAATCCTTTAAATGAATTTATTTTATAACTCCTCTTAAATAGATGTTAACAATCATAATAAACAAAATAAAATAAACAACTTATTTTTATCATAAATTCCCTTACCAATACATTTGTTTACAAAACATATAATGTGAACACTATAAATCAGTTAATACATTAACAATACACACAATCAACAATATATCCTGCACATAAAAACACGACAAATTGTATCTCACAACAAATCAATTTTTTTTTTTTTATTAAATAATAATGTAATAAAATGTAATAATATTTTATTAAACATATATTCTGACAATTAATAGAAAGAAAAATTATAAAATAAAATTACATTGATTATTAAAAGAACATATGATTTGATTACATTGACCATTATACAGTTCACACCAGTCATCAGCTGATGTCTGCTAACAGGTGAAAGACCTTTCTACAGGCACATTACATACAAATAATACAATGTAAAAACATAACACATGTTTATAATTCATACATTCCAACATAATACCACATAATAAAACATAAACATTCAGAAATAATACAAATTTCATTCCATTAAAATAAACATTTAATTTGCATCTGAATCAAATTACAAACATTTCACTTTTAGGTTTAGTTTTAACTTCTATTAACTCTTTACCTTGTTATATTTTATTATTACATTTCAGTTATGAACTTCTATTAATCATTTTCATCATCAATTGGTTTGGGTGATTCTCAGTTATCCACAATGATCTAATTTATCGAATGGGCATTAAAATATAACCTTACCCCCTTCTTCCTTCTAACACCCATTTCCGGATTTACATAGTATGACACCAACCTCTAAAATAAAATTTACCTCCATTAAATTCTCTAAATCACCTTAAATCCTTCTCCACTTATAATAAAATACCTGTTACCTTCTTTGTATCTAGGATGTGTGTTCCCTTCCCACATACTCATTCCCTTATTAGTTCCTGGCCCTTTCCCAGGTAACTCCGCCAAACGCCATTTAAAACTATTCACCTCCCGCCATAACGCCTGTCATTAAGGACTCCTTACCACACCACCCTCACTACAAAATTTCACCACCATCTATTTACTCTCCATTTATATCACTCTCACTTTCTCTATATTGTAAATAGACGTTTGTCCTGTTATTAATTTTTTTTTTTGATGTGTTATTTACTTTTGTAGTATTTAATAGTGTGTAGCGAGCCGTTTTATACTTTGTCTTATTACTTACTAAGTCGACCGTATTCTCGTCGCTCAGTTCAAATTTTTCTGCATCGTCGCCTGATTGGTTCCCGCTATCTGGCCGAGTCGAATTCGTCAACTGTCGTATGTTTATTGTTTATGTCCCAAATTCTTATAATACCTTTTTTTAAATTAATCAAACATACAGCAATTGAGAAATATGAAAATTTATTGAACCCTTTCTTTATATTATCTGGTAAATTACAGTTGATAAATGAAACATATATTTATTTTAACTCCGGCATTTACAAGTTGCTCAGTTGGCAGCGTTCGGCTTCGTCCAGTTCATACGTAAAAGCCACAATGGCGTACAGGTTTATGTTTTATAAAAATAATCTCAGGGATACGTTCTTTGGACTACAGAAGTTGGATTACAGACTAATAAATGCACATAAATTTATAATATTCCTTATAACAAATACACAATAGTTGATATTTTAAAACATGAAAAGTAAGTTATTGGCAATGAGAAATAGTGCACGCTAGGTTAACATTTGTTAACTAGTTATGTTTTTAAAATTAGTTTAATATAAAATCAATATTCAGTGATCGATATGGTTTATCGAAAGTGATTATTTAATCAAGTTCAGTTCAAAAGTTAATTTAGTGATTTGTGAAGTGAAAATAAGATTGTTCGTTTACTATGGGTAATTGAAAGTTTAATTTTGGGGTGAAGTATCGTAACGTAGCTTCTCTTTGCGATCCTCTTCTTCTTCTGGAACACGTCTAAGAGTCCTTTCTTCTTTGGATTTTCTGAGATCCCCGTTCAAATGATTGAAATTCAATGTCCAGCTTCCATCAGTTCTTGTAGATGATCTTCTTCCTCAGGTTGAGTTAGGTATTTTCAGTTCTTCCTCCAGAATTGGTCGTTTATTTATTTAATTTACTTCCTTCCAGTTTTGGTCATATTATTTGTTATAAAAATGTTTTAAATAATGATCATCTCATCAATGGTTCATTCAAATATTCTTTTTGCACTTCTTCATTAAAATTTAGATAAACTTAAAGATTTTAAAATTAATTTGTCATCAAGGGCTCCATACGTCCACCCTCTATGTTAGTCAATAATGAAGTAATTAGATTTCAACGGTCATAATGTGTAACAAGCTTGAGTTGTCATGGTAACCTTTCAAGTTTTACTAGTTCTCATTGGTCAACATCTTATAACATTGTTATATTCTAACGTTTTATTTCTGTTCAAATATGTAAAAATCCTTTAAATTATAATTACTTTCTTATGCTGGTAGTAATATGAATTATACTAACACCATTGTTTTGCTTTTTTACTAAAGATTATTTTGATATCCCTCATGGTTACTTTTGATTAGTTAATAACATTTTTCTTATTTTCTTATTGATATTTCTTTTGTAATTATCTTTAAACTGAATATTATTTATACATTTTTATACCTGATATTCTTACTTAAGTACTTAAACATTTTATATACTCTAATTGACCCTTGGTTATTGTTTTCTCTTTAAACTTACAACATTCTTTCCTTCATGCTAGGCCTAAAGCCTAGGTTTCACAATACTCCTATTCAACATTCTTTACAATTCATTAACTTTTTATTTAGTGGTTCATTAAACATTTTCTATAGAAACTAATTAACAAAAAAACATTGGTGCTTTTAACAACACACCTTTTATTATTAAAATATTTTCTTACCAGGTCCAAGCCTGTAATTAAACTTCTAATTATTTTTGGTTTCTTACTTCTATCTCACCTATCTTCTAAGTTTATTAAGACAATGAAAAAGTTGGTAAACAGTCACGGTCACTTTACAAAATAGTGCCGTTTGTCTCATCCCAGTCTTAATTCAACACTCGTGCGAGTGACACGTATAAAGTTCCGGAACGTAAATTGCGGGCCCGCAAATCAACAAAAATGTGAATAACAGTTTAAATGTGAAACACAGAATTCAAAAATAGTAGTCAGAGTTAAATAACAGTAAAATTGCTTTTTAAAATGGTTAAATTCAGTGAAATTTAAATACGATGGTTGTAGTGCACGGAAAAATGCGACGTCTACAAAACTCGTCAGCTAAGTAACAATTAAAATAACACAAATTTTACAAGGGCTAATCAGAATGAAATAAAATGAAATTTTAAGTAAAAATATGAGATCTCTAAGGTTATAAAGTATGTGTGTGTGTGTGTGTGTGTGTGTGTGTGTGCGCGCGCGCGCGCGCGCGCGCGGGCGTGAGGGGAACTATGTAAATAAAGAAGGCTGGTTTGTGTTTTATAAAATTTAGTTATATTTAATATCTTGATTTTCCTTTTTATCTGAAAATTTTATACCATGTTTCAATTTTATTTTATGTGAGTTACAGAATGGGAATTTTATAATAATGGGAGTGGAACCATAATTAAATGTTAATAAAACTAATTATGGATAATAAGTAAAGCTTTCTTTATTTCAAACAGCCGTAATTCTGTTCTCCTGAGTTCGCTGAAAAGAATCTGGCCCGACATGGTAAGTAATTATCTTTCTTGCAATTAATATGAAGGCAAGATGGCGCCCGAAGAAATTTAAGAGTAAACAAGTGATTATGTGATAATTAAATAATTAAAGTAAATAAAACTTAACAATGGCTTCCGAGCGTAGGGACAATTTATATAAATATAGGCCACTTGGAGAGCAGAATGGTTGTTTGAGGTAAAAATTAATTTTTTTTTGTGTACGTAAAATAGACGTAGATATGGGTTATGTTTTGTTAAAGGTAAAATATTGATGTTGATGTTTTGTAGCGGATAAGATGGTAGTATTTAAGTAGAATAAAAAGGGTATTAATAAATAATTTTTGAAATGAATGAAGTATAAATAAGGTACGTAGGAGGTTACGAGAAGTAACGTAAAGTGTTATGTAAGTAAAATATATGGTTGTGTGAAAAGTAGATGTTATATATGTTAGTATTTCGATTTAAAAATAATAATTTTACCATTACAAAGTGGAGAATTAAGAATTAAGTTTAGAAAACACTCTTACATAGTCAGTGATGACCAATAATGTAGCAGCACAATCTACTCCAACGACAACAAGAGTCAAAGGGTTGTCGATGGACGATATGTTCAACTTAATAAAAACAATGTCTGAAAATATAAATAGCAACTTAAATGCAAAATTTGAGGAACAAAGTAGTGATTTTTATAAGAAATTCGATAAAATAAATCGTCGTTTTAACGCTCAAAATAGTAATTTTAACGAGAAATTAAATGAGCAGAATGATAAGATTAAAAGCAATTTTGATGATAGATTTGACGAAATTAGAAACAAAATTAAACAACAGAATGTCAAGTTGAATGAGCGAGTGAATGTAATTAATACAAATTTAAATAATATGAAAGAACAGGTAATAAAATCTATAAATAATAATTGTGAGCAGATGGTTAACGAAGTGAATAAAAATCTAGACAGAAAACTAGATCAGATAATGAATAAGAAGTTAGATGACAATGTTACGAATATTAATAATGACAAAATAGTGGAAGAGAGTAAAATATTGAATAGTGATGAGATAGAGATAGTGAGTGAGAGTGAGAGAGTAATGGGTTGTAACGGAGTAGTAATTAGTGTTGATGAATTAGAGAAAGAGTGGCAAGAGAGATTAGATGAGCATGGAGGGCAGAGGGTAAATTTTCCCCAGGTTTATTGTAAACCAAGGTGTTTACAAATGTTGTTGTTGAAGGGTAAGAGTCCCTTGTTATTGGAAGACATGAGGTCTTTGAGTTGTTCCCCGAATTTTAATGAGTTAGTACCCTCTGTGCGGGATGAGAGAGAAAATGTGTTATGGTGTTGTGATGAGAGAAAGAGAGAGATAGAGATTTTTGAAATAAATAGAGGTTATGACAGGTTAGTGCAGGTGTTAGATCTTGAGATAGATGAAAAAAGTAACTTACCTTGTAAAATAGGGATAGATGAATATTTTGATAATACCATTGTAAATGATAAACACCTTATGTTGTAATGAACGTAGTAGAAGAATATGATGATAAAATAACTGACTTTAGATTGAATAAAACTACTGATGGAGACCAAACTAAAATCACAAATTGTAGACGGGTTTTATGAATTGATAGATAAGAATGATGTCGAATATTATGTCGATAATGGTCATAATAATAATAACAAATTGTGTGTGGATAACAATGAGGTATGTTATAAATATATTCGATATATATATGATGATGGAGGTTGAAATTAAAATGAGTGAATGGGCATTTTTAAATATTTTAATTTATGGTAAGGACATGGCCAGATTAGGAAATGAAGTATGGAAAACTGAAAAATTAATGACGAACAATTTGTAAATAATTGATAGTGAAATTAATTGTTTGTATTGTAAATTGTTATGTAAACAATGTATGTATGTAACAGAAATTGTCTTAATAATAATAATATTATTTTGGTAGACTAAATGAATAATAAGAATTTTGTAATTGTGTTGAAGCAAGGTAATTCAAATATGTTATGTTTTTAGTAATTAATTGAAGTAAATAATTTGAGATGTTTAAAATATTTGGATTGATTTAAAATGTTATATAATAGAATTTTTATGATGTATTTAAATTGTTTTATGAGATTTAAATTTGATAATAATTAATAAATAAATAAATGTTAAAATGTTTAGTTTGTGGATTGCCTAGGCGTGTAAATAAATAATTTTAGTGAGGCAGTGTGTTCAAACAAAATTTACTCTTTATGTAATAAAATTTATTATGTAATAATAAAATGTAACAAGGTCACGAGTAAATAGAATTTGAAAATTAAAATTAAAATTGTAAGTTATGTAATTTTGGTAAATCTTAAATGTGAATTGTTTATTTTCATGTAATGACAACAACGTTAAGTGTAAATAGATTAGTTTAAGTGACTAAGTAAATATTTTGTTGTACTTATTATTTTATGTTAATGAAGGTCAAGGTAGGGAAAGTTAAGAAAGTAATGTATGAGGTTAAAACACCACCAAGACTAGAAATGTCATGTAATGTAAATTGTTAATTTATAAACAAAAATATCTTTTACTTGTGATTCTCCAACTTTTCGGGCGGTCACGGCCTCACCGAACCCTGACCGTGGAATTGGTTTAGCTTTAACAGCTATGGTCGGGGCTCATTGCGTCATGTTCTGCCTTAACAGGCCATAGCTGTTATCGTTGTAAAGGTGAATTTAGAAATTGACAGGGGGGTAATTTAGGGGAATCACCAAATTATGGAACAGCGGCTATCACTCTGTTCGCGTAGGTACAGTAAAAAAAGGTGATAGACCCGCATTAGGGGCGTATAATATGTAACTTTAGATATTATGATATCTAGCTTTTATTATGTAACCCAGAAGCAAGGACAAGGAGATGACAAAATTCCTCCAAAAACTTCAGTCCTTGTGGACGCAACTGGACGCCACAGTCCAGGGGGGGGGGTCATAGTCGAGGTTACCCAGGGGGGTAACGAATTAAAATTTGGTAACTTAATGATGGTGACTCACTACTGAGATGACTAAATAATTTTGTTTTGATTTGAGAAATGGGTGCACTAGATGTTCCTTATATTGTGTTTATTATGTCTTATTGTATTCATTGCATGTAGTATGTTAGGGATAAGGATTATAAAAATGGAATAATATTTTATAGAATAAGTTTTCAGTGTGTTTAAAGATTTTAAATAAGTAATGAGATAAATTGGAGATAGTTAAAATTTTCAGTGGGTTGTAAAAGATAGAATTTGGGTGATAGTAATTGTTTAAGTAAGACATTTGAGTCAGTCCAAGTTGAGTATAGATGGGTGTTAGAGAGAATAATATTGTTGTGAATAGAAGTAATGTAGAATTTGAATATTAATAGCGACACAGTAGCTATGGGAAAATATGTAGAATAATGATTGATATATTGAGTTAATAAATAAGTGGAGATATTTTGTAGTTGAAAGTGATGTATTGGGAGAGTAAATAGTTGATGGGGAATTTTGTAAGGGGGGTGGTGTGATAAGGAGTCCGCAACGAAAAGTGTTGGGACAGGAAGGGACCGTTTAGCGCCGGAAAGGTTACCTAGGGGGAGTCCGGGAACCAGATAAGGGAATGAGCTGGTAAGTGGGAATACACATCCTGAGTACAAAGGGGTAGAGAGTATTTTTTTGTTATAAGGGTAGAAGGTGTTTTGTGATGGTAGTAAAATGAATAGATGGGAGTTAGAGTAGTAAGTTAGAGGTAGAGAAGGGTTGGTAGATTTTTTGGTAGATGGGTGTCATACTGGTTAAAGAATTTGTAAGTGGGCGTTAGAGTCATAAAAGGGGTAAGATTATAGGTAAATGCCAAGTTGATAAAGTGAATTATAATGAATAACTGAGAATCACCCAAATTACTAAAATGTTATGGTAAATGAAGGTTGAAAAAAAAAATTTAATTTTTCTTGGGAAATGAATTAATAAAAGTTAAATTGAGATTAAAATGTAATTTTTATAATTTTATATGCAAGTTTAAAGATGTAAAGTGGTCAAACTTAAATGTGAATTGTTTATTTTTAATGTAATAACAACAATGTTTATTATGACGTACTTAGATGATTTTGTGTCAATTTGAGATATAGAATAGGGAGATGTTTAAGGGCATAATGTGTTTAGAGGTAGTTGATTTGGTTATGTTATGTTAAATATGTATCCATGTATATGTTGGAGGTTAAGAGAAAAACCAGTGCTTCTTAACGCAAACCAGCACAGTTAAGGGGAAACAGATCAGTTGGGGATATGGTGTTGTATAAGGCCACTAGTTGATATTTGATTTGTTGTTTCAGTGTTTGGTGATGCTGTGGCGGCGGTCCTGAGCTGGCCAGCGTGTCAGATCAGGGGCGTTATGTATCCTGTCTGACTTTATGGTGTTGGGATCTCGAGAGAGAAGTCCAGTAATGTCATTCAGGTGCGGTCACCGTCACTGGACCAAGGGTGAGTTAATTATATTTTTTTGTTTGTAAACCATAAAGGGGGTTGTGGCGACATATCCTGGCTGATCCCTTTAGCAAGTATGAGTGTGTCAATGAGAGTTTTTATGCTTCGGCATAAAACCTCTCATTGAGAGGGTATGTAACGGGGGAAATAAAAAAATCGTTGTATTTTAATAAAAGTAAACAGCATTTTTGCGATGTAATAATAATAATTTGGGAAATGTAAACATAAAGTCACAAGAAAGGGGTAGTAGCAAAAGTGGTACGACTGTTTTAAATATTGTTCGTGAATTTATACAACGCAGTAAACAACAAGCGAGAATGTGTCAAGGTCAGCTCCAGTGACTTGCAAACTGTAAACAAATTATGTAACAACATCGGACCATGTGATGTCAATGTATACGTCAGAGACCATCCCCGCTGTGGAATTCGGGTGTGTAAGCTAAACCTTGTGCTGGCGTAGTGATACAAACTCAAGACAATGAAAAAGTTGGTAAACAGTCACGGTCACTTTACAAAATAGTGCCGTTTGTCTCATCCCAGTCTTAATTCAACACTCGCGCGAGTGACATGTACAAAGTTCCGGAACGTAAATTGCGGGCCCGCAAATCAACAAAAATGTGAATAACAGTTTAAATGTGAAACACAGAATTCAAAAATAGTAGTCAGAGTTAAATAACAGTAAAATTGCTTTTTAAAATGGTTAAATTCAGTGAAATTTAAATACGATTGTTGTAGTGCACGGAAAAATGCGACGTCTACAAAACTCGTCAGCTAAGTAACAATTAAATAACACAAATTTTACAAGGGCTAATCAGAATGAAATAAAATGAAATTTTAAGTAAAAATATGAGATCTCTAAGGTTATAAAGTATCTGTGTGTGTGTGTGTGCGCGCGCGCGGGCGTGAGGGGAACTATGTAAATAAAGAAGGCTGGTTTGTGTTTTATAAAATTTAGTTATATTTAATATCTTGATTTTCCTTTTTATCTGAAAATTTTATACCATGTTTCAATTTTATTTTATGTGAGTTACAGAATGGGAATTTTATAATAGTGGGAGTGGAACCATAATTAAATGTTAATAAAACTAATTATGGATAATAAGTAAAGCTTTCTTTATTTCAAACAGCCATAATTCTGTTCTCCTGAGTTCGCTGAAAAGAATCTGGCCCGACATGGTAAGTAATTATCTTTCTTGCAATTAATATGAAGGCAAGATGGCACCCGAAGAAATTTAAGAGTAAACAAGTGATTATGTGATAATTAAATAATTAAAGTAAATAAAACTTAACAATGGCTTCCGAACGTAGGGACAATTTATATAAATATAGGCCACTTGGAGAGCAGAATGGTTGTTTGAGGTAAAAATAAATTTTTTTTGCGTACGTAAAATAGACGTAGATATGGGTTATGTTTTGTTAAAGGTAAAATATTGATGTTGATGGTTTGTAGCGGATAAGATGGTAGTATTTAAGTAGAATAAAAAGGGTATTAATAAATAATTTTTGAAATGAATGAAGTATAAATAAGGTACGTAGGAGGTTACGAGAAGTAACGTAAAGTGTTATGTAAGTAAAATACATGGTTGTGTGAAAAGTAGATGTTATATATGTTAGTATTTCGATTTAAAAATAATAATTTTAACATTACAAAGTGGAGAATCAAGAATTAAGTTTAGAAAACACTCTTACATAGTCAATGATGACCAATAATGTAGCAGCACAATCTACTCCAACGACAACAAGAGTCAAAGGGTTGTCGATGGACGATATGTTCAACTTAATAAAAACAATGTCTGAAAATATAAATAGCAACTTAAATGCAAAATTTGAGGAACAAAGTAGTGATTTTGATAAGAAATTCGATAAAATAAATCATCGTTTTAACGCTCAAAATAGCAATTTTAACGAGAAATTAAATGAGCAGAATGATAAGATTAAAAGCAATTTTGATGATAGATTTGACGAAATTAGAAACAAAATTAAACAACAGAATGTCAAGTTGAATGAGCGAGTGAATGTAATTAATACAAATTTAAATAATATGAAAGAACAGGTAATAAAATCTATAAATAATAATTGTGAGAAGATGGTTAACGAAGTCAATAAAAATCTAGACAGAAAACTAGATCAGATAATGAATAAGAAGTTAGATGACAATGTTACGAATATTAATAATGACAAAATAGTGGAAGAGAGTAAAATATTGAATAGTGATGAGATAGAGATAGTGAGTGAGAGTGAGAGAGTAATGGGTTGTAACGGAGTAGTAATTAGTGTTGATGAATTAGAGAAAGAGTGGCAAGAGAGATTAGATGAGTATGGAGGGCAGAGGGTAAATTTTCCCCAGGTTTATTGTAAACCAAGGTGTTTACAAATGTTGTTGTTGAAGGGTAAGAGTCCCTTGTTATTGGAAGACATGAGGTCTTTGAGTTGTTCCCCGAATTTTTATGAGTTAGTACCCTCTGTGTGGGATGAGAGAGAAAATGTGATATGGTGTTGTGATGAGAGAAAGAGAGAGATAGAGATTTTTGAAATAAATAGAGGTTATGACAGGTTAGTGCAGGTGTTAGATCTTGAGATGGATGAAAAAAGTAACTTACCTTGTAAAATAGGGATAGATGAATATTTTGATAATACCATTGTAAATGATAAACACCTTATGTTGTAATGAACGTAGTAGAAGAATATGATGATAAAATAACTGACTTTAGATTGAATAAAACTACTGATGGAGACCAAACTAAAATCACAAATGTAGACGGGTTTTATGAATTGATAGATAAGAATGATGTCGAATGTTATGTCGATAATGGTCATAATAATAATAACAAATTGTGTGTGGATAACAATGAGGTATGTTATAAATATATTCGATATATATATGATGATGGATGTTGAAATTAAAATGAGTGAATGGACATTTTTAAATATTTTAATTTATGGTAAGGACATGGCCAGATTAGGAAATGAAGTATGGAAAACTGAAAAATTAATGACGAACAATTTGTAAATAATTGATAGTGAAATTAATTGTGTGTATTGTAAATTGTTATGTAAACAATGTATGTATGTAACAGAAATTGTCTTAATAATAATAATATTATTTTGGTAGACTAAATGAATAATAAGAATTTTGTAATTGTGTTGAAGCAAGGTAATTCAAATATGTTGTGTTTTTAATAATTAATTGAAGTAAATAATTTGAGATGTTTAAAATATTTTGATTGATTTAAAATGTTATATAATAGAATTTTTATGATGTATTTAAATTGTTTTATGAGATTTAAATTTGATAATAATTAATAAATAAATAAATGTTAAAATGTTTAGTTTGTGGATTGCCTAGGCGTGTAAATAAATAATTTTAGTGAGGCAGTGTGTTCAAACAAAATTTACTCTTTATGTAATAAAATTTATTATGTAATAATAAAATGTAACAAGGTCACGAGTAAATAGAATTTGAAAATTAAATTAAAATTGTAAGTTATGTAATTTTGGTAAATCTTAAATGTGAATTGTTTATTTTCATGTAATGACAACAACGTTAAGTGTAAATAGATTAGTTTAAGTGACTAAGTAAATATTTTGTTGTACTTATTATTTTATGTTAATGAAGGTCAAGGTAGGGAAAGTTCAGAAAGTAATGTATGAGGTTAAAACACCACCAAGACTAGAAATGTCATGTAATGTAAATTGTTAATTTATAAACAAAAATATCTTTTACTTGTGATTCTCCAACTTTTCGGGCGGTCACGGCCTCACCGAACCCTGACCGTGGAATTGGTTTAGCTTTAACAGCTATGGTCGGGGCTCATTGCGTCACGTTCTGCCTTAACTGGCCATAGCTGTTATCGTTGTAAAGGTGAATTTAGAAATTTACAGGGGGGTAATTTAGGGGAATCACCAAATTATAGAACAGCGGCTATCACTCTGTTCGCGTAGGAACAGTAAAAAAAGGTGATAGACCCCCATTAGGGGCGTATAATATGTAACTTTAGATATTATGATATCTAGCTTTTATTATGTAACCCAGAAGCAAGGACAAGGAGATGACAAAATTCCTCCAAAAACTTCAGTCCTTGTGGACGCAACTGGACGCCACAGTCCAGGGGGGGGTCATAGTCGAGGTTACCCAGGGGGGTAACGAATTAAAATTTGGTAACTTAATGATGGTGACTCACTACTGAGATGACTAAATAATTTTGTTTTGATTTGAGAAATGGGTGCACTAGATGTTCCTTATATTGTGTTTATTATGTCTTATTGTATTCATTGCATGTAGTATGTTAGGGATAAGGATTATAAAAATGGAATAATATTTTATAGAATAAGTTTTCAGTGTGTTTAAAGATTTTAAATAAGTAATGAGATAAATTGGAGATAGTTAAAATTTTCAGTGGGTTGTAAAAGATAGAATTTGGGTGATAGTAATTGTTTAAGTAAGACATTTGAGTCGGTCCAAGTTGAGTATAGATGGGTGTTAGAGAGAATAATATTGTTGTGAATAGAAGTAATGTAGAATTTGAATATTAATAGCGACACAGTAGCTACGGGAAAATATGTAGAATAATGATTGATATATTGAGTTAATAAATAAGTGGAGATATTTTGTAGTTGAAAGTGATGTATTGGGAGAGTAAATAGTTGATGGGGAATTTTGTAAGGGGGGTGGTGTGATAAGGAGTCCGCAACGAAAAGTGTTGGGACAGGAAGGGACCGTTTAGCGCCGGAAAGGTTACCTAGGGGGAGTCCGGGAACCAGATAAGGGAATGAGCTGGTAAGTGGGAATACACATCCTGAGTACAAAGGGGTAGAGAGTATTTTTTTGTTATAAGGGTAGAAGGTGCTTTGTGATGGTAGTAAAATGAATAGATGGGAGTTAGAGTAGTAAGTTAGAGGTAGAGAAGGGTTGGTAGATTTTTTGGTAGATGGGTGTCATGCTGGTTAAAGAATTTGTAAGTGGGCGTTAGAGTCATAAAAGGGGTAAGATTATAGGTAAATGCCAAGTTGATAAAGTGAATTATAATGAATAACTGAGAATCACCCAAATTACTAAAATGTTATGGTAAATGAAGGTTGAAAAAAAAAATTTAATTTTTCTTGGGAAATGAATTAATAAAAGTTAAATTGAGATTAAAATGTAATTTTTATAATTTTATATGCAAGTTTAAAGATGTAAAGTGGTCAAACTTAAATGTGAATTGTTTATTTTTAATGTAATAACAACAATGTTTATTATGACGTACTTAGATGATTTTGTGTTAATTTGAGATATAGAATAGGGAGATGTTTAAGGGCATAATGTGTTTAGAGGTAGTTGATTTGGTTATGTTATGTTAAATATGTATCCATGTATATGTTAGAGGTTAAGAGAAAAACCAGTGCTTCTTAACGCAAACCAGCACAGTTAAGGGGAAACAGATCAGTTGGGGATATGGTGTTGTATAAGGCCACTAGTTGATATTTGATTTGTTGTTTCAGTGTTTGGTGATGCTGTGGCGGCGGTCCTGAGCTGGCCAGCGTGTCAGATCAGGGGCGTTATGTATCCTGTCTGACTTTATGGTGTTGGGATCTCGAGAGAGAAGTCCAGTAATGTCATTCAGGTGCGGTCACCGTCACTGGACCAAGGGTGAGTTAATTATATTTTTTTGTTTGTAAACCATAAAGGGGGTTGTGGCGACATATCCTGGCTGATCCCTTTAGCAAGTATGAGTGTGTCAATGAGAGTTTTTATGCTTCGGCATAAAACCTCTCATTGAGAGGGTATGTAACGGGGGAAATAAAAAAATCGTATTTTAATAAAAGTAAACAGCATTTTTGCGATGTAATAATAATAATTTGGGAAATGTAAACATAAAGTCACAAGAAAGGGGTAGTAGCAAAAGTGGTACGACTGTTTTAAATATTGTTCGTGAATTTATACAATGCAGTAAACAACAAGCGAGAATGTGTCAAGGTCAGCTCCAGTGACTTGCAAACTGTAAACAAATTATGTAACAACATCGGACCATGTGATGTCAATGTATACGTCAGAGACCATCCCCGCTGTGGAATTCGGGTGTGTAAGCTAAACCTTGTGCTGGCGTAGTGATACAAACTCAAGACAATGAAAAAGTTGGTAAACAGTCACGGTCACTTTACAAAATAGTGCCGTTTGTCTCATCCCAGTCTTAATTCAACACTCGCGCGAGTGACATGTACAAAGTTCCGGAACGTAAATTGCGGGCCCGCAAATCAACAAAAATGTGAATAACAGTTTAAATGTGAAACACAGAATTCAAAAATAGTAGTCAGAGTTAAATAACAGTAAAATTGCTTTTTAAAATGGTTAAATTCAGTGAAATTTAAATACGATGGTTGTAGTGCACGGAAAAATGCGACGTCTACAAAACTCGTCAGCTAAGTAACAATTAAAATAACACAAATTTTACAAGGGCTAATCAGAATGAAATAAAATGAAATTTTAAGTAAAAATATGAGATCTCTAAGGTCATAAAGTTTCTGTGTGTGTGTGTGTGTGTGTGTGTGTGTGTGTGTGTGTGTGTGTGTGTGTGTGTGTGCGCGCGCGCGCGCGTGAGGGAACTATGTAAATAAAGAAGGCTGGTTTGTGTTTTATAAAATTTAGTTATATTTAATATCTTGATTTTCCTTTTTATCTGAAAATTTTATACCATGTTTCAATTTTATTTTATGTGAGTTACAGAATGGGAATTTTATAATAGTGGGAGTGGAACCATAATTAAATGTTAATAAAACTAATTATGGATAATAAGTAAAGCTTTCTTTATTTCAAACAGCCATAATTCTGTTCTCCTGAGTTCGCTGAAAAGAATCTGGCCCGACATGGTAAGTAATTATCTTTCTTGCAATTAATATGAAGGCAAGTTGGCGCCCGAAGAAATTTAAGAGTAAACAAGTGATTATGTGATAATTAAATAATTAAAGTAAATAAAACTTAACAATTTATTAGTTACTTCTTGGGGTTACAATGATTGTGGTCCTACTTTGGGTTACATTCTGGTTTCTCGTTCCTTCATTCTTGTTTCTCCAATCTATTGGGTTAAGTCATAGTCAGTTTCTTAGTCAATTGTTATTTCGTAGTTGGGTCATCAATCTTCAAGTTATAAGTTTTTTAACATTTCTTCCTACCTTCAGCTTTTTCTTTTATTAATCATTAGTGGTATTTTGCGCTATCTTATGTCATGTTACAATATATATGCACTACCTCTACTGTGTCCCTACTACTACCCCGTTTCTGTATTACCTTTTATTCCAAAAATTCTTATTTTCTCTAACACCCATTTAAAATTACTTTGACTGACTCAAATGCCTTATTGAAATATTTATCATCACCCAAACTCCAACTTTTACAACATTTTACATTAAATTAACCATTGAAAGCTACATTAGAAAACTCATAACTACCTCAAATTAATTTAATCATCTTTGAAACTCATTTAAAATTTATTATTCAAACATTAAACATTTTACTTTATTTAAATTGCATTATAAACTTCATACTTACATTACCTCACTCAATTGAATAAACACATGATTCCTGTCATAGACACAAAATTATAAACATTCATTACCACAAATATCACGTACAATCATATGTACATTCTGAAACATAACAATCATATGACTCTGCAACTAAACACATTTTACATTAATTCAGTTATGATTTATTTTAAAGTTCAAATCTCGGAAACATCATTTAAATTCATTATCAAACTTTATCTCTACCACATTAATTAATTAATTCATCTACAATTTATTTTATTTCAATCAGTTATTTAAACACAAGTTATTTTAATTACCTTCCTCCAAAACAGTTACAGTTCATTTATTACAAACTCTCATTATTTGTTTAGTCTGCCAAAATATTATTATTATTATCGATTTCTACTACATACATACCTTGTTTACATAAAATACCTAGCAACACAAACACAATTAATTTCACTATAAATTTATTTACAATTCTTTGTCATATCATTTCATCGTTTACCACACCTCATTTCATTAGTTAGCTAGGTCATCACCATAAACTAAAATATTTAAAATGTCCATTCACTGATTCTAACCCCCATCATCATATAATAGTCTGATTTTTATATAACAATTATCGTCTTTAACTACACTCCTTACATTATAATGATTTATATAATAATTCTTTAATATTTCAACTTGTTCCGTAAAACCCACATAATAATCTACTGGACTATCCAACATTATTATTAAATCATATAGCCTGTCTACATCATTAGTTTTGATCTGGTCACCGTCTGTATTATTATCTATCACCCTTAAGTATTTTAACCTCTCAATTTCAAAATCATTTACTACTAATACTCCACGTCTAAGCACAGGTAAGCTTCCCATATAATTATCAACGTTATCATCATTTATTTCCATACTATCTTCACAACAAGGTAAGTCTTTCATATCATCTATATTTTCAAATTATAACTTCTCTTTCAACTCTTTATAACTCCTACTTAACGTGAATATCTCTATCTCCCTATCTATAAACAACTCTCTCTCTAAATATCTCTCATCATCATAACACCTGTCACAACCCCACTGACCTATTTCATACCACGCAAAGGGCACCACAAACTTACTATATTTCTTGGCACTTCCAAGAACACCACAAAAAATTAAGGGACTATTTGAAGACACCTCGTCTTCCACACAACTACCGGAGGAAACCTCGTCCTCATAACACCACAGTGAAAACCCTGATTCACTGTATAATTGGGAAAAATCTACCCTTTGCCCACCTAACCTCTCTTCACACTCTCTCACAACCTCATCAGCATTCGGTAACACTTCGTTATTAAATTCTACTTCACTTTCTAACACCACGTTTTTAATTATATCACTGCTATCACTCTTTATTTTGCTATCACTTGTTAACTCATTATTAGAATCATCATTATTACTCACCTTGTCTACCGTCACCTGTTTTGCATTTAAACTAACACCGTTACTATTAACATATATATCTCCGTTATTTTCGCTTGTATTAACCACATTTCTTACCTTATCGTTTATTTCTTCGTTATTTTCGTTTGTATTGTACTTACCTGTATTTATTTTCCACATTCCCATTTTCTCAATACTCTGTTCTAATTCGTTAAATTTACTTTCATATTTCTCATTGGTTTTCTCAACACTTTTATTAACTTGCTTAAGTTCATTTCTAATTTCATCAAAATTACTTTCGTTTATATCAAAACTATTCTCAAAGTCACTGCTTAATTTATCAAATTTATTATTTAAATGCACAGCGTGCTACATAAATATTTCATCATATTATTTTCAGGTTGATTACTTTCCTTAGTTAATTTTGGGGTTATTTGAATCCCCGAATTCTCTGTGACGTTTAATTCATCTGTAATATTTAATTCTTTTATTTTATTTTCTTGACCCACATTCGGAGTTGAATGAACTCCTAGGTCACTCATGACAGCTGATTCATTAAAATTAATTATTTCACTTACATTGTTTTCATTATTTCCTGCCATTTTTATATTATAAAATTATCATATATTCTAACAATCCTTATTTTACATTCATTAATTATTATTCAACAGTATAGGTATTATTTCCGTATAACCTACTCTAACATGACATCGTTTTTCGTAATATTTTACGCACTCTGCCTCAACCACTAAATCACTTATTCACGAGTAGACATTGAAACTACTCATTTTATTTTAATTGATATTTATAATGTCTGATCTTACCTTCGGGTTCTCTTCCAAGGTCGTACAGACGAACACAGCTGCAGACAAGGTTATTTGGGTTGACGTTTCAAAATAATTGCTCTAACACCAATTTTTGTATTCTAAAACAACTAGCTTTCTTTAATGCAATATTTGATTTCACTCTATTTTTACATTACATTTTCAATACAAAAAAATAAGGCATGAATACTTAATCAATTGGTTTAAACTCATATGAAAATGACGTAGCAATAACGCAATTGAAAAATAACTTAACCA
The DNA here is from genome assembly GCA_034769895.1 of Magicicada septendecula. Lineage (NCBI taxonomy): Eukaryota > Metazoa > Arthropoda > Insecta > Hemiptera > Cicadidae > Magicicada > Magicicada septendecula. The sequence goes on from CM068373.1 coordinate 231,320,920, forward strand.
GCACTTTCCAACGCTCTCTCACTCATACTCTTTTATTTTTTTCTTGTTTTTTCTTTTAAAACCCCGTGATTAAAACTCTGTGTTTATATTTAATTTCTGTATTTATGGAATAGTTCTGATAGGGTTATGTAGAGTACTTAACAATCCACGGCGTTAATCAGTTCCATTACCACCTCATGTTGTTGGCTGTTTCTGGTCACAAAAGTTATTTCCCCAGTTCACGAACTTTCACACTACCGCAACATACTCCGTCTTATTTAATTCACCATAGTTTGCGATTTCGTTACACTTTTACAAACTGTTTTTGTCGGCCGACTTTTGTTTTAATCAGTTGCTCGAGCTCTTACGTTTTTAATTATTTGACCGTGCCATAGGTTGCAGTGGAACACTTTTTACATTTTTATTAGATAGGCCCTTTTTACTTTAGGCCTATCTTGCACGTCCAAGGCCACTGTTTTTTATTAGCGAACTGTATGCTACTCTTTACTGTCTGTTGTTAATACTGTGATGTCAATCTGCATACTGTGATTCACAAGGGAGACTGCTGCTGGGGCTATTATGTAATACATCTAGTCTGGCTGTCTACACATCAGTTGTTTATGCTAACAATGTATGTGTTGCTGGTTACAAAGGGGCACCTCACAGGTGGATACTGACAATTAAAAATTAAAACTGGATTGAAATTGAAACTGGGGTAGCACACAATTCTGTACCTTTACAATAACCCCCCCCCCCAATGAGAGGTTGGATGCCGAAGCATACAAACTCTCATTGCCTAAAACCTAAGAGGATCAGTGAGGATATGGCGCCGCAACCCCCCTGAACTCTTTACTACAATCATGGGCACTTACCCCCCTAGTCTGGTGACTGTGGCAGCACCCATCCGATCTTACTGGACTTCTCTGCTCGAGATCCCAACACCATAAGCTCGGACGGATACCCGCCACAGTATCACCTGACTCTGTAACATTCAATTAAAAGATTAACAAACGGCCTTCCACACTCCATATCCCACAACTGATTCGTTTCCTCTTAGCCATACCGGCTCATTCTTTGCAAAGTACTGGTTCTTCTTATACAAAGTGCTAGTTTAGTTTAAAATTGATAATATAAACTTACTGTCTACTTACAGTTCAATCATATAAATTTCATACAAATGGAATAATGTTCACAATATTATTACTCCTCCAACATAACATTGATTATACGGAATACCCACCAATCATTTTTTTTTTCTACCCCCCCTACATATCCCTTAACCCCTGATACCCGTTACATTCTACTGTGTTCAGCACTAGGCTTCTTGGTCCTTGCAGACCTCATCCTAGCCGTAATCACATCTCCCTCGTGACCTGTAACTGGGTCACCCCCTAATCCACACTCACTATTTCCCCCCCTGGACTGTGGCGCCCAGTTGCTTCCACAAGGACTGATGCGGAAGGGGTGGACATTTTTTTCTTTTATTCCACCCCATCCCTGCTTCGGTGTTACAATAAAATTTCAGTATAATACTTACTAATATTGAATGATACGCCCCTAATGGACTACCACCCCTATCTGGGTGAAAATAGCCCTGTTCCAAAATTTGGTAGATTCCCCTAAAAATAACCCCCCTACTAAATCTAACAAACCACCGGGTTATCAAAACAAAACACCACAAGCCAGTTATAACAAGTAAAATTTATGATTTGTCACAATTAACTACTTTCACGGTCATGATCCGGTGAGGTCATGGCCGCACTTAGGTGGGGAATCTGCAGTTAAAACATAAACATAGATTGAAATTGATAAAGGTTTACAAGAACAGTTATATGCACATCTTATTTTCCAAACACTATCTCAGCCTGAACATTTTTGATTATATTCACCCAAAATTTCCTTCAGTTTTCAATTTAAATAAAGTACATATTTTTGTTTCCTTAATTATTATTTGATTTACCATTACAGTCAGAATTCAGATCAAAATAAGTTTAACTTCATTATTAAAAATCATCTTTTCAACTAATTTAATTACCAATTTAATTTAATTTAATTACCTCATTATTATATTATCTGCAAAAAATTAACTTCATTTCTTTTGTTTCATAATAGAATTTGCTCATGGCACTGATTCATCAAACTACAACATTCTTGTTGTTGTCAACTACAACATGACTGTAAACATTGGTCACACAACATACAACACACCTGTTTACATTAACAGTTGTATGCCAGACTGGTTTTATAAACAGTAACTCAGTCTCAACATTCATGATTACATCACCCCTAGCACATATACTTCCTTCAATTTTCAATTTCTATAAATCTTTTAATGTTGCCATATTCATCAACTACTATTTTTGTACCAATTTATACCAAAATTAATTTTACTTCTTTAATAAAATTGACCTTTTTAAATTATTTTAATGGCCACCTACACTCAAAACAATTTGGCTTTAGTTACCTTGTTTAAAACACTTTTAATATAAACACATAATACAAAATAAAATTCATTATTGTCTCTTGTTCATTATTTTAGTAAAATCAAATATTATTATATTATTATAAACTTAATTCTTATTACAAACATGTTTTACATATAAGCTATAATATACATTACAACAAGATAATCTTGACACAATACATTTAACATTAACACATTTATTTACAAATTTTTGTCATATCCAATTATTGTTCACCACACTTCAATACCTAAATCAGCCAGGTCATTTTACCATTACTCACATAATTAAATGTTCATTCAGTATTGCTCAACCCCCATCATCGAAAATTAGTCTTTTCTGCACATAACATTGTTCAATTTTATTTATACACAACATATGGCTATCTTTTGTGTAATAACCATAAAATTTTATATATTCCATTGTACCATAATAATAATACCTAGGGTTACCCCCCTTAATTACGTTGTCATAAATCATATCTACATTAATATTTTTTGTCAAGTCTCCGTCAGTATTTGTTATTACAATCACATCCTTTAATTTTTTATCACTATAGTCATCAGCTATTACTAATACGCTGACCGTCACTACAGGTAAATATATATTATTATCATCCATATAATCATTGTTTATCAAACAATGTAAGTCTCTACTACTTTTAATATAATAATTTCTTTCAATATTTATTCCCCTTACAAACCCTTCATGATCTCTACTTAATCTGAATAACTCTATCACTCTATCTCGCTCATAATCATTTACAATACCACACCATTTCATGTTCTCACTCCACACAGAGGGCAACACAAACTTACTATTCGTCTTGGCACTTCCAAGACCATCACAAAAAATAAAGGGACCATTTGAAGACACCTCGTCTTCCACACAACTACCAGAGGAAACTCTGTCCTCATACAACATTGGTGAAGCTTTTTCTTCACCTATACTACAAGAAAAATTTGCCCTCTTTTTATACTCTGCATTTAAACTATCTCTCCATTCTTTCTCAAACTCATCAGTACTTATTACTACTTCATTACTAATGCCAACTAACTTTCCACTCTCATTATCACTACAACTATTACTCAGCATATCACCATTAATTTTATTCAATAATATTTCACTCTTGTTTATGTCATCATAACAAACATTATTACTCACCTTGTTTTCAATATTCCTCCCAAGCTTATCTAACTGTTGTGTTACTGTAATATTTATTTTATTCAGTTTCTCATCAATACTATTCTTTTGTTTGTTAAATTTTCTATCAAAGTCACTGCTCAATTTATCAAATTTACTATTTTGTTCGTCAAATTTACAATTCATTTTATCGAATTGACTTAATAAAATACTCATCATGTCATTATCAAATTTGTTATTACATTTTGTTGAGGTTGGAGTTAACTGGACTCCAGAGTCCTCTGTGACCATTGTTTCATCTATAATATTTATCTTTCTATCTTTTTCATCTTGACCTACATTCGGAGTTGAATGTGTTTCAAGGCTATTACTAATATCTGATTCATTTCTATCTTTTTCATCTTGACCTACATTCGGAGTTGAATGTGTTTCAAAGCTATTATTAATATCTGATTCGTTAAAATCAATTACAGTACTTTCATTATTATTACCTGCCATTTTTATCTTATTTATGGAATGTTACATAGCAATTTTAATCTTGTACGTATTCAGTATTAATTTACTGCTGTACACAATTATAACCCTCTTACTATTTACTTTTCATAATATTTCTTTATGTTTATGTAGTTTACAAAAATGTCCTCCCTCTCAAATAACCCGTTCTGCAGCTTAATTAGGTCTGGCGAATGTAATAAAAATTACACTCGCCGTCCCTGTTCGGGCGCCAATGAAACAATTCAATTTATTTTAATTGATATTTATAATGTCTGATCTTACCTTCGGGTTCTCTTCCAAGGTCGTACAGACGAACACAGCTGCAGACAAGGTTATTTGGGTTGACGTTTCAAAATAATTGCTCTAACACCAATTTTTGTATTCTAAAACAACTAGCTTTCTTTAATGCAATATTTGTTTTCACTCTATTTTTACATTACATTTTCAATACAAAAAAATAAGGCATGAATACTTAATCAATTGGTTTAAACTCATATGAAAATGACGTAGCAATAACGCAATTGAAAAATAACTTAACCAGCACTTTCCAACGCTCTCTCACTCATACTCTTTTATTTTTTTCTTGTTTTTTCTTTTAAAACCCCGTGATTAAAACTCTGTGTTTATATTTAATTTCTGTATTTATGGAATAGTTCTGATAGGGTTATGTAGAGTACTTAACAATCCACGGCGTTAATCAGTTCCATCACCACCTCGTGTTGTTGGCTGTTTCTGGTCACAAAAGTTATTTCCCCAGTTCACGAATTCACACTACTGCAACATACTCCGTTCACCATAGTTTGCGATTTCGTTACACTTTTACAAACTTTTTTTGTCGGCCGACTTTTGTTTTAATCAGTTGCTCAAGCTCTTACGTTTTTAATTATTTGACCACGCCATAGGTTGCAGTTGAACACTTTTTACATTTTTATTAGATAGGCCCTTTTTACTTTAGGCCTATCTTGCACGTCCGAGGCCGCTGTTTGTTATTAGCGAACTGTATGCTACTCTTTACTGTCTGTTGTTAATACTGTGATGTCAATCTGCATACTGTGATTCACAAGGGAGACTGCTGCTGGGGCTATTACGTAATATGTCTAGTCTGGCTGTCTACACATCAGTTGTTTATGCTAACAATGTATGTGTTGCTGGTTACAAAGGGGCACCTCACAGGTGGATACTGACAATTAAAAATTAAAACTGGATTGAAATTGAAACTGGGGTAGCACACAATTCTGTACCGTTACAACATGGTCTGTACAAACTGTGAATTCGTACAAACTGTCCCTGTTCGGGCGCCATTGAGAGCTTACATCTTTATTAAGAAAATAATATTCAATAAACATACACATACACAAATCCCTTACCCGTATCGGGCCAGAGTCTTCACGTGAACTCGTACCTATAAGTGATTTAGGGTTAAGTGTTATTAATAAACTCAACTCTCATTGTATTTGTTAATAACCTCACATTTTTTATTTAACTTTCTTTATACGCTTTTGAATATACTTGCATTCCATTTTATCTTTTCTCAAAACTATTTTGTGTCTTTCTTTTTCATTACATATCAACACTACAAAGCAGACATTGAAATTGGCTTATTCTATTAACTAATGTAAATATTTCTTTAAAAGCCACGCAGCATTTGCACATTCATACTCTCACGCAAACTTGAGATATCTCTTTATTCGTTATAAAAGTTTAATCTTTTTATTTTATTTTATTTTATTTTGTTTAAATTTAGGTTGTCGGTTTACTTTACTGATATTGTCTCCGCCAGGTGGTTAAACTAGTCCATTCATTGTTGCTTTGGTCGTTCCAATTTTGTTCACAATGTCCCGATTTCGTACACAACTGATTAAATTTTAGTCACTGATTGCTGTCTAACGTCTCACTGTTGATTCTTACACGTGTTTTACTTTGTTGACATATTTTAATCACACAGTTTACTGGTCGGCCTACATGGTTAAATTTTAGCCGACCCGCGCACCGACACAATTGCGCAGTTTATATGTTAGGTTGAACTGTCTTGGTGCCCTACATTCCCATGTAATTTGTGCGGGCAAGGTGAAAACTGTGCCCAGTCGGCGGGCGCACACGCTACTCGTGTCCGTCGTCTGGAGATGTTATTTGCCGACTGCCTTTGTTCTCGGCACAAAACGCTAAAGAATTCATTTGAACGTGTCCTTTTTGTGGGAACGTTGGCCGAGGTGTGCGCGCTTGTGTGGGGGAACTCGCACCCCCTGTTGAAAGTCTGCATTCAGCTGTCAGGCTGTGACAGTCTCGACGCTAGAGTCAGTTCACCAAATATACTTGTGTGGAAATAAAATTGAAAATATTAAAATTACAAATACCCATAGATTTGTACCATTACAATAGATTTTAGTTGTTTATTGAATCTGAAGGAGAGTTTTTTGAAGGAAAACTTAATATTGTTACGTAATGCAGAAAAAGTGTTACGCTATTATGGAACGTTCTGGTACATTGGAGAATGTTGTTGTACTCTATTCCCGCAGCTGTAATACGTATGTGATGCTTAACACGTTAGGCAGTGTTACATAATCGGAAGAATCTGGTACATTCGATATCGTTGTTTGAGAAGTTTCTCAATTAGCCCAACGGTACGTGTTCAGCGAAGTTCGCACTGAAGTGTCCTCTAGAATTTTTTATGGCTTGTTAAGGATGCGTATTGTAATGTAGTCGTGTTTACGGCTACCATTTTATTCTGTAAAATGTGAATCAGATTTTGTATGTGTGTACTGGGTGTAACGTGTCTTCTCTATCCGTCGTTCAAATGAATGCAACTTCCACAGATTTTGTCCGTTGCAAACGTACGAATAACCAGGTCTCGATGTTCTTACCTGTTGTTCACTAGGGGTGTGAAGATCCCGGTGGTGCCAAATTGTTTTATTAAAACAATTAAAAAATTTTAAATGTGTATGGCCTGCGCCGCTCAGGCGGTTTGAATAATTCAATATGTTCCGCCTGTCTCGGCCGTCTGTATCGGCCAGTAGTTCGTTGCGTTGGCTGTGCGGTCGCTAGTCGTCAACACTACTTGTCTGCTAAAATGTACATAAATTATTATCTACCTCCTAATGAAATTATAACACCGTGGTTACCACTCAATACTTATTTATTTTTTGGTTAACGATTAATTATTCATTTAATACAAATTATGTTTCCTTTTGTAATACAATTGCTCCGGTTATATGAGATACCTCTACAGGGTTTGACAAATCGATATCTGAACTGATTAACAGACTTTCAGTAATGGTGTCTGTGGAAATTATACACAAAATTATTATTGTTCGTTTGTCACGGGTTCTTGAGATTACGTTAAAAGGATTACTAATGTTTAAAACAATAAAAATACACACCCTTACATCAGTTAAACTTAAATAATATACTGTGTAGGTATAATTTGTTTATTGTAGTGTAGTAAAAGTGTTACAAGCTATCGGTAATTAATAACAGGTTATCTTTGCCAGTTTATAAATTTTCAGTGACTTAGTTTTTTAATCTTTGAAAGTAATTATGTTCAATTTAGTGAGAGTTCGGCCTTTAGTGAGAAATAATTAACGTGAGTTTATTCAGAAATTTGGGTAATTTAATAGATACTTATCACTTCAGTAGACAGGACGAACTCATTTGATCTGGTATTAAGGAGTTAGGCTGCAATCATCTTTAATTTTCTTTGGTTCAGGACTTCGGGCATCTTTTCCAAGTTAATCGGCAGGATATTACTTTCTTTTTTCTTTAATTCGGCTTCGACAATAGTTATATGGTTTCAGCCATCATCTTCTCCCTTGGGGTTCACTTACTAGTAATTTCATTTGGTATTTTGACGTTTTAATTAACAATTTTGATCATTCCAAAACTAGCGTCTATTCAACAAAAGCGTCATATCTCGAGTAAAGAAATCTAACGGTAAATTAGCAACCAAACGACTGTTGTCATAGTAATCATTTAATCCCGATTGGTTAATTCTGAAGTAGCCTATTGTTATCAAATTTTGAATTTTTTATTCAAAATAGCTGTATATCTTCTTATTGATTATATTCTTCTGTCCTCTACCCTACATATTAAATATTATCACCACTGTTATTATTTCCTTTCAAAGATTAATTTGGTATCACATAATGTATGGTTTTATGAAATATCAATGTTTGTACACATCTGTTAATATTTGGTATTTACATTTCTCCTTTAAACTAAGTTCTTATTCTAATATTTTTCCTTTAAACTGATTTACAAATTATTCTCGGCTATTTACTTGCCTTGAATTTCTTAATTTCCTGATTGTTTTTATACAGTTTGCAATTATTTGTCATTGACAGTTATACATTTCCTAGGCCTTAGTAGCCATTGATTATTTTGATTTAATTTATTCTAATTATATTTCATTTCATTACAAAGTGTTTTGTTCTATTGTTATAATTGATTTGTTTAGTGGTTGTTGTGTCTTGAGTTTGTTTTTGTTCTGATTATATGTCAAGATTATTTCCTATGTCTTAATACTTAAAATAAAACAATTAGGCCTATGGACTGTAAGTTCCTTTCAGCCATATCCTCTTCATAACATTGAAACAAACAATTCTTTACAAGTTATTAGTTACTGTTGGTTTTAACATTAATTTCATTCTTTGCTACTACTTTGAGTGATAAACATCATCACTTCTTGTAAACTTATTTTATTTAATTTCCCTTATAACATAGGGTATTTATCAATTATATATTTAATTACTTAAATCTTTACTACTCCTTTTCTCCATTCCATGTTAACACAAACAGTTTATTTTACCTGTGCTTTCTCCCCTGAATAATATTGTATCCTTTATCTATTTCTACTCTAAACACTATTTCTAATTACCCTTAACTATATAATTTTTATAATCCCACTCTTAAATCCTTCATTGGTCCATCATTGATTTATTAAGTGTTTACTTATCTATCAATATCTTTTTAATCATACTATTGTTTACAATATCCATTTTCACACATCACTTTCACTGTTATCACTTTTTATTTTACACGTTTATTGGTGGATAAACCCTATTATTATTTTTCTTTGTCACTTAGTTACTCTCATTATATTTCTCACTATCTCACTATCTTTACAAATTTTATTTATATCTAATAAGTTCATGTCTTTTTCTAGATTTCTTACTTACATATACTACTAATTCGTGGGTTAGTGTATTTTTATTTAATGGGTTTTTATTAATTATGAGTTACATTCACTTAGACAATACTAATATTTCTTTTTTATATTGGTTATTCACCGGTTTCGTTTCCTTTATGATATTTGATGGTATCATCTCCCCCTTCCCTATTCTACACTATTTGTCTGTGTTTTATCACCTTGGTTCACTTTATTTTCTTTATAGTTGGTTTGTTCCATTTTCAATTTCATTTTTCTTCTCCTTCCCTTCCATCTTGTTTCGCTTCATTTTGGTTATTATCTGGCCAATCTCTGGGGTTGGGTCAATGTCATTTGTCTGTCAGTCTAGTTTGTATTTCTTATTTAATAATCACCTTTGGTTTACTATTCTTCCTCCTTCACTCTTAATTATATTTACTATTTTCGTTCTCTTTATTATTTATTTATTAAAATATATTATTTCTTAGCATTTTTTACATACTTATTGATATCAAATATGATCTGGGTTTGGCAACGTTATATAATGCCCTTCCACCAAAATTGATCATTTTATAAAACGTGATTCTAAGTTTGATGAAATTATCAATTGTATTGTCTCATTTTTTTTTCAAAATTCTCCTCATTTATTTTTTATGGTTAATTCTGTATCTTTTGTTTCCATTCTTCTTAGTCTTTTCTTCATTATTTTCTCATATTGCGAACTGGCTTATTGATTTTTTTATTATAAATTATTCCCTATAAATCTTATTTTCCCTAACTATCTCTACCTTGTAGTTGCAATCGATTCGGATGGGCTCTATTAGCTTACCTAACTCCGTCGTTCAAAACTACTCTTATCCTGAGATCAGGGGAACATCATCCCTGCTCAGTAAAATGATTGCTGGACTTATTCAACAGTCAATCTCAATTAGTGAATCTTAAATATAGTCATCTCGTGACTCAACATAATAATAATAATCATAATATTTGTTGGGAATCTTTTACTTTTGTACTTCATTATTGCTCAGTTCGAGTCATATATTTTTTCATCTTTCTTTATAAATACTACTTGATAATACTTGAAGCATTGATTTTTATTGATACAATTCACATTTTTATTCATTTTTAATTACTTTTTGTTTCATCTCATTTCACATTATAACTCTTAGAATGTTTATTTTATTTATTTCGTTTTTTGATCATTGGTTTGTGTAATTTTACTTCCCATCTTTTCTAAATAGTGGTGGAAGCTGATCATTTTGATTGATACTTTTTTTTTCTTCATAATTTTTTAAATATCATAGTAAGTTAGTGCTTCTTACTAGTTAGGAATTTTTTTTTTTTAGCTTATTCCTTTATAGTATGTTTTGCCTTTTATGCCTCATTTTTTGGCTAAAGATTATGGTAACTTAATCTTATTTTGTAGGAATGTTTTGTAACTTCACTCCTCTATTATTATTTTTTATTTAAATGTTGTAGTAAGTTGGTTACTCTTACTTTATATGGATTCCTTGTAACTTTTATCTCTCCATTTTTAATTGTTCTAAAATATTCTCGAAATATTTGTATAAGCTGTCCTTACATAACTTTTTTGAATTTTGAAATTTTTTATTCATCATAATGGTTTTTCTAATGATTAGTGTAAGTTGTACTTACAAATTTTTTGAATTTTGAAATTCATTTGAGATCTTTTTCTTTATGATATTGGCAAACTTTTTCGTTTGTCACGTTATTTTTCTTTATTTAAAGTATTTCTGTTGGTTTTTTACTTTAAGTTTTTTCAGTCATTATTGATCGTCATAATATTTCTTAATTGATGCCTGATTGTATACACCCTTTATTTTCTTAGTGACGGGGTGAGTGATCTCATAAGTGTTATTGCCCTTGTCTGTTGTTATAGTGTATGGTCCTACGTATAATAATAGTAACTTTTTAGTAATGCCTTCTATGGAGCTGGGTAATTCTCTGTTTTTTATGAGTACCCTTTCTCCTACATCGTATTTAATAGTCTTTTTCTGGTTCTTAGAGTATTTATTCTTTTGTTGCTCTACCTTTTCGGCTATTCTGTTGTAGAATTTTCTTTTCTCGAATTGATATTCGGTGTTGGTGGGAAATTGAATCATATCAGTTATCTCTCTAGGCGGTGGCCGCTCAAACATCATTGTGTATGGTGTGGCTTCAGTGAAGTTGTGGTAAGCTAGGTTTATAAATTCTTCAGTGGATTTTACGTAATTGTGCCACTCTTTTTGTTTATCGTGGCAGTAGGTCCTCAGTATTCGACCCACTTCTCTAAGTACTCTCTCAGCTGGGTTACTGGTGGGGTGATAAACGGATGTTTTGTAAGTTTTAATATCATGTTCCCAGAGTTTATTTTTCCACAAATTTCCTTTAAACTGGGTTCCATGATCGGTTATTATGGCCGTCGGTTTTCCCACTTCAGGTATAAACTTGGTTAAGATAATCTTAATTATTTTCTTTGTTGTTGCACGGTTAATGGAGTACAACTTTGTATATTTGGTGAAGTGATCGAACATGATGACTATGAATTTGTATCTGTGTTTTCCTCCACTGCGAGGAAACGGACCACATACATCAAGGAATACCCTTTCTAATTTCTGACTTGATATTATAGGTATCATCATACCCTCCTTTTTTGAATTGTTGCATTTCACCTTTTGGCAAATATTACATTTTTGAATAGTTTTGTTTACCTTTCGATAAATATTATATAAACTTGTTCCTCTAAAGCTTTTGTCACTTTTATGGCCCCCATATGGCCGTATCTAATGTGGTAGTCTAGTATCAATTGTTCTTCCACCGTAGATGGTATTACTAGTTTCCATTCTCCGATATCAGGATTGTTTTTAATAAATAGCAGGTTGTTATGTATTTTATAATATTGCATAATGGTTTCTTCTTCTTTTAACATTCTCTCCCAGATACTCATTATTTTTGGATCCACATTTTGACATCTTCTTATTTCCTGGGTTATTTTTTCTAGATTTATTCTGTTTTTGATAATGTTATACACGTTAACTAATTGTTCTTTCTCACCCTCGAAAGTTTGTTGCTGGACGTTGATATGGGATAATATGTCAGCAGCTATGTTTTTTCCCTGGTATGTATTCCCAGTTTATGTGATATTCCTGTAGCAACAATATCCATCGGGTTAATCTTCCGTGGCTGAGTTTACACTGCTTGAGGAATGAAATGGATCTATGGTCACTTCTCACGGTTATGTCATATCCCAGAATGTAAGTCCTGAATTTATTGCAGGCGAACACGACACTAAGTAGTTCTTTCTCCGTGACGTGATAGTTTCGTTCGCATCCATTTAAAATTCTACTTGCAAAACTTATGACCATATGTTGCCCCTTCTCGTCTTCCTGGTATAATACCGCACCTACACTGACATCACTTGCATCACAATTCATGAAGAATGGCTTTTTGAAGTCTGGATGGTGTAAGATCACGGTGTTTAAAAACTTTTCTTTTATTTGGTTAAATACTTCATCTTGTTCGGACCCCCAAGTCCACTTGTCCTTGACTGATAATTGTTTTTTGAATTTTGCTGTTAGTTTGGAATAATTATCTTGAAATTTACGGTAATAGTTGCATATTCCCAGGAAGGATTGAAGTTGTTTTTTGTTTTTTGGCGTGGGGAATCGTTGTATCGCCTCAACTTTTTCTGACGAAGGAGATATGCCTTCCTCTGCTAGATTGAATCCTAGAAATTGTATTTTTCGGGCTATAAACTTTGACTTGTCCAGCTTAAGGGTTACGTGATTATCTGATAACTTTTTTAGTACGGTTTCCACTCTAGCACAGTGCTCTTGCCAATTTGATGATGTTATCAGCAGGTCATCTACGTACACGGTGGTAAAATTCAGTACATCTTGTCCCAGTATTTGGTGTATACACTTAACAAATACTGCGACCGAATTTATCAGTCCAAATAGCAATCTTTTGAACTGATAGTTCCTCCCATCGAACAGGAATGCTAAGTATTGTCTACTGTTCGGATGTAGCTCCACCTGCCAATATCCACATACTGTGTCCCACGAGCTGATGTATTTTATACCGTGAAACTTCTTAAGAATTTCTTCGATTTCACCCGGTGATGTTCTATCGTTCACTATCATTTTATTGATCTCTCTTGCATCGAGGCAGATTCTCACCTTTCCGTCCTTTTTCGGTATCGCCACTATTGGACTTGTATAAGGTGATTGACTTAATTCGATGATATCGTCTTCCATCATTTGATTAATTTCTGCCCTCACTGCATTTCTTTGTGAGTAAGCGATGGGGTAAGATTTTTTCTTGAAGTCAACGGGTTCTTTAAATCGTATCCGGCATTGATAGTTCTTTACCTTGCCTGGGGCGTCAGAAAAAATGTGTTTATATCTGTTGTATATACTTATGAGTTCCTCTGCCTGTTGCACACTAATCTGTGGATCTTGTTCTTCTCGTTGGAAGTTTCTGATCTCCTCCAGCTTGCTTGACCATAATTCTTCATCCTTCCAATCTTTCAATATTCTTTCGGGTGATTGTTGGCAATAAGTGTTTTGGATCATGTTGCAGCTGTTTGTTATTAATGGCAAGTTGCCACCGTTCACTAGATCGGCTGACCATATCCCTTGTTCTGCGGTTAGTGATACTTCTCCTAGCCGCAGGTTAATTATGGCAGAGTGTTGTCTGAGTACTTCACACCCAACAAGTATTGAGAAAGGTAGGCCGCTGGCAACAAGAAATGTCATAGTTACTATTATACCTTTGCTATTAAGTTCCAAAGATACTTGTTTCCGGACGGTTTTATTTTGTCGGCCGGTAGCACCAATGATAGTTACATTGTTTATGGGCAGGGTTGATATGGGTATACTACTTCCCTGCTGTAGTCTATTTAATTCTACTTGTTCGATCAGAGAGATATTAGACCCTGTATCGATCATTATGGTTGATAGGATTCCATTTATTTGGGCACTTACATACACTATTTCACTGTTTCTAATAGGCATCATGTTATCATTTTCTTCGATTAAATCGTCCCTTATATTTTTTAAATAGTTAGTACTTATTATGGTGATCTTCTTGTCTGTTGTCGTCTTATATTCCCCAAGAGATTGGTCCAGTGATGGGCTGTTCACAGTTCTCACCGACCTTATTCGTTTAAATGAGGGCTATCCTCATTGTTTCTGACTTCATTTGTGTTTATTGGTTGGCTCGTTGATGGTTCCTGTTGGTGGTTTGTATTATCACCATCATTCCTGACATTTTCTTCGAAGGTGTGGACTCTTGTGTTTGGTACCTGGTTATAGTACGTTCGTCGGTTGTTATTTGTCTGAGAATAGTTTCTTACTGGACTACGCCGTGCTTGACATCTCACATAATTCACTTGCGGTCGGTATCCTCGGTTGTTGTAGTTGTTGTTACCGTTTCCTGGACGGTAATAATTGTTGGGACCGTTCCGTTGTTGATTCCCTCTGTAATCGTTTCTGAAATTACCATTATTGTTATTGTTTGGGTGATAGTTCCTGGGCGCATTATTCCCACGTTGATTTCCTTGATAGTTATTGGTGCTGTTCGGTGGTGGCTTATTGTCACCCTGTTGGTTTGGTGGGGATGGCCCTTCATTTGGTTTATTATTTCGGAAACTCGTGAATCTGTTCTTACGGTACTGCCATTCGTGTTCATGGCTCTCTATAAACTAGCCATGTCCTGAATTGTCTTGACTTGACTATACTACGGGCTTTCTGGATCGCATCATCATAGTGGTACGATAATTGTATGACTAAACACTCTTCCGGAATGCGTGGTTCCAAATTCCTGGCCATGCAGATTTTTCCTAGAAAGTATGAGGTTAGGGTTTGTCCGTTTTGGTTTTCGTACCTTCCGTTACTTAAATTGTTACGGAGCATGTTCTGGGTTGACTCTGACCAGTATTTTGCTTTGAATTGGGTTTTAAATTCTTGGATGCTCTGGATGTCTGGTCGTGTGGCGGTCCACCAGTTGTCATATGTTTCCTTAAACATGTCATCTAACATTCCCCTCACAGCTGTCCATCGTGTTTCACGGTTCTTTATTATCAATTCTTCCACCCTTTTCAAAAACTCCATCGGATTGCGTTTATAGTTGCGGAAATTTATTGTATCCCGATTGTCACTGTTAAATATTTGGTTATGGTTACATGACTGGTCACGCCAGGTGTCCACTTCTTCCTGTAATAATTCTTCTCGTCTATGCATCTCTTCAATTCTTTGTTTATTTTCGTCCACTTTACTGTCGATTTTATTTAAATTGCTGTACACTCCTTCCATTCTTTCTCCCAGGTCTGTTCGTACCACTGCTGTCTCCTTCTGATTCTCTTCCCGGACTTGATGCATGTCCTGGTTCACTTGTTCCCACCTTTTGTTTGTTTCTTCGTGACATTGTATAAAAACAAACTTATTTATACTTTTATTTTTATCGTTCATTACTTACCGATATTCCTAAGGGTCCCCAGAGTTCTTTTATAAGAGAGAGCAGAAACAGTGTGAGGTTACGAAATAAATATTAATACACATTTTGTATGAAGAGAATTTACTTAATATTTATTAATCATTTAATATGCTCTGTTGCAAATTATTCATTACTAAATTCTGGTATGTTTACAAAACCTCTATAATTTTTAGTGTATTGTGCAACTGGAATATAGCTTCCTTGTAATAGGTACTTTTTACATTATTGACTTACATACTATGGCTTACCTTATACATCACTCATAAATACACAAACACAAACAGCCCAGCTTTGCTCACTCACGCATACACACAGAAAATTATAAAGCCCTTATCATTTTTTTTTAAAAGAAAACCCCTTCCGGCCGGCACGTGGGAATATCTCGAGCACCACATTTCACTTCGTGATTTCTAATTGATGTGTCCGAAATTAATTTGATGTTTCTGAATGATTTTTAGTTTCTGCTGCACTACTCCATGTTCATTTTTTAACTGAAACTCACTTTGACAGATAATTATAACAAAATTTTAGAAGAGCCCACCGGGCTTGGTACCTGCAGGTACTTTAGCTAGGCCTAAACTGCGCAGAGCGGCAAGGCGTTCGACGCTAACTGAATTTCGTCGTTTGTTGAGGAAACCAATGCCTGGTATTTGTTCGTCACAGTTTCGTCCTATTTCACTCATGCTGTAGGTGTTGCGTTAATTCGTATACGATCTTGGTGTGGCTAACGTCACGAGCTGGGCGGTCCTTAAGTTTTGCATCCGCCGTTACACGACCATGTGCTCGTATAGTTTCTTGCATTTAGCCATTTTGAGTTTCACAAACGCGTGGGTCAGCGCCCATGCTTGGTGGACGCATAGGTGCGCACTGCCACACTCTCGCATAGTTCTTGGAAACTAGGGTGGTAAATTCTTCGCTTACTGATTGCACAACACTATTTCGTCTTGCCTTTGTTCCAAACTGTTCCATACACTTGGTCTGTCACAATAGAATTAATGTTTGCACAATATTTTTTTTACAAAACCCCAAAAAAATGAAATAAATAAAAATACAAATACCCCATAACCGCAATAAATGAAATGACCCAGTTTTGACACGTTACAATACCCCCTCAATGAGAATTCTTCTGTCCAAAACAGAAGAAATCTCATTGATAAACCCCTAAGAGGACCGGTGAGGAACTGGTGCCAACAACCCCCTGGTTCTTAATCTGCATGGGTATACGACCCCTCTGGCTCGGCGACTATGGACGCATCTGAATGAGATCACTTGACTTCTCCGTAAGAGATCCCAACACCGAAAAATCGAACAGACACGCACCACGGCACACCTCACCTTCTAACATGCTACCCCCAAAATCCTCAATCCCTGGCTTAGATTATGCCAGATCCTCCACCGATATGTTTCCCCTAGTATGCAAGCTGGGCTGCCTTTAGCAGGTACTGGGCTCACACACACTCACATCACATACTGACATTACATATCATAAAAATTAAAAAATTTTCAAAAGTTATTTAAATTACAACCCATTGGTTGTGTTCAGGTAAAATCGATTCATAAATTTTGTATAAATTTTAAATTATTCTCTTCATTAGTTTCTGTTTTTATTTAAAATAAGTTGATTTAAACATTTCTTATAATTAAGAACATTCTTAACCTAACATGTGAATACTTAGAGTCTAACAATACAAGTCAATACAATAAATCAATAAAATAAACATGGTTAGCACACAAACAATAAAATAATCAAACTTAAAATATCCATTAGCTGGCAGGCGCAAAATCAAGATTTTTTTTTTCAAAAAAAAATATTTTCCAAAAATTTTTACAATTCAAAGAAAAAAAAATTTTTAATTTATCAAAAGGTTTCCTTTACATATAGAAATTGTTTAAAATTTGTTTAAATTGATCAAAAAACAAAAGTTGAATTGACTTCCTTGCTATTAACTTATATGACCTCACGATCAGCTGATCTAAACTAGGTCAAGTCCACAACCTTGACCCACATACGTTATGTACCAGTTCTATCTGAAAATACATTTAACATCTGTAACATTCTAATTTTACACACAAAACATAATAAAATAAAATATTTAAAATAAACAAAACATTATTATAAATAATAAGCAAATTGACATTTAAATTATTCAAATAAACAATTCTTCATTTTACATTATCAAATTCTATCAAAATGTTGTCACTGGTTGCAATTAAAAAGTTTTATATATTCAACTATAACTTTCTTCATTTAACAATCTCATTCTACATCTTTATGAAATTATAAACATTCCATTTTAATTTCAATTGAACTGTTATTAATTAACCATCCATTATTTATCATTTAATGCTATGCAATTCAAATTTATTATTAACCTTCCTGTTATATTATATTTCATCTCTGATTACTTTTCTACTATGAATTTTCTATCTAACGCTTCACATTTTAATCTTTGCTTAGTCTGGGTGATACCTGTATTCTCTATGCCTTCAATTGAACAGACATTTTAATCTTACTCCCTTTCTTACTACTAACAACCACTATTAACAACTTATGACACCAATCACTCAATTATTAATACCTTTCACTAATTCCACTTACCTCTGGCACCGCTCATCTTTGTACTAGGATGTGTGTTCCCTACCTGGCTATATACATACGATCCAATGCCCCTCCAAAATATCGGCAAACACTCCCTTAAACTACTCTATTCCCGCCACAACGCCGCACGCTGGTCTCTCGCCACGCCGCACGCTGCTCACACCTTACCACCTCACCCTTACTACAAAATATCATCAACAAATATGTTTATATCTCATTCACATTACTCATCTCTACATATAATCGCTAACCACTGTGTCCCTAAATATCTAACACTATTTTTGTGTGTTACCTGTATTTCAAAATTCTTATTCTCTTTAACTCCCATTAACTTTAATTCTACTTAACTCACCTGCCTTATTTTCTTATCACCCAAACCCTTTTTACAACATTTCACCTTGATATAACACTAGAAAATTCATCACTTCTCCCCTTATAATAACATACCTCAATTTGAACACATTATCTGTTTAATCATCTACCAATCATTATAGAATCTTAATTTCATAAAATCATAACTTCATTATCAAACTTTCTTTTGTACACCCTTAATTAAGTAATTATTTTTCAATTATTTAACAGTTCACAATTATTTTCATCGCTTAATTAGTCTGTCAAATTTTATAATTATTATTAATTTATACTGGTTAATTGCAAATTCAATTTAATTGCCAATTAATGTTATCAATTTCTCCTATACATACACATTGTTTACATAACACATAGTATACCATAATGTAATACACAAATACATTTAACATAATGACATTAACACATAAAAGAATATACAGTCCAACTTATTATTTCTTATCATTAACCACAAATCGTTCCATAAGACAATGCACTTCAAAACCATATTATTCATATCATTAAATGTTCATGAACAATAAACAATTACCCCATATCGTCGAATAATAGTCTAACATATTTGTAACATAGATCATTCTTATTTATATCAAATTTATTATTATTATTATAATAATCTCTTATTCTATGTAATTCATTATCACTTCTGTTGGTTCATATACCTGTTCAATATTGGTCAATTTTGTCCAGTCTCCGTTGGTATTATCTGTTAACATTAGGTAAGTTATATTATCATTGTTAACCTCATCTACTGCTATCTCAATGTCATTGTAAGGTAAGTACTCATTATCATTATTATTTCTCTCTATGCCTAGCCTTTCTATGAATTCTTCATAATTTCTCTTTACTTTAAATACCTCTATTTCTCTCTTTCTCTCTCTCTCCAAACATTTCTCACCATCATGCCAAGCTACACACTCTCTCTCCAAACATGCAGGGGACACTAACTTATCATTTTGGCACCACCTATGAAGTGCACAAAAAACTCTGGGAATTTTATTTACAAACCTATACTCTTCCAAATACTCACGTGAAGCCATTTCTTCACCCCCCACTACAACATTACGGGAAAAATCTACCCCCTGCATCCCCTCTACCTGTAAATTCTTTCTACTTTCTCTCTCTAATTCATCACACACAAACATCTTATCAACTTCTACTCTTTCTACAATTTCGTCATCACTATCAACATCTACAC
The DNA here is from genome assembly GCA_034769895.1 of Magicicada septendecula. Classification (NCBI taxonomy): domain Eukaryota; kingdom Metazoa; phylum Arthropoda; class Insecta; order Hemiptera; family Cicadidae; genus Magicicada; species Magicicada septendecula. The sequence continues at coordinate 231,340,797 of CM068373.1, forward strand.
AATCATTTTCTAACACCATATTTTTATTTGTATTGTCATTGTTATTACTTGTAACCCCATTATTTAAATCATCATTTCCACTACTACTTACCCTGTCATCTTTGTTCGATTTTAATTTGTTTATTACTTTCTCATTTTCTAATTCTATTTCGCCTAACCGCGTCTCTATTTCACTCAATTTCTTATCGTAAATACAGCCTTGTTCTTTAATTTCTTTCTTCACTTCATCAAATTGCACGTTAAGATTATTTTGGATATTTCTAATTTCGTTTTTCTGTTCGCTAAATTTCTCATCCAGTTTACTAAATTGTTGATTAAAAAGCATCTGCATCATTTTCATTATTTCATTATCTTCAGCCCTGTTAGTTGGGACTGGCGTTGAGTGAATAATTTCTCCACTCATAATTTGTGATTCGGTTGCGCTTGTCTGGCTTTCATTGTTATTGTCAGTTAGGCTGACGTTCTCGTTATCTGCCATTTTAAAATTTTGTTTAAATATTTCTTTCAAAAAATGTTTTCGTGTAATAAATATTACACATTCATATTATATATAAAATTATCGTACTATTTTCTACCGTGCGTAGTTACAACATAACCTTATTTTTACGTCTTTTATATCCTTTCGATACCCACTCTGTTTCTGAATTCTGGCTTATTTATATAATTATTTTATATAATGTCCATCGTTCGGGCAGCCATTTGTTTAAAAACAAACTTATTTATACTTTTATTTTTATTGTTCATTACTTACCGATATTCCTAAGGGTCCCCAGAGTTCTTTTATAAGCGAGATCAGAAACAGTGTGAGGTTACGAAATAAATATTAATACACATTTTGTATGAAGAGAATTTACTTAATATTTATTAATCATTTAATATGCTCTGTTGCAAATTATTCATTACTAAATTCTGGTATGTTTACAAAACCTCTATAATTTTTAGTGTATTGTGCAACTGGAATATAGCTTCCTTGTAATAGGTACTTTTACATTATTGACTTACATACTATGGCTTACCTTATACATCACTCATACATACACAAACAGCCCAGCTTTGCTCACTCACGCATACACACAGAAAATTATAAAGCCCTTATCATTTTTTTTTTTAAAGAAAACCCCTTCCGGTCGGCACATGGGAATATCTCGAGCACCACATTTCACTTCGTGATTTCTAATTGATGTGTCCGAAATTAATTTGATGTTTCTGAATGATTTTTAGTTTCTGCTGCACTACTCCATGTTCATTTTTTAACAGAAACTCACTTTGACGGATAATTATAACAAAATTTTAGAAGAGCCCACCGGGCTTGGTACCTGCAGGTACTTTAGCTATGCCTAAACTGCGCAGAGTGGCAAGGCGTTCGACGCTAACTGAATTTCGTCGTTTGTTGAGGAAACCAATGCCTGGTATTTGTTCGTCACAGTTTCGTCCTATTTCACTCATGCTGTAGGTGTTGCGTTAATTCGTATACGATCTTGGTGTGGCTAACGTCACGAGCTGGGCGGTCCTTAAGTTTTGCATCCGCCGTTACACGACCATGTGCTCGTATAGTTTCTTGCTTTTAGCCATTTTGAGTTTCACAAACGCGTGGGTCAGCGCCCATGCTTGGTGGACGCATAGGTGCGCACTGCCACACTCTCGCATAGTTCTTGGAAACTAGGGTGGTAAATTCTTCGCTTACTGATTGCACAACACTATTTCGTCTTGCCTTTGTTCCAAACTGTTCCATACACTTGGTCTGTCACAATAGAATTAATGTTTGCACAATATTTTTTTTTACAAAACCCCAAAAAAATGAAATAAATAAAAATACAAATACCCCATAACCGCAATAAATGAAATGACCCAGTTTTGACACGTTACAACATCCCTCAAATCTCCTTTTGGTTTCTCCTTCGAGGTTATTGATTTTATTGATTACCTCCTCACGGACTTCTGAAACAGTTTCATTGGTTTTCTCCAGTTTCTCCAATGTCTCCTCTAATTTTTCATTTGTTTCAGTGATCTGCTGTTTAGTTTCTAGCCAGTATTCCATCAATTGGTGTTGTAATGTTTCGTTATTCTGGTTAATGGTTTGTCTCAACTCTTCCTTAGTACTTTCGTTGGTACTAATGATTTTTTCATTGATTTGTTTTAGACTCTCCTCACTCTTGTCAAATTTTTCATTAATTTGTTTTAAACTGCGACTGGTTTCTCTCTTCATCTCCTTCAAACTCTCCTCATTCTTGTCTAATTTATTGTTCATATTATTCATCATTTCCATTAATTTTAGTATATTCGGGTCTCCTCTACCTTCTCCCTTGTCACCCGCCTGTAGTTCCATTTCTTCGTCTTGGGTTGGTTCCGTTGTGGTTATTGCTGTTTCCACTTCTTCAATGGATGTTCCTTCCCCTTCTTCCCCTCTATTTTCTTCCATTTCCTTTTCCTTTGCTAATTTTTTCGACAATCCTCTGGTGTGCATTTTGTAACCTTTCGCAATCGCCGCTAGAATTTCGTATTTCTCTCTCTTCTAGTCCCACCGGTTGGTCGCCAACTTGTAATGTAGTCGTGTTTACGGCTACCGTTTTATTCTGTAAAATGTGAATCAGATTTTGTATGTGTGTACTGGGTGTAACGTGTCTTCTCTATCCATCGTTCAAATGAATGCAACTTCCACAGATTTCGTCCATTGCGAACGTACGAATAACCAGGTCTCGATGTTCTTACCTGTTGTTCACTAGGGGTGTGAAGATCCCGGTGGCGCCAAATTGTTTTATTAAAACAATTAAAAAATTTTAAATGTGTATGGCCTGCGCCGCTCAGGCGGTTTGAATAATTCAATATGTTCCGCCTGTCTCGGCCGTCTGTATCAGCCAGTAGTTCGTTGCGTTGGCTGTGCGGTCGCTAGTCGTCAACACTACTTGTCTGCTAAAATGTACATAAATTATTATCTACCTCCTAATGAAATTATAACACCGTGGTTACCACTCAACACTTATTTATTTTTTGTTAACGATTAATTATTCATTTAATACAAATTATGTTTCCTTTTGTAATACAATTGCTCCGGTTATGTGAGATACCTGTACAGGGTTTGACAAATCGATATCTGAACTGATTAACAGACTTTCAGTAATGGCGTCTGTGGAAATTATACACAAAATTATTATTGTTCGTATGTCACGGGTTCTTGAGATTACGTTAAAAGGATTACTAATGTTTAAAACAATAAAAATACACACCCGTACATCAGTTAAACTTAAATAATATACTGTGTAGGTATAATTTGTTTATTGTAGTGTAGTAAAAGTGTTACAAGCTATCGGTAATTAATAACAGGTTATCTTTGCCAGTTTATAAATTTTCAGTGACTTAGTTTTTTAATTTTTGAAAGTAATTATGTTCAATTTAGTGAGAGTTCGGCCTTTAGTGAGAAATAATTAACATGAGTTTATTCAGAAATTTGGGTAATTTAATAGATACTTATCACTTCAGTAGACAGGACGAACTCATTTGATCTGGTATTAAGGAGTTAGGCTGCAATCATCTTTAATTTTCTTTGGTTCAGGACTTCGGGCATCTTTTCCAAGTTAATCGGCAGGATATTACTTTCTTTTTTCTTTAATTTGGCTTCGACATTAGTTATATGGTTTCAGCCATCATCTTCTCCCTTGGGGTTCACTTACTAGTAATTTCTTTTGGTATTTTGACGTTTTAATTAACAATTTTGATCATTCCAAAACTAGCGTCTATTCAACAAAAGCGTCATATCTCGAGTAAAGAAATCTAACGGTAAATTAGCAACCAAACGACTGTTGTCATAGTAATCATTTAATCCCGATTGGTTAATTCTGAAGTAGCCTATTGTTATCAAATTTTGAATTTTTTATTCAAAATAGCTGTATATCTTCTTATTGATTATATTCTTCTGTCCTCTTCCCTACATATTAAATATTATCACCACTGTTATTATTTCCTTTCAAAGATTAATTTGGTATCACATAATGTATGGTTTTATGAAATATCAATGTTTGTACACATCTGTTAATATTTGGTATTTACATTTCTCCTTTAAACTAAGTTCTTATTCTAATATTTTTCCTTTAAACTGATTTACAAATTATTCTCGGCTATTTACTTGCCTTGAATTTCTTAATTTCCTGATTGTTTTTATACAGTTTGCAATTATTTGTCATTGACAGTTATACATTTCCTAGGCCTTAGTAGCCATTGATTATTTTGATTTAATTTATTCTAATTATATTTTATTTCATTACAAAGTGTTTTGTTCTATTGTTATAATTGATTTGTTTAGTGGTTGTTGTGTCTTGAGTTTGTTTTTGTTCTGATTATATGTCAAGATTATTTCCTATGTCTTAATACTTAAAATATAACAATTAGGCCTATGGACTGTAAGTTCCTTTCAGCCATATCCTCTTCATAACATTGAAACAAACAATTCTTTACAAGTTATTAGTTACTGTTGGTTTTAACATTAATTTCATTCTTTGCTACTACTTTGAGTGATAAACATCATCACTTCTTGTAAACTTATTTAATTTAATTTCCCTTATAACATAGGGTATTTATCAATTATATATTTAATTACTTAAATCTTTACTACTCCTTTTCTCCATTCCATGTTAACACAAACAGTTTATTTTACCTGTGCTTTCTCCCCTGAATAATATTGTATCCTTTATCTATTTCTACTCTAAACACTATTTCTAATTACCCTTAACTATATAATTTTTATAATCCCACTCTTAAATCCTTCATTGGTCCATCATTGATTTATTAAGTGTTTACTTATCTATCACTATCTTTTTAATCATACTATTGTTTACAATATCCATTTTCACACATCACTTTCACTGTTATCACTTTTTATTTTACACGTTTATTGGTGGATAAACCCTATTATTATTTTTCTTTGTCACTTAGTTACTCTCATTATATTTCTCACTATCTCACTATCTTTACAAATTTTATTTATATCTAATAAGTTCATGTCTTTTTCTAGATTTCTTACTTACATATACTACTAATTCGTGGGTTAGTGTATTTTTATTTAATGGGTTTTTATTAATTATGAGTTACATTTGTCACTTAGACAATACTAATATTTCTTTTTTATATTGGTTATTCACCGGTTTCGTTTCCTTTATGATATTTGATGGTATCATCTCCCCCTTCCCTATTCTACACTATTTGTCTGTGTTTTATCACCTTGGTTCACTTTATTTTCTTTATAGTTGGTTTGTTCCATTTTCAATTTCATTTTTCTTCTCCTTCCCTTCCATCTTGTTTCGCTTCATTTTGGTTATTATCTGGCCAATCTCTGGGGTTGGGTCAATGTCATTTGTCTGTCAGTCTAGTTTGTATTTCTTATTTAATAATCACCTTTGGTTTACTATTCTTCCTCCTTCACTCTTAATTATATTTACTATTTTCGTTCTCTTTATTATTTATTTATTAAAATATATTATTTCTTAGCATTTTTTACATACTTATTGATATCAAATATGATCTGGGTTTGGCAACGTTATAGTATTATGGAACCCTGCAGACTATAAATAGCCCATACCTGCTGCTTAGTTTTTGAGTTACTGTCAGGCGATTACTCTGTGCGTTCAAGTGGTTATTGCGGCGAAGTGTTATATGTTTTATAATCGTGCGGGAGACTTGTAATACAATTGTGTTTTTATATTAGTTGACATTTTATTGCATGTGAACAGTTTTTATTTGATTCGTTGTAAGAGACTATCTTGTTGATTACAAACTGTTTAATTGTGATAATTAAAGCTGGTGATTAGCGACTTAATTGGTGTCTTGTATTTTGTTTTCCACTGTACCATACGACGATCAGTTAGACGGTCATAACAATATGTAAGAAATTATGATACCACTTGAGTTATAGCATTTATCTTGTTATTTAATAGCCAGACCTTGTATACAGCATCAAAACGTTTTAGTGACATGACATTTTTTTCTACTCTTTCCATAATTTCGAGTAGAATATACTTCAATCACCAAGTATCATTGATACATAGAGGGTACCAAGACATGATTATACACAAAACTTATAATAGAAACAGCTGGCAAACTTATCAAATTCACTGTTTGCAAAATACATACATGTATTAAGAAAACAACTACAGTTTAATTTTTTTTTTGCTGTCAGAAACATCATTGTCGTCGTCATCGTCAGTCATCAGTGGTGAAGAAATATACAGTACACAAAGAAAGGACAGTTGTACCAACTTAAAAACTAAAAAACTCTTTGGTAGTGTACCTTTTTCACAAAAGTGTCCTGCCCTTGGGTTTGCTGGGTGTGGTAAGATTTATGAGGAATCCAGTGAGAAATGGCTTGTAAGGTTTAGCAGTGGAGAATATTATGTTGAAGTTAGACTGGTTTCTGGATTTAGTTAACCACAGCGAGTTCATTTCCCATCTTCTCAGTTGAGAACACTGCTTGTGACTGGGAGATGTCAGTTTACTTTTGTGGAAAAACAGGAATCAAAATCTAATGTTGGACAGAATATTACAATACTGTGCAAAACATGTATTGTATTGTACCTTGTATACAGCCTTTGAGTGTTCTTATGGGAGATTAGTCTGATATTCTTGTTAAGCCATGCAAGCTAATGAATCCAGTAGATTTTGTGTAATGGACATGTTTTATAGTTTGATTTTTTGTAGGAGCAGTACTGTGGTGGTTTCAGTTGTTTGTGACTGTCATCTTCATTAACTGTTTAGATTTAACCAGTATATGCTTCAGGTTGGGCAGTTGTTGAATAGAACTGTTGATGTAACTTTGTAATCACTTGTTTTCCCTGCTTTTGTTGTAGTGGTTTAGTTTTTTAGAGAAATACACTTCACCATGCCAGAAGAGACTTGCATTTAGCCTGCTGTTTGTTTGACCGCACTGTTAGAGCTGAATGATGAGGATGGCCTTACCGTCAGGAGCCTTACTCTAAAAAAACAATGCTCACAGTTATGAGTAGTGTTGAAAGAAATGTGAAAGAACTGAAAATTAAAATTTTTTCTTTTATGAATTTGCTAACTGCTATAATTTTTATTGTTCGACTAAGCTTTTTGTCATCACTGACATCTTCAGGTCTTAAACAACGTCTATCAACTGTATGTTGTAGGCTTTTATACTTTAGGCCCCTCCCCTTATGTCATCGCCCCTCCTATTGGTTCTAGCTGCTACCGCTCTTCACGGGAACTTTGTCTACATTTTTCTGTTAGGCATTTTTCTAACGTCCGTCAAATTGTTTTAAGAATCTCCCATTAATTTCTTCATTCTTGACTTATAATTTTTTTGTAACCTTTTACATTTCGTCATTTTTAGTGTGTTATTCTTATTATTTTAATTTATTTTTGTTTATTGTGTAATACATAATAAAATATTTCTTCATTTGTAAAATCCACTTTTATATTCATTAATTTATTTTTATCTTCTTTTTTAACTTTAAGTATTTCTAGTTCTTCTATTAATTTTCTTTTTTGCAGATTGTTTTCTATTTTGATTATTTCCATATTTTCATTGGGATTTATGAATTTATGGCCTGATTCGTTGAAATGTCTTGCATATAGTGAGTTCGTTACTCTAACCCCTTCTCCTTTTGCTTGTTCATTAATTCTAATTTTAAATTTTCTTCCAGTTTCGCCCAGATATATCTTATTACATTCCCCACATTTTAATTTGTATACGCCACTTTTTTCTGTTAATGGAATTTCTTCTGTTTTATCATTTTTTATATATTCGAATACATTTTTCGTTTTCTTTATTCCTATCTGTATTTCATATTTTTCGAAACATTTTTGTTTGATATCCTATGTATGTTATTGCTCCTTTATTTTGAGTTCATTTTCTAGATAATTTAAAGCTCTGAATTTAATGCTGCCATTTTATAATTGACTGGATGATATGATTCTTGTGGGATTATTAAATCTGAGTATGTTTCTTTCCTATATATATCGAATTTGTGTTTGTTATCTTCAATTTTTATATTGATATCCAGGAAATTAATTTCTAATCCTCCAATTTCTTCTTGAAATTTTATTGTTTTTTCTATGTTATTTAGTTGTTCCGTAAATTTTTTAAATTCATTTACTTCACCTTCCCAAACTATTAGTATGTCATCTACATACCTGATCCATTTTTTAATTCTTCTTTCTTTATCTATATCTTTTAAAATTTTGATTTCAAAGCTATTCATGAATATCTCTGCCATTAATGGTGAAAGCGGTGATCCCATTGGTAATCCATTTTCTTGTATGTAAAATTTGTTATTAAATCTGAAGTAGTTCTGGCTTAGGCATAATTCTAATCCTTCTATTATTTCGTTTTTCCATTCTACATTACTTAATTTGTTTTTCTTTATTATTTCTACTGTTTTTGCTATTGGTATGTTGGTGTACATATCTTTTATATCTAATGATATTAATTTTGTCTTATTTGTTATGGTAATTTCTTTTAATCTTTCTATTACCTTTTTACTATTTTCTATGCTGTGGATTTCTTCTTTTTCATATACCATTTTGATTCTTTTACTTATTTCTTTTGATATTTTGTATGTTGGCTAATTTATAAATGATACTATAGGTCTTAATGGCATTTCTTTTTTATGTAACTTAATTTGACATCTAAGTTTTGGAGCTTCAGGATTATGTTTTATTTTTTGTTTCTTTTGCCATTCTGTTAAATATGTTGTCTTTTTTATCAATTTCTTTGTTTGTGCTTGAAATATACTTGTGTAATCATATTTTATTTCTTTATATGGTCCTTTTTGTTAAATTGTTCTGCTTTTTCGATATAATCTCTTTTGTTCATTACCACTGCTGTGTTACCTTTATCGGCTTTTATAACTATCAAATTGTTCTCCGTGATTTTCTTTTTTAATTCTCTTATATTTCTTTTTATTTGTGTTTCGTTTTTTATTTCTTACACTTTTGTTTTTCTTACATATTTTTTCTACTATTTCTTTTACTTCACTTCTTAATTGTTTTTTAGTTTCTTCATTTTTTATTTTATCGATTATTTCTTCACATTCTATTATTGTATTTTCTTTATCTATGTTTGTTTTTGTTGCATATTTTGAATTTTTCCCTAATAATTTATGTTCATTTTCTGTAAACTTTGTTTCTGTTAAATTTAATACTTTTTCAGCAAATTTTATTTCTTTATCTTTTTCTTTATTTTTATTTCTTGTTCCTTCTATTAATTCCGTAAGTTTCTTATTTAATCTCTCTTCCATTTTTCTTATTTTCTTTTCTATGTATTTTTCACCAAACTCTTTTCTCATTTCTTCTATTTCTGTATAATTGTAACTTGTATATAATTTTTGATGTAATTGATACATTTCTTTGTTATATTTATTTATTTTACTGTATAAGTTCTTAATTTCAAGTTTTATTCATATTTTTTCCGCCATGTTTTTCACTTGGTTTGCTACTTTGCTTTTGTTATTAATTTTAATTTTTGCGTACTTTGGAGTTATTTTATTAATTAAACACTGTTTATTAAACCAAATTTTCCGTAGCATTTTTTCAATTTTCTTTAATTTTTAAATACTTAAAAAATTCCCTTACATTTTTATATTTATCTGCTTGCAATTCGCATGTTTTATTCTTCATATTGTTTAAATTAGCAGCCATCCTTACTATTTCAAATTAAAGCAAAATTGAAAAAAACGCTAGGGAAAATTTGGTTTAATAAACAGTGTTTAATTAATAAAATAACTCCAAAGTTCGCAAAAATTAAAATTAATAACAAAAGCAAAGTAGCAAACCAAGTGAAAAACATGGCGGAAAAAATATGGATAAAACTTGAAATTAAGAACTTATACAGTAAAATAAATAAATATACAAAGAAATGTATCAATTACATCAAAAATTATATACAAGTTACAATTATATAGAAATAGAAGAAATGAGAAAAGAGTTTGGTGAAAAATACATAGAAAAGAAAATAAGAAAAATGGAAGAGATATTAAAAAGAAACTTAAGGAATTAATAGAAGGAACAAGAAATAAAAATAAAGAAAAAGATAAAGAAATAAAATTTGCTGAAAAAGTATTAAATTTAACAGAAACAAAGTTTACAGAAAATGAACATAAATTATTAGGGAAAAATTCAAAATATGCAACAAAAACAAACATAGATAAAGAAAATACAATAATAGAATGTGAAGAAATAATCGATAAAATAAAAAATGAAGAAACTAAAAAACAATTAAGAAGTAAAGTAAAAGAAATAGTAGAAAAAATATGTAAGAAAAACAAAAATGTAAGAAATAAAAAACGAAACACAAATAAAAAGAAATATAAGAGAATTAAAAAAGAAAATCATGGAGAACAATTTGATAGTTATAAAAGCCGATAAAGGTAACACAGCAGTGGTAATGAACAAAAGAGATTATATCGAAAAAGCAGAACAATTTAACAAAAAGGACCATATAAAGAAATAAAATATGATTACACAAGTATATTTCAAGCACAAACAAAGAAATTGATAAAAAAGACAACATATTTAACAGAATGGCAAAAGAAACAAAAAATAAAACATAATCCTGAAGCTCCAAAACTTAGATGTCAAATTAAGTTACATAAAAAAGAAATGCCATTAAGACCTATAGTATCATTTATAAATTAGCCAACATACAAAATATCAAAAGAAATAAGTAAAAGAATCAAAATGGTATATGAAAAAGAAGAAATCCACAGCATAGAAAATAGTAAAAAGGTAATAGAAAGATTAAAAGAAATTACCATAACAAATAAGACAAAATTAATATCATTAGATATAAAAGATATGTACACCAACATACCAATAGCAAAAACAGTAGAAATAATAAAGAAAAACAAATTAAGTAATGTAAAATGGAAAAACGAAATAATAGAAGGATTAGAATTATGCCTAAGCCAGAACTACTTCAGATTTAATAACAAATTTTACATACAAGAAAATGGATTACCAATGGGATCACCGCTTTCACCATTAATGGCAGAGATATTCATGAATAGCTTTGAAATCAAAATTTTAAAAGATATAGATAAAGAAAGAAGAATTAAAAAATGGATCAGGTATGTAGATGACATACTAATAGTTTGGGAAGGTGAAGTAAATGAATTTAAAAAATTTACGGAACAACTAAATAACATGGAAAAAACAATAAAATTTCAAGAAGAAATTGGAGGATTAGAAATTAATTTCCTGGATATCAGTATAAAAATTGAAGATAACAAACTCAAATTCGATATATATAGGAAAGAAACATACTCAGATTTAATAATTCCACAAGAATCATATCATCCAGTCAATTATAAAATGGCAGCATTAAATTCAGAGCTATAAATTATCTAGAAAATGAAGAACTCAAACAAAAAGAATTAAAGAAAATACAACAAATAGCAAAAAATAATAATTACAACCCTAAAATAATTAATAGAATAGTTAAGAAAATAGAGGAAAATAAAGAAATAGAAAATAACAAAAAAGAAAAAACAAATGAAGAAAAGAAATATAAAGGAGCAATAACATACATAGGATATCAAACAAAAATGTTACAAAAATGTTTCGAAAAATATGAAATACAGATAGGAATAAAGAAAACGAAAAATGTATTCGAATATATAAAAAATGATAAAACAGAAGAAATTCCATTAACAGAAAAAAGTGGCGTATACAAATTAAAATGTGGGGAATGTAATAAGATATATCTGGGCGAAACTGGAAGAAAATTTAAAATTAGAATGAATGAACAAGCAAAAGGAGAAGGGGTTAGAGTAACGAACTCACTATATGCAAGACATTTCAACGAATCAGGCCATAAATTCATAAATCCCAATGAAAATATGGAAATAATCAAAATAGAAAACAATCCGCAAAAAAGAAAATTAATAGAAGAACTAGAAATACTTAAAGTTAAAAAAGAAGATAAAAATAAATTAATGAATATAAAAGTGGATTTTACAAATGAAGAAATATTTTATTATGTATTAAACAATAAACAAAAATAAATTAAAATAATAAGAATAATACACTAAAAATGACGAAATGTAAAAGGTTACAAAAAAATTATAAGTCAAGAATGAAGAAATTAACGGGAGATTCTTAAAGCAATTTGACGGACGTTTTAGAAAAATGCCTAACGGAAAAATGTAGACAAAGTTCCCGTGAAGAGCGGTAGCAGCTAGAACCAATAGGAGGGGCGATGACATAAGGGGAGGGGCCTGAAGTATAAAAGCCTACAACGTACAGTTGATAGACGTTGTTTAAGACCTGAAGATGTCAGTGATGACGAAAAGCTTAGTCGAACAATAAAAATTATAGCAGTTAGCAAATTCATAAAAGAAATAGTAAGGATGGCTGCTAATTTAAACAATACGAAGAATGAAAATTAAAAGTTTGAGTTAAAAAAGCAAAAGTGATTGCGAAAAGTGACTTTGGAAATACATTTATTCAAGTACACCATGAATAGAGTTTAATGTTAATAATTAATTACCAGTAATAACTTTCTTCCCTTTTATATGTTGTCTGCTAATAATAAGAGAAGGCGAAGAGGTACCTACTTCAATACTGCAGATACGCAATTCCCTTTACCTGACCACCACAAACCTTGTTCTGGTCATAGTAAAGTCTTGTTCATGCTGGGCATTTAGGTTCTAAGGAGTCTACAATCCTGTTTACAAACAATAATTTTAATTAGTAAAGGAGTAATTTCTACTAGAGTAATTATCATGGAGTTCTGTTTTTATAAGCAATAATAACTAACATTATAATCAACTATTATACTAAATTGTCTTTCTAAGTTTTTTTATTTAATAAAATAAAAAATGGATAGACACAAACTAGTAGAGTCACACTTGTCTGTGAAAATTGTACATTAACAGACAGGTGAGTAGAGGTGCAGATTTTGTGCTGTCTGGATGTCTCCTCTGCTGTGTACGAATGTTCGAATAGATTTATTTTTAATTTTTTGTATTATATAGAGGTGACAGCATGGAGTATTATGGTTTCTACTAAGAATTAATGCAACTAAGTATGTGCCAATATCAGGAGTCAGGAATGTAACAAAAAAATTTTTTTTTTTGGGTCCAGATTTTCTGCCAAAGCAAGATAGACATGAGCACCCAAGGTCGGGTTTTAGAACTTCTGGAACCTTCAAATTAAAGAAAGAGATAAAACAGAATAAAAGAAACATTTATATCCATTTTATATTTTTTTCTTCAGATTTGAATAACAAATGTATTAAAATTTGAATTCGACTTACTCAGTCCCTATAATCTATGACATAATTCCTACTACAAAAGCTTGTTGCAGTGTTAAATAAATAAACATGTTACATTTTTTTAATAAATGAATGTCGTTTAAAAAAGTAAAACTTTGTCATTTGTCAAAATAAAAAAGTTAAAACAACCTTATATTTCTAAAATACTGGCAGTCTGTAGGCCTATCATGAAATAACATTTAAAAGTGTACCTAACAGAAATGTTAGTATATTGAATCCCATTTTTTATGAATGATACTGACTGCTTAATTGTAAATGTTATAGTATCTGTCAGCATTTTTCAGTTTTTCAGGGGTGTCAAACCCCTCAGGTGGATGTCCCTGTCAGGTGGATAAGTATAATCCAAGTGGCATCTGGAAAGTAAGTTTCATTACTTTGTAATGAAATACAAATAACTTCGATATGTAAAAAATATTTATTTTGAGTAAATCATGTGTACACTTTTCTCTACAATGTCCCTAATTCCTATTTAGGCACTTGTCAGATCTGGGTACCAATTGTCCAACCCCGTCTTGTAGGAAGTTAAGTCCTGTTCCCACAGCCAGGAATTGACGTCTCTGCATAATCTCTTCATCATCCTTGAATTTCTTTATCCCCAAATAAACTTTGAGCTGAGAGAAATGGTGGGAGGCAGGCACAAGGTCAGGAGAAAAGGGCGGATGTTAAAAAGTCTGCCATCCAAATTTGTTCAAATTTATTCATGTGCAGCACAAGGACAGCATTGTTGTGCATGAAAAATATCGTTTTTGACAACATGCCATATCTTTTCTGGTTGATTACAGTTATGAACTTAGAAGTCAGTATCCTTCAGTGCTGATGGTTATCCCTTTTGGCAGGTAGTCTGTCAACAGAATGTCTGATCATTCACAAAAACCAAATGATAGTAGGCCTACATGAAATACAATCACATTCACTCACAGTGTTCAGTGTTAACACCATGGCTTCATAGCTGGAACTGAGAAACTGACTTCCAGCTGTGTGTGGTAAGCCTTCTACAGTGTTACCATAACAGCCCAACAAACTTAAAAAATCCCAGTCCCAGTGACATTACACTCCTTACGTTTTCGGAAGGCACTTAAGAGATTAGGAGACCCTCGCCCACCAACGCGCACTCACACACACACACACACACACACACACGCACGCGCGATCAGTTTGACCTGCCTCTAATGGCGCTTCGATGAGTCACCTACTAGGCATTGAATGACAAAACTATGAAAATTTGTATTCTAGATTTTACATAAGTTATGATACATTTTTTGGATTCTGTATTCAATTTCCTTCAAAATGGGTCCAAACACGAAATAATTATGACATTTATGAGCTTTAAAAAGACACCAAACACTATTCTATGTAGCTAACACATAGAATAGTGTTTGCCGTCTTTTTAAAGCTCATAAATGTCATAATTATTTCGTGTTTGGACCCATTTTGAAGGAAATTGAATATAGAATACAAAAAATGTATCATAACTTACGTAAAATCTAGAATACAAATTTTCATAGTTTTGTTGTTCAGTGCTTAGTAGGTGACTCATCGAAGCGCCATTAGAGGCAGGTCAAACTGGTCGTGCGTGCGTGTGTGTGTGTGCGCGCGCGCGTGTGTGAGTGCGCGTTGGTGGGCGAGGGTCTCTTAATCTCTTAGGTGCCTTCTGAAAACGTAAGGAGTATAAAGTTCCCTCGACCATTCATAATACTTGACAGGCTTCATGGATGACCTTTATTTTAGACTCAAACAGTAATAAGCTCCCATCTAATAAACCATGTTCATTACCAGTATGAAGTAATATTAGAGGCTTGCCTTTGTTATATGGTGGTTGTGTTTCAGTTGATAGACTTGTCAGAAAAGCTTATCATAGTGTTAAAACGGACCTTAAGCTTGTCGTGTCCAGACTTTACTAGTCATGTGTCCTCCAGTGCCCACATCTTATCAAGGTAAAAAATGTGGTGCTTCTCTGTCCTGAATTTCTTGATTGACTTCAAGTAATTTCTTCACCAAGTCAAAATGTCATATGTTACAAACAATTGATTTCTTCAGTACATTCAAAGCCCTTAGACTTCAAAAGTCTGTGGAGGCTGCTACACATTCCATATGAGGTAAATCAGGGTCAGTATTAACTTCTAATAATAGGATTTTTTGGAGTTGGAGCTTCATTACACAAAAACGTTATAAACTTTACAGTGTATATGAAGTCATAGCATTTCTCCAAAACAGTATTTTCCTGTTTTTTTCCTAGTGTAAAGAGTTTTTTAAACTCACTTCTGATGCTTTAAACACTACTTTCTGTAATACCAATAAATGTGGAAGTAAGTTTCTGCAACACTTTGATAGTAATAGTTGAGTATTTTTCAATTAACTTATTAAAAACATAAAGTACAATTAATTTTTTACCCCTTTTTAATGGTTTCCCCCATTTGTATTTTGTAACAGACATATTTGATGTGCCAGCTGTGCTGTCCATCTTAATTCTAAAAATATGACCAGTGGCTCTAAAAAATTATAAAAGCAGCATACATTTCAAAAAATTATATTAAAGACACCTATACACGAAATGCATCAAATGTATAGCATTGTGACACTCAAACACTTTACTCTTCTAGACTAAATGCTGGTTCATAATCAATACTGTCAATCAGGAGCAAAACATTTCTACTACTTATTCATAAACAAAGATGATTAAATGTTGTAATAAGAAACCCCTTGTCACAGTAACACTAAACGGTCAGACAACTCTCACATGACTGTTACAGATATTCTGCCCATGTGCATAACAAGCATAACATGTTACTGCGCAGTGGCGGCACTAATGAAACGCCCCCCCCCCTGTAAAACTAATTAGGGGGCCCTATAAAAATGGTTTAAATTTTGTATACGTAATAGGGGAAAACACTCAAATGAGTTTCTATTTACGTGTGTTTCACAACAATGGTGTGTGAATACTTTCTCGTCTATCACAAAGCGTTTGCAATTTGCAAAGGACGTTTTACACGTGTACAAACTCTTAAAATTCATTGTTGCTAAATGGACAAAGTTCTATGCAAACTATAAAAAACCAAATAAAAAGAATGATTTATTTTTACGTCAAAGATCTAAATTCAGACTATGAAACAGTACCGCACACAGAGTGTTAAAAATTTATTATTTAAAAACGAATATCAAAGTAACATTTTATTTTTTTTCAAACGTTTAAATTAGTTTGTAACTGAATTTGTAAATTTCTTGAATATACTCTATACAAGTTCTCCTTAAGTCTAATCCAATTCAATAACACTCGAACTCAAGTAATGTACAATATTTACAGATGAGGATCAACCAAAGTTCACTGTTTTCCTAAGCCTAGTCTTCTTTTTTTAATAGCTAAGAACTTTTCAACCACTTCGTTGATATTAGTTTTCTGTGTCTCTTCATGCTCAATGCTTAACAGTGCCAAGTCACTCAACCGAGTTTGGGCCATGGTACTTCTTAAGTATGACTTAATTAATTTAAGTTTTGAAAAGCTTCTTTCCGCTGTAGCTGTTGTGACAGGTATGGTTAAATAAAGCTGCAAAGCTGTAGTTAAGTCTGGGAGGCAACTCATAAGGCAGCTGTTTTCTTCAACCCAGTAAATTCATCATTTCTTGAATGGTTTTCTTGTGTACAATTTCTTTGCCCATCAGAGCTTTGAAGGATATTACTTGGTCAGGCAGTGATGTGGAAAGGTCACCAGGATACACAGAGCCGTACTTTTCTCCACTATTGTCTCTTGTGAGAAGTTTACTAAATTCTGAGGCGTCAGGAATGAAAACCTATCATCAATGCAACGCAATCCTTCGAATCTCATTTGTAGCTGAGCTATTACAATATCTAGTGTTGCATTGAAAACTTTTACTTCAAATGATTTCACTGGGTCATCAATTCTATGGTCAACTGATAATTCAACAAAGAAGTGTTTTACAACTCACTTACGCTTATTTTTCATGTTACAAGTTATGTCCCATGACTGAGCCAACTGTTTAGCACCAGCAAGAAAGCCGGCAAAGTCCTTTCTTAAAACTTTTAACTCATCACAAGCGCGGCTTAGAAACTGCCACGCTCTGCCTAGGTCAACAGTTGGCCACTGTAGTGCTTTCGAAGTTATATTTACATTCTCTAAAATCTTAGTTTCAAGGCAGAGCACAAGAATAAATTCGAAGTTTTCCAGGTGGTTTCTAATTGCTAATGCTTCTTCTGCCTCGGGGTTTTTTGAGCTGTACAGAATAATTTCTGTCAAACACTTAATCACATTTTTGAAATAATTTCTTAAAGCTAACAGACAGGCGTGTCTAGAAGACCACCTTGTTGGACATAGCTTTTTTAAAGTTAGATTTTTGGCAGAGCTGTCTTCTTTAATGGCAGTGTTAAGTTCTTGCCATCTGTGTAAGCTTTCACTGAAAAACACATAAGTTTTCTGAACTATGTCATAAAATTGTCTTATTTCAGAAATATTTGATACTGAATCATTGATCACCAAGTTCAGGTTATGTGCAGCACAGTGTACGTAATCCGCGTTTGGGACTATATCCATAATTCTTTTCTGTAACCCAGAGTATTTCCCGCTCATTGTTGCTGCACCGTCATAACCTTGACCTCTACACTTACTAATGTCAATTTCATTTGTTTCAAAAAGTCTAAAATCTTACTTTGAAACCCCTCACTGTTGGGATCCTTTACTTCTTGAAATCCCAAAAAGGACTCACTAATCACAGTTTTATAATTGCCAGGAGATTCTTCTACTATGTTAATGTATCTGATTACAACACTCATTTGGTCAATCTTAGAAATGTCTTGTGTGCTATCAACAATTAGAGAAAAAAAAGGAGACGAGTGAATCTGTTTTAGTAAGGCAGTCAATACTGATTTTCCTAGCAAGTTAATGATTTCATTTTTAATGTCATGGTGGAGGTATTTTGATCTGGTTTTTCATTTTCTAAGTGTGCACTAAGGAGAGAATCGTAGCGAGAAACTAAAGATAGTATGTTCAAAAAATTTCCACTTTCAGGATTTATTTCATGTAATGATTCTGTATGGCCACGAAACGCCAATGAACACAGTGCCATGGTTCGAATGACATCCACAATCCGTACGAAAATATCTTTCCATTTTTTCCGCTCATCGGAAATTTGATCAGCTACCGTTTTACTCTTTTTCCAAGTGGCATACGTGAGACAAGATTGTAAATGAGCATTGCTACTTTCATGAACTTTAATTTTTTTATGGAGACCTTTCCAATCTCTAATATCGCCTTCATACCAGCTTTGGGCATCAGCACTTTGGCTGAAAAGCCAACATGGTAAACAATAGACTCCATCTAGATTACAAGAGTAACAAAGCCAAAACCTGTGAACAATTTGGCCTGCTGCAGTTTTGAAAGAATAATATGCTGTACTGAAAGACCGCTTAGAAACGGAATCCTTCGGGAAAGGACCCTTTGGTTGACAAGGTTCACTTAATGTTATTAACTTTTTCACCTCGTCTGTCATTGTAGCTTGATGTTTATAGAATGCAATATCTGTCTCAAAACTGTGGCAGTTTAGATCGGAAGGGCCTGTTAAACTAGTTTTATTTGCGTGATTACTTACAACTTCAGTTGGTTCAAACTGATTTTCTGGTCCAGGTATGTCTTCGGACTGGCGAACACATTCAGTGCCTAGCAGTTGTTCTTCCTGTTCATGTTGCAGTTGCTTATTTGTTTCCGTAGTTGTATCACTTGTATCCGACGGACTAATGTTTAAATCAGGTTTATTGTCACTGTCACAATCAACTTCAAGTCCGATTTTTGTTTCTTTTTCATTACTTGCACTTGGCCCGGGTTTGGGTTGTTCAACTTCACATTTTGATGATTTTTTTAAAAACTGGTCGAGTTTTGAAAGTTTACTTTTAGATTCTTCTCGTTGTTTTTGCAGTTTCCTTTTCTTAGCACCACTTAAATATTCACGCTTACTTTCCATTTTATAAACTCTGTCTCTAACACTCTACACAAAATACAAAAACTAAAATCAAATGTTAAGTCATTAAACTTAAACGGCACTAAATTATGAAATGAATGCAATACAGTACTATCGCGCAGGAGATGCGATGCACTACTGAGTACTGAACTACATTGTGTTGTGTTTGTTTACATCTCCTCAGTGCCGAGTGACTCATCTCACTGGACGTACGGGCACCACAAGAGATAAGATAAGCTTCGCTTACAAACTACAAACAGTAATGTCATTTCGGAAAACGTATTATTTGCATGTCTATACACTTAAATAAAACGTATATTTCATATTTTAAATACAAATTTGCCAGTAGTCGGATCCCATTAAAACTTTTTTCCTATTATAGCTTGTTTCATATTTTTTTCTAGGGGCCAGGGGGCGGCCCCCCCGCACCACGGGGTCTGCGGGGGCCTTATCGCCGCCACTGTTACTGTGTAAACAGTGTAATATACCCGTGACCAATGGTACTTCAGATGTGCCATGCAGGTTTGTTAATTTCAGGATTGAACTAAGAATGGAAATAAATTATTTTCTTCAAAATAACACGCAGTTACCAGATACGGATAATATGTGGAATTTTTTCAGATAAGGCAGATATGTTGTTGAAACTATGTGAGTGGGCATTAGGCACTTGTAGACTCACTGTATGCAGTTATGTGTACCCCGTACCATTAGTGTATTAATTTATAACAGGATGAGTAAGCAACCAGTATCTAGTACTCTTTAGCAGTATATTATTATTGAACTTTTAACATTAAGTGAAATTTTGCAAAGATTATATGCGCAGTTTGGTAACAAGACTTTATCAAAAGCACGTGAATTTTCCTGGTATAAGTCCTTCTTTGATCATTGAAATAATGTACACAATTTGTTGTATCCCTGTTGTCCAAAAACCAGCATGATGCCCAGAAAAATTCAAGAGATTCACTGCCTTGTTAAACCAGTAACAGGAGTATTTTTGAAGGGCAGTTTTTGTAGTTGTGCACCTTACGCACCTGAACAAAGCAGTTGAGTATAAAACAGCATTTAAAAAAGAAACTGCAGCAGTAAAGGCAAATTGTACAATTTTTTGCATAACTGGCTTTGGCTGTGCCCCAAAATATTTTGTGTAAATGGAATAAAAAATTGTCACCATAATCAACGTATATAGAAAAATTAATCAGTGTACTTTGTAAATAAATAAATAAATTAGTTTTTAAAATCTCACTTTATATTTGACTAACCCTAGCATTTGACCAAATAAAGTATCTATACTTTGCACAAACTTTCTTGTATTGCCTATGCTACTCCTAACACTTAAATGATAGAAATTGTATATGTCAGTGCAAACTTTATTATGTTATAATGAAAGAAATGTAATATACAAAATATGGTCTATTTAATATCACTCTGGCATACGTATAATTTTCAGGAAAGAGTGATTTTTGTAATAATTCAAACTCATGTCATAAAGCCCAAGTTGTAGAAGGTATAACCCACGTTATAGAGTATTTTAGTGAAACTAAAAAATATGTTTGCTATGAACCTGTGCTGTGCTATGAGTGTGCAGTTTAATTAATTAGTTGTATTTGGTATTGAAGAAACACTTTTTTCAGGATTGTTGCAGAGTGTTGGTTCAAAAATATCACCCAAAACAACAACTGAAGTTGACAAAAGTGCCCAGTACTCGTACAATGACTTCAGCCAAGTAGACCATCGCATTAAGTTGTTCTTGTTTCAGTCTGTATATCAGCATGATGACGAGGAGCTTGTATTTATACTCAGGGTAAGTTTCAAGTAAATTTTACCTTCTTTGTTTGCCTTGTATGAGTTAAAGTCTTACATTTCCTTACAAGTAACAATAATTGTTTCCAGTGGGGCCAGGCAAGCCCATACCAATTAGGATTTATTTCTGAGGTCCATTGGTTTCACCAACACCACAGTTGTGTTTTCCCTCCACAAAGTGTAATATATCAGAGAAAATTTACATATTTTTGGGGTGCATTGGTGTCATCAAAACTACAGTTCTGTTTTTCCGTTCTCAAGATTTAGGCCAAACATTTTGGTTTAAGTAATAGTAATTATCTGTAGAGAGGGCAGTGAAGCCCAGACCAGGTAGGATTGATGTATTTCTGAGGTGTGTTGGTTTCACCAAAATCTATCCCCCTCCTCCACCAGTGACCCAGAAGACAGATTCATAACATTACTAATGGCCCTCTCTCACTCATTAATAATAATAAATTATTATGCACGTTTTTGCCAATCCAGTGCTCTCTTCCATCCAACTCTGTTGGTGAAACATGAAAGCAACAAGGCTAGGTTGTGCTGCCTGACCACATAAGCCGATATAAATGCAGTGGTCTGGAATGTCATGTTGTCAGTCCCTGAGGTAGCCGGATATTGGATCAGGCCTTGTTACTGTTTCACCTGAATTATATTTCTGAACAGACCATAAATTATCAACATTTATTATGACCAAGAATGAACATGTATAGTTCATTCTTTGAATGTTTCTGTCACTCCAGTTGTCATCACAATTGAGTTTTGATACATATTGCGTTTACTTAAATTATTGGGACTTACTGAAGTTATAAAATTTCATCAAAGACAACCCACATCCCTCCTTTAAAGTCTGTTCAAAATTTTGAATTTTACTTTCTGTTACAATAATTAGAGCAACCAAGCATAAAAAAAAAACAAGAAATAAATGGCAAGAAACACAAACACTCTAACCTAATATGCGTATGAACATAGAAACACAAAATATATATGCGCGCGCGCGCGCGCGCACACACACACACACACACACAAAACATGCAGATTCTATGAACACTGGCCAGAGATAGTGCTTGTTACTATTCTCAGGATTCAAAGAAGCCTCCATCCCCATAGGAGTCGACAGTAAAGTCGTAGGGTGTGATGAATTCTATTAGCTGGGTTGCTGGAAAAGGCAAATGGTTACACAGAAACATCTGAAATCACTTCATTCTAATATATGCAATGAATATAGTCCATTGAAAAATCACTTGACCATTCTCTATATCCAAGCAGAGATGGGTGCTTAGTTCTGTGGCAGAAAAGAATACAGGCTATATGTAAACAGTTGTGAAAATATTGCTCATTGTTTATGTTCTTCAGAAACTTACAGACATTATATTTGAACTTTTTGCTTTTTATGGTGTATGGTGATTGTATTTTCGACTTAATATAATTCACAAGAATTTATATAACATGATATATAGGAAAGTGACAACAATATGCCTTTTATTCATGTATCAGTTGCTGTTCTTTAAGTAGTGTTGTGTGCTGAGCAGGCATTGTGTGCTATTCTTTGATGTAATAGTTTTAAGATAAACTAATATTTGCAAGTCTGCCCATAGTTAGTGGATGAGAAAGTGTAAATTAGTGGTTCCAGTATTTCCCATGTGTAATCTCTCATAAATTACATCCTGTAATAATATTGTGGGTAACCATGATCACACCATGTTTCATGAGTGTTTTAGTATTAACAAACACAGGGTTGTTAATATACTTCATATAGAAAAACAAATTATGTGCAAAATTGAATTAATATTTTAATTTTTTATTTTGTTGTAGGGATGTATTACAGACACAAATTTACCTCAGTCTGGGTGTGCAGTGTTGTCAACCCATGGTTTCTACATTCTTGAGGTTACTTCAGATGAGACTGGGTAAGATTTTTTATGTCAGTGACATTATTGCCATCATTACAGCTGTACACTCCTCTCAGAATTGTACCTATCCTTGTGAGCTCTTCCGATTCTTTAAAACAAGCAGGAGTGGTTAATTATGTCACCCTACACTCCTGTTCTCTTTACAGTTAAAATCCGTGTTTTTTAGCTGTCTCGATCATCTTTCTCCAGCCCTCCTGTCTTGTATTTTCTTTCTCCACCCTTAAGATCCTTCATGTCTTTGTCTTTTCATTCTTTAACCCTTAGATCCTCTCATCTCATCCTAGGTCTTTCTTTGGGTCTCTTTCCAAGCAACTTCCATTTCATGATCTTTTTCTAAACAGAGTTCGTATCCAATCCTTATCTAATCTAATTATCTGTGTAAACCATTATATTATTTGTACTGTATTCCTCAATTTGTTTAGTCCTATATTTTTTTAGTTATTTTTTGATTTGTTAGCCTTATTTATTATTACTGAATACCCATTATCGTATACTGTTAGTATACTCATCTTACTGAGTGTCTTTCAGAAACTCTCAGACCCTCTACATTTGCTGTTGTAAGACACCATTTTATACATCATCACTGGATCAGTAAACTACAGTCTCATTTTTATAGGCCTACTTAATATCTTCGTCATATCAGATTTTTGTATCCATAATCGGTATTAAATCTACATTTATTCTTTGTTATATTTCCAGGCAGTTTTATTATTATTCACTATTGTCTGCAGGTATATAAAACTAGAAATTTCTTCAAATTTGTATTGTCCTGCTTATGTCAATCAGATATCCTTTCTCTTTCCTTCCCACTCTTATTCATTTGTTTTTACCCTAGTTGATCCTTGAACATATCCTGTTTCTTTCACCTTAGTTTTCTTGTAAACTTATTATAGTTTCTCTTAGATTTTAATTACAATATTACTATAGTTGCCAAACAGGTTAATGTAAATTAACCCGGTAAACTGCGCCAAGTTTATGATCACTTTGTACCAGAAGGGACCTTTTTTATTTTTATTTTTTACTTTACATAGTAGACTATCAAACAGTTTTATCCTGCCCTATACTACTATGAAAATGTAAGTGTTAAAGTGCAACCATTGATGTCTCTCGTATAGTTGTTCAAACCATAAGAAGGCCCAGATACTAATCACTTACCGTACATCTTCAGAAGATCCCCAAAAAACCCAAAGCCCTGGCCGCCACCACATGTTGACAGGCGGAATGTAGAAACTGCAACACTGTCCCCATGAAAACAACATCACAAATTTTCCCTTAACAGAATTTTCCAGATTCGTCAGACAAACTCGTTGGTACAGATTAGGTTAAGGCAAGGTGACATTAAAAATAACTCATATAGCTATCCAAATAAACACTGAAACTACTCTTTTTGTTTGAATTAATATTTATAATGTCTTATCTTACCTTCGGGTTCTCTTCCAAAGTCGTACAGACAAAAATCAGCTGCAGACAAGGTTATTTGGGTTGAAGTTTCAAAATAATTGCGCTAACACCAATTTTTGTATTCTAAAACAACTAGCTTTTGTTTAATGCAATATTCGCTTTCACTTTATTTTTACATTACACTTCAATACAAAAAAACGATAAGGCATGAATACTTAATCAATTGATCTAAACTCATATAAAAATGACTTGGCAATAACGCAATATAAAAATAACTTAACCAGCACTTTGAAACGCTCTCTCACTCATACTTTTATTTTATTTTTTTCTTTTAAAACCCCGTGATTAAAACTCTGTGTTCATATTTAATTTCTGTATTTATGGAATAGTTCTGATAGTGTTATGTAGAGTACTTAACAATCCACGGCGTGAATAAGTTCCATCACCACCTCGTGTTGTTGGCTGTTTCTGGTCACAAATGTTATTTCCACAGTTCATGAACTTTCGCACTACCGCGACCAACTCCGTTTTAATTTACCATAGTTTACGGTTTCTTTACACTTTTACAAACTTTTTTGTCAGCCGACTTTTGTTTTAAACAGTTGCTCGAGCTTTTACGTTTTTAATTATTTGACCGCGCGCAGCCATGAGTTGCAGTTGAACACTTTTTACATTTTTATTAGATAGGCCCTTTTTACTTTAGGCCTATCTTGCACGCCCGAGGCCACTGTTCTCAATTAGCGAACTGTATGCTACTTCCTGCTGCTGGCTGATGTTACTACTATGGTGACAATCTGCATACTGTGATTCACAAAGACTGCTGCTGGGGCTATTACGTAATACGTCTGGGTTGTCTCCAGACATCAACAATAACACTAAGAGGCACCTCACAGGTGAATCCTGACAATTAAAAAATTTACTGATCTAACTTGAAACTAAGGTAGCACACAATTCTGTACCGTTACAATACCCCCCCCAATGAGAGGTGGTATGCCGAAGCATACAAACTCTCATTGCCTAAAACCTAAGAGGATCAGTGAGGAAATGGCGCCGCAACCCCCCTGAACTCTCTACTAAAATCATGGGTACTTACCCCCCCTAGTCCGGTGACTGTGGCAGCACCCCTCCGACCTTACTGGACTTCTCTGTTCGAGATCCCAACACCATAAACTCGGACAGATACCCGCCACCGTATCACCTGACTATAACATCCAATTAAGAATTAACAAAAAGGCCTTCCATTATACCATATCCACAACTGATTGGTTTCCTCTTAGCCGTACTGGTTCATTATCAGCAAAGTACTGGTTCTTTTATATATAAAGTGCTAGTTTAGTTTAATATTGATAATATAAACTTACTGTCTACTTACAGCTAAATCATACAAACTTTACTCAAAATTTCCTTCAGTTTATTATTTAAATGATTATTTTAATCATTGTTTTCATCAATTATTATTTAATTTACCATTACATTTGAAATTTGAATCAAAATAAATTTGAATTCATTATTAAAAATCATCTTTTCAATTAATTCAATTACCAATTTAATTTAATTTAATTCCTCAACTCCTCATTATATCAATCTTATTTAAAATGCATATTAGTTCTTGGTATCCAAGTCACGTGTGAACAGTCAAGCAATGGACAGTCACGTATGGAGGCTAGTCAAGCAAGCGTGGTATATAAGTATCAAAACGTTAAAATCCAGTTACTAAAAACTAACTTACACATTAAATTTAATAATATCTGTTTAAAAAATCATTTAATACCAAAATATGCAGTTATAAATGTGAAGGCCCTCTCTAGGGCTGCTAAAGCAACCAAAAAACGCTGAGATTTTTCGGATCAAGGAAGAAATCAAATCTTTGTATATTAAGAAATCTACACTCAATACACGACTTTATAAATTGCATTTACATATTTTGAACGATATTCATCCGGCCATCGTAAATAATGTTATGGAATCAGTACATAAATACGTCTCTGACGTTACTCACAATACATACTTTAAACAGACGCGTAAAATTCATAATTTAAAGAGTAAACATCACCATGAGACCGACATCACTTGTAAACACACATTTTATCCTCGTGTGTCTAATTTAACTACGATAGCTTTTAATGATGACGAAATGAACATCCTTAATAAAGGCATCAAGTATAACTTGCCTCTTAATAATAAACATCAAATCGTACAAGAAATTATCAATGCAGAAACTGCAGTAAAAACAATTGCCGATCCAAAACTACAAACTGAAGCACGCATTTAATAAATAATAGATTTAATAATACCATAAAACACCATAATTTTGACAACCATTCACCTCATGGTTTACAGAAACATATAAGATTTTCCAACGAGTTTAAATTATTGAAACAAATAAAAGCTAAATTAGTTGATAATAATGCTCTAATTACTAAGGCAGATAAGGGGAATACTCTTGTTGTCATGGACTTTGACGTGTATAAAACGAAAGTAAACGACTTTATTTCAAACAATAATATTAGAACCTTGAAATCTGATCCTACTGATATGTATGTCAAGACATTGAATAACAAAATCAATAATTGCGTAAATTTGTTTAGCGAATGCACACGTCGCTTCCTGAAGCCTCTTAATGCTAAAGCTCCCGAACTCACTGGCCTACCCAAAATTCATAAACACGACATACCGGTCAGACCACTCGTTAATTTTACCACAGCGCCCGCATACAAAACAGCTAAAAAACTCGTCAAAGTAATCAGAGAAAACATAAATTTAAAGAACAATCGTAGTGTCACAAACAACACGGATTTTATTAATAAATGTAAAAATGTTGATATACTACCAAATTATAAGTTAGCATCGTTTGATATAGTAAATTTGTATACCAACATACCATTAAAGGAAACACTAAATATCTTAAAAGAAAATTTATTAGAGAATAATAAATTAAATATACAGACGATAAACGAGTTAATTGGTTTACTTGAAACTATCTTAGAACAAAATTACTTTGCTTTCAATAACCAATTTTTCATTCAGGACGATGGATTGGCCATGGGTTCACCTCTCTCTGGTCTATTGGCTGACGTTTACTTGAATTTTTATGAAAACTCTCATTTGCTCTCACATAACAAATACAAAAATGATATAATATTTTATGCACGTTATGTAGACGATACCTTTCTAATTTTCAATGGTACTGTACGACAGATCGAAAACCTAAAACATTATATGAATAATATTAATAAAAACATTCAATTCACGTTGGAAACTGAAGTGGATAATAAATTGAATTTTTTAGATTTGTCTGTCACTAAACACGTAAATAAATTGAAATTTAATATTTATAGAAAACCGACTATCACTGATGTGACAATACATGCTGACTCTTATCATCCATTTTCGCAAAAGTTGGCAGCTTATAATTACTTTATCCGCAGATTGTTGGCAGTACCTCTCAGTGATGATGATTACCGTGAGGAGGTGAATACCATTAAACATATAGCTTTAGCTAATGGTTACCAAAACACGTTGATTGATAATCTCATCAAGAAACATAAAATTCGAAAATCCAAGCCCCCAATAGATAAGGATACAAAAATAACATTTATTTCCACCGCATACACAAATATAATGCCAAAGATTCTAACCTCCACATTTAATAAATTGAATATTACTGCTACCTTCAAAACAAACAATAGTCTATTAAAAATA
This sequence comes from Magicicada septendecula, assembly GCA_034769895.1. Lineage (NCBI taxonomy): Eukaryota > Metazoa > Arthropoda > Insecta > Hemiptera > Cicadidae > Magicicada > Magicicada septendecula. The sequence continues at coordinate 231,368,855 of CM068373.1, forward strand.
CTACGTCATAGAAAACCCATACCTTTAGAAAAGAAATCCGGCATATATAAATTATCATGTAACGACTGGAACAGCTTTTACATTGGTCAAACGGGGAGAGGTTTCCTCAAATGATTTAAAGAACACACACCAAAACGTCACCTAAATAATCTCACTTTGTTAAATAATATCAAGTCCAACTTTGCCCGCCACTTAATCTTACACGATCATAATTATACTGATTTTAAATCTAATTTAATACCCCTACATGTGTGCAACAAAGGCCGCTACATGGACGCAATAGAGGAGTTCGAAATATACAAAGCATATAATAACATAAACAGCCGAGACTTCATATTGAATGACCACTTAAATTTTAAATCCAACCCGCTATACGATACAGCTTTGAACCTGCTTAGGCGTAATCACTCAGATAATAGTTCAGTGTCCGATCGGCTTCATCGTGGTGCACACCATTTAGGAAGCAAGTGAATTACATAGTGGACAATTATGTGTAACATGTGTTTTTAACGTTTAACGACCTCAATAGAGCGATTTTATCTGATGATGGAACAGATGTTCCGAAACGCGTCATTTTAATCGACGTAACGAAGTCACACGACGGATATAAGGTGATTTATTTATAATAATTTACCAATCTTATTTGTTCAAAACAAAATATTAATTGCATTACAACCAAAACACTACGTCATTTCCTTGTGTTATTCGTAAAAAAGATTACCTTCATTTCAACAACACATCTTACATTTCTTTTGTTTCATAATCGGATTTACTCATAGCACTGATTCATCAAATTACAACATTCTTGTTGTTGTCAACTACAGCATGACTATAAACATCAACCTGTAAACATACCTGTTTACATCAACAGTTGTATGCCAGACTGGTTTCATAAACACCAACTCGGTCTCAACATTCTGATTATAACACTACTCATACATGTACTTCCTTAAAACACTTGCAATTTAAACACACAATACAGAATAAAATTCACCATTACCTCCTGTTAATTATTTTATCAAAATAAAATATTATTATTATTATAACACACGACAAGCATTATTACATAAACTATAATCTACATTCCAACAATATAATCTTGGTACAATACATTTAACATTAATACGTTTAACAATATTGAACATTATAAAACATGAAAAATACATAATTTGACAATGTTTAATAATGTATGATCGGAAGCTCATCACATGATGGCCCAATAAATTGTAACCCTATGCAAGTCACAGATGGTTACCGTGAAATAGTTGAGGCCAGTAGACCTGTACAGAGTATTGCTTACAATGAACAAAAATTGTCACAAATTTTACATGTTTAGACGTAAATCTAGCATGGCGTCATAAATTTGAACGAGTCATGCTATACCTGAAGTTTCAGGAATTTACAATATGTTGTTGTGTGAGAACAAGCTATAGATAGCTGACTGATTGCAAGCACATATGTGATGACATGTATGTCATAATTTAAGCAGGAATAATAATTGTACAATGCATAATCACAAAATACAAAATACCATATAAAAATACAATATAAAATAAATCTAGGCGTGGCATGGTTACATACAGTAGACGCAAAAAACAATATGTTTTACATAAATGCAAGTTATATAATAAATATAATAAACACCAATTTAGTTAATTACAAATATAATACATGTATTGAACAATTGTGAAAAATAAATTCAGAGAGTAACAAAATTTTTACATAATAGTAAGCAAAGACATGAGGCATAAATCAAATGTTGCATATACGAAAATACAAAATAATAATTAAAGCCTTGCATATTAAATAAACTGACACTTGCTTGAGTAAAACAAACAGTTGCTGAATCAAAAAATATACAAATTAAAGCTTATGCTAAAAACAAAGGTGCTTATAACTAACAAAGTCTTCTTTGAACATCTGATTTATGTGTTTTTTACAAATATATACAAAGGAAAATAAACCCCCTTTTTTTACTGTTCGTCCCTAGTAGGGACCAAACATAATTTATGGATTGGTCTGCGCAAAACACCAGTAGGCGTGCGAATGTCTACGACTCTAATTAAGTTATCTGGGCCGGGAAATGTAGCGGTAATTATACCAAATTTCCAGGCTAATGGAGGTAGGTTATCCTCAATAAGTAAAACTAGGTCCCCAATGGAAACATTATCCTTAGCGAATTTCCATTTGTGACGCTGTTGTAACTGGTGTAAATAGTCGCGAGGCCACGCCTTCCAAATGACTTGGACAAACTTCTGGAGAAGTTGCCAACGTCCAAGACGAGAGATAGGAATATGAGATAAGTCTGGGTCCGGTATCGCCGTTAATGGTGCACAAATCAAAAAATGGCCAGGTGTAAGTGGCACCGGATCATTTACATCCGAAGAGATGGCAAATAAAGGGTGAGAGTTTAGACATGCCTCTATCTGAGACAAAACTGTCGTAAACTCCTCGAAGGTGAGTATAGACTTGCCTACCACGCGGCGCAAATGAAACTTCAAACTCTTTATGCCGCTTTCCCAAAGGCCACCAAAATGAGGTGACGAGGGCGGAATAAATGACCATGAGATACCCTGAGAGGACGTGAATGATTTGAGTGATGAGGTGGCATCCTTATCATGCCAAAGGTTGTAGAGATCATGTAAAATATTGTGGGCCTTCCTAAAGTTTGTGCCATTATCAGAGTATAACTGACTGGGTATGCCCCTGCGGGCCATAAAACGACGTAAGGCAGCTATAAACTGGCTGTAAGGTCGGAAACCAATTCCAAGTGAATGGCCCTGGTTGCTAAGCAAATGAACAAAGACACGTATGCCTTAGAGAGAGTTCTGGATTTCTGCCCGCCATGACGAATCATGAAGGGACCACCATAATCAACCGCGCAGAATAGAAACGGCCATGATAGAGTGACTCTAGGAGACGGTAAAATACCAAGCCTCTGAACCTGCTGTTTGGCACTAAACCTGAGACACTTGACACATTTACGAATGATGGAGCGAATGACTAACCTGGCATTAACAATCCACCAACGTTGACGAAGTGAGTGATGCACGAGTTGAGCACCAGCGTGAAGTAGACAAATGTGTTCGCGTTCAATGATAAGGCGAGTAATATGAGCCGATGGATGTAAGACAATAGGATGTTTAGTGTTATAAGGTAATTGCGACTGCTGTAATCGCCCGCGTACGCGTATTACTCCAGAATCATCAAGAAACGGGTTGAGAGAAGCCAACTTACTCCTAATAGAGACAGAAGACCCATTACGAAGACAATTAATTTCGGCTGCAAAGTGGATCGACTGAGATTGTTTTATGAAGAAAGTAAGAGCATGATGAATTTCGACAGGAGTAAGATCGCCTGTAATTTTGTCAGCACTGGAGAGTCTAATATTTTTGATGAACCGAAAACAGTAAGCGTATACGCGTGTCAGGTGATGCAACGAAGAAAAGTCCTTAGAAAGGTCGATAGCCAGGGTAGACATTAGAGAAAGGTTATGGGTTTGTTTCTCTTCTGCAGTGACTTCGGAAGATGACGGATTAGAAGGTAAAAAGGGTGGAAAAGGATTGGACTCGGAAGATTGATACAAACAAGCGGGACCGTGCCACCAAAGCGAACAATCGCGCAAAACGTCAGGGAGACACCCCTTAGAGATAATATCAGCAGGATTATGTCTAGAATTGATGTGATGCCATGTATAGGCTTGCATAAGACGCTGAATTTCAGCAACACGATTAGCGACGTAGGTTTTCCACATCGTGGACTGGGCATGAATCCAGTAAAGAGACACCATAGAGTCAGAATATAAATGAACACTATTCATAAACGAATAAAGCGCAGGAACGACCTTAGATACGAGTCGCGATAACAACAAGCAAGCGCAGAGTTCGATGCGAGGTAATGACACCTGTCGTAGGGGAGCCACGCGAGATTTAGAACACAGGAGACGACAAGAGGCCGATGAATCTTGATAAATGACTCTAATATAGATACAGCACCCAAACCCCTTTTCAGAGGCATCTGAAAACCCATGTAATTCAACTGTACTTGCCTCAAACTTGCAACAAATAGAACGTGGGACAACAATTTTGCTAATCAGACACAATTTGTCGCACAATGAATGCCAATCCAAACGTGATTGCCCGGAGATCGGTTCATCCCACCCAAGATTGCAAAGCCAGAGTTGCTGCATAAACTGTTTGTACAAGAAAACAACAGGACCGATCAGTCCAAGTGGATCGTATATGCCTGCGATAATCGAAAGAATTCTCCTCTTGGAGATGCTTGATTCAACGGGGAATGATTTAATGTCAAACAGAAATGAATCGGCAGTGTTATTCCAGAGAATGCCCAGGGTACGCACATTGTCCTGTTTGTTTAAGGGGAGTGATAAATTGTAATGACTTGTGACCACTCTGGGTTCATTAGATGCCCATTTATGCAACGTGAGACCGTATTAACTCAATAACACACCTAAGTCAGATTTCAACTTGGTCAGATCAGAGATGGTGTCTGCACCGGTAAGCAAATCGTCGACATAGAAATCATTTGTTATAGCTAACGCCGCCTCAGGAAAAGAAGCTTGATGGTCCCTACCAATTTGAATAAGACAGCGAGTGGCCAAAAACGAAGCACTAGCCGTGCCGTAGGTTACCGTTCGCAATGCAAAGCATTTAAATTGTTCGAGGGGAGAGTCACGCCACAGAATACGTTGATAGTGACAATCCTTTTCAGCTACGCGAATTTGTCGATACATCTTCTCGAGGGCGGCGATGAGAACATATTTATGCATGCGGAAACGTAAAAGAATAGAAAAAAGGTCTTGTTGAACATTCGGGCCTACCAACAATATGTCATTGAGAGAAAGGCCATTGGTAGTGTTGGACGAACCATCAAAAATGACGCGGAGTTTTGTGGTCAAGCTAGACTGCTTAAACACGGCATGGTGAGGCAGGTAGTAAGTATTTGACACTCCTGAATTGATAGAGCAATTATCGATAAGCGTCATGTGGCCAAGATCCTTATATTCATTAATAAAGTCTGCGTAATCGCGCGCGAGCTTAGCATCACGTCTGAATCGGCGTTCTAAATTCAAAAATCTTGCTTCAGCATTGGTGTAAGATTCCCCCAACTGGAGATGATCGGACTTAAAGGGCAGTGATACAACGAACCTACCCTCTTGATTGTGATGAGTAGAACGCACGAAATGCTCCTCACAAGCTGACTCGTTATCAGGTGTGTTGTCAGGGATAGTTTCTGCTTCCCAGAATTTTTCGAAAGACTGCAAAATTTGACTGTCGTTGTTCCTAGCTAGGAACAAAACAGCAGGACCCTTGTAGCGGCAGTGGTTGGGCAGATTGCCAGCCAAAATGTAGCCTAACTTTGTTTCCTGAATGATGGGAAAATGAGGGCCGCGTACATATTTGTTGGCTAAAATTAAATCCAGGTAAAATTGCGCCCCTAAGAGTATGTTGATTTGAGATGATATGTTGAAATTTGGGTCAGCAAGAAAAATGTTGTCTGGAATGTTGAATTGATTTATGTCAAACGATTGTGCTGGCAGATTGTGGGTTAATGCAGATAAGATAGCACATTTTGCCTCGAAGCTAAATCTCTGATAACGAGAAATAATGCGTATAGACGCGAGATTAGTGGCATGACACACTGTATTATTTATACCCATAATTGGTATGTTGGATTTAGTCAAATTAAGCCGTAATTTCCTTGCAAATGATTTGGTACAAAAGTTTATTTGTGAACCGGCGTCCAAAAGAACTCTTGCCTTTTGTCTGTTGCCAGCCTGGTCAATGACAAATACAATTGCTGTTGATAAAAGAATATTATTCGTGGATTGTAATTTAAATGAACAATAGTTGCTGCTACTGGCAGAGATTGAGTTCGGCACATTTTTCATGTGCAACAATGTATGGTGTCGTTTTGAACAGATCTTACATGCCTGCTTATTCTTACAATTAGATACAAAATGATCTGATCTAAGACAGTTGGTACAACATTTGTGATTTGATACAAATTGTCCTCGCTCAGCGGTGCTTAGTGCACGAAATTTATCACATATGTAAATCGGATGATTAGCTTTACAACACAAACATGAATAATTGCTTGATGCTGAGTGATAACTCTTAAATGTAGTACTGCCAGCAGCGTTTCGTGATTATATTTATCAGATTTATTGTTGAGTCTTAAACTCGGCTTGTTGAGTTTCTGTCCGGCATCGATAGGCAGTGTATTTTCTAACAGCTGTCTACGTGCGTTTAAAAAATGAGTGAAATCTTGAAAGTTAGGAAGATTATCAGGGTCTATAGACTCCTTCCGTAATTTAAAAGTAGTAGGGTCGAGTTTAGTTGATAATAATTTTATAGTAATAAGTTCAAATGAATTCACTGACAGTTGCATTGCCGCCAGTGAATTAGCGGAAGACGTTATCGTATTTGTGAATTCTGCCAAACTTTGGACAGAGTCTTTAATTGTCGACTTGACTTGAAGTAAATTTTGAATGTAGTATTTTGCTAGTATGAACTTGTTGTCATACCTTGCGGACAGCAAACTCAACGCTATCGAGTAATTTTCATTACAAATGGGTAGTGATTTAATTAAGTCTAACGGTTCATTTTTTAGAGAAGAATGTAAATAATGTAGTTTCTGCACTGGCGTTAGATTGGATCTTGCATGCATCAAGTCCGAAAAAATTGAATGAAAATGCTGCCATTCCAAGATATTGCCTGTGAAGCAGGGCAAACATATCGGTTTTAATTGCATATGGGCCGATAATACGGGAGGTACAGTCTGAACATTAAAGGTATCAATCAATTGTAAAATATTTGCTTCCGTAGAATATAGCATTTCTTCGACCTCAACTCGGTCTTCTTGAGCAGCGTTTATGTCTTTACAAATGAGTTCGATTTCAGATTGTACCTCGTCGTACTTCGATGCCAAGCTTTCCAAACTTTCAAATCTTACTGTTAAAAAGTGTTTTGTATTAGAATTTGTATGAAAGTTACTGACAGCTGATTGTATGCGCACTATTGCGGACTTTAAGCTGCCTCTCTTTCTGACTAACACTTTGAGGCCTTCTTCAGCCATTGTACGCACCTTGAAATGATGTTAGTGAGGTGATACCTTGTAGGCGATGTCCTGAAGCGTCGACGCCATGGAGAGGATGGTAAACACACAGCTTGGAGAGATGACTGCCTTGACTGACGTACTGAAGCTAGCAGGCTCTTGCAATGATGTCATCAGGAGGCTCAAAGGCGACGAGCGAAATGCTGATCGAATCACGCCATGGTCGTATCAGCGGATATGCTCAGTCGCCCATGATGGCCAGAAATAGGGGCAGAAAAATAATAAATGTGAATGATGTATCCGGAAATCCAGGTCCGGAGCGACCAAAAATGTTAAGTATCCGGTCCGCGTGGACCAAAAAATGTTAAGTAGAAGAATGATCCGCCATGTGTGGACCAAAAAATGTTTAGAAGCGGTCCGAGTGGACGCAAAAATGTTAAGTGTGAAGTGTTCGTGATTTACTGTAGGTTGATTCGCCAGGATGCAGAAATGATGAAGAGAGAGTGGACTGTAATTAATACATTTATTTAATTGTTCACATTTACACCATAGAAATCGTTAGGTTTCACTTTTGACTAAGAGATTGGCTAATGAGCGCATCATAAATACAAGTCGTATTACATTGAAATTAATTTGATGAAAGGGCCTAAAGGGCCATATATGAAATGTTGGCCTAAGGCCTACATTAATTGTCGTATGATGAATAGAATAGAGGCGCGAGTACACGACACTCGAATTACTTGAGTACAAGCATATTGCATGTATGCAATATAATACGGCCTAAGCCTAAATGATTGTCGACAAATAGAAAAATGTGACAGTATAGCTGCGGGCGCGAGCCGACCGCCGCTTGCGAGCGTATGTGACGAACTGTGCGGGCGCACGGACAAGAATTGATCAGATTAAAGTGCAAATTAAAGCGCATATGAAATGTTGGCCTAAGGCCTACATTAATTGTCGTATGATGAATAGAATAGAGGCGCGAGTACACGACACTCGAATTACTTGAGTACAAGCATATTGCATGTATGCAATATAATACGGCCTAAGCCTAAATGATTGTCGACAAATAGAAAAATGTGACAGTATAGCTGCGGGCGCGAGCCGACCGCCGCTTGCGAGCGTATGTGACGAACTGTGCGGGCGCACGGACAAGAATTGATCAGATTAAAGTGCAAATTAAAGCGCAGATTAGCCAACCTATAATGTAAAAATTACCGTGCTACTGTACAAATGTTATTTCCACAGTTCATGAACTTTCGCACTACCGCGACATACTCCGTCTTAATTTACCATAGTTTACGGTTTCTTTACACTTTTACAAACTTTTTTGTCGGCCGACTTTTGTTTTAAACAGTTGCTCGAGCTTTTACGTTTTTAATTATTTGACCGCGCGCGGCCATGAGTTGCAGTTGAACACTTTTTACATTTTTATTAGATAGGCCTTTTTACTTTAGGCCTATCTTGCACGCCTGAGGCCACTGTTCTCAATTAGCGAACTGTATGCTACTTCCTGCTGCTGGCTGGTGTTTTACTATGGTGACAATCTGCATACTGTGATTCACAAAGACTGCTGCTGGGGCTATTACGTAATACGTCTGGGTTGTCTCCAGACATCAACAATAACAAAAGAGGCACCTCACAGGTAAATACTGACAATTAAAAAATTTACTGATCTAACTTGAAACTAAGGTAGCACACAATTCTGTACCGTTACAACACATTTATTTATATTATTTGAATTGCATTTGCTGACCATTGTTGGTACTTAATTTAGTTGCACCCTATCTTTTTTTTAACTCCTAAAGGCAATGCCTTGTCGCTGTAGCCACGTCACTCTATCCCTTGCGATATTCTTCATCTCTCCATAGGACCCACTATTCATGACACTCATTGTGCTGAAGAAGTATGCAGGTCTTGGTCTTCCTTTGGGCTTCTTCCCCACTACTTTGCCGTCAAAGATGTTAGTTAAAAAAGCACTATGTCTGATCACATGCCCTATCAACTTAATCTTCCTCACCTCTATTCTCCTAAGCAGTGTTCTATTCTCATTTATTTCCTCTAAGATCTGTTCATTCGTCTTCCTATCTGTCCAACTAGTTTTTGTCATTCTCCACCAAATCCACATCTCCATTGCCTGAAGTCTGTCACTCTCCACCTTCCCTAAGGTCCACGATTCACACCCGTAAGTTCAAACACTCCATACAAATACCTTAACAAATTACGATACATAAATACCTAACATTATAGGATAGATACCTATCTATAATTCAAATTTACTACCAATCGTTAACAATCTGATTTTACGTATTGTTATATATGAAATAATATAGCAATTTTTAAACATTAATACATAAAGTTGTTTGAAAAAAATTCAATTGTATTTTATTTGTTTACACTTATAACTAGATGAATAATCAATGCCAGTCAGTACTTTGTTATTCCTAATTACTTTCTCTCTCACCCACTTTTTACTCTCTTGTTCTCTCACATACTCTCTGATGTCCTGAATATTGCTTATTTCATATATTTTTCTGACCGAAATTCCCCCCACTTTTGTTACTTATCTGTTCACATAATGGTGCTATAATTGCCATATTGACCAGCGAGTTCCTCTGTCTGTTTGTGCACAACGTGTGTCCATATTTTGCACTTGTTCTCTTGTTCACTATGTACTTTTACTTTTTAATAAATCTTCTTGAGTTGCTGACACTGCCGACAACGTCCATACTGTTTGGTGTCAAAATTTGTGACTAACTACAATACTTTTTAAAACTATTAATTAAGTTCTTTGCAGCAGGCACTACTGCATTATTCACCGTTTACATTTTTATACCAAGGCTTGGCCTTTGTGATAGGGACGTGGTCGCTTGTGTCTGCTCTGTCTGGTGTTCCAAGTGCGACTCCCTGCACGTGGTTTGGTCCCTTTTTCTTTACTCCTGCACTAATCTGATTTTTTCCAGCTCTCCTGTGAGAAAATTAGCAGGTGCAAACTCCAGTTCACCTAGTGCGAGACTACTAAGCCAGTGAAAATGAGTTTTGAGTACATACACGTGTCAGATAATTACGCACTTCCCAGGCCAAAGTCGTACAAAAATTCCCCACAGTCCGATGTTTGTTTAAATGATATTAGCACACCAGCGCCGTCACTTAACTTCTAATTTTATACATTAGGTTTCTATGTTGGATTGGTTGGTATCAGTATTCCCATCATTGAACACACTTTATTCAGGTCTGTATGTAAATCTGTTATTTTCACTTCAAGTCTGTGTGGAGGTCATTCTTTACAGTCCACGAGTGCTGATTTGATATTTTATTTTGGAATCTTTGTGTGATTTCCTAATTATAGTATTTTGTATGATCCCAGATCCTATGCTCACACAGGTCGCACCTTTGCTTGTAAATAAGAATACAAAGTTTATGTTGCAAGGCAGGGATTTCTTTCTGTAACCGTTAAACTTTTCTATACTTGTGAACTATGTTCACTCTTTTCATTGGTTTTGTCATGAGTTTTCCACAAAACTTTGTATTAAATCACCCAGGTAATTGGAATATATTCTAAGCCTCTCTTAAAAAGATAATGTAACAATTTTCTTTCAATTGTTAACTCTACTTTATTTATTATTGCACTTCGTCTACAAATTTTTGTTTTCAACTCTGTTGGCCGCCATCTTGTTTACTACCAACCTTGTAGAATTTACTTACCAGGTCCAGAGTTCTTTGAGCATGTTTTGGAGAACAGAAATGGTTTACTCAAATAAATGCTTCAACTCTACTTATTTTTAAATGAACTTGTTTTATTGAACACCTTATTTTAGATTCTGCATAATCAACTGAAGCCATCAAATTGACTTACTTGGTAATTATTACGAACAATATTTTCTCTCCCTCTTCTACACATCTACTCTGTGAACATTAACTTCTTTCATTTTTATTTAAAATTTACCCTTCTTTATGAAGTTACCAAAATTGAAAATACATTCAAACACAAGAAAAACAGACTTTGAAAAACATTATTCTAAATTTTTCTTGACGCTAACCAGTGCTGTTAAATTACATAGTTTCCACTCGCCCATACACTCACACACGCTCACCCAGTACATAATTTAGATTCCCCTTAGAGCTCATTTTATGTTATTTCTTAAAATTGCAAAATTTTATTGACTTTATTGTAAGTTACTTCCCTTTTATCATCCTTGAAGCTACACTCATGAGATGTTTCCTCATGGACGCGTACTACCTTATTGTCTCCTCGTTTTCACCTTTTTTACTTTATTGCCGAACTGTCATTTTGCTTAAATTCGTCACTGTATTTACCTTGTTAATTAAAATACTGTTTTAGATTTAAATATGTAAAAATTCACATTTTTTATGTGCGGGCGAGACGAAAACTATTCATCCGGCGGGCGAGCGAACGACCCACGTCCGTAGTAGTTAGATGTTCATTGCCAACTGCCTTTGTTCTCAGCGCATAATGCTGTCGACGCTCCGTCCACGCCTTACATTCCAAGCGACGTATTCGAAGGTTCGGCACTGACGTCATATGTTTTGATCTCTGAGTACATAGGTCAAAGTTTGTACTGCTAAATATAACTGCTTCTCTGTCATTTCGCTGGTGACCTTGACACTAACTCGTTCACTTGCATACATCGTTTGTATTCCAAATAAAATTTACCATTATAATTTATTTATGTTTATGTTTCCCCAAAATATTCTTAGGTGGGCTTAATTGTCCTGTTACAATAATAATAATGTGAACCAATTTAAATTAATTTAATTCATTATTTTTTGCCAAGTTTTGTATTTGAGCACTCATTAATTTCAACTTTCCTTTTAATTCTTCATCATTGTTGATGGCTGCTAATATTGCAGTATCAATGTCAGCAAAGGTCCACTTTTGCACTCTAGTTTCATTCCTACCTCTGGAAGGCCATAGTTATATACACAGTAGACACCTACCTCCTCTCTGTCCTCCCCCCTCTCACTGTTTATTGACCATTGTTATTTTAGATTATGAATAACTAGAATAATTACAACCACATTTTAAAGACTTTAGACCATGGCGTAACAGCCTGGTAAATTACATTGAGTCAATATTGAGTCTGGCTGTTCATTTAAAACTTAAATTTCTCATTTATCAGCACCTGGTTATACAACCAAGCTTCTTGCAAATACTTCACAAGATATGACAGTCCATCATTTCATTCATATAACCTATATTCTTTGAAATCAAGTTCCTTTTTAAAGAAACATATTTTTGTACAGTTAGCCAAAATTGTTATAGACATTTTACTGCTACATTTTCAATTTGTTGAATAAGTCAATAAAAATACCAAATGTAATTCCTTTGTGCAATCCATGGCTTATATTTTAAATGTGTAGGTTCTATCCAAGCTTCTCTGTATATCCATCTAGTCGAAAACACCAATTTGTGTCATGTATGCCAGACTACAATTCTGACAATAATAATCGTTATTCACTAAACGAGATACAGTGGAAAACATTTAATATGGAAACAGTTAATGCTAAGTATCGGTTAACACGAAATATGGATCAGGTTCCAGTTGTTGCTTCTATTTTTACAATTACAGTTAGTATGCTTAACACGAAAGTTTTACCTACAGACTACTGATTAACACACAAAAGTTTTGTTAAAAATAATATTTTGCTGGCTTTAAATAGCTGCCTAATAAATAAATTTAAAGCCAGCATACATGCATGCCTCAAAACAGTGCAAGTTACAGCTGTGAAAGTGATGAGAGTTTCGATGAACTTTACACAGAAAATTAACAAGTTCTTACAGCTACCGATATGTTCTTGTTGCTGAGCCATGTTCGTCGATATTTAGAAGCCAAATCAGAAGGTGAAATGTGTGACCACATTGATAAATTAGAACATTTTGGTGAAAATAAAGTAGTGCAGAAGTGTGTGCAAAAGAAAATTACGGACTATTTTAAAAAGAATTCAACATTGTCACTATATGAACTTTAAAAGACATGCTACATAACTGTACAAGAAAACCTAAATCATAAGTCTAAGTGAAGAACAGCTACAATGAGCATACACTAAATTTTAAGAAACATTAACCCTATTTTTAACAGAATTTAACCAAAAATTATCCAGGAGGATAAGAAAATTGCTTATATGTAAGTACCTTCTGAATATTCCTTGTTACTTTATTTTACTACACAGTACAACAAGAATCCTTAGTAATCTATAAGTGTGTGCAAAAGAAAATTACGGACTATTTTAAAATAATTCAACATTGTCACTATATGAACTTCAAAAGACATGCTACATAACTGTACAAGAAAACCTAAATCATAAGTCTAAGTGAAGAACAGCTACAATGAGTATACACTAAATTTTAAGAAAAATTAACCCTATTTTTAACAAAGTTTAACCAGAAATTATCCAGGAGGATAAGAAAGTGCTTACATGTAAATACCTTCTGAATATTCCTTGTTACTTTATTTTACTACACAGTACAACAGGAATCCTTAGTAATCTATACAGTGTTTGTTCATTTATCTCATATTGTTTCACCTTTTGTCTGGTTAACAATCTTTCACTTACGTATACTGGTTGGAGAGAATATGGACAAAAAGAAATAACTTTTTTTTTTCGAAAACTGTTTCTCAATGGGTAAAACGTTTTGCATCAAACTTACATTGGATATAACTTACATTACTGCATTCTTCTTATTCTTTAGAACTACAGCCCAACATGAGTTCTGGCTTCCAACATCAATCTTCTCCATTCTCCCGTATTCATTGTCATCTCAGTGTAACCACTTACATCCATTCTTCGGATATTTTCCAGTACGTCATCAGATCATCTTATCCTTGGTCAACCCATCTTTCTGCTTTTATGCACCTGTGCCATCAGGATTTTCTTTGGTATACACTAATTATCCATCCACTGTATGTGTTCTAGCCTCTGTTTCCATTGAGCCTTTATGAATCTTACAATGTTTTTTTGCTTCAATAGATCGTCTATCTCCTGGTTATTTCTCATTATCCATTCATCATCTTCCTTAACCAGGCCATAAACATGGCATACAGTCTTTCCTTCAACCTTGTCAGTGTTTGTTTTTCTTTTTTTCTAATTTCCATTACTGCATGCGTGGATAAACTATTCTCTTTTTCCAAGTTTCTTAATTTCCACTTGCAAGGTATGTTTATTTATTAATGACCTTATCAGTTGTATCCCATGTATTAAATATTGAACTGATTGTATTGTATTCTCTTACACTATAATTGGTTTTGTTATTAATGTTTAATAGAGATGATGCCAGTGACTGGTTACAACTGAAATCTACGTACACAGTAGATCAGCTGTTATATGTGTATGCATTGCCATGGCATCAAGGTATTGCTTTCCGGTTACAAAGTGACACAACTTATCTCATACTGCTGCAAGACTCTGAGAGAACCAAAAACTTTTTCACATTCCTAACAGGTAAAAATGTAACTGATTTAGGTATAAAATGAAACAGATAACTTGAAATTAAAGTCATTGACTATTTTAAATGTCAAAAACCTTAATCTGAAAAATTATTGATGAGATGTAGTGTCTTGATTGCTACTTCTTGGCAGCTGTAATGTGTTATCTTCAACAACTGATCGTTAAAACACAAGTGCTATACCATAATGACTGAGCTCAGTTGGTAATCTTTTTCTGAGGCTTCTGCAATTGGAATCATGTAAATAATCAGCAGTTTTCCTATCTCAACCACTTTAACTATATTCTGGAGTTTCAGATATTTTGCATATCTTGCATTTTATTATAAGGAATTCCAACAAACTTACCAAATTCACTGATTTCAGAGTTTACAGAGCAATTAATTTTCTTTCAGATTCTCTGGTCCTTATCCTTTTCATTTTCATCTATTGTATTCTAGAATATTATTTTTAAAATAATTATAATTTTGGCTTTAAAAATAAATAAATAGATCTTTGACTGTTTTTGTACATTAACAAGCTTTGGAAGAATAAAACCCAAATAAACATTCCAATATTATAAATATTTAGGGCATTAAATATATGATAGACAAACTCGTTTCTTGTCTGTATGTAAACAGTTTTTACAAAACTTTCAGATTGGAAAATTCGGTCCCCTTTTATTAAAGTTGGGAATAATTGAGATGAACTCATATTCAGTGAAAAATGATGGCAAGGGGATTAAGCCTGCCATGTATAGCAAAATTGAAAGTTAAAGGCATGGGAATGCGCGAAACGCTTATGGTCAGAGGGGAACTGTGATGTGGTGGGAGTCGCTTTGAGATGCGAGAAGAGAAGTGTTGTTATGAGCATCAGTGCAGCCAACGTATGAATATTATTTCAAATAGTAACTAAAACTCGTGTGCAAGGTTTGTTAGTAATCTGTGTTTTGCTTACCACAGATGACTCGACTATCTCTGCAGTTTATAATAACCCTCCGTTACCCTCCCGCCATTCACAATTTCAAAGTGGACTCGTCCATGAAGAAACTGGTTTCTGCATATATGCCTTTAGCTTTCAGTTTTGTTATATATTATGGAGTGAAAAATGTTTCACTCTTTAAAGTTAAAAACCATCATTTCATCTTAGCTCTACTGTTCATGGGTGTTGTTCATATAATTTTAAATAATTTGACAGTTTTCTTAGTGGTTTCAATTGTTTATGATCAAGGAACTAAAAAGTTGTGTTGTCCTATGGATATTTCAAACATACACAGTACAGATAATTATGTTTTTAGTTGTTGCTTTTCTAGATGACAATATTCTTGGATAGTGATACTTAAATCTTGCAAAACAAATTCTTCTAAGTTTTTCTAAAATTTTCAAGCATATCTGTGATGCCTGATGATGACAAATAAATTCAAACATCTTCAATTTTGCCAGATGATAAATTGTCTTTGGTCTTTTTGGAAGATGATATCAGTTGAAATTAGAGCTTGTGTAGCCTTAAGCTTTATTGGAGCACCTTTTTAAAGTTTTGGATCTGTTAACTCTTTGTAGGAAATTTATGATTGTAGGTGTATTATAGTCATTATTTAGAATAGATGCAGTTGCTAGAGATTACCAACTTTTGTTAGTACAGTTTTATAGAAACCTCTGTTAGATGGCTCCCAAGTGTAACTAACTTTTTGTAGGCCAAATACATCAGTTGTGAAAGTGAGTAGCTGCAGTTTGTATTTCCAAGCACTGTTTATGAATGTAGTTACACATTTATTTTGTAACAAAATATTTTAATGTAATTATGAAGCAAAATCATAATAGGTTACAATAATGATTGCGCCTTCAGCTTTTAAGTGGGAGGTTTTCACAATTGAACACAGTAAAAAAACAAAAATATTTTATTTTATTTGAGCATCTTAACCTACACATATTTTTTGTGGCTCAGCATACAATGGAAACATCAAGAACTGTGAAAATCAGAATGTAGATTTGAACACTTTTGAAAAATGTTTAAATAGACTATTACAAACAAATGTTGATTTTTTTACTTGAGGGAGTGCTTAATTTTGGCTCAAGCTGGTTAAATTAATTATGCAAATGTCATATCCATGCACAGACTGTTTATACAATGATAGAAAACTCATTTGTATACCAAAAATAACTGTTTAACCAGGTTACAAGAAACTTGGAGGTGCATATAATGTACATCTTTACAAGTAGTAATATGTGTGTGTGTTTTCTGCTCTGTTCCTTAACTCTCCCTAAACTTACTGAACTTTATAAGCTTGCGTACAGACATACATAGCAAGAAAATGAAATAGGAATAGAGAGAGGGAGGGAGAAATTTATTTAAGTCTATTTCATCTGTGCTCAGAGCTTTGAAGTATTATACAGTAAAGTAGATGTAATTATTTCTAGATGAAAAAATTCCAAAAACGTGCAAAATAGAACCTTCAGTGCACGAGTGTCTTTCTCTGCAACAGATGCTCTTGTCGTGTTCAACTATCGAAGGGCCAGTTGATACACACATTAGACAGTTTGTTGTGAGTGACTGTGTAAAAATAAGCCATCATCAAGAGGGTGAGTACGTTGTAATTCAAAGCAAATGTTTTGGGGCTACCTGTAGAATTTAAGACAGTTATGTCTGGATGAACTGTTCTCTTTATGTAGTCTTCTCTACCTTGTATTTTTATTTTAAATCTGGTAAAAATTGTGACAGTTCTTTCTTTTTTTAACATGTGTAAACATAATATATAACCATTTGTCATTGATACTTTAAACTTTTTCATTTATCATTTAAAAGGAAACTATGAAGGTACAAACTGTAGAAATTTAATTGACTTCTCTCTTGGCTATTAGGCCATGAACCACTCCTGCAGCAATGAACAGACATTTCAGCCCCACCGTTGGAAGCCGTCTTCAGTGTAAAACGACTCAAGAACTGGTACAGGTCTCGAGGCCAATTACACTGAAGATGGTCTCTAACAGTGGGGCTGAAGCATCTGTTCATTGTGGCAAGAGTGGACCACGGCCTAATATCCTGGAGAGATGTCAACTAAATTTTAACAAGAGTTGATGCCAGCCATGAAAGTCTTAGGTACTGATTAAGGTACACAATTTTTAGAAATTCGTGCTGTTTATGTTAGCACTCACTTTTTTTTATTAGAACTTATTTTTTTGATTCATTCAAATCTTAAGACCACTGTTATTTTTCTAAACATTAGAAAAAATATTTTTTATCTAAATGTTTGCTGAAGGACTGACTTGTTTGGTTTAACAAGTCACTGTAACCAAAATATATAGACTGTCTTAGAAGGAACGTAATTTTGACTTTCTTGAAAGGATAAAGAGCACGATGCTCTTGTCATTCCAAAGAAACAGTCTGGATGAGACTGTGTGCTTATTGCTGGCTCTTGAACTTCTTAGATGGTTAGAAAAGAGGTGTAATGGACTTCCACATGTTTAAGATATGCCTATATTTCAGCCCCAGTCTTTATTGGTTTCAAATGTTCCCAATTATAGTACCTTTCTGTCCTTTAAATCACTGTCATGGTACTCACTTTGTACACAGTTGACAATACTCCAAGTCTTCCACCATTTTCTATATGGCATTTTGACCACAGTTCAGATGTGGAGCAAGCTCACAGATTGTGATTCATCTGTTTCTATAAATCTGTTCATCCTCTCACTCACTGACAGTTATGTCAGTTGTCGCTGTTGCTGATCTTCCAATGCATGGTTTGTCTTTAAGGCTGGTTTCCCCTTCTTCAGCTATCTGCACGCATTACTCTTGCGAACAGTTTCGTGTCCCACAAACTTCACTGTCCCTTTGTATCCTTCCTTTAAATGAACTCGATGGTAGAGAGCCATTATTTCTGCTTGGAATCTATTATTAATATGCAATGAAAAAAAGATTGTGAAATATCTGTATAGAGGAATACACAGTACTCATATAATTACACAATCTACATCAGTTAAAAAAGTTATATTCACTTTTGGTACGACCCACGTGTATGAACATATATTCTGTTTATGCTGTCACATTAGTGTGCATTACATTTCATTTCACCATATTTTGTATGTTCCAATAAAATATGTTTTTATTAACTTATTGTATAATTAAAGTCATAAGTTCATTAGATTATGTGGTAAAGTAATTTATTAAATTTATGTAGCTTAATACATTTGTCAGTGAGTGGTATACCAACTCCTCTGACATACAGCATTTGTGTTAAATAAGTAGGAGTCAGGTCATGCCATACTGTCTTGTGAATCCAAGTACATTTGAGATGTAATAGTATGTTTGGAATTCGATATTGGAGTGTTTATTTTGCTAATACCAATGGTTATTCAGGATCAGAAGGTGGAAAAGAAGTGAATTTAGCAGCAGTTCTGGTAACTAGCACTGATGTTCTCCTCATTGATGCTGACTTTTCATGGATGTTAGAAGAATCAAAATCATCACCACAGTGCCTCGCTTCTCAAAAAGTGGCCAATATCGTGAATGTGGTAAGTATGTTCTATTTTACTTCTAAAATTAAGTTGAACAGACCAAATATGTAGTAGTCATGTTTACTGCAAAGCCCAAAGAAGAACCGTACTTACCCTCTCCCAAAAAAAAAACAAAAACGTAAGCTAGAGTTGCCACTCACATTTTTACAGGCAGTATGTGGGAACTGCTTCACTGTCCCCATTAAATAAAACAAATACTTGAAAACACTATTTTCCTATAAAAACATTATTTTACCGTCCCCGTTACATACACTTGATGAGCACAAAGTGAGGTAGTGAGGTTGAGGTAAAGTGACATTAAAAATAACTTAGAAATAACAAATGTTATTATTATACAAAATATTATTACAAATTTTATACAAATATTATAATACAAGTTGTACAATTAATAGCACATTATTTTAAATTTGTGTACATAAAATTATACAAATTTTATTATAACAAATAACTCATCTGCATCTTAATATTTAATTTTTATTAATGACTAATAAATTATTGGGTTATGGCTACTGAAGATTATTGTTATTTACGTTCCTAACCTACACTACCACTGTAATTTAAATCAAACTTTTTTACAAATATTGATTTTATTTATCAAACATTAAAATTGTTTAAAAGAAATAGAAAAACATTTTCATGATCATGTAGCCAAACAGTTATAAAAATTTGACAGCTGTACATAATGAAGTAACCCTTATACTCTCGTGTACAGCAGACTCAAAAAGTAATCATCATTACAGATCAGTATTTTGGCTTAGCTTCACTCTTTCTCTTTCACTCTCTCCCTCTCCCTTTTTCTCACTCACTGTCTATTACTGACGCTAACACCAAAATATCGTTTATTTTTCTATTTATCAGCAAGTCATTCAAAAACACTCTAAACTTTAGTTTTAAGAACTTGTCTGTGCCCTTTTTAATATTAAAGTTGCTGATGTGTCAGCATTATTCTGTTTGTGAGTTGTTGTCCTTTGTTAAACAACCATTTGTTACATGCACAACCATTATCACACTTTCCATTGTCAATATTACATCCAGTGTTCACCATTATCATTTTTCCTTTTTTTCTGTTAATAATTAATTTATTGTCTTACCAAAAAATATTGTCACTAATTTGATTTCACAACAGTATCCTTAGTGAGTCGCTGACTTATTGACTGTGTTACTGCTTGGCTACTAAGCAGAATATTTTGCAATGACAGACTTGTTTTTTATCTGGTTATTTAAAATATTGTACTTATCCACTGTAATTTACACTTCTGCCTGTCTGTTACATTACCAAAACTACCTTCACCAATCATTATTTTATAATCACATTTTCACCACATGGCACTATCTTGTTGCATTGTGTTCAGCTGGACAGTAAAATGACACTGCCTGTTAATGTTGTTAGAAACAGCATGTGGCTTTGCTTTGTTTCTTGTAATAACCAGATTGCCACATCTCATAAAAAACAAATCTCATTTTGATGCGGACTTTATTAGCCTTTAATTCATTATGTATAAAAGTCAAGACGCAAGATTTAAATAACTGAAAATAATCAAAACAGTTTTAAATATATTGTTATGACGGTCTAGTGATCGTCATGTGGTACAGTGGAAAACAAAATACAAGACACCAATTAAGTTACTAAGCAGCAGCTTTAATTATCACAATTAAACAGTTTGTAATCGACAAGATAGTCTCTTACAACAAATCAAACAAAAATTGTTCACATGCAATAAAAATTCAACTAATATAAACACAATTGTCCCGCAAACACATATCACTTCACCACAATACTACAAACTACACTCGAGTAAATCACAACTCAAACTAAACTGAGCATCGCTGAGTAATTGTATTTATACCCCACTGAGGTTCCAGAATATTCCATAATAGGCATCTACTAGAAAACACTAGAACGTAATTGATTGCGGCCTTGAACCGAATTGAGCCCACGCGGACCGGTATGGTCTGGAAAAGTCTCGTTGCGGATGCGTGACAAGTGTCACATAACTGTCCTTCATCTCAAAGTGGCAGCAAGATGTACGCACACACATTACAGCCGGATTTCACTGGAATAGCTGAGAAACACGTAGTGTGTTCTGTAATGTCGTAACAATATCCAGTGAAATAGAACAGTCGTGGTCCTACATTATGTCATAAAACATACTGTCTAGGTATCTTAAGAATTGTGCATGTGTTTGTATCTTGTGAAGAGTTTTGGGGAACATGAGAACAGGCCTGTACAGGAGATGTTTTAGTAATTAATAATATGAAATATAAAAATAACAACTAGCAGTCCAGTTTATAAAATCATTGAGGCTTAAGTGGATTAGACAATTGTCCTCATGCAGGAGAGTGAGGTAAAAAGTAAAAGGATGATGGAAAAGGAAAGGAGGATCCAAATTTCTTATTCTTCCACCATGTCATAGGTGAATCGCTTGTTCCGGTCCCAAAGGAAATACATGTGCTTCACCAATGCTTCCTAGGTCTTCCTGTATGTCTTTGTCCACTTTGTCTCACTCTCTTCTTGGTTGAGATGCTTCATTAATTTGTTTGCTACCAGTTGGCATCTGTGTAAATCATTCTCTATATTACTAATCTAATCCATAACTTGTCGTGCACTTCCTGGATAGTGTATTTCATAGCATGACATTTGTGCTTATAAGTCTCCATATATTCACTGGTTTTCTTCTAATTATTTTATTAGAATAGTATCTGTGTAATGGGACATTTTACTCAGGGTATTGCAGAGTGTGAAACAGAAAATTGTCTTGTACGGAATTTTTGTGCATGACTTGGGTCTGGGAAAGTGTGTAGTTTCTAACAGGTTACGTGCTCAAAATATATTTTTGCATGCTTATGTGTTCTGTGTCAGATGAAAAGAGTCGCAGGTTTTATTGTTCTAACAGAAGAGCCAGAAAAAACAGTTTAGTGTGGGATCTGAGTAAGTGACGCCCAGTCCCACAGGCAGTTAATTATCTTACAACCACCAAACAGTGTGCACATGAAAATATAACGACTCAGCACCCGGGGCGGGCTATGATATAGGCCTAAGTTATAAAAAAAGTTACAATTATGGATGGCACTTAATATTTCACTACTCTAGTAACATATCTGAAGTCTTTCAGCGAAAAGTTTATAATTTGTAATGCAGAAATCCGGTCAGTGACTCAAACAAACGATGTGTGCATAATAATGAGAATGATATACTGTGTGAGTGAACATAACTGTGATCGAAAACACAGTATATACAACTATACAGATAAATGAAAAAACTGAACTCATACTGAGTGTGGTAAGTTGGTCAACAAAGCTATCAAATGTGGGCCCTAATGTGTGCATGAGAGAGAGAGAGAGAGAGAGAGAGAGAGAGAGAGAGAGAGAGAGAGAGAGAGAGAGAGAGAGAGAGAGAGAGAGAGAGAGAGAGAGAGAGAGAGAGAGAGAGAGAGAGAGAGAGAAAAGGAGGGCGGGGGAAAGACAAAGAGGTTAGTCAAAACTACTTGTTTTTATTGATTTGTGTGTAATATTGTTTGTAATAATAAGTCCTCCAATTTGTAAAGACAAAGGTAAAACTGTAAAATGTAAAATATAAACTTAAAATAAGTAAATGTAAAAAGAAAAGGTATTAATTGGGTTAGAAGTGTTATTAACACACATTTACAAACTAGAGAGATATTGAATATAACTGCATTTTTTAAATTATTTTATCACGTGTTGGTCAGTGTTTTCTCCATTATTGTTAATAATTGATTTTTTTATTAATTTAAATATTTAATATTGTTACGACGGTCTAACTGATCTTCATATGGTACAGTGGAAAACAAAATACAAGACACCAGTTAAGTCACTAATCACCAGCTTTAATTATCACAAATAATAGTTTATAACCAACTCGTACAATAATTCCAGTTAGATTTGTACACACGCAATAACAATGTCCACACAATTATTAACATAATAATTCTTCACTTCGACAAACACTCGATCCGCGCTAGCAAAAATCGCTCACGTAACTGAACTGACAACCCGGCTGCTATGGCTTTATATAGGCTGTGCTGAGGTCCAGTACAGCTTCCCCTCCTTACTGCATGTCACAGGCTTGTCCATAATATTTACTCCGTGCACATCTCAAGTGTTCCTGGAACACACTAGAACCACCTACTTGAATGATGCAACACCTGCCACACTGGACAGGGGGAGTGGAGAATGTACTCAGCTGTTCTGCGTGGTTCGATACTATACTCGTGACAGTATTCTCAACAATTAACATTCAATTTAAATGGTGGTTGTGGATGAATTAAATTCTTGAATTTAACTATGTAGCTAATTAAATAATGACAATTTGGGTTAATGGATGTAAATAACAGAACTATCTTATTATGTAACGAATAACCCATTAAGAAAGGAAAGTAGTAATTATTTCAAAACAATGTGAATGTTGTTTATTAACTCAAATAAAAATGTGTGTTAATATGTATATGAGTTAACTTATTTCGAACGTCACCTTGCCTTAACCTAACCTGTGCTTAACAAGTTCACTTAACGAATCTGTAGAAAATTCTTTCAAGTGGAAAACTGTATTTTTTAGGGTTTATGTTATTTTTATCGGGACAGTGAAGTGGTTCCAGATACCACCTGTAAAAATACGGTGGCAACTCTGACTTTTTTCTTATTTCTAAGATAGGTAAGCATTGGGGCCTTCTTACTTATAATCTTACAACTGTTTTAAGTTAATTGTTTTTCTGCTATTGCTTATCCTTCATTTCTACTATGCTATCTCTTCATTCCATATTTTTATGTTATCTCTTCTTGCTATACGGTATTTTCCATGTATGTATCAGTCCCTTATAGGGCATAAACTCGACTAACAAGACTCCTTGTCTATCCCAAAACACGGTTGCCATAACCTTGCGTGTTGAGATTGTCTGCTTGGCCTTGACTTTGACTGGTGATGTCGTGTGACGCCATTCCATTGACAATGTGCCGTCCCCTGTGACAATGTTCTCTAAAAGTTGATCACCTTCCTTATGATATCGGTCCAAAAAATCAAGAGCACAAGCCATTCTTTTCATTTGGTGTTCCTCAGTAAGCAGCCTGGGAACCCAACGTGAGCACAATTTGTGAAATTGCAAATTTTCAGAGACAAAGTTGTTCTACCCACATTCGGAAATTCCAATGCTAAAGTTGAAATTGTGAATCACCGGTTTTCACGAATTTTTTCGTCCACGCCATTGACCAAATCTTCTGTGATCACTGATGGTCGGCCTGATCGCGGTTCATCATGGACATTTTCCCGTCCGTCCTTGAAAGCTCTCACCCACTTACGCACTTTGCTGTCACTCATCGTATTGGGGCCGTACACTTCACTTATCTGTCGATGAATTTCCGCTGGTGAAACGCTCCTTGCTGTCAAAAACTGAATCACTGAACGTATTTCACAGTCGGCGGGCTGATCAATTGTTTTAAACATTTTGAACTGACACTGTAAACAGCACACTGCAACAATACCAATGCAAATGGCGTCGTTTGACGCGCAAGGCATGCCGGGAGTCGGTGCGCATTCGCGTTTCAATGTTCGCGCGTCATTCGATTAGCTACGGCGATTCGGACCTTACATTCCGAATAACCCTCGTATTACCTGATACATGTGAAACATTTGATTTGCACATGCTATGTCGAGTAAGTTGACAACAGCAGACTGTGTTAATAATGGGCAGCAATCTACAACAAGAAAAGAGGAAAAATTAATTTTGGAGGGAAACATTAATAGAATACCAGAAATGTGCTAAAAACTTGTATGTTCACCTGTTTAAATACCATATTGAATTCAGATTCGTTACTGTAGTCAGATTTTGTACCCATTACTTTACATTACTTTTTCATTCATCCATATTTTTTAAATAAGAGTAATTGGGGGGGGAGGAGAACTTTTTGGTATATGGCTTTTCAATTATATTTTTCTTTGTGTATAACAGGAAATTTCTGATAAGAATGTGAAGCTTCATTATTTAAATGAAACCACCAGTACAGAAGAGATGTGGACATTGTTCTTAGCAACAGTGACTTGTGTCAATACTATTATTGAAAGCATCCGAGAACCGTGGCAGCAGTTGTTTTCAGTACCTCTGCAGATTTCATAACAGTTGGTTTAAGTGAACTGTTTCTTTTATACAATTATACGTTTAGTTTTTTTTCTTATTTCACTGATATTAAACCATTGTGATGATTATTATTATTCTGTTAGTAAATAAATTTAACACATGTTTATAATTAATAGATTAGAATAAAATTATATACATATTTTATTAAACAAGGTTTAATTATTTATTAACATTGTAAGTAATAATATGGACTTGTATATTTATTTTTATTTTGCATGTCAGTGCAATAATCTTGTGATCTGTGTGTATTGTATAGAAAGACTTAACAAGCTTTAGTCATTACTTTATTTTTAGTTGTTCTGAGGGTTGTGTCATTTTTGTTGTTTAGAATATGATTAACAAAAACATAACTCTTTCTATAAATATCTTCCAATTAACTCGTACAAAATTAGTATTCACTGCTGTTCACACTGATTCCATACAGTAGCAAACTGACAGACACTGAAGAACACTAGAGTTGCTGTCTGAAGTTGAATTAACCGGAAGTATTGTTGGCAGATGTTTTTGTAGGCATACCACATGCATGCTATAAAATATATAGTTTTTTATATTTTAAGTTAAAAAATATGTAGTTAAACTACAGAATTCTACAAAAGTAAATTGGTTTCCATACTTTTTGGAAGATGGGTTGATGATCAAGGAAAAGTTTTTTTTGAAGAGTAGTAACTTTAGGTGTACTTTTTTTTTAGAGAATGTCTGTTGTATATAACATATTGTTTGTACCAGTGCTTGAGAAGTTAACTAATAACTAAGAACACTTGGTTTATGATTCAAGTATGAGATATGAGTAAAGTTGGCATACAGACTCAGTAAAATAAAAATAACTTTTTCGTGTAAACATTATTGACGATAATATAGCATCAACTGAGCTTGTAAGGGGAAATGGTGTTTCTTTGTTGTGTTGCGAGGGCCATGTTGACTTAAACTGATGAAGCTATCCATTCTAGGGCCAAGTAACGTGAAGTTAACTTTTTTTGTGGAGGGGGTAAGGGCTCAATTTTGGAAATCACCCTGTTCCTGCGTCATAGATTTGCTGTCAGTATGGCAATGAAGTTCTTTGTCATTACTCCCGATTCACAATAATCATATTGAATCAGATTGTGTGTGCTGCTGTTGACTTATTGGAGACTTTTTCACAACTACACTTAGCAGTACATCCTGTCAGACTTCACACGTATTGCCCTAACTGGGACCTCTTCTCACACCTGTTGACTGACCTAGAATCACATATGCTGTTGGATTAGTTACTGTTACCTTAGAATAAGTTGTTCAGCTTCTGAGAACATACCAAACATGGTAAATTACATAGCTTTACAAATTATGATATAGATGAGGATGGAGTGCTTAAATGTTCACTTTACGCTCCCATTAGGCAACCATATTGTTAGAAAAGGCTGTATGCAAGTCTACCTTACTGACTATGTGTATACATTATTATATATATAAACTTTCATAATATGAACTTAATTTCATTTATCTTTCCAAACGTTTCGAGGTGATGTTCCTCTTCCTCAGTGGGAATGAATACTGAATGTCATTTTAACAGTATAACGGTTATGGACTGGTGTGTGTGGTGGGGGTTGATGGTGGGAGGGAATTGGCGCTGAGGTTCAAATTGTGTGTTTGTATCAATGTATCGAATAGTGTATGTGATCTATAATGTAATTGTTCATTTAATATATTGTTTGGTTGTAGTGCGTGATGTCTGTATATTTCAAATTGTTCAGCTATGCTTAGTTAATTTGAAATATACAGACATCATGCACTACAACCAAACAACATATTAAATGAACAATTACATTATAGATCACATACACTATTCGATACATTGATACAAACACACAATTTGAACCTCAGCGCCAATTCCCTCCCACCATCAACCCCCACCACACACACCAGTCCATAACCTTTATACTGTTAAAATGACATTCACTATTCATTCCCACTGAGGAAGAGGAACATCACCTCGAAACGTTTGGGAAAGATAAATGAAAGTAAGTTCATATTATGAAAGTTTATATATATAATAATATAAAGTGAACGAAGAGGATGAATCAACAAGATAATTATGTGTATACATTTTTGCCTTTATAAGATATTGTTTTAACCAGATTGGAGGAAACAGTATTGGTAGTCATACGTAGAAATTAGTTCGCCCAAAATTTCCCAGTTATAACTGTTATGTTGGTGTATCCATTCACATGTAAGCAGCAGACCTTGTATGTCCCTTGACTGCTGTTTCAGATCTTATGTTTTAAGTGCTTTGAGGGTCTTTCAATAGCTTCAGTTAGCGTGATACTTCTGTGAGATATAAATCAACATAAAGAACTCCTTTCAATCTCATACATTGATTTTACTATTTTCTTTGGTGACATTTTGATAAGATATGTGAACGCCGATATGATAACACCCCAACTATTGTTTACTAATCTCTGTGGATTAAAGTGGATTGAAAAATTTTTGATAACATTAAATCTAGGGTAAAGGTGTTGCTAAAGTGAAAAACAATGTTAGCTAAAACAGAAAGGTTCTTATAAATAGTTGTGTGTGCAGTATGGCTTTGCATGGGCCTGAGTCAAGAGATAAGGAACAGTTAGAGTATTTTGGTTCGTGATGTTGAAAGAGAATGACAGAGGATTTCATGAAGTGAGTATGAGCAGTGGTAAAGTGAATTAGAATATTCATAAAAAGGAAGATTGTGGAAAATGTTTTGTTTATAAAATACCTATGGCTTAGACACTTAACTAACTATAACAGCTGCACGACTCATTGGTCCTTGCCATTTAAATCCAGCTAACTTTTCATTGTATGGATTAATTTGAGTAGAGCACCAGTATACAGACTTGGGCAGTGGGGCTGCTACTTCAAGCCTCCCCTCCTCCAACTCACTTGTTTTTCTATAGGTATTGTTTCATTTTGCTGAATTATTTGTAAAAGTATTTATATCTGGATGTTTGGCCGTGGTCGATTGTTTTGTTTTGTCACTGTCTAAACGTTTTGGCCACCCACGGGAGGCCTTCTTCAGTAGAAAACAGGTAATAAAATGTTCGAAAAATGGGTGTAGAGCCGAACATACACCTAACTGAGGTAAAAGCAATGACAGAGCAGACTTTTACCCCAGTTAGGGATACATTCAGCTCTCCATCCTTTTGTCGAACACTTTATAAACTTTTTTCTACTGAAGAAAGTTTCCATTGGGTGAATATGTAATGAACTGTTTGTGTTTTGAGATGTCCAGATCCGCTCATGGAGACAGATTTCAGTGGCCTTGCATCAATTACTCTGATGCTGAACGTGATGTAGCATTTACAGTCCACCTATCAACATCATTGGGCATCCTAAGATCCTAGGCCACCCATTCCTAACTAGAGTATATAGTGAAAAGGATAAAATGATGGGAAATGATACATAGGAATTTTATGAGACAGCAGTTGTACAAGATGAGTCATCATGGAACTTACTTCGTTTGTCTCATCAGTTAAGCCCTGTCTGGCTAGGGAGACCATACTGGTAGGTACACTACCACCGGCATAGCCTCATCAGTATTGTACATGTAGACCTCTTTACCTGTTTAGACAGAGCTATTGTAAGGTGACAGTTCTAGAAATCTATATATGGAAGCTATAATTTTTTTATTGATCATGCAGAAAGATATCATGATAGTACAGTTGGCAGAAATGAAGTGTTTAACATGTATAAAAGGATGTGTGAAGGAAGTTAGACTCAATTAGAAACAAATGCATAATAAAAGAATTAAATATTTATGGCATGCTCAATGTGATACAAGAAAATAGGAAAAGGTGGAAGGAGCATATCTTAGGAATTGGCCCATCATGGATAGCAAATGTTGCTTGTAATTATAACCTATAGGGTAGGTGATCTTTAGGACAGCCACAGAAATGACGAGAGCTGCTAGAAGACAGAAAAGGTAATGCCAAAGACATGTATTGTAAAAGGCGACAGATTTAGAAAAGGTATTATGGTTAAGAAATATGGCTATGCAGAGTGACTGCAGAAACTGATTTGAAGGGCTACAGGACTTTTAAAGAAGGAAATTGACATGATAAACTGACAATTTCAAATAGTGGGTACCTACTTATACTTGAATTGAGATTGAAAGAAGAAGATGAAACATGAGGAGAGAACTAGAACTTGTAAAACCAAAGGAGTGTACTATGTAGGCTTACAGATGTGTATAGTAGATAATTATGTTTTTTTTTGTGTTTGTCAAAGAATTAGTGTGAGCAGCATGGCATTCAGCATTCATTAACAGGCTTTCCACTTATTTATTTGGGTGTGTGGGTGTAGTGTGGTGTCTGTGATGGAGATTTTAAATCTGAAATTATTTTCCATCGCATTGTGTAAGAAATATATTCTGTTTTCAGTGTTGATGACACTGGATATGATAAACAGTGATCTGGAGGTTAGTTTAATACATTATTTCAGAACAGTTAATGTTTAATAATACACTGTTTGAACAGTATGCAGATAACTAGGAGGAAGAAACAACATTATGCCAGTAAGAACCAAAAACCCTCAACTTAAACAACTCAACATTAACATGTAGAGGAGTCACCAGTTTTATGAAGACAACTTCAGAGTCTGATTGTGCAACATGTGTGTGCATATCTCAACTTGATCGAAAGTTTAAATGTTCATACCAGTTGGTAAGCAGATAGTTATGAGTACACGTATATTTCTGTTTTCAGATTATGTAAAGATGAAAATATATACATAAAAAAATAAAGATTCTGTGCTTCCATTGATAAAAAATGAAATGCATTTTAAAATTTGTAGTTCATCACTGCTTTTCACTTAATGGTTGTATAGTTGTATATAAGTAGATTTAGCTCCAAATGTGCAGTGTAGACGTTGTTAGGGGGTAAGTGAATCAAATATTTTGTGATACTTGTTAGTCATATATTGTAAATGTAGGCAGGTATGATATTCTGGCTGATATTACCACTTCTCAACACAATATTGTTAATATTGTTTGTGGAGAGTAGTGTGTGTGCGTGTGTGTTCGTTCGTAGTCTTCTGGATTTGACTACACATGCCTACACACATCAATACATTAATATACTGACCACCACTATCTTTTGCAATATTAGTGTATACTAATACACTGCAAAAGATTAAATATCACTATAATATTAACGACTCGGAACACAAAGTTTTTTATAAGTAAAAACGTAAAGTTTTTACCTTACAGCCTAAACCGGCTTTCACCTATAGAAGGGTTAACGACTCGGAACACCCGAGTTCCGAGTCGTTAACCCTTCTATAGGTGAAAGCCGGTTTAGGCTGTAAGGTAAAAACTTTACGTTTTTACTTATAAAAAACTTTGTGTTCCGAGTCGTTAATATTATAGTGATATTTAGTTAAGTAACGGACACGTCATGGACAACGAAATCCAAGAATGCAAAAGATTGGTATACTTTTTCCAGTTGCAGAAAGTGACCAATCAATAGGACCAGCACAATCTGTAGCATCTAGTATGATACTGTCAGCAAAGACCGATAATATAATTGATGCAGTCAAATCCAGATGCCAAATAATCTGCAAAAAACGAACAACAAACCACGTATATTTACAAATGTAGAGTGTAGTTATAAGTCTAAAACTATTTTCAGACAAAGAGTATGTTAATGGTCGTGACAGTTATTTTATATTTTCATAGCAAATTACAGGTGAATAGTCCTTTTATCTGAAATGATTGACTCTGTAAGTATTCCAAGTTTTGGAATTTTATATATGTTATAATTAGGAAGCTTGATAATAAAAGTACAACTTATCCAAACAAAACTGGCACATAAATTGAATGTTTTGGTATTAGTTTGAATGATCATCACTTCTTTCACAGCACTTTAACAATTAATAATTAAATACGCTTTCATTTGTGAAAAAACTTACTTTTTGTTATATCCTCATATGCACGTTTCTATACAAAAATCCTATACAAAAACAACAAAACAACACAAAATACAAATAACACACAACAAAACAAATACATCACACTCACATACTACAACTCTAACACACACAAAATTGCCAACACATTCAGAAAACACAATTACAAAATAGCATACAGAACTAACAATACCATCAAGAGACGCATTAACGACACAAACAAAGACATAGACATATATAACAAAACAGGCGTATATAAATTAAACTGCAGCGATTGTAATAAATTCTATATAGGCCAGAGAGGAAGATCTTTTTACTCCAGATTTTCTGGACACACAAAAGCTGTATCCAATAACAACTTACAATCCACATTTGCCACACACATCCAAACAGAAAACAACAGTTACACCAACATAAAAAACAATCTTGAAATTTTATACTACATGCCCAAAAGTCGCAGTATACAAACACAACAAAACAACCAAACAACATACTCAGTGAACAATTACAATTTAAATCCAACACACTATTCGACACAATAATACACAACGGACACGGACACAATTCAGAATCTCGTGCCAACCCCCTTCCATCCACACACACCCCCACACACAACCAATCCCCAAAAAACCGTTACAGATTACCAACGCCTTGATGCTTTCTGCATTTTACCCTCGCTGATGAAGGAGCAAACTACTCCGAAACGTGCGTATGAGGATATAACAAAAAGTAAGTTTTTTCACAAGTGAAAGTGTATTTAATTATTAATTGTTAAGAATGTTTTGGGTTCACACTGTGATTCGTACCTCATCTTGTAAGTCACTTTGTATGTTAGTAAGGTAACTGCAAAACTGTGAGACATCTAAGTGTTCCATTAAAGAAAAGCTTCTACTTCGTAATTATGGTTCATTGTAAGAAAACAAGCATCCATATCAAAATGCTTTTGAAACAGGAAGTAAAATTTTATCTTCTAGCTATAACTTTCTTGCTACTCTTTTCACAAGACCAAAAAACTATAAAAATATTGTTGGTTACTAGTTTTTTGAAGTTATACACCTAATTTACTCTCATATTTCCAAAAATCGGTTTACAAGAAACTTTGTGAACTAATTTTTATTTTGTTATACAATATTTTGTATTCCTTAGAATTTTCTCTTTAGCTCCATATATGATATCATTTTCTGTTCTGATGTAAGCAAACAAGGGAAAAACAAAAAAAAAGACTATTTTTACAGTGCAGTGCTGGAGTGTTTCAAATTGTATTCTAAACTTGTATGTTTTGCTAATGAAGGATGCATGCCAGTTTGGATTGGTCAAATTGTAATTGTAAAATTGTGTAATCCATTTATGCTTTAAATAGTTTATCACTGGAAATATTTTGAGTTGATTTTTGATTCCACGTTGATCAAAAATAATTTTAACGCTGATTTTGATTTTTAATTTTTAATGTTAGGCTTATTAAAACTTATGAGCAGTGTGTGTGTGTAGATTTTCACTCTATATTTTCCTATTGCATTTTCAGTATTGGTGGCTTTCTTTATGGAACTGTCCTTCCTCTACATTATAGTGAAGACATAAAGAATCTGACTGTGATATCGTGGTACCAGTTGTGTTGTTTTTGCAAATACATACACCATTGCCACATAACAGCATATTTGCAAACCTATTGCCAGCTCACTGTGAATCAGTCATGAGTTAACATGATAATATTGATAATGCATCAGACATGTTTTGCAACACACATAGAAACTCATACCACATATGCACATATACACTCCTGAGGAAGACATCATCAGAATGACTATTAAGATGGAGAAAGTAATGGTGAGCAAGAATGTAATGTCATTGGAAAGCCGTCATCAGAATAAATGTATATCTATTTACTACCTTGTCCACCCCGTCTAGTAAGGTACGCGTATTTACAAAAATCTGAGTCTGTACAGTATGGGGTTTATTACCATGGTTTATTAAATTGGTACTGGAATCTTTGTGATTAGCTTTCTGGAGTTTCCTTTCAACCAATAACTTCTTTTTTGTAATGTTCACCATAAAGAGATGTGTGTTGTGCCATGTTTCGGAACTTGCCAACTGTTTAGAATGTCATATACTCAATATCATTAAGTGCACAGAAAGTTAAATTTTCTGGAGACTTACTGTTTTAAGAATTTCTGGTAAGAGGTACTCAGCCTGTAAATTTGTTAATTCATAATGGTATGAGTGTATGTGAGTTAGGACATGATAATGCTTACTACATTTTGTATAATGTTTCTTGTAATCATTTGAATTATCCACTGTGAAGCAGTAATCTAACAGATGGCAATACAGAAATCCATATGTTACGGACATACAGAATTAAGATAAACAGACAGGTCTATGTTTTTATTAAAATGATTAGCAGTAGGTCTATAAATTTACAGTGTGAATTGTGGTTTACATATGTGTATATATCAGATGTGTTATTTATGTTATTTCTAATAGCAGTAAAATAACCCAAGTACAAATTTTTGCATTGACTGACACCAAATTTAAGCTGCAATAATGATAATCAAATTTATATTGTGTACTGTATATAAGAAGCAAATGTATTTTATAAATAAAAATAAATAAATTTTGAAATTGTATTTTTCAAAATATATAAAAATTGATTTGTTCTCAGCTTGTTTTATGTGATCCTACCAGCCATATCCATTCTGTGGCTGATCTCCATACAATCCAGTTCCTGAAATCCAAATTCTTCAAATCCTAAATGCCCTACAGTCTATCCCCTGCATAATCTGAAGCATATTCCTTTTTTAAGGAAAACTACTGAAATTATAAAGTAAATGTAAATAAAATTTGATGTCAGATTGAGCAAAGAGATGTGTATGGATAATGATCCATTTATTAATAGCAAGAAAAAAAAACTACAAAAGTGTAAAGTTCAGAATTTATAAGACAATACTTAAACCAGCAGCACTGTGTAGATGTGAATCATAAGATTGCATGGGAGGCGTTGAGAGATCTCAGTGAAAATAATTAGAATGATAGTAGGAGGAATGAAATGAAGTACAATGAAACAAATTTAATATAATGGTTGGATGGTATAGACGGCTGATACAGGAATGATTAAAAACATAGCTGAGAGCATACTAGACTTTAGGAATAAGATGACAGAAAATTGCCCTGGGGTGCTGTTTAAACAACAGAACAACAGATGTGAACAACAGATTTAAAAGCGAAAAATTGTGTGTATTAGAAGACTGGCAGAAATAGGAAAGTATGGGAACAAATTGGAAAGCTCTGGGCCTGATGGCTTGCTAAAAGCTTAGAAGAAATTATAAAATATACTTCTTTTCTGATTATAAAATGCATCAGAAATTTACAAATTAAAATTCTTATGCCCATTTTAATAATAATAAAAAACAGAGAATGGCCACTATGGATTTAGATTCAGTTTTCAGTAAGTAATATAAATTATGAAGTGCATTTTTCAGACCCCTGAAAGAGTACCTGGGGCAATATTGCATGGCTGAAGCATGTGCTGGCTACATTGCCTTCCTTGAATGCTGATTGGTTTATATAAGGCAATCTGCCCTGCCTAATTCCTAGATTGCTTAGGCAGTAAAAAAGGGTCTATTATTATTGTTAATATGAACTATGTGGCCTAAGCCTGGTAGTAAAACTCAGAATTATATCTGGACACTAAGCAACAGGCTGCATCCTCACTCTTCTATGAGTAGAAACACCGTCTGACTAATCAAACCCAGACTGTCATGCTAGACAGTTCTTTTCCCCATAAAATAAAGCCAATCATACACAGTAATATTTTCTTGCAAATTGCAACAGCAGTGTTATTTGTGTGAGTCGTTTTCATAAACATAAGGTCTCACACAGATTTTTAGATGATCATTAAAATTGCAGGAGGATATGAAAACACTTAAGAGGCTGGAAGAGTTGAGCTCTATATGTGGGGACCTGATAAGGTAAGACAGAACACAACTGATTGATTGATGTCTGCATTCAAGCATCATTTTTTTGTTTATATCCCATGTCCGATATATTCGTTACATTTGGCTAGGCATAGCTTCATTTTAAACATTTTGTGTTTTTAATATTGTAATGACGTCGAGAGGGTCCTTCCACCCGTTTCTCCACTAGTCGAGCAGATGTACATCTCAGTCAAGGGTGCACTAAAGTACCTTCCAGGTTGTTCTTGAGAGCACTTGTAAATACTCAATTATGCTGGCAGGCTGTAGTAAGGGTGGAAAGTTTCTGGAACACCTGCACTACCTATATAAAGAGACAGTGACTGACTTTGTCAGTGAGTTACAGAGAGCAATTTCTTTAATGCAGATCGAGCCATTAGTGGAAAATGATTATTGTGTTATAAGTAGTGCAGAACTCTTTAATAGTTGACATTATTATTGCATCTGGGCAAATTTAACTTGAATTATTGTATGAGTTGATTACAAATTGTTATTTGTGATTAATTAAAGCTGGTAAATAGTGACTTCATTGGTGTGTATTTTGTTTCCACTGTACCATATAACAATCAGCGAGACCATCGTAACAATATATAGTATCGTAAAAGTTGGTGTAACAAAGCAAGGTAAGTGGACATTTCTTTTAATTAGCCTTTGCTCATAACAATGTGATGTGACTTTTTTTTAACTATTTGTTCGAATATTAATAAAAAGTGTGTTCAGTTGTATGCTAGTAGGTATTGTTACCATCTCATAAATAATGGTGGTTATTTAAAGGAGAATATGCTGTAGACCAGTGATTTCCTAATGGTTGTCTACGACTTTATCTTGGAAAACCAACCAATAATTACTCTATTTTCTTTAATTAGTGTGTGAATAATAAAATATTATTTTAAGTGAGAATGGTCTTGCATTAGCAACCTATGAAAAAATGTTTTACTGATTCACTAATAACAGACAGTGTACAGTAGATTTCACTTTATTTGTTCTAGTCCTCTTTCATTTTCATCATATTACAAGACAGTCAATTTCTTTCCATCCCTCGGCTACACAAAATGGACATGTTTGTCCAATGTTTTGTCCTTTATTCATAATCAGTTGAATCTTACTTAAAGTTACGTTTCAGTGTTTTCAAACTACAACTTGACACAAGACTGTCTCACTGATTCTTGAAATTCATTAACATGCAATAAAGAACAGCCAGTACATGTCCTCTTGGTACTGTCATTGAAGAACAACTATCTGATACTTAACTATAATTGTGTGATTTACAAGCTGATCATTTCCTGCAGACCAGGTAAGAAATGGGACCAGATTTATTCAAGCTGGTACTTCGTGAATGATTCCAAAATCTGCAAAGTTTTGGACAGAAAATGACTTTGCTGTTTGGAAGTACATAAATTTGTGAAAGCTTGGTCTCCACAATGTTAATCAAGAACTGCAGTAGAAATTGTATCACAGATTCTCTGTATTACCTACTGAGCAGGGGCGGCTCGTTCTTAGAGCGCTAAGGCGCGCGCCCTCCAGTTTAAATCATATCACTAAACAATCCATTATCACCGCTCGTGGAAAGTCATTATAACTTTATTACTTCGGACGAGAAAATGTTTTCGTATTAGATAATAGCAGAAATGTTTTCGGAACAGCATCACGGCGCTCTTCCAATCGCGCCCATTTCTCCATCCCACACTCTGTCCAACGTTGAATGAACCTGTAAGCTTATAGGCGGTATTTCCACTGGCAATTGGCGCGTCTCACATCGCGCCTCGTCGAGCAAAAACTGACGTGATTCACTCCGTACAACTAATCGCAGACTATTGATAGTGTGAGATTTACTCTTTTAGGTGTTTAGACTTTCTCCATTGTGATTAATTCAGTACAGGCATTTGTTTAGTGCTTAGGTTTTGAGTGTGTGTATTTATTTAATAGCTTCACGAATAATTTAGGCAAATATTGTAGTGTCGAATTATTAGGTTTCGTTTTATCATGTAACGCAAGTGTCTGCTGGGAAGAAATGGAAAAGGAGATACAAGCTTCTGAATTTGTGGCAATCGAATGTGACTAGACAACCGATGTGCAAGGCACTGCATATGGTATTAGTTTTTAGATACGTGTTTAAGGGATCGATATACGAAAGGTTTTGTGGATTTCTCAGTCCTGAAGGTAAATATGCAGAAACCTTAGCAAAGTGCATAATGGACAACATAAATCCTCTTCTGCACACATCACAGGAAATGTTAATAGCTGAGACTTATATGGCGTTAATGTTATGTGTGGTTCTGTTGGCGGTGTACAGGCAAAAATTAGAGAAGTGTATCCGCTCGCATAATGTGTACACTGTTACACTCATCAAATAATTTGTTATTAGAAAAAGCAACAAGTATAAACAACAAAGTTGGAGATCTTTATCAAATCTGTCTGCCATTACAGCACTTTTTTCACACTCATTTCTACAAACGAACGTTTTGGAGGAAGTAATGTAAGC
Source organism: Magicicada septendecula (assembly GCA_034769895.1). NCBI lineage: Eukaryota > Metazoa > Arthropoda > Insecta > Hemiptera > Cicadidae > Magicicada > Magicicada septendecula. The sequence goes on from CM068373.1 coordinate 231,406,388, forward strand.
CAGGTTACCCAGAGTTTCTATAACAAAATGGAATTACTATATTCGTGCAATCAACGCTGTGTACGAAAACTGATATAAGTTAGAAAAATGTTTTGAAATTTTGAAGAAAAGTGTACAAACAAACTTTTAATGAAGGAATGGTCACAGAAGGACTCTTCCGAACCAAAATTTCCCGTTCTGGCTAACATTTTTCCATAGAATTCTATATCACATGCACATAATATACCAATAACTACAGAGTAGGAACAAAGGCAGTGTAGTGTGGCAAAGTGACATCAGAATTTTTGAAAATGAGATGCAGAAAGGGAGGGAGAAAATAAATAAAATAGAAAACACAAATAAACGAGGATTGCTTGAGCAACCAAGAAAAAGGAACAATAATGTTGGATGCAGCACTAGAATAGGGGATGCAAAAGAGGTATGTGACATCATTATAACTCAACTAAATGGTAGATTTACTTACACGGGTCACCTGATGGCAGCTTCGTTGATGTCCAATGATGATTTATTTCCACTTTTTTCTACAAACGTTTAGGAAGAAAAATTCAAGCGAGTGATTCAGCATTACTCTTTCTTACAAGAAAAAGTTCGGAGTAAATTGAAACAATTATATTGAAGGCACAATAAGACTTCTTAACTTTACAAAAGAAAACAATCTTACGTCAGTTTTCTAAGATGGATTGAAACTTATAAAAATTATCATAAGTACCCCGCTGATAACTGCCAAATCTGAGCGCTGCTTTGTGGCTCTGAAAAGACTAAAAACTTTCTTGAGAAATACATTGAAAAACGAGAGACTGAATGCTCTTGCGATGCTATCTATCAACAAGGAACTTGTTAAAGAAATGAAGGACTTTGATGATAGAGTGCTAGAAAAATTCATGAATTTATAGGAAAGGTGAATGGACTTTGTCTAAAAATAAATGTTCTGTTTAGAGTGTAGCTATCATAAAAATAATATAGGCCTAGTGTAAATATAGTGTATTACTTTTTTTGTGGAAACAGTATAGACATTTTTGTGGACACTTTCGACACTAAAGAGGCTAAGAATGTGTCTAGTTATGTTTATTAATAAAATTGCAGACTATCTACAGCAGCTCACAATGTTTGAGGTGAGTTCAAATTTGTATAAAGCCTAAAGGCTGCACCCTCCAGCCTCTTAAGTCACGAGCCGCCACTGCTATTGAGATAGCAACAACTCAGCTTGATATGGACATTCCTGCTTTAGTGGCTGCAGCTGATCAACCTGAATTTTTCATATTGAAGATTTTATGTAAATATACAGCATTTAAAATTTTTCTTGTATCTTCATTATATACTGATGTAATAAACGTTATAGCATCACAAATATCTAGTAAGAGTGTTAACGTGTAAATGATCTCTTTTTACTTATTTATAATTAAGTACTGACTAGTTTAGTTTTACATTACTTGTCGAAAATTGATTGCTTATGATGTGTGGCCATTTAGTAGGTTCCTGAGTTGTGGCCATCAGGCACTTGTACAGTGGAAATCACTGCTGTAGACTATTTTTTATGTTAACGTAATTTCAATTTTGTTCATTACAGACTTGTTTATTAAGTAATTAATACTATGACATGTTCATTTCATATAAGACAGTTCTGAAATAATGTTGATATGTAAGTTCTGATAATCCAAAAACCCATCAGTACAAAATGGTCAGACATGTTTGTGTTGAATTTATGAAATCGGTATGTACTTTCCACATCTACAGGAATCTTGTTTTAGTGCACTCCAATCTTTGTTTGCCTTTGCATTTCAAGATATGCTGTACGTGCTCTGTTCTTCTCTTCTCTTCGAGTAAGCAGAGTCTGTCCTACGTGACACTTAAGGCACCAGAGACTGGTATCGACCACTTGATAAAGTCACATCAATGACTCATTGCCTTATACGTTCTTTGATATGACGGGGATTGATCAGGATGGTGATGTGGACCATTACTCACAAAGAATAAATCTTACTGAAGCATGGGTAATTAACAATGTAGAATGCAATGAATGTATGAAGCTTATGGAAATAATCCATTTTTCAACTGATAGGCATAAAACAGCCTCTGAAGAAGCCTTTTAAAGGTGAAAGCCGGTTTAGGCTGTAAGGTAAAACTTTACGATTTTACTTATAAAAAACTTAGTGTTCCGAGTCGTTAGTACAATAGTGATATTTAGCATAAAACAGCTTTCGATGCTTTACCCTTGGTTTAGTTGTCTTTGGTGTACACTCCATTATATTGCACTTGGAGTTTTTATTAATGCTTTTTCGGCCAGTACGTATCTGTCATTCAGTCAAACCTATCTTGGTATTGTTTGGTAATTTAGGTATGTTGTTTGCTTGAACCCTAACAATGTATTTTGTTCACTCAATTTAATGTCTGACTATCCAATTGGCAGATCTCATGAAAACCAAATGTTATGACAAATTTATTTTCACTAAGTGGAAAAGTAGTGGTTTATATGTTTCTTGATAAAAAAAAGACCAGTAAGGGTAACCAGGTTTGCAAGTTTTTAGGAATACTGTACAATGTTGGCTTGGTTTGTATACAGAGTGCTGTCAGTTGTATTCAGGGAGCAAGAGAAGAGAGTTGTTTGATTAGCACATGCTTCCTGTAGTAACATACACGGAACAATAACTGTCTTAAATAAAGCAACAGCCATCTTAATTAAAGTGAGGTATAGACTTGTGGAAAAATCTTTGTTCAGTGTCACTTGAGAAATGAGAATGAGTATCAGAAGGCAGATCAGGTATTACAGATGCAATAAACATAATTGTCTTGTTGATGCATCCTCTTCATTCACTTATTTAAATATTATATATATTCAAACTTTCACTATGAACACTTACTTTTGGTTTTTGTCTCCCAAACGTTTCGACGTGGTGTCCATCTTCCTCAGTGGGATTTGAAATACAGAATATGAAAGTTTGAATATATATAGCAATAAACATATATCTAAACTTAAATGGAACTGGATTTTGGCTGTTTATTTTTACTAGAGAAGCAGTAATTATAATGAACTTATTAAAATATTACAAAATATGGTAATAATTTGTATAGAATTTGTATCAGTAACATTAATTACTCAGAATGTGACTACTCAGAATTAATTATTTTATTATTTCATTGTTAAACTACTAAGGCATTTGTACTTGTTTTCTGCATTAAGCACAGTATTGTTCAATAAAAAGAGATTTTATATTACCATGTAATTTATACATGGTCATGTAACTGTTCACCTTGAATAACATTAAGTAACATTCTTATGTGCCATAATTAGGCTTATTGTTCTGAAATGTACATCTTGTGGTTAGTGTTGTATATTTGCACTTGCGTTAGTGTTGTCAGTGTCACAAGGCTTCCAAAGTAGTCCACACTGATGTAGGCAGAGGCCAAGATGCTCCCGTAATTACAGTGGAACAAGAACAAACTCTCATGACTGAAAATATGTTCATCTGTCAAGAGTATTAATAGTTGTTTTGTTAGTGCAGATTCTCCTTTTAAATTGAATTTGTTTACTGTAACAAGAAAACCAACAATATATACCAGGTGTTTCATGAAATAAAGGGTACATTTTCAAGACAATTTATAAATGACATAAAGAGTTCATTGATAAGGGTTGAAAACAATTTTTTTTAATTTATGGCCTCTACAAAATCATTACCAAAATTTTAACATGCATAACTTGGGATTCGGTTTTTTCAATGTATGAGGTCTGTTTAAAAAGTATTTGACTATAGGCCTGTGCCGGGTTTGAATTTTCCCTGCGTGATTTAAACATGGAAGGCCGCCAAAGCGCGTAGCGGTTGAGTGGCACAGCTAACTTTATTAGTAAGGCCGTGTCTGCGCCACAGCGACGCGATCTAGTAAGCCGGTCAACCTTGTCAGCTGATTGGGGGACGCATTTGTTAGAAAACACCCTGCCAAAGATTATGTTCAGCAATCCGCAACAGGTTGAGTTTATGTACCATGGTGGGTTCGCAGAATGCGTGGTTCTTTCTCATTTCATCTCCAACCTTCCAACAGGGTGTTGCTGGTCCGACGGCCCAGGGAGAAGTACCTAGTTGACATCTTAATATGACGTCGTAGTCTATTAAAGCATTTCAGGGTCCCCGTACAGCTGGGAGAGAGGGGAATGCGAAGATGGTGACACCTACATCAGTCACCATCTGCAGAACAGTGTAGCACGAAGCTCCCCGAAGCCGTCAGGCCCAGAAATACTACTCCTACAGAACATCAAAGACATCTGCCTGGAATGACACTAGCTGGAACGTCTGCACCCTTCAAGCACCACCACCAACACTAATCACAGACTGGTCTACAGGGTATCATTTCAGTTCTTCAAAAGTACAGGTGGGAGCATTCCAATTACTAAACCAGTCAACAACAACTCCACCCAGTTTTAGATCAAGTGCAACTGACATTTTATATCAATATAAAGACATACTCTTAAGGGTAACAGAAGCCCAGTTTTTTCAAATATAACATTGTAACTAAACTTTGACGTAATATAAATGGATATTGTAATATAAATCAAACTAGAATTCAATCGTTTGAAGGCTCTAACTAAAATAGCACTAATAAAAATTGTTACTGGTTACTGGTATGAAGTATTTTATTGGAAGTCCTGTCACTCTGGGCTCCAGCACACTTTTCGCTTCTGCTAGGCCAAGTGGTCTAGTTTTTAAATTTTACGTAATGGTCTAAGTGGCCGTTACAGGCCGGGGGAAGAAAAATACCTTTTCTAGTAACTTCCAATACTAATTTGCTTCAGAGTAGTCCTACTGACTCCACACATATGTAATGCAACAGGCCTTCCATTGCTAGAAACATTTTACTGTAGTACTCTTTTGGTATGGCTATCAGTTGTACTGTTGCTTTCATCGTTATGTCCTTTTGGCTATCAAATTAGCACCCTTTCAGTGGCATTTTCAGTTTCTGGTACAACCAGAAATAATTAGGATTCATGTCTTATGCGTAAAGAGCCTGGTGAACCAGTGGAATTCTGTGTTTGACCAAAAAGTCCTAGATTAGACAGGTGGGTGAAGGCATTTTTGTGATTGAACTGCCATTCATGTGATTCCACAGGAACAGTCACTTGTGCAAAATTGCGTCACAAATACATCATAAAACCTCTAGGTAGTACTGTTTGTTGACAGTTTGCCATTCCAGTCTGTATTCTTGATGCACTACTCCCCAGTAACCAAAAACAGTCAGTTTTCTCCTCACTTGTATTCCTCAGACTTGGGGATGATAGTTCATTATCCACTACTGTGACAACTGAGAATGGTTTCTGGGTAATACCCAAACAACACAACTCATTACCAGTTATCGCTGTCTTAAGAAAGTCAGCATCACCTATGCAATGGCAAAACTGATCTCTTTCTGTTCAAAAGAAAGCAGCTTGTTGCATCAATGTTGTTCAATGCATTCTATTATTATTATCACAAAAGAAAATTGTGACAAATAGCAGATACATTAACATACAAAGTGGTTGCGGGACAACTGACATGTTTCAGAAGTTAGAAAAATTCATGTATTCATATTAGATACATGTATGGTGATTAGCAGAGGAGAAAAAAGGGTACCGGTAAACATAAAGATAGGGCAAGACAAATACAACAGGTGGAGTTGTTTAAACATCTTGGAAGCTTGATAAGTGAAGATATATCCTGCACTCATGAAATTAGAGCATGAATTGGTATAGGGAAAGAGGCATTTAATGGGAAGAAAAAAATGTTGTGCGGCAAAATTAATAAGAATTTAAGAAAAAGGTTGGCAAAATGTAATGTGTGTAGCATTGCTTTATATGGTGCAGAGACATGGACACTGAGAAAGGAGGATGAGAAAAGATTTGAAGCATCTGAGATGTGGGTTGTGGCGACCAATGGAAAAAGTGAGGTGAGGTGATAAAGTAAGGAATGATGAAGTTCTAAGCAGAATAGGGGAAGAGAGAAGAATCCTGAAGGTAATAGAAAATAGGAAAAGAATTGGTTAGGTCATTGTTTAAGAAGAGACTGCTTGTTTACAACTACCACGGAGGGTATCATAGAAGGAGAAGAAAGAAGAGGGTGTAGAAGAATGAAGTTAATAGATAGCATTAAAATCAGAGGGTGTTAAAAAGAACCTAAAAGACTGGCATGCGATAAGACAGCTTGGAGAGCTTTTACCATTTGAAGGCCTGTCTTAGTGCGGAACACCAAATAAAAATAAAAAAATATTAGATACTACTGCTGAACTCTTGGCAAGTTATACCACGTATAATTTAATATAATTTGTCAAAAGATCAAATTCTTCAATAAAAATGACTTAAAAAGGCTCATTTTAATATTTAGCATTCGCATTGACTTACTGTGAAAAATCCCATAAAATATACATTTTTTACTGAATAATAAAAATACTAATTTCCATGTGGTTTATCTAATTAAATTGAATTTGACAGCAACATAACTACAAAAAATTGACGTTTATTTGAAAGAAATAAAGATAGAAAGATTCATATTTTATGTATGAGCTGCAAATGCACAAGTCATATTTTCTCATTTGTATCACAAAAAATTGAGAAACAATTTAAAATAAATGAGTAAACTATCATCATCTTCATGGATTAAACCAAGTATGGTTTGTTCTGGTCTCAAATAGGCAAAGATTAGTGCTGATCACTCCAGCGCTTCCTCGGACATCCCACACCTCTCCGTCCCCTCAGCTTATAGTTCCAGAGCTGTTTGGGGATGCGGCAGTCATCCATTCGGCAAAGATGTTCACACCAATTCAGCCGATACTGGGCGATCCTGTTGAGTATACTCATAACATTCAGTTCCTGCCGTATATCTGTGTTTCTTCTGTGATCATGGAGAGTATACCCTGCCATGTGCCTGAGAAATCTCATTTCAGCTGCTTGGATGCAACTGGCCTGGCCTTTCGTTAAAGTCCAATCCTCAGACCCATAAAGAAGTGTGGGAAGAGCCATCACCTTGTAGAATTTTAGTCATGTTCCTTTACTTGCTGACTTAAGGGTTCACCTAATGGTCCCACACATAAGGTTGAACTTATGCAACTTAATCACAATGTCGTTGCATGCATTATAAGACACACTGTAGCTCAGGTATTCAAAATTGCTAACTTGTTCCAGGAGAGTACCATCTATAACAATTTTTGCCCATACGGGATCAGCTCCATGAAAAGCCATTACCTTGGTCTTATGTGTGGATATCTGCAATTCAGAGTCTTTGCAGATTCGATTTAACAAATGTATCCCCATCTGCAATCTGTTTTCCGAGTCCGACAGAATAGCCTGATCATCCACAAACAACAATGTGTCAATTGTAGAGTGACCAATCATAAAATGTTCTGGAAGACACATCTGCCAGTTTTGTATGACATCATCAATATATAAATTAAAAAGAGAAGTTGATAATAGACACCCTTGTCATACTCCACAATTGATCAGACCAACTCTAGGAGCTGTTCTCGGTTTCCCTGCTTCTATTAAGATTTTATTCTCCACATAAAGAGTGTATTGTTCTGATTAGATGTTGTGGGATCGCTTTCCTTGCCATTACTGTCCATAGTTTGCTGCAATTCACTCTGTCCAATGCCTTCTCGAAGTCAATGAAAGCTATGTATGTGGACAGCTGATGCTCTCTACACTTTTCAATGAACTGGGCTATTGTAAATATACAATCTGAACATGATCCTGAAACCGTTCGGGGCCTCTGAAAGCATGGTCTCCATTATTGCATTCAGCCGTGTTGAATTAAAATCTAAATTCATAAATTGTGCCATGAAATTGTTATACATGTGCAAAATCTGGTTTAGATGTTCATCTTTTAGGTTGTAGATTGTAACTTAGAAACAAAGCTGCAGACCTGCAATACGTTTGTGTAACCTATTTTCTGTACTTAGACTTGTAGAGCATATCCTAAAAGTTCTTCTGGTACTATGTATAATACATAATTTTCTAAAGTCATGTCACTGATTAATTTTTTCTCCATCAGTGATTTTTTTCTATGTCAGCGCCTTTTGTGGGCAATGGCTCTCTTGACCAACATTCTACCTTAACGTATGATGTAAACCCAAAATTGACAAAATATTTCTTGACTTAAACTGTTTTCTGTTTACTAATAACATCAAATATTATGGTCAAGATATGAAAATTAACAAACACCAAGATGTCCATCTAAATATAAATCATATTCTCAACAAAAAAAAAGCTCGTGTTCTGCAGACTTAGTGTTCAAGAGAATGTAAAGTGATAAATAAGTGACAGAAATTAAGAGAATTTTGTCAACACATAAATTAAAACTTGTATTTCTTATTTGCTAAAATTCAGTTTTTCTTTTTATATGGATATTATTAAATAAAGTAAAGTAAATTTTACTTTCATTTACTGCTTCATTATTACTATACTACAGGTTCCAGTAGTTTGATTATTTTGATGTGTAGTAGAATGTTAATTAAATCGAAGTCATTTAACTAAAATCTCAACTATGTAACGCATTTCCGTGAAAGGTTAAAAAAAAATTGCCCACGAGTCGAGTCATTCTTGGAAAACAAGAAAGTCCACACTTAATGAGTTCTATAGAATGTTAGTAGTAGTAACGTGTGTGATGAATTGTTATCTGAAATTTAGAAGTGTTTAAAAAGCAATCCCATGTTGATACTTATCTGTGTAACAATAGAATGTCAATAATTTAAAAAAAATTTTGTAACCACTTTGTTAATTAATGTACATTTTAATAAATGTATGCCATGGATTTTTTTTCATAAACTATTTGCATATGTGACTTTGATATGTAGATTTTTGGTCATATTAATAAGTAATATAATTTATTATGTTCTAGTAGCTTATGCACTACTAGTAAAACTTTTCCAGGCTTTGTTTGTTAACTGGAAACTTCGCTTATCCAGAAAACGGTTGACTTTATTATTTTAAATAACCAACATGCTACAACAGTGGTAGTCAATCTATGGCATACATGCCAATTAGTGGCACTCAGAGGTATATTAAGTGCCATATGGTAACACAGGAAGAACATTTTTGAAGTGAAAACTGGCTCACTCCCATACATCTCACGCTCCTAGGTAGTAAACTGTTTCCGCGTGTAACAAAAGAGCTGAAATGAAATAGTGTTAGCAATGAAAGAGAGGAAACGATAGATTCTCCCCTCTTGCACTAGCGACCAAGTTACGGCCCTCTCTCTGTTTGCTCATATGTATTCTACAATGAGAAAATTAGACAGCAAAAAATTAAAGTTGACCATTAACAAAGCTGTACAAAATATAAAAGCAAAAAATTGTACATTCCAACAATTTATTGAACTTTAAAACATAACATGTATTCCTGTTGTTAGTTGACTTAAAGGGATTGTTTATACTATACTTTATAGCTTAATGTGCCAGCAAAGTGATGGAATATTTCATTTTTGGCTGTGCTCTTTATACTTGTTAAAAACACACATACACAATTTATTCTAACATTTGGTTATGATTTTTTCATATTAAGACATGCCCTGTGAGAAACTTTTTTTTGTTATAAAATATAGGTGTATCTACTGTAAGCAATCAAAATTATCATAATGAATTGAATTTAAATTTTTTAAAATTTGAAAGTCTCTAGCTTAATAGTTGTTGAAGATATAAAACTTTGAATCCACCATTGAGTACGAGAGCTCCTTGTTCTAATACTGAGTATTATACTCATTATACTGAGTATTACTGAATATTATACTGAGTATTACTGAATATTATACTGAGTAATATGATACTACTTGTGCTGTATCATATGAGATTAATGTGTTTAATAATTATGTGTTTATAATAGTTACATTTTTATAATGTAATAAGTACTTTATAATCATCTAAGTAATTACATAAACTGTTAGATAGCCATATTTAATTACTCTACTACACAAATAGTGTGTTTAGGTGATATCTTCGTTAGTTTGTTCCCCTGACCTCTAATTTCTTATAGGCACTTAAAATTATTTATTGTATCCCCATAAATGTTTTATCCTCAAATTAAGAATAATTTTCCTGAAACATTTTATCGAATTATAGTTTTTAATTTTTACCCCCCCCCCCCCAAACCCCTGTTAAAATCATCGAATTAATAAAAGTTGAAACAATGTTTTTATAATTTAGTGGTAAAATTAATATATACTGTCACCGGACATAAGGCTTGTCACATGACAAATGGCGCCAATCGTACAACTCTTCGTTATTTTGGTGACCCTAAAAAGGGCCGTGTGGCGAAAATGCTGTGATGGATGTTCCGCCCGAGCCAAGCTGAGATGTTTGGTGGCTGCGCCCGCTGTTCGTGGCGTACTGCAGTCCTCCTCTTCTTTCGCGGCGCTGGTACCGGAGAGCAGATGGAGTGGTGTGCCTCGCTGCCATCACAATCCACTTTTACGTAATTATTAATTATGCACTTTAAAGAAGAAAAAGAAAAAGAAGCTACACAACTCTGTATTACCATGGTTACCATAAGACCGAATTCTGTAGTTAGCTGTAATCAAATGACCATTATTATTACATAATCATAATATTGTTTTCTTTGTGCAGTAGGATAGCGATTACTTTTTAATATTTGTTGTTGTTGTTTTGTTGTAAAATGTGTGCATTCTTTATTAAATTAAAATGATACACAACACAACAGGTGCTCCCACATTTTACAAAATATGATGTATAACGTCCACCAGTTTGCTTTTTCCAAAATTTAATATCTGTGTTGACACTGCTAAAGTTAAGACAAAAGTGGAACGATAAGTGTCTTGGGTCTAAGATTTTCACACATGTAAAACAAAAGATTCTGACATTAGGTCCCATGAGAATTTCTCTGACTGATGGAAGATTACTGTTATTTTCTTTTTTCTTTTCTTAATACAGTATTACATCCCCGAGTTTAGCAGAACAAATGTGTTTGGTTTTATAATGTTTATAATGTGACAGTTTCTTTGTTTCTGTTTCTCAGTCTCTTACATATTATATAGATCAGAACCGTGGACACAGGCCTGGCTCCAGGCAGGGGTGAAACCGTGCTACCACCCAGGGCAGCAGATTCCGGGATGTTAAGTTTTGAAATTGAGGGAAAAAATAAAATTATCCACTTAATTTCATCACAATATGTAAGGTCAGTAAGAATTACTTTATGTATAAAGTCAGCGGAGTTTAACGAAGAGTCGAAAACTCGTGAACGAGAGAATGTAAACCTGACTTTCTCGAAGCTCAAACTTATTAAAACTTATCTCAGATCGAGTATGTCCGACTATACTCTAGTAGTCGAGTGGTCTGGCAACTATATCTACAGAACATCAGTCAGCTGAATCACTTGATAACTACGGAGTCATAAAGGAGTTTGCCAGTGCAAACGCTAGACGAGTATTTTTTAACGAAGGTATATGATACATTACTTTTGTTATATTTCAATCATAATGAATTTTAGTTAATATTTTAATTTTAAGTTATCTCATAGGCATACACTTTTATTGTCTCACGATTCCTTGTATTGTCTCTACAATTTTTATTGTAGCCGTTCAGTGCATCGTAAATGCGAAAAAGTTCTAATTATTTGATAAACACAACGGTGCAAACATTCCTAGTCGTCATTCGAAGATAATCACCGTATCTTTAGAGTAGGTCTAGTGTGCGTGAATGTGTTCAGAGTTAAAATAGGGAGGGGGCGGCACTCAAAAATACTGCACAGGGCAGCAGAAGCGCTGGGCCCGGCCCTGCGTAGACAGTAAGAAAGAAAGACAGATATTGGATTGAGATGCTGGAAATATGGATCTGGAGATTGAAGGAATAAGGTGGGTATATAAAAAACAAACACATTTGTGCTGAAAAAAAGGTGCTGAAAAGAATCAAGGAGGGTAGAACATTTTAGAGAATTATAAAGGGAAACATGCTCATTTTTGCATATACCGTAAAAATAATCTATGACATAAACTTGATTGTAATTAAATCAGTAATTTATAGACCAAAAGTCTAAACCATGTTCAAAGAAAACATTGTTAAGCCTACCATTAGTAAAATACCTATGCATTTGAAATAAAATGATAATAATTTAACAAAATATACTTACAGAAGTGTTTATTATTTGAACACACACACACACATATTTATAGACGTTAATACATTTAGAATCTCTGAAGATTCTGAATCTTTCAGTGAAATGATTAATCAAAATAATATTAATAACTTGCAGAAGAATAATATTAATCAAGAACAATACAAGAAACTCATGGAGTTTATTTATATAGATATAATATACAGATACTAATTTTTTTAAACAGATTTTGTCATTCAATGTTTATGGTCACTTTATTTCACTGTTTTAATATCAATCTAACAGACAGCTGATAGGTAAATAACAATTTAAAATAACCTTTCTTCTTGACGTTACGTCTCTGATGATGCTGCATCATAACTTAGGCAAAATATTTTCAGATTTTGAAAGTAGAAAGACCAATTTTTAATTCTGTTCACAACAGATATGTATGTAGATCATTAGGAAACTCATTTTTCTATTTTATAGTGTGCTATGTACATGTGTTGTGCATGTGTTTTAAATAATAATGTACATAATTATCAGTTAAACAAAATGTTTATCATTTACAGAGTATGACTTCAAACAGAGTGTAGATGTAACGCACATGTATGTGTGTGTGTGTGTGTGTGTGTCAAGTACACAGTAAGTAATTCATGTGACTTTGAAGTTACAATTCAGTTGCAACTCTGTGATTTGTGGAATAAGTGCTTTAAATATACGTACATCTTCCTTATCAAAACCATATTTTATTTTAGTACAAAGTGTGTTTATTTGCTGGCATCATCTAGTGGTTGCTAAACTTTGCAGCTCCATGTTTTAATTAGTGAGGATCTGAGCAGTAAGATTTTATATAGTATAAAATGAAAAATTAAATTGTTATATTTAAAATTAATATAATAGTAATTTAACGATTAAAAAAGACATTAAAAACTTAAATTTTATTTTAATATTTATTTTGATACTTAACACTAATACCATAATATATTTATTTGAATATTTATTTATTTTTTGATATTTATTTTAATACCATTTTAATATTTAAAACTGTATATATAATAAAAAATTTTAAATCTTATAAAGGTTCAAGTAGTGTATACACGAACATTACATAAGTCTCATATTTATATATTTTTACTTTATGTCCGTTTTATTAAATGTTTTGTCTGGACAATATAATTTAAGCTTGAAACAATTTATGTTTTGAGGCTGTTTTCAAAAACTATCTATAGAAATCCTACCTATTCTATGAATACATAGGTTCTGATGCACATATCCCAAACACATTATGGGACTTTATGACTAGAATAAAAAAATTTCTATATTTGCAAAGAAATTATAAGTATTTGTGTCATAAGTTTGATATAACTTCAAGAAACTGTAGAAGTTTTACAATTTAGCAGCATATGTATGGTACAAACCCCAGCCACCATACAATGGTTTTAGATATAATTTCATTTAACTTTTAAAACATTTTTTCTACACTTTTTTCTCCTGTGCCAGTCTCTTTGTGCCCCTTATATTTGTCTTTTTGTCTTTGCTGAAAAATCATCTTCCGAGTATTTTAGGTGTTTTATTAATGTGGTGTGTGTGTGTGTGTGTGTGTGTGTGTGTGTGTGTGAGAGAGAGAGAGAGAGAGAGAGAGAGAGAGAGAGAGTGAAAGTGAGAGCACAATGTTCACACAAGTCACAGCTCTTCACTACCCATTCAAATTTATTTATGCTGATAGTGTTCATCCCTTCTCTTTTCTTAATTTTTTCTTCCCGAATTAAATTTATTTAATAGTTTGTCTATCCCATTCCCCTTTGTATGCCAGCTGATTCCATTATTTTCCTCCTGTAAATTCAAGTGTAGATTTTTCTTTTCCAAATCTTTACTAAATTCCACAGTTAACACACAGTCTACAGTGGAGAGTGTGTGTATCTGTCTCTTGTGTAATGCCCCTGACTTTTCTCAGAAGTAATTTTTTCATTTTCACCACAAGTAATTTCCTTTTTTTGTTCTGCATCCACAACTTTCAACCAGAAAATAATGTAGACCTGTAAAATGGCATAAATAGTTCTATCTTTATTTTTCACGTAAGTTCCATAAACTTAAAGATTTTTCACATATTTTAACTTAAACAGAACTAATTATACTTTCTTTTAATTGGGTTATGAAAGTTTATACAAAAGTAAATTAATTTTTAAATTTACGGATTTCACTTATACTCAGAAGTACTATTAATTATTAGTTAATACTTTCAATTCACTCAGTAACTAACTGCAGTGTGAATTAGAGAATTCTAGTGACTTTCTTTCTGTAAAGTCTAGGAAACAGGTGGAAGGAACATACAATGATATGCACTGGGGTCTTTTATCGAAGGCTTTCAAGGAGATGATGATGCAAATATGCAGATGTTTGGTGTTTTATTCTGGAGTACTAGAATGACTAACTAAGTCTTGTCTAGGACGCACACACACACACACACACACATATGGCCTGTGGGGGAGGTCTGGTTGAATCAGCTTCATACAAATCAAAAAACAAGTTAAGACAAATCAACAATTATGTCTTTAAAGTGGCTGAAAAATGTGTGATATCTGCCTGAAATTAATCCTATTAAAGTACACAGTAATAACACAATAAAAGTACGCATTATTGAAACATTGTTCAGAAGATTCTCCCATTGATTTTCCTCTGAATTGATTTTCCCATATTTTATATCTCAAATGTATACACACATGCTATGTAATAAACCTAATTGTATATTTAAAAAAAGAGTTACTAGCTGACAAATATAATTTAAGAGCCTAAAAATTAAGAGATTAACTAAATTCAACTTTTTAAACCCTCTGGTGGGGGGTTCGCTTCCGTTCATCCCCCCCCCTGTTAATATGCTCCTGTTCTAGTTCATATACCAGAGTTTACAATTCAATTTGTGTTAGATTCTCTGAGTTAGGCCGATGTTTCAGCCATATTTCTTCACCAAAATGTTTCAGTTACATATGTGGTAGTCCCTTTTTACAGTAGCTGCCGTGACCTTGTCAGTGAGGGAATGGGGAACCTGCTGACTTTAGCTAGCTACTTTCACTAACAAGGTCAAGACATTGGCTTCATTGTCATTGTCAAGGTTAAGACAGCTACTGAATAAGAATTCCCTCAGACATATCCAAAAAGTCTGGCTGCTATAGTTGCTGTCTGCTATAAGTGTATTAATGTGAAAAGTTTAATCTAACAACAGAAGTCAATACAATCAAATTACTTTTAATTGATTAATTGGAGCTTATCTAAATCCCTGTTTAACAAGACTTTAAATATAGAATACTAAATGTGATATACTCTACTCACAGATTTAGTACATTAATAAGTACTTCTCACAGTGATAAAAAATTATGAAAGACAGTAGGTAAAAAATTATCTTATAAAAAACATTGAGTGTTATATGGTAATGTGTGTGTGTGTGTGTGTGTGTGTGTGTGTGTGTGTGTGTGTGTGTGTGTGTTTGCAGCATGAAATCATTCAGGAAGAGAATGATACCAAGAAATATACTTGACTTTTATTATGCCTATTATTGTCTTTATAAGAATTAATCATTTTTGTATATATGTGGCGTCCGCGCACATCCACACACACGTGTGTGTGTGTGTGTGTGTGTGTGTGTGTGTGTGTGTGTGTGTGTGTGAACAGTTCTATATTTCTACACCTCTTCAGCACCTGTTCAAATATGTCTGTTGTGATAGTGTCCATCTTCTTGCCCACTTCATGTTTTTATAAACTAAACACAATAACAACAGACATTTTTGTTCTGATAAAATTGAAGTCCAAGAACATAAAATTGTAATAATAAAGTACTTATAGTTACACTGAAAATTATACTCAAAAACTGTTTTGTGTATAACATGAACTTCTGTTAATGTTTCATAAGAGTTTCATGGCCCTCACTTGTGACAGTGGTATACACCACTGAAAACAAGGGGGAGGGGACTTTATTTGACTTCTCAAATGTCTGTCACTATACACTTAAAGTAATATGTGACTAATATTATTTTGTAAAGTATGTGGTTTTAAAATAGATAGAGTGTCAGTCAAGGATGTGTCCAACACTAACATTACTTCCAACAGTAAGAATACAATGGAGAAAAAAGCATGTATTAGTAGGCGAATTTTTGGAAAGTTAAAAGATCAGGAATTTATTTATGACATATGTTTAAAATAAACGTAACCACACACAATATTTAGTCTGAAGCCTATTACAAAGTTGGATTTGCACATAACCAGAAGGGAAGAAATAAAGTTACGACAAAAAGTTTTAAGAATAGGCATCATGTTCCAGTACTAAGGCATATATTGATTGCAGATTGGTAAGTTGAATGAGTTCTGTTTTTAACTGAGAAGCATGGTAAGCTGTGATAATTGTGGAGTAATGCTTGACAAAAATAGAATTTAATGTTTCACATTTAATATTTAAACAATACAAAGAGTAAAAAAAAAAAAATAAATAAAAATAGAATTGGCTTGGCACAAGAAGAATTTAGTTTAATACTTAGAATTTTGAAAGAAGTGTACTTTGATGAAAACATCAAATTCAGAAATGAAGTCTATGATTGAGAACAAGACAAACTTTAAAATATAACAAACATTTATAAACATTTTAATTACTTATTTTTTGCGTACCGTATCACTTATTATATGATATATAATTACCTTAATATCCACTTTAGCGATACACAGTTTCGTCACTGATGACGCGTTTCGGGACTAAGTCCCATCCTCAGATACATAATTAATAAATTAAAATATTAAAATCACGACCATGATACTGGTCAAGTCAAAATAAATAAAATAAATTATAAATCGCATGTAATAAGTTTTGCTAACCACGGCTGGAGCTCCCGCATGCGTTCACCCGCAACCGCGATCGTCACGCGACTGGTCAAAGATTAAGACAAACTGATTGCAGTGTCGAACAGGTAATTTGACGCAAAATTTACCTGGTCATTTAATAAACTGTTTTTGGTGTTACTATCTTTTAAAGCTTTATAAATTTCAAATTCCTCCAGACTATCCATCCGTCTACCCTTTTTACAAATATGCAACGCTGTTAAATTTTCTTCGAAGTTCGTATATTTATGTCCGCTTGATATTAAATGTTGTGCAAAGTTGGACTTATTATTACTTGGCTTAGGAATATGTTCTAGAAATCTTTTATAAAAACATCTGCCAGATTGACCGATATAGAACGCATCACAATCATCACATTTTATTTTATATACGCCACATTGCTTTTTTAATGGTAATTTGTTTTTGTTTTTGAAATAATTTCCTAAATTATTATTTGTTTTAAATGATAAAATATAGTTATTATCTTTAAGAACGGGTCTTAAAATATTTGGCATAATACCTGTGAAATTAGCCGAAAGATATTTATAATTTTTGTTACTTGCTTTTATAGAGTTTGAATTTTTATTTTCTAAACGTTTCCTATGCCTATTTATTATTTTGTCAACTATTGTAGATTTATACCCGTTATTTATTGCTATTTGTTTGATAGTGCTAACCTCATTTAAGTAGTCCTCCTTTTCGAGGGGAACATTTAAAAGTCTGTTGACAAGACTGTTAAACACTGCCACTTTTTGTGTAACGGGATGATATGAATCATAGTGTATTACTGTGTCAGTACTAGTGTGTTTTCTAAAGATTTTGTATTTTAAATTATTCCCGTTGTGTAATACAGTGAGGTCTAAAAAATTGATACTTTTGTTGTTTTCGATCTCCATAGTAAATTTTAATTTGTTATGAATTTTGTTTAGGTAATTTTTAAATAATTCTATTTGTCTGGCATTCCCGTTAAAAATAATAAAGGTATCATCTACATATCTGGAGTAATGGATGATTTTACTGGCGAAATAATTATCTTTTAAAATTTTTGTATTTTCTAAATGGTTTAGATATAGGTCCGCCAGGATGCCAGAAAGTGGAGATCCCATGGCAAGTCCTTCATCCTGTTTATAATATGCATTTTCAAATGAAAAATAGTTTTGATGAAGAATGGTTTTTAGTATCATCATCAGTTGGTTAACTTTCTGTATTTCTAAAGAACCTTTATTCATTAAATTATGCCTGAGTAAAGTTAAAGTTTCATCAATAGGCACATTAGTGTATAAATCTACTATGTCGAATGATACTAGTTTGTAGTTTGGTTGAATTGTAACGTGGTTTATATTTTTGATAAAATCCTTATAGCTTTTAACACTCCGATTATTTTCTAAGTTGGTGTGCTCTCTGATGATTTTTACTAAGGTTTTAGCTATTTTATAACCGGGGGCAGTTGTAAAATTAACTAATGGTCTAATTGGAGTGTTCTGTTTATGTACTTTCGGAAGACCCCTTAAACAAGGCGCACTAGCATTTATTGGTTTTAGTGAGGATTGTGTGCGTTTATCAAATAGTTGCGTGCATTTATTTATTGTTTTATTCAGTTCTAAAGTGTACTTCTTAGTGGGGTCGGATGTCAACTTAGTAATATTGTTGTCATTTATAAAGTTGTGTACTTTTTGTGTGTATTCGTCAAGTTTCAGCATGGCTATAGAATTTCCCTTATCTACCTTGGTTATGTAAATATTATTATTAGAAAGTTTTTTATTTAGTTGTATAGCTATGCGTTGTTCATGTTGTGCTTTAGTGTAATTAACTTTATTTTGTATAAGCTTATTGTTCTTGTTTTTAATGATTTTATTAAACTTATTATTTACTAATACTCTTATTTCATTTTGTTTACCTGGGTCAGGAATGTTTTTTATCACTGACTCGGCTTCAATTATTTCTTTAATTAAGTTATGTTTATTTTTAAGGTTGGGGGGAAAATTGTAATTTAGACCTTTGCTGATAAGTTTTGTCTCTGCGTCAGTTAAAGTGACGTCAGTTGTATTTATTACTCTAGGGTAGAAAATGTGCGTGCGTTCCATGTTATCTTTATATTTACTATTACTTAACTGGCTGATTTTAATTGCCTGTTTATGTTTGTGAAGTCTAATCTTATTTGTAACGTATTTGTTAATTTGCTCTATGATACTATCGATCAAAGCAGGATGTACCATGTTATATAATTCCAATTGAGATTTATACATAGCCAAATTCAATGATATTTTTTTGCTATATAGAAATTTAATCTCTTCTTTGATCCTAAACGTGCTAGCATATTGTTCGGTTTTTCTGGCTAGTTTGGAGGAATTATTAATCTTAATTTTAGCATAATTTGGGATTAAATTTTGTCGTAAACATGTTTTATTAAATTTTATATGTAAATTGGTTTTGAATAATTTAAGTTTAAGATTTTGATATTTATACGCGATACTTGCCTTGTATGGCTCCATGTTAATTACTTATTTTTTGCGTACCGTATCACTTATTATATGATATATAATTACCTTAATATCCACTTTAGCGATACACAGTTTCGTCACTGATGACGCGTTTCGGGACTAAGTCCCATCCTCAGATACATAATTAATAAATTAAAATATTAAAATCACGACCATGATACTGGTCAAGTCAAAATAAATAAAATAAATTATAAATCGCATGTAATAAGTTTTGCTAACCACGGCTGGAGCTCCCGCATGCGTTCACCCGCAACCGCGATTGTCACGCGACTGGTCAAAGATTAAGACAAACTGATTGCAGTGTCGAACAGGTAATTTGACGCAAAATTTACCTGGTCATTTAATAAACTGTTTTTGGTGTTACTATCTTTTAAAGCTTTATAAATTTCAAATTCCTCCAGACTATCCATCCGTCTACCCTTTTTACAAATATGCAACGCTGTTAAATTTTCTTCGAAGTTCGTATATTTATGTCCGCTTGATATTAAATGTTGTGCAAAGTTGGACTTATTATTACTTGGCTTAGGAATATGTTCTAGAAATCTTTTATAAAAACATCTGCCAGATTGACCGATATAGAACGCATCACAATCATCACATTTTATTTTATATACGCCACATTGCTTTTTTAATGGTAATTTGTTTTTGTTTTTGAAATAATTTCCTAAATTATTATTTGTTTTAAATGATAAAATATAGTTATTATCTTTAAGAACGGGTCTTAAAATATTTGGCATAATACCTGTGAAATTAGCCGAAAGATATTTATAATTTTTGTTACTTGCTTTTATAGAGTTTGAATTTTTATTTTCTAAACGTTTCCTATGCCTATTTATTATTTTGTCAACTATTGTAGATTTATACCCGTTATTTATTGCTATTTGTTTGATAGTGCTAACCTCATTTAAGTAGTCCTCCTTTTCGAGGGGAACATTTAAAAGTCTGTTGACAAGACTGTTAAACACTGCCACTTTTTGTGTAACGGGATGATATGAATCATAGTGTATTACTGTGTCAGTACTAGTGTGTTTTCTAAAGATTTTGTATTTTAAATTATTCCCGTTGTGTAATACAGTGAGGTCTAAAAAATTGATACTTTTGTTGTTTTCGATCTCCATAGTAAATTTTAATTTGTTATGAATTTTGTTTAGGTAATTTTTAAATAATTCTATTTGTCTGGCATTCCCGTTAAAAATAATAAAGGTATCATCTACATATCTGGAGTAATGGATGATTTTACTGGCGAAATAATTATCTTTTAAAATTTTTGTATTTTCTAAATGGTTTAGATATAGGTCCGCCAGGATGCCAGAAAGTGGAGATCCCATGGCAAGTCCTTCATCCTGTTTATAATATGCATTTTCAAATGAAAAATAGTTTTGATGAAGAATGGTTTTTAGTATCATCATCAGTTGGTTAACTTTCTGTATTTCTAAAGAACCTTTATTCATTAAATTATGCCTGAGTAAAGTTAAAGTTTCATCAATAGGCACATTAGTGTATAAATCTACTATGTCGAATGATACTAGTTTGTAGTTTGGTTGAATTGTAACGTGGTTTATATTTTTGATAAAATCCTTATAGCTTTTAACACTCCGATTATTTTCTAAGTTGGTGTGCTCTCTGATGATTTTTACTAAGGTTTTAGCTATTTTATAACCGGGGGCAGTTGTAAAATTAACTAATGGTCTAATTGGAGTGTTCTGTTTATGTACTTTCGGAAGACCCCTTAAACAAGGCGCACTAGCATTTATTGGTTTTAGTGAGGATTGTGTGCGTTTATCAAATAGTTGCGTGCATTTATTTATTGTTTTATTCAGTTCTAAAGTGTACTTCTTAGTGGGGTCGGATGTCAACTTAGTAATATTGTTGTCATTTATAAAGTTGTGTACTTTTTGTGTGTATTCGTCAAGTTTCAGCATGGCTATAGAATTTCCCTTATCTACCTTGGTTATGTAAATATTATTATTAGAAAGTTTTTTATTTAGTTGTATAGCTATGCGTTGTTCATGTTGTGCTTTAGTGTAATTAACTTTATTTTGTATAAGCTTATTGTTCTTGTTTTTAATGATTTTATTAAACTTATTATTTACTAATACTCTTATTTCATTTTGTTTACCTGGGTCAGGAATGTTTTTTATCACTGACTCGGCTTCAATTATTTCTTTAATTAAGTTATGTTTATTTTTAAGGTTGGGGGGAAAATTGTAATTTAGACCTTTGCTGATAAGTTTTGTCTCTGCGTCAGTTAAAGTGACGTCAGTTGTATTTATTACTCTAGGGTAGAAAATGTGCGTGCGTTCCATGTTATCTTTATATTTACTATTACTTAACTGGCTGATTTTAATTGCCTGTTTATGTTTGTGAAGTCTAATCTTATTTGTAACGTATTTGTTAATTTGCTCTATGATACTATCGATCAAAGCAGGATGTACCATGTTATATAATTCCAATTGAGATTTATACATAGCCAAATTCAATGATATTTTTTTGCTATATAGAAATTTAATCTCTTCTTTGATCCTAAACGTGCTAGCATATTGTTCGGTTTTTCTGGCTAGTTTGGAGGAATTATTAATCTTAATTTTAGCATAATTTGGGATTAAATTTTGTCGTAAACATGTTTTATTAAATTTTATATGTAAATTGGTTTTGAATAATTTAAGTTTAAGATTTTGATATTTATACGCGATACTTGCCTTGTATGGCTCCATGTTAATTACTTATTTTTTGCGTACCGTATCACTTATTATATGATATATAGTTACCTTAATATCCACTTTAGCGATACACAGTTTCGTCACTGATGACGCGTTTCGGGACTAAGTCCCATCCTCAGATACATAATTAATAAATTAAAATATTAAAATCACGACCATGATACTGGTCAAGTCAAAATAAATAAAATAAATTATAAATCGCATGTAATAAGTTTTGCTAACCACGGCTGGAGCTCCCGCATGCGTTCACCCGCAACCGCGATTGTCACGCGACTGGTCAAAGATTAAGACAAACTGATTGCAGTGTCGAACAGGTAATTTGACGCAAAATTTACCTGGTCATTTAATAAACTGTTTTTGGTGTTACTATCTTTTAAAGCTTTATAAATTTCAAATTCCTCCAGACTATCTATCCGTCTACCCTTTTTACAAATATGCAACGCTGTTAAATTTTCTTCGAAGTTCGTATATTTATGTCCGCTTGATATTAAATGTTGTGCAAAGTTGGACTTATTATTACTTGGCTTAGGAATATGTTCTAGAAATCTTTTATAAAAACATCTGCCAGATTGACCGATATAGAACGCATCACAATCATCACATTTTATTTTATATACGCCACATTGCTTTTTTAATGGTAATTTGTTTTTGTTTTTGAAATAATTTCCTAAATTATTATTTGTTTTAAATGATAAAATATAGTTATTATCTTTAAGAACGGGTCTTAAAATATTTGGCATAATACCTGTGAAATTAGCCGAAAGATATTTATAATTTTTGTTACTTGCTTTTATAGAGTTTGAATTTTTATTTTCTAAACGTTTCCTATGCCTATTTATTATTTTGTCAACTATTGTAGATTTATACCCGTTATTTATTGCTATTTGTTTGATAGTGCTAACCTCATTTAAGTAGTCCTCCTTTTCGAGGGGAACATTTAAAAGTCTGTTGACAAGACTGTTAAACACTGCCACTTTTTGTGTAACGGGATGATATGAATCATAGTGTATTACTGTGTCAGTACTAGTGTGTTTTCTAAAGATTTTGTATTTTAAATTATTCCCGTTGTGTAATACAGTGAGGTCTAAAAAATTGATACTTTTGTTGTTTTCGATCTCCATAGTAAATTTTAATTTGTTATGAATTTTGTTTAGGTAATTTTTAAATAATTCTATTTGTCTGGCATTCCCGTTAAAAATAATAAAGGTATCATCTACATATCTGGAGTAATGGATGATTTTACTGGCGAAATAATTATCTTTTAAAATTTTTGTATTTTCTAAATGGTTTAGATATAGGTCCGCCAGGATGCCAGAAAGTGGAGATCCCATGGCAAGTCCTTCATCCTGTTTATAATATGCATTTTCAAATGAAAAATAGTTTTGATGAAGAATGGTTTTTAGTATCATCATCAGTTGGTTAACTTTCTGTATTTCTAAAGAACCTTTATTCATTAAATTATGCCTGAGTAAAGTTAAAGTTTCATCAATAGGCACATTAGTGTATAAATCTACTATGTCGAATGATACTAGTTTGTAGTTTGGTTGAATTGTAACGTGGTTTATATTTTTGATAAAATCCTTATAGCTTTTAACACTCCGATTATTTTCTAAGTTGGTGTGCTCTCTGATGATTTTTACTAAGGTTTTAGCTATTTTATAACCGGGGGCAGTTGTAAAATTAACTAATGGTCTAATTGGAGTGTTCTGTTTATGTACTTTCGGAAGACCCCTTAAACAAGGCGCACTAGCATTTATTGGTTTTA
Organism: Magicicada septendecula; assembly: GCA_034769895.1. Classification (NCBI taxonomy): domain Eukaryota; kingdom Metazoa; phylum Arthropoda; class Insecta; order Hemiptera; family Cicadidae; genus Magicicada; species Magicicada septendecula. Next base: position 231,430,292 of record CM068373.1, read on the forward strand.
GTGAGGATTGTGTGCGTTTATCAAATAGTTGCGTGCATTTATTTATTGTTTTATTCAGTTCTAAAGTGTACTTCTTAGTGGGGTCGGATGTCAACTTAGTAATATTGTTGTCATTTATAAAGTTGTGTACTTTTTGTGTGTATTCGTCAAGTTTCAGCATGGCTATAGAATTTCCCTTATCTACCTTGGTTATGTAAATATTATTATTAGAAAGTTTTTTATTTAGTTGTATAGCTATGCGTTGTTCATGTTGTGCTTTAGTGTAATTAACTTTATTTTGTATAAGCTTATTGTTCTTGTTTTTAATGATTTTATTAAACTTATTATTTACTAATACTCTTATTTCATTTTGTTTACCTGGGTCAGGAATGTTTTTTATCACTGACTCAGCTTCAATTATTTCTTTAATTAAGTTATGTTTATTTTTAAGGTTGGGGGGAAAATTGTAATTTAGACCTTTGCTGATAAGTTTTGTCTCTGCGTCAGTTAACAAAATTCATAACAAATTAAAATTTACTATGGAGATCGAAAACAACAAAAGTATCAATTTTTTAGACCTCACTGTATTACACAACGGGAATAATTTAAAATACAAAATCTTTAGAAAACACACTAGTACTGACACAGTAATACACTATGATTCATATCATCCCGTTACACAAAAAGTGGCAGTGTTTAACAGTCTTGTCAACAGACTTTTAAATGTTCCCCTCGAAAAGGAGGACTACTTAAATGAGGTTAGCACTATCAAACAAATAGCAATAAATAACGGGTATAAATCTACAATAGTTGACAAAATAATAAATAGGCATAGGAAACGTTTAGAAAATAAAAATTCAAACTCTATAAAAGCAAGTAACAAAAATTATAAATATCTTTCGGCTAATTTCACAGGTATTATGCCAAATATTTTAAGACCCGTTCTTAAAGATAATAACTATATTTTATCATTTAAAACAAATAATAATTTAGGAAATTATTTCAAAAACAAAAACAAATTACCATTAAAAAAGCAATGTGGCGTATATAAAATAAAATGTGATGATTGTGATGCGTTCTATATCGGTCAATCTGGCAGATGTTTTTATAAAAGATTTCTAGAACATATTCCTAAGCCAAGTAATAATAAGTCCAACTTTGCACAACATTTAATATCAAGCGGACATAAATATACGAACTTCGAAGAAAATTTAACAGCGTTGCATATTTGTAAAAAGGGTAGACGGATGGATAGTCTGGAGGAATTTGAAATTTATAAAGCTTTAAAAGATAGTAACACCAAAAACAGTTTATTAAATGACCAGGTAAATTTTGCGTCAAATTACCTGTTCGACACTGCAATCAGTTTGTCTTAATCTTTGACCAGTCGCGTGACAATCGCGGTTGCGGGTGAACGCATGCGGGAGCTCCAGCCGTGGTTAGCAAAACTTATTACATGCGATTTATAATTTATTTTATTTATTTTGACTTGACCAGTATCATGGTCGTGATTTTAATATTTTAATTTATTAATTATGTATCTGAGGATGGGACTTAGTCCCGAAACGCGTCATCAGTGACGAAACTGTGTATCGCTAAAGTGGATATTAAGGTAATTATATATCATTTATAAACAAACACCTATGATTTATATGCAAAGTGTTCTGTCCCATAGAGATCTTGGAACTAATTGGTGTGGGAAACACAGAGAGAGATTGCTTTAAAAAAAAGGAAATGAAAATGGGTAGACCCTGCATAGATATCTATATCGTCAGGGAAGAGAAGAGCTGATAGGTATAGGACCATATGAAAGAGAAGCCGTTTATAGGGAAATAATGTATTGTGAGACAAGACCAGAGTTTAACTGGATGTCGGAAATTTGAAGGACGGAAACAAGTGAGAAAGACTGGTGCAAGAGTTTGTATCGAACAAGAGCATGCAGGAGTTATGACTTTATTTTAAAGAAACACTGTAAAGTATTCTTTTCCCACCATTTAGGAGCTGTATAATAATACATTTTTAAATTACAGTTTATAAGTGCTGGCTATTTTAAGTATGAGTAGTATTATGACATATGCTTACAGTTCATTTCTAATGCTTCAGATTCTAATCAAGAAACACTTAAACAAAAAACAGGTAGTTTTGATGTTAAATACATAGTACATGAAGGTATTTATTAATATAAGGTGTTACAATAATTGTAATTTTAAAAAAAATCTTGAAACATTACTGTTGTTCATAGCTAAAAACATGTTTGCAGTCTTGGATTTCGTTGTCCATGACGTGTCCGTTACTTAACTAAATATAACTATTACATTAATGATTCGGAACACAAAGTTTTTTATAAAAAATATTTATGTTTACAGTCTAACCAATTTGAATTAATACAAGGTTAGAAAATTAGTACTTTTACTTTATTCAATAAATTATTAATATCCCACATGTCAGAATGTCATGTCTAGTCATAATTTTACTTTATTAATGCGGAATTGAAGTTATAGAATCATCATCCTGTATAGTAAATAAGTTGCCTTTTTAAGATTCTGTTCTAAATAATAGCATTAATAAAATATGTAAAATTTCTCAAGACAGAACACAAAACTGTTAAGAATTTTTCTAAAATATTGTCTTTAAAACAATACTATTGTGCAAGTAAAATGTATGTATGTTTTGTTTCAAGTTTGCAGTCCCATTTGTATGATGACACAAATTAGAACACCTCTAAACATTTCAGTATAATTTATGATTGGTACTCAGGTCAAAATTTAAGTTAGATGTTTTGCTAACTGGAAGGCAACTGACTAACTACAATTAATCATTTAGTAACCATAAGGAGACATTCTCTAATAGCTCTAAAGAACCACAGGGAGACATTCTGCAATTAAACCCTATATGAAATAATATAATACTATGATGCACAAAAAGAGAAATTATCTTGATTAAAATATTCAGTTTATATAATTTCACGAATTTTAAAAAAGAGGTGTTTAATTAAGGTTTTTTGATTTATTCAACTAATGTAAACATTTTATTTCTTAAATTTAATCTCATGGTCAGTAGAACTGGTTTTGTTCAGTATAAGAGAGCAACCTATACTTCAGCAAAAACAGCAAGCAGATATCCTATTTTCACTGTAGTTATTCAGATAATATTGTTTGATTCTATGCAATGATTTTATTTCCTAAATTCTTGTATTTCATTAAATGAGCTATTTATCTCATTCGATGAGGCTAAAAGTGTGCTTATTCTGAAGGTTGTAGATGTAGTCTACATTGAACACTGAATACTGCTGAAAATGAGAAAAGAGGAGTTAAATAACGTAAGAATTAAACATTTAATTGAAAAAGTGTTACCACATTATGTTGAGCTTAGAAAAAATAAATGTAAATTTATGCGAGACAGTTTGATGGCCTTGGGTTTGTGACTATATGAGTTATCAACATTGATAAACATTGATAATAGGAACATGTGAGAAATATCTAGAAATTCACGTGTTATAATGTGACTGTATTTGCTACTACATGCATGATCTTGAGGTGTTTTTATATTCAGATTGCCTAATTTAATAGGGAATAATAGAAGCAATCTAAAAATTTAATGTGTTTTCATATAATAGAATAATTTATATTTTGCATGGTTTTTGTAATGGTAACTGTAATAATTTCAAAATATATTTTTAATAAACTGAATATGTTTTCTCTTTGTTTTCTTCACTTCTTTCTGTTCTCGCCACTATTAATGAAGTCAGAGAAGAATACCTGGATTTTGTTGTCCATGACGTGTCCATTGATTAACTAATTATAAGTATAACACTGCTGACTCAGAACACTAAGTTTTTATTGGTAAAAATGTAAAATTTTATCCTTGTAGCCTGAACCAGTTTTCATTTATTATAAGCTTTGTCAGAGGCTTAAATTATTATAAACTTAAAATTAAAGTTAAAAAATAGGTGTTTGGTACTCTCCTCCAGAGACAGGTTTCTTCCACCCCTTCTCAGTAGATGGGAAATGACAAAAATAAACAAACCCTGTAGTTAATAGATCTTTTAATTTTAAGAAAAAAAAGTTGGCACTAATTTTTTCAGGTTTTTGAGTTACTGCAAATTAAAAATTATGATTTTCTCTCCATTGAATTGTTACCTCATGACAGTTTTTATTACATAAATTTTGGAATTTCTTCTGTAATTACTATTTCATAAAAAATTGTATAAATTTCTATAATGTATCATTAATCTGCATTATCTTCAACGTGCACAAATTTTTTATGATTTTTAAGCAGTTTGTTTTGATACTATTAGACTTTAAATGTTTGCTCAATTTAATAATTCCATCAGAGAGAAAAATATATTATTAAATAACTCAACAAGTATTAAATTTAGCAAAATGAAGGTAGAGATACAAAATAAAGGCTATTTTATGGTACACAATTTGTTTATAATTTCATTTCTGTAGCAATGACACTTCAAGAGATGTAACTGTTTTTAAATGGCACATCTTTAGGTGGCACTTCAACATTCTTACCCCTAAAAAACAATTTTTGACTTTGAGTAACTCGAAAACCATACATTCAATAAAAATAATGTTCATAAATTAGATTAAAGGTTTTTAAATTGTTTTCAAATGGTTTCTAATATACTTTTGTCCTTAGTAAAAGTAACAAAGTTATGGTCAAATAACGGTGTGTGTTCTTCATATTTTTTTTGGGAAAATTGGTAAATTTTCGGCTATAACTTGCTGCTAAATAAATATTAAGAAAAATTCTTAACAGGTATCATTAGTCTATGTTATTTTGACAATACTTAAATTTTTAAACATTTTTTCAACTATCTTTTTTTTAATATTTTACTTTGAATTTCGGTTAATTTAGTAATGTCACTGAATAATTTTTAACTTTCATTGTATAACCAGAAAAATACTGAATTTAGCAAAGAAAGGTGCACATACTAAATAAGGCTTATTAACAAATAAGCTTCTTTTTTATTTTTGTAGGATGAATACTTTTCAAGATATGATTGTTTAAAGGTGGTGGTAAACTTGACTGAATTTCTAACTGCACAGTGAGCACTGAATGAATTAAGGAAAGATGTTGTACCTAGGCCCTCTCATAATATAATAAGATTGTATATAACTGGACAATTTGGTAAATTATAAAGTTGACTTATAAACATAAAGGTGCAGTTTCATTTGAGTGTTTTTCACATGTGATTACTATATACAGTGAATGAATGCGACTGACGCAGTGGGAGAAGGGAAGTTCCAAGATCCAGTTGCCAGATTTAGTTTATATTTATCTGATTTTACAGTTTTAAAAACATTACTATGTTAACTTGTACTAATTACTTATTGTGATTACTCAAAACTATAACAATCCAGTGCAGCAATCAAAGTACATTAGATTGCTGCAGGCTGACTGGTCCCCAGCGCAGACATTGCAGCAGTCACATGCGATCTTTAGCATTCAACACACAAATGAAGCCACTTCTGATTAATTCAATTTGATGAATTGTTGTGCAATTTTCTGGATGCAATAATCACATTAACAATCACTCAAGTGAAACCTCGCCTTAAGACAATGTGTAACAGTAAATAAAGGCCCAATACCTTAATTATGGGATCTGAGGTTATTTTTAATGTTTTATTGTATAACTGTTAACTACAGAATGGTTAGGTCCATTGTCCCTCTGTAAAAAGGAACAACGCATGTTCGGTGAGAGTAGTACAATGCCAAGGTCACCGTTGGACGAGCAAAAGCCGGTAGAGGTAATGGCAGTGTATATGATGACTAACACACTAACACAAGCGCAAATTTGCATATTCCTCTTTCTCAGTTCAACACAGCACTCCAAAGGGTCAGCAGCGATGTATCTCTGTCTGGTCAGTTTTTCAACAAAAGTTTAAAATAACTATTATCTAAAATCAAAATGTGATAGTGGAGCGGTAGAGGGCTCAAGTTTTATTAATAGTAAAAACCTCAAATGTAGAATCAGTGCACAATGTGTTAAAACAAGAAATATGAGGCGAACACCGGCCATACTCCTGGAGAACAGCCAACACCAGCGAGGGATCAACTCTGTCCACGTTTAGAGAAGTTAAACCATTATCACCTTTTTCTTAATAATGAGCTCATTAACTGATACTAGCTAAATTTGATCAATGTATTTGCAATAGGGAGAATGAATGTGAGTACGAGTGAGTGAACGCATCGCCATGATTATATATGCAAAGGGCATTGGTTTGTGTATCTGTTAATATACGATTCATTACATAATTAGAGCTGCAGCCAAAAGTAAAAATTTATAAGAATAGTAACAAGATTCACTATGATGAAAATATTATGACTGAATAGGGTTTGGATAAAAATAGCCACCATTTTGTTTTTACAATTGTATGTGACGCCATTTTGGGGCATTACTCCATATATATGTTTATTTTGTTCCGACAATTAAAATCCAGTGATTACACTCAGTTAACTATCAGTGTTATTATTTCTATCACCCTTTTGAATCTGAATCTCGCCGAGAATGAACCCTGGCCCCTTAGAGAGAGATTTACAGTAGAAAGAAATCACGTGCTCCCACATACATGGAATTGGTAAGTACATGTGTTTACCATATAACAGTAAATTTTATATGTATATAAATATAAATATTTGTGTGTAAGAGTCTGTGAGTTAACAATTGACGCCCAGAACAAGGGACTTTATTATGGTAGTTAACAATTGGCCCCCGAACAACGGACTTTATATAAAGCTATTTTATATAAAATATAAGCCAGATTCAGAAACAAGGAAGGTGATAGAATGGTGCATAACCTAATACACGAGAGGTTATGTTGACAAAACGTATTAAGTAGTAATTGCGACAAGTGTAACTAAATAGTCATTTCAATATTCAAATTATCAAAATGGCAGAAAGTAATAACAGCATAGAAATAGATAATACAGCTACAGAGTCAATTTTATTAGACGGAATAAATGCCAACTCAACACCTAAAATAATTGAGAATAAGATATCATTGGAAGATTTATTTACATTAATTAGTGACAAATTTGAACAGCAGAATCTTAAATTTGATGACAAATTTAACCAGATGAATAGTACATTTAGACAGATTAGAACAGTATAGTTAGACAGTTTCGAGAACGAACTAAAGAAACAAAATAACTTGCGAAATGTAAAATTGAATCAATTAGAGGAGAAATTAGAAGAACTAAAAAATGGAATGCAAAAACGAAATTTTAATGTTGACAAGAGAATTAATGAGATAGAGTTAGAAAATAAGAGTAGAGAAATAGACAAATTAGATATAAACAAAGACAAGTAGTGGAAATTATGATAAAATAAATAAAAATATGGTAATAGGAGATAGTGTGGATGTTGGTAGTGATAGTGAGATTTTAATGAGAGTAGAGGTTAATGGTGAGGTGACAGTTGTAGATGAGAGTGAAAGTGGGGGTAAGGAGAGTTTAAATGAGTATAGTGAGCAGAGGGCAAATTTCCCCAGTGGTATAGTTGGAGTAAAGACTCCGAAATTATTATTTGAGGATGAAGGTTCCTCTAGAGTTTATGTGAGAGACGTGTGGTCTCCAAATGATCCCTTAGTTTTTTGTGTTTGTGTACCTGGTGAGGCCAGGGGGTGTTTTTATAAAATAGTAGTGCCCTATGCAAATATAGAGAGAGAGAATGTAGCATGGTGTGGTAGAGAGAGATGTTTGAAAAGAGAGAGATATTGTGAGAGAAAGCGGGAGGTAGAGATTTTTAAGATATGTTTATGAAGAGTTTATGGAAAGGTTAGGAGGAGAGATGATATATAATAAATATAATAAGAACTTACCTTGGAATAAAACTGAAGGAGTAGGAGATAAAGAGAATAATGACTTTACAAATTATCTAATTGTGACTGATTATACCAAACGTGACAGAACCATACCCGATCATGAGTTATATGAGTTTACGGAAAAGTATAAAAATTTGAATAGTTGGTATATGTATAATAATAAGATGAGATATCCAATATTAAACAATGTATATAGTTTTAAGATTCGACTATTATTTGACGATGGAGGTTAATTATTTTATTGTGTTATGAACATTTAATTATGTGGACAGTGTTTTTTAAGATGGACTGTTTATGACTGATTTATGGTAAACGATTAAATGATAATTTTGGATTGTATATTTGTGTATTTTTGTTGCTGTGTATTTTATGTATTTTTTTATGTAAACTATATACGGTAGAATTTTAAATAATTGATAAGAAATTTAAATGATATTATGAGATTCAGAGTCTAATGGTTAGTGAATGATTAAGCATATGATATATTTGGATATTGAGTTGTTTTAGGATTGTAAGGTAAGTGATGAATTTTCTAGTGGTATATTAAGGTGTAAAAGAGTTTGTAAAAGAGTGTAAATGTTGTAAAAGAGTTTGGGGATAGTGATAAATAAGGGCATTGGAGTTAGTTAAATAGAGTTAATGGGAGTTAGTGGAAATAAGAATGTTGAGATACAGATAATATATAAAGAGGTGTTAGATATTTTAGGGACACAGTGGTTAGTGATTATATATGTAGAGGTGAGTAATGTGAATGGTAATTATATTTGTTGATGGTGATATTTTGTAGTAAGGGTAGTGGTGTAGGGAGTCCGCAACGAAAGGTGTTGGGACAGGAAGGGACCGTATAGTGCCGGAAAGGGTTACCTGAAAGGGTCAGGAACCAATAAGGGAATGAGTTGGTTAGAGTTCGGGTACACACATACTAGTACAAAAAACGAGCGGTGCCAGAGGATTTAAATGGGATTAGTGAAGGGGTTATTATAGAGATATTGGTGTCATAATATGTTAATGGTTAGTAGCGGATGTTAGTAGTAAAAAAGAGGTGAGTAAGGTTAGGTTGACAAATGCTAAAATAAGAAATAGAAAATAGTGAATAATAGAGAGTCACCCAAACTAGTAAGGATAAAAGGGTTAGAAAAAGAAAATTCATGGTAGGAAGGTAATTGTAACTGAAAGGTAAATGATAAATTTGAAATTGTTATATAGAATCTGATATAAACGAATGTCAAATAATTAAAAGTTAATAGAGAATTGTTGATAGTAATGATGTGATAAAGTTTTGGTACAAGTCATGTAAATGTAAATTGTTTAATGTAAGATAAATGTAACAATGTTAATGTGTAATGTTCGATGTTCTATGATGTTTTTATTATGTTGATGGTACAATAGTGTGTGAGGTCAGGAGGTCGCTACAGGGGTAACGACGGTAACAAATGTTAAAAGATAGTAGACTTTGGATGTTAAAAGTATAAAGTTAGCAATGGTGTTGAACAAAATATAGTATGATATCATTTGCAAAAGATATGAAAGAATTATGAAGTTGACTAATAAAATTTGAATAATGAACTTGTCTGCCATAGTAGTTGTAGGTTGAATCTTCTAGAAATGAATAGGTGATGGTGTTTTGGGGAATATTAAAGAATTGTTTGTGTATTATATTATTTGTAGGAATATATATATTTTTCTCTTACAAGGAAGAGATTGAGTTTGGTGGTGGTAAAAGCAATCAGTCTATGTTGGATTCTTGTTGTTGTTGTGCTGAAAATTTTAATTGAACAAACCAGTGCCCGGACACAAACCAATGCATCTAAAGGGAAACATATCAGTTGTGGATATGGGAGTATATTAGACCACTATTGTAAATTTTTGTATTCGATGTTTCAGAGTTTTGTGGTGTTGTGACCGCGGTCCTGAGCTGGCCGGAGCATCAGAGCAGGAACGTTAAGTGCCTCATGGCCTTATGGTGTTGGGATCTCACCTGAGAAGTCCAGTAAGGTCAGAGGGTGCGATCAGCATCATTGGACCAAGGGTAAGTGATGATCAATTTTTGTATAGTAACATTACTGGGGGTTGTGGCGACATATCTAGGCTGATCCTTTTAAAACCGTATGAATGAGTCAATGAAAGTTTTTGTGTCTCGACACAAAATCTTTCATTGAGGGGGTTTGTAACAGTACATAAAGGCCCAATACCTTAATTATGGGATCTGAGGTTATTTTTAATGTTTTATTGTATAACTGTTAACTACAGAATGGTTAGGTTCATTGTCCCTCTGTAAAAAGGAACAATGCATATTCGGTGAGAGTAGTACAATGCCAAGGTCACCGTTGGACGAGCAAAAGCCGGTAGAGGTAATGACGGTGAATATGATGACGGACTATAAATAAGCATTGTGATTGGGTTATAAAGCTGTTTCGTCATAAACAAAAGACAATGACGCATGAACCACAACGTATGTAACGAGGCGTTGTCCCATCAAACAAAAGACGATGACGTCAAATGCACTAACACAAGCGCAAATTTGCATATTCCTCGTTCTCAGTTCAACACAGCACTCCAAAGGGTCAGCAGCGATGTATCGCTGTCTGGTCAGTTTTTCAACAAAAGTTTAAAATAACTATTATCTAAAATCAAAATGTGATAATGGAGCGGTAGAGGGCTCAAGTTTTATTAACAGTAAAAACCTCAAATGTAGAATCAGTGCACAATGTATTAATACGAGAAATATGAGGCGAACACCGGCCATACTCCTGGAGAACAGCCAACACCAGCGAGTGATCAACTCTGTCCACGTTTAGAGAAGTTAAACCATTATCACCTTTTTCTTAATAATGAGCTCATTAACTGATACTAGCTAAATTTGATCAATGTATTTGCAATAGGGAGAATGAATGTGAGTACGAGTGAGTGAACGCATCGCCATGATTATATATGCAAAGGGCATTGGTTTGTGTATTATCTGTTAATATACGATTCATTACATAATTAGAGCTGCAGCCAAAAGTAAAAATTTATAAGAATAGTAACAAGATTCACTATGATGAAAATATTATGACTGAATAGGGTTTGGATAAAAATAGCCACCATTTTGTTTTTACAATTGTATGTGACGCCATTTTGGGGCATTACTCCATATATATGTTTATTTTGTTCCGACAATTAAAATCCAGTGATTACACTCAGTTAACTATCAGTGTTATTATTTCTATCACCTTTTTGAATCTGAATCTCACCGAGAATGAACCCTGGCCCCTTAGAGAGAGATTTACAGTAGAAAGAAATCACGTGCTCCCACATACATGGAATTGGTAAGTACACGTGTTTACCATATAACAGTAAATTTTATATGTATATAAATATAAATATTTGTGTGTAAGAGTCCGTGAGTTAACAATTGACGCCCAGAACAAGGGACTTTATTATGGTAGTTAACAAATGCGTAATAGATGAGTTGTTAATAACAGTCCACTGGATGCCTGTATGTGTGCTCGAGAGAGATACTGTAAATTACTATAATACTTCTATAAGTATGTGTAACAGTGTGTTCAGGTTTGAAATTAATCTCAATTTACAAATATTGATCTTAGACCATGGGCTAATAGCTTCCCTCGTAAACATGTTTGTTCACCGGTCATTGTATTGATGTAGAAGCAGACTGAATTTTAATCATTACATCCGTATCTTATATACGAGGTTTGATCAATAAATACGCAGAGTTTTTTGTTTTTCTCAAAAACAAACTTTATTTATTCATCAATATTAATTTTGTCCCCTTCAAAGTAGTCCCTATCAGATATAATACACTTGTGCCAGCACTTTTTCCAATATTTGAAGCACTTCTGGAACACAATTTTCAATATGGCGTTTAACTCCTTCAGCAATTCTGTCTTTATCTCCTCAATGTTGGCAAAATGTCATCTTTTCATAGTTTTTTCATCTTCAAGAATAAGAAGAAGTTGCAGGGGGCCATGTCATAACAGAGGCTGAGCATCATAACGGTGTTTTTTTGGCCAAAAATTCATGAACAAGCAGTGAATTGTGAGCAGGTGCATTATCGTGGTGCAACTGCCATGAGTTGTTTTGTTTTGCCACAAATCTGGATGTTTTCTTCAGATTGTTTCACGCAAATGGCATAGAACTTCCAGGTAGTACTTCTTATTGACTGTATGACCTGGTGGCAAGAACTCATGGTACACTATACTGTAGAAATCAAAGAAAACAGTGAGCAGAACCTTCACACTTGATTGAACTTGACGAGCTTTTTTTGGTCTTGGCTCTTCAGGAAGCACCACTGGGACAATTGGACCTCAGTTTCGACGTCATATCCACACATCCATGTTTAACCACCAGTTATGACCCATTTGAGCAGTTTTAGATCGCCGATCAAGCAACTTCTGAGCAATGTCCATTTGGCACTGCTTTCGTCGAAATTCAACAATTTCGGGTCAAATTTTGCTGCCACACGTCTCATGTCCAAAACATCCAAAAAAATTGCTTGGCATGAGCCAAATGATATGGCAACACCATCAGCAACCTCTCTGATAGTGATTTGGCAATTGTCCATAATCATTTTCTTCACTTTTTTGACATTCTCATCGATTGTTTATTTGCTGGGGTGCACAGGGCATTTGTCATCTTCAGCGTCTTCACAGCCTTCTTGGAAATATTTGTACCACTTGTAATGCTTGTTTTATTCATAGAAGACTCGCCAAAAACAACATTCAACATTTACAATATGGTGCTGCACTTTATTCCATTCTTAAAGCAAAATTTAATGCAAATTCTTTATTCCATTTTTCCACAAGTAAAAAATCGCCGAGCACACCAAAACACCCGTAACCTTTTTGAAAGTCAACAATGAACTAAGCATCCAATATGGCTACTAATGTCAAGATACATCAGGAACAAGGGCACCAACACAACAACAAAACATTATGGCAATTGGACTTATACAGCCCGCAAAATTCAAAAATTCCGAGTATTTATTGATCAAACTTTGTATAGTCATATGAACTTCCATGGAAATGCATTGATAAGAAAAGTTATATTACTGTAACTATTTTCTATTGTAATAAAAAATGTTATTATGGTATTTGAAAAGCTAAATATAATTATTTCACTACCAACTCGGAACACAAAGTTTTTTATGAAGAAGCTTTTTAAAAGCGAAAACTGGTTCAGGTTATAAGGTATAACTTATGTTTTTACCCATAAAAAACTTTGTGTTCCAAGCCAGTAGTGAAATAATTATATTTAGTTAAGTAACTGACACGTCATGGTCAACGAAATCCAAGAAGTTAAAAAGCTTTCTGTGACTTGTTATTTGAGAAACACAACAGCCATTTTCATTAGTTTGGAGGATACCAGCCTACATGTGAATTATTCTAATCTTGGCCAAAGAGAAATAAATAATTTTGAAGAAGTATCTGACAAGTTTGATGCTCATAAAATTTGTAGATAAAGGTAAAGCCAACTGAGATGAGATGATAAGGAAAAAGTAACTGTGTCTTCATAAAACATAATACTTGTTCTCTGTAAGTTATCAACAAGGTCACAGATAAGTTTGTGTTATAAATGTGACAACTTATAGTGTCAAATTATTAATATTATTCTGTTTTCAGATATACTTTCACAGTGCATCATACACTGATGGTTTAGAAAATTTAAATAATACATTGTTGTAATATATTATTACTGGTGAGATGAGATCATAGGCATAGTCAGAATTTTTTAATGGATCATTAGTGATGATGTTGAGAGGGTTTGGTTATGTTACTATTATTCTAACAGAACTTTGTTACATTAAGGGCCAACTTTTTTTGTTAAGAATTATTTTGGGGACGAGTCATCTTGCAAAATATTTTCCTTTATTATTTGTAAAAATGTTATACTCTAAGTTGTAATATTACAGTTGTAGTTATATTATTGTGAAATATATGAGCATTTTTTAAAATTAGCCATACAGTGCAGTCCAGTGTCTAATAAATCTGTAATTTGTGTACCAACAGAAACCTTTTATGAAGTGCCAGTGTGACTTATAAAGCTGATACTAAATGCATACCGTATACTTGTTTAACATTTCATGCCAAGTACAATAAAATTTATGTTCATTGGCATATAATATTCAAATTCTAGAAAGTTAACCTACTCCATTGTCAGTGACATCATAGTATGTGTTTATTTGAGGAAAACTGCATCATTGCAGCCTTGAAGTGTTGAATTTTATTCCTTTTGCATGCACTATCAATTTGTTATGCACAGTTTTAGAAATGCAGTTGATACGAGTACATGGTTCAAAGGTAGGTAGATATTGTAAGTACATATTAACCAAGCTATTGATTGTCAGTTTTTAAATTGAAATAAAAAAATAATTTAAATAATTACTATTTAGGACTAATACTTCTTAAATACTAATACTTCTTATGGTTTTTAAGATATTCTTAGGTGCTTATTACATATTATCTATATTATAATGATCTCTCTCGCCCTTTCTATCTCACACACACACACACACACGTTTATATATATTATGTATTATATACTAGTAAGCTCCCTGAGTTACAGAACTTACTGTTTTGAATGAAATACATTTATTATTAAACAAATTTTAATATTAGATAATTTTTCAATATGCAGAAAAGTTACAAAAACCACTTTTGCTATGCTATTGTTTAGGAAAATAACTATTATGAAGCAATCATTATTAATTTTTTGTTATTATGAATATCACACATATCATATATAGGCCTACATATATTATTATTCCACATAGCACTAAAAATTCTGACTAAAGTACTGAATTGTTTGTTTTTTTTTTTAGTTAAATTGGTAACCATAATTATTAAGTGACATTTCGTGGGGGGGGGGAATAATATTTTTTCAGCCACATATCGTTTTCTTAGAGTATTGTTTTTCTCATATTATAATGAAAATTGTACAAAAAAATTAAAACTAATGGCCAAATAATAGCTGTAATTCACTAATTTCATTAAAATCAATTAAAAACACATCAGATAGGCTTCAGATTGGATATATGTTTATCGAATGTTTCATTTTTAAAAACCTGAAATTTCTGAGAAAATTTTGTCAAACAAAGTGCGTTAATTACGCGATTATTAAGGACAACACTGGAACTGTTCATCTTTTAACATCATGTGACTTCAAAAATCGTAGTATGCACCCTGGCCTTTCTTTTTTGTGGGTCTCGGTTTACAGCCAACTAGCAGGTAAAAGCAAACAGTTCCTTCATTGCAGAACTAAATAAATCAGCTAACATGGCTCAAGCATAGTGTAAAGCACGTTGTCATATGAATCATATATTTCAAGTTGTTTGTAACCAGTGGAAAATCGTGTTCTCCTACTCTCTTTCAAGTCGACTTCTTTTAATTTTTCACCATTTCTTTAAACATCTGTTATATTTATTATTGAGTATAAGGCCTATTATTGTAGATTATTTAAACTTGACAAAACTTGTAAGTCAATTACATTTCAAAAAACACACAACCAGTTTTAATAGTTTGCTCCAAAATTAAATTTTTTTTATTTCAGGGGGTGTATATCCCCTATATCTCCCCTAGGTTCGCCCCTGAACAGATTTAAAAGTTATCATGAGACATCCCTTAAATAGACAGACAGATAACAATGGTCAAGTTAAAAATGAGAAATTGCTTTACTCGTTCAGTAATATAATAATGACTCCTTCTTGTACCACCAAAACAGCTTAGTAATTAGGCTGAGGAGATTGACTTATATTTTGGACTGTCTAAGGTATACGTAATTAGGCTGGGTGGGCTGTGTTATTTAGTATGTAGAAAAGGCAGTGAGGCCAGCACTACGCATTAGCCACCCAGGATATTATCATAGGAACTCATTTCCACAAGCTGAATTGACCTAGGACTTAACAACTTGTTAAGTAATCCTGTTTGCTCTTTAGACATGCTCATATCATACTACGACCATCTCTGCAGTGTAATTATTGTAGATTTGTTTGCTGTTCATTCATTTCTTTTCTTTGCTGTAAAGTTCTTTTCTTTCATTGGCTGGAATGCAAACCATTATCAGGACATGGGCATCTTGCAGCAGATCCTGTTTGGACCTTTTAATTTTTTTATATCATCTCAATTTCTCTTCACAGTTGTTCCAGTCTTTCCATTAATCAGGTTTAACATACATTTCTTTCCTGTAATCTTCTAGAATATACTTCTCATGTATGTTACTATTAAGGTGTAAACTAACAGCACTTACAAAATGTACGTGACCAAAAATCAGTAAATAGATACCGGTATATAAAACAAAGAAAAGTACATAGACATAAGCACACGCACATACACACGCACGCACACACACACACACACACACACACAGTTTTTACAATAAATATATGCATATAGATTTGAATGTCATTAATTTCCAACATGTTACTAAAGCAAAAAAAATTTTTATATTACTTATAGAATATTATCTTCTTCTCCTCACTTCTCTACCTACTGGGTGTCAAGGCTTTGCTGATACTAAAACCTAAAACTAAATCCAATACTCACAATAAAAATGGAATATATAAAATAGAATGTCCAGATTGCAGTAAATTCTATGTGGGCCAAACAAAGAAAAAACTACTAGATAGATTCCTTCAACACCGCAATGCATATTTAAAACCAAATATTTATAAATCTAATTTAGCCACACATTGTCTAAATAATAACCACCAATTTCCAAAGATTGAAAATATAAAATTAATTAAAAACATACAAAAAGGTCAAAAAATGAATATTTGGAAAAATCTTAACATTTACACACACAATAACAATAATTTATTAATTAAAGAACAAACCCAAATAAAAACAAAAGGCGATCTATTTAAAATTATAAATTTACTAAAAAATAAAAATGAATAAAATATAAACAACAAAAATTTCAAATATAACCTAGAAAACAGCTGCTGAAGAAAATAAATATTAAAACAATCGTTAACTAATTGACCTAAATCGATTATCAGTTATTTTACATTAAAATTGATACAAATTCCATTATTCGTTAATTTTATATTAATAGAATTATTTCGATTGTTATTAATTTACTTAGAAACCTCTGATGATACTGATATTTTTCAGTGAAACGTGCATCAGGTGTTAAAAAGAATATACGAATTATACTACTTGCAGAAGAAAGAAATTGAATAACATCACAAATTTATATAATTACTGCAAGAAACGTCGAGTTACTTATATAGAAAATGATATATATATATATATATATATATATTGTAACGCAACAGAAATGCGGCCCCCGACGTTACATAAAGAAATATTAAAAATAGAATAGGGAAGTAAATATTTATATCCCACACTAATAAAAGGGTCAGATAAATAAATTTATCATTGTATAAAAATAATAAGAATGCAAGGTAGTAATAGTAATAAAAAATAAACATGTAATATAGACAATAGTGAGAAATCTCAATGTTCAGTGAGAGGTAAATAAGTAAAAAACATTGATAAAAAATTGTAAGAAAGTAAAATAATATTGACTATTTTAAAGTAATTGATGGTATGAAAATAGATAAGAATGAGTCAATAATGTATGTTATAAGTTAATCTAAAATAATGATTATGAATTGTATAATGTTATGTTGTTATCATAAATATGATGTTAAAGTTTGTGTTATCATATGAAAGCTTACTTGTTGATATAATATCAAATAATGAAGCAATATGTATTATTTGTTTACTGTTGTAGAACTGTGATTGAACTCAGTTATTGAGTATTAATTGATTTCATTTTTCTTATGTGTGATCTATAGGTCAAGATAAAGTTATTGTTAGATATCATAAAGATAATTATTTGTGTACATGTACGTAGTTAAAGGTTGATTATGTTTGTAAACTTGTATAAAATGGCTATAGTTGTTAACAAGTTAAATTCAAAAATAGATCCAAGTATAATAAAAGGGCCTAACAGCCAATAACACTGTATAATAACTCAAATCAGAAAGGATAGGTAAAGAATTTAATAATAAATACTAAATATAATTCAATAAGTTAGTAGAAACCAATAATAATTAATAATGAATAATAAACAAACCCAAACTAAACAAATTATGATAATGCCATGGTGCAATGATATCGATAGATAATGTTTGATATCAGAAAAACAATATTTATTAAAAGAAACAGGCTAAGAGAGAAAAACCAGCCGAATATATAGAAATTAGTAAACAAGCAATAAATAAGATTATATTCTGATATAATGGAAGTTTAGTAAGGAATTATTATGATGATTGGAAGAATATTATATGAAATTATTATTATATAACTAAATATTGAATAAGAATAAAAAAAGTTGTTGCTAGGGACGACAAAATGAATATAATTTGTTGATTTTGATTATTGTAATTTATGACATGAACGAGAAGAGATTAAACCAAGAGAGATGGTCAATAAAAACTAAATTAATCTAAATTATTAAATCCAGTAACATTCACAATATATGAATGACTAATTGTCATAATTTGGGCCAAGTAAACATTAACCAAATTGTATAATTGTATAATACAAAACGATAATAAGTAATTGAATTCAAAGGAATGACTTGGATTGCCCAATATCAGATCATGAAACGGATGTTAATTTAATGAAGTAATAAAACCAGATAAAGAACTACCTGTGTAAAGAGTGAATCCTACAAACCAAACGAAAATAGAATAACCATCAAATCACATTGGACATCGCAGTTTACATCATATAATAAAAAAACATATTTGGATCCAGAGTTTGTCAAGCATGTAATCACAAGTTTGGCCGTTGGTGAACAAAGGGAGCGGTATTTCTGCATCAACCCTGACCAAGGATTCCACTTTATTACAACTTTGGAGACAAGAATAAAGAAAATCATCTCATCTGCGTTTGATACGGGGCGACAACTAACAAGGTTAGAAGCAACAGCCTTCCCGAGTCACATGGTACCTCGAACGGTAATTTTCATTTATATAAATAATATTAAACAAAATAACACTTTAATCTTGTAATATCTTGCATTCCTATTTATGTATTTTTGATCTTCCCAGCAGTTGAAAGAACCTTCACACCCTGAATCTAAATTAATTATAAAAACAACTATAACTGAATTTAATATGAAATATTGTACCGATCGATAATCGATTCACTCAGACAAATAGCCTTTTCGTATATCAAGTAAAAACAATCTTATTGGGTGTTAAAATATTTGAACTAATAAAGAACCATTGTATAATTTCAAGATCTTATCATTTATGTATTATTTAATGAAGTGGGAATAAGAATTAAACAGATAGAGTGTACAACAACTAATCACCGTACGCGGTGGGTTAACCTCTAAATTTCATTTGTCTTGGAACTGCAGCGCTTGTTGCGGAATTCTCAGATACCAAAGAGAGGAGAATTACATACGAAATTTCTCTAATTCTCTGCAAGGCAGAATAGGCTTGAGCGGAAGTTTTGAATAACATCCTACATACATAAGTCTCATTCACACCAACACTTTTAGATTAAATAGAGAGATAAGGTAGTCATAATTAACTATATTACTATATTTAATAAACCCAGATATATAAGAAATTGGCATATTAAATAAACAAAGAGAGGAAGAAAAGTTAGGTACGTACCCGGTATATAATAAATTGACGAACCCAACAGTGTGGCTTAAACTGTACACACAGGGGTAAGTTATAATATATATATATATATATATATATTGTAACGTTATATCGGTGTGTCTCTGAAAAATGTATATCAGTTTTATATTTGTGTAGTGTTAGTGCGTTCGTCTCGCACTGGGGTCGTTACATCTATTTTGTGCTAACGATGTCCGTAGCGTTGCGGTAATTACCAGTACAACACAGCAGTAACCTTACCTGTTCTTTTTATAGGGGTGTGTTAATCCCGGGTGGCGCCAAATTGTTTATTAAAACAATTAAATTTATTAATTATTATCTTAATATGGTGTTCTCAGCTATGACGGTCGGGCATTCAAATAATTCCCGCTCGTTCAGCCTTATGAATCGTGTAGGTAGTTGTACAAATTGCAACTTGAGCGCTGATCATCAAATCTAGCTTTCGTAAACGAAAACAAGTAATATAATGCACTCCCTATGAAATAATAACAACGGTTACTCCCTGTGCTAGTTATTTTAATGTTTGCTAAGTAATATTTTCAATTTTGACAATTAAATTATATTAGTTTATTAACAACTTTGCACCGACTTTTTACATGAAACAATTATTCTCAGGATGACGAATCGATTAAGGAACGATATATTCACATCAGCATGGCTGCGGAACGTTTAGATATTATAATTATTTTCGTTCCAAAAATTCTTCTGATTATAAGGCAAAGAATTCCTGTGATTACAATAAAAGTATTTTACCTTACTCTAAGTGTACATAAATAATAAGGCGTGTGTTTACAATCTGTTCTGTAGTGTCGTTAAATGTGTTTCAAAAGTTCGTATTTAAACAATAGGTTAGATTTTATGTTAACAAATTTTCGGTGTGTTTATTTTTCTTAATTAATCTTTGAAAGAGAATATTCGGCTTATAGTGAGATCAAATTACTTTTAGTAAAATTTAGAGTGATTTTATTTTTTGGAAATAAGGTAATTCAATGGTACTTAACACATCAGCATGACTTGGTGTTTCCATTCATTGGGTCGGAAGAGGATTGGGCTGCAATAGTTTCTATTTTCATTAATCTTGGGACTTAAGTAGGTCAGGCGTCCTTTTCATATAGGATGTGGTCATATTTTTCTGTTTTATGGTCCTTAGTCCTTAGATGACAACTCCAGTGGTTCGTCTGCTTCTTATTCAGTCATGGTTTTGAATTTTGTTCACTGTTTTACATTATTTAATTAAAAAATTGGTCTTCCAAAATTCAGCTTCCGTCCTGGTAGAATGACGCTTTTCGAGTAACGATATTCAATGGTAATTTTTCGCCACCAACGTCCGTTTCTATGGTTACCAACGAATTATGATTGGCTTAGATTGACATAAATCCATTGTTATCAAAATTTGAATTCTTTTCAAAATCCTAGTATATCTTCTGATTGCTGTTATTCCTCTATTTTCCTTCCTAAGCATTAAATATTGTCACTATAGTATGTATTTCCTTTCATAGATTAATTTGATACCCCACAAGTTTGGGTTATTTTAGGTTTTATGTTTTTACAATTATTTTAATACTGGTTAATTACATTTCTTTTTGAATTCAAATGCTTATTATAATATTTGGTCTTAAAAATAATTTACAATTTATCCTTGGTGAGTCATTCGCCTCGGATTTGCTGATTTCTTAGTTAACTTGTTATAATTTGTAGTTGTTTGTTTCTGACAGTTAGGCATTCTCATAGGCCTAAGTAGCCATTATGGTATTTGACTTATTTCATTCAAATTACATTTCCTTTTAGTCTAATGGGCTTTATTTTGTTATTATAATTGGTTGTGTTGTGTTTTGGGTCTGTTTATGTGTTATTATTTTGTCACTATTATTTTATACATAATTGTTTACTATCTGGTTTCCTCGTTTTCTAGGTCATGCATTTCTTAACTTTTTTACTTATTTAATTTGCCAATAATAACAATGTGGCTATTATTTACTATTTTTTGATCTTATTAAATACAATATCTAGGCCTATGGTCTGTATAATTCTTCCAGCCATATCCTATTCATAAACTTACTTAAATAATTATTTAACTATTATTTGCTAATCTTTTTGTTTACAATTCATCTTATTTTATATCATTTTTTGTGTGATAAACAACATCACTTTTTATGAACTTAATAACGATCCCTTATAACATGGGTGTTTATTGATTTGTTTTAACTCCTTAATTTTTTAAACAATCTTTACTTTCCCTCCATGTTAACACTATCTGATTTTCCTTTCAGGGTATTCTCCCTTTTAATTATAATTGCATTCATTTAAATTTAACAATAACATTCTTTCTTAACTAAATACTGTCTTCATCACTTTTCAGCATTCATTATACCTTAGTTAACTGTTTATACTCACTACTATTCTTAAGTACTAATATTCTCCACTTTTAATCATTTAGTGTTCATTTGGATTTATTAAGTGTTTATGCTTTCATCATTCACTATTTTTCCCTATGTTAACATTCTTTATTTTACATTATTCTCATTTAATCATCACCTTCACTTTTAAATTATTTATAGTTTATTATAATTTAATTAGTGTATTTGCTTTATCACTACACTTTGGGGTTTTTACACTTTCATTTTGCACTTCACACATGTTTTTGTTTTTAAGTGTTTCTATATGGGTAATCCCTCTAATTACTATCTCACTACCGTACCATCTCTTTCATTACAAAATATCATTAATAATATTAACAATTTTATGTCTTTATATTTCTATCATTACAGCTAACTCTAATTTGTGGGTTAGTTTTTTTTATTTTTATATTTAACATTGTTTAATTGGGTTTCTTTCAATTGTCATTTATTTTTTTATCCCATTTATTAATTGATAATAATATTTACTTTTTTACATAGGTTAATTATTGGTCTTTTTTCCAATATCACATTTGAGTGCATTATTTCTCTTGCTCATATTCTTTATTACTTGTTTGTGTATTATCATTGGTTTTCATTTTTATTTATTTCCCTTCATCTTGGGTTTGTTTCTTCTCCATTTCCCTCCTTCTTCATTTTCATTGTATTTGGTTAATACCTTGGTTTTCCACCTTCTCCTTTGGGTTCATTTTAACATGTTACATTGAGTCATTCAACTCCTTTAATTTGTTTCATTTTTGTTTGGTTTCGGTTTTTTCCCTTCTTTATTTTGTTTGGGTCAATCACTTTCTTCTTTGGTTTTATTCTTGTTTGTTTTTTGTGGTTCCCTTCTTCTTTTGTTTCCTTTTGTCGGGTCAATCACTTGGGTTAGGTCATGTCGTCATTTGTCGTGTGATTGTCTTTATATTTTATTTATATTAAACATTTTATTTTATATGAAGTATTATTTTATATTCAGAATCATCTTTTTCATCCCTGGTATTGGGGTGGCTTATTTGTGTTGTAACTATATACAGTAGGACCTCCGTATATCGAATTTGATGGTTCCTAAGAAAAAATTCGATATATAGAAATTTCGATATACAGAAACCTGTTTCTTATTATTATTCGTAGGTTAGGAAAAGCACTGGAATTTGTTTAAAAAATCATGTATAGGCCTCCATACTATTAAAACGACATTTTGGTAATAAATAAATGAAAACCATAAGCATTTATTTAATAAAAATTACTGTATTTATTTAATAAAAAGTATTCAGTGTACAGTATTTATTTATTTACTTTAAAAAATTGTTTGTATTTAAAAAAGTAGGAACTTACGTGTTAAATGAGTAATACTGTATTTTATTAATTGGTCGTAAAATAATTTCGAATGTCTTTCTGAACCAAATTTGATGCAGATTCCTCATAAAAGTGTTAACATTTGTTGAGCAACTGGAAAATATCATCAGGCACATATTCTTCCGATTGAAGACCTTGACGGATTGTTTCAAATGCTGCCATCATTTCTTTCTTAGAAGGTTTAGGAACTTCAATTTCTTCTGCTTCATTGTCTTCACCTAAATCTTCAGTATCTTTTAATGAACTTAAAATGTTATCGTCCGTTGGATATTCTGCAACAATAACGTCTTCGTCGACGCTTAAAAATTCATCGAGTGATATGTCTCTGGTTCCAACAATCCTCAAGTTGTGGCAGTGCAATAACTTCTTCCACAACAGTATTTTGAGAGAAGCCAGCTTTTATAAAACAATTCTGTATTGTTGATTCTGCTACATAATTTTGCCACACCTTTGCTACCTCTGATATACACAGTCTGAGATTAATCGCATCATCAATAGGTTTGTTGTTTTCCAATGCAAAAATGAGCCTCTTGAGGATCTGTTTTCGGTAAAGCATTTTGAGAGTTTTTATTACTCCCTGGTCCATAGGTTGTAGTTTAGATGTGGTGTTTGGAGGGAAAAAAACCAGCTTCACGTTTGTTAACTTTTTTGCCACAAAAGGAGGGTGTGCCGGACAATTGTCAACAAAAAGAACCACTTTTCTTTTTTGTCTTATCAGTTTTTTGTCAAAGTTTACTATCCATTTCTCAAAAATCTCACTCGTCATCCATGACTTTTTATTGTATTCGTAGTCGGTTTCTAAAGACTTCACTCCTTTAAAACATCTTGGTTGCTTGCTTTTTCCGATCACCAACAGTTTATTTTTTTCTTTTCCGGACATATTGGCACCCACGACAACAGTTATTCGTTCTTTACTATGTTTACCTCCGAAGCATTTATCATCTTTAAATGTTAGAGTCTTATTTGGTAAACATCTGAAAAAAAGTCCGGTTTCATCCATGTTAAAAACATTATCTGGTTCATACTCTTCTAAAATTAACCTTAAAGTTGTAGTTTTCCGCTGGTTACAGTCTGCTTCAGATACACTTCCACATTCTCCCGAAATAACTTTTTTTTAATGCTGTGACGTTTCTTAAATTTGTCCAACCATCCAGAACTTGCTTGAAACTCTTCGTGCCCCAACACTTTAGCATACTCTACCGCCTTTTCTTTGTAAGCGGTCCTGAGACAGGCATGTTTTTATCTCGCACCATTGTCACCCATTTAAGAACTGCTCGTCCATGTCATCATATTTGCACGTTTTAGACCGTTTTCTATCTGCTCCTACATTTTCATGAGTTTTTAAAACAGATTCTCGATTCTTTATTATGTTTGACACTGTACTCGGCAGAATCAAAAACTTTATCGCAACGTCTTTTTTTCGCATTCCACTATCCACATCTTTTAATAATGCCACCTTTTCTGCAACACTCAAAGATTTTCTTTTTGACATTACAGCATTTACGTTCTTGTGAACTCAAGAAAAAATAAAAAATAAATTCAAAACAAAAATAAAGACTGACTGAAACTGAGTTAACCTTACTCCTTAATAACGTACAGTACTACCGAATGATGAGATACTGTAATGCGCGGGAACGATTGATGTCAATGTGGAATCACAGATAATTTTCCCCTCATTTCTGAAGTTACAAAGTTCGATATATAGAAATTTTTTTCGATATATGGAAATTATTTTATATTGAAATTTCATGGGACTTAAAAAAAATTCGATAAATGGAGATTTTCGATATAAAGAAGTTCGATATACAGAGGTCCTACTGTATATATATTGTTACAACACAAAAAGCCACCCCAATACCATGGAAAAAACTATGAATCAACTATGTTTAACGAATGAAAATAAAATGACTATGACAAGACAAATGACTATGACCCAACCCAAGTGATTGACTCAATAAAATGAAATCAAATGAGAAGGTAAATGAAAAGGAAACAAACAAAATATAAATGAAATAAAATGAGAAGATATAATAAGACACAAACAAACGATATAGAAAAGGAAATGAGAAATAGTAAACTCAAATGATAATGAAAAGAATCAAATAAATAATAAATGTAAATGATAATTATTAAAATAAAATAAAGTAATAACAACTAAAGTACACTAACCAAAGAAATAGAGATTAAATGTTGTGAATAACTCTATAATGATATGAAACTTGTTAACAGTATAACTAACAATTATGAATAAAGTAATAAAAAACCCAAAAGTGAGAGATAGGTAGGGAGTAAACATAATTAAGTGAAAAAAGAGAAATTAATGTTAGGGAATGTAATTAGTAACTTAGGGAACTAGTAACACTCAAATACCATAAAAAAGTGCAAAGTGCCAGTGTAAACCCGAAATAAATATAAAACCCTACAGATCAGTATAGACACCTAAAAACCAGTGATAAACAATACAGTTTAATGGTGAAAAGTGCCAGAGAGTAAGAACATTATTGTTATTAGAATTAAGAGTGATTGTAGATTAGAAAATTCAGGGAAAAGATCCCATGATGAGTAAAAATATTAGTGTTACCATGGTTAGCTAGAAAAAGAAAATATGTAGTAAGGAATATAAATGCAAAATAAGTAAAATATCCTATGTTCAAAGGGACAATTAGTAAGATAAAATAAATGGTGTGATAATGTTAGCCACTAAAATAGTTAAGAATAAACAAAATATAAACAAGATTAGCATAATAACTGTTAAAAGATTTGTTCAATTAAGTTTATGAGAAGGAATATGGCTGAAAAAAGTATACAGACCATAAACCTAGATTTTGTGTTATGTTTTATAAGTAATGGTAAATAATAGACAAAGTATAAAAAATGGCAATATAGATAAGTAAGGAGATAAATTCTTACAAACCTAATAATACTGGAAAAGCAATTAGAAAATAATAGACAGGCCATGATTTTGTAAAGTAATGAGAACATACAATTATTATAAAACAACCCAAATCAATTCAAAAAGTAAACAAGTCATTTGTGACACAAAGCAATACATGTATAAATATAAAATAATCTTTAATTTGTGTAAAATAAAACAATATAGCCAATTACTACTTAGGCCTAGAAAATGCCTAACTGTATAAATCCAAAATCAACAAATTGTAAGAAATTAACTATTGTATTAGAAATTCCAGGGCAAGTAACTAGTTAAATACAATTAGTGAATCATATTAAGATGTAAAAGTTAAATTAAAAACATAAAATAAGAAAGAAATGTAATTACATAATATTAACATTATTGTCAAAACTTTAATACATAAACAAACCCTGTGTGGGTGTGAGGGCTTACAGTGAACAGGCAACAGATAGGAGACATTGAAGAAGATCGATGTTGTAAGTTAGGGTTCACATTGGGTTGTAATGCCAAAGAAGAAGAAGAAGAAGAAGAAGAAGAAGAAGAAGAAGAAGAAGAAGAAGAAGAAGAAGAAGAAGAAGAAGAAGAAGAAGAAGAAGAAGACTATCTAACAGATGACCTCTACCAATAATCCCTACAATTACATGTAAGACAGAAACAGGCTGGACATTATAGAATGCATAATATAATAATAATGGCTCCCATGTATTACACCGAAGTAGCTTAGGAGTAGGCAGGGTAGGCTGCCTAATGTGAGCCGTAAGGCATACAAGGAAGACACTGTGGCCAGCACTACACTTCAGACGCCCATTATTATCCCCAGGATGTTATCCCAGGTACTCATTTTCAATAGGCTGAGTCGACCTGGGGGCTGAAAAACACACCTTGATTTTATGGTGTGGGCCCGGGAATTGAACCCGGGACCTCTAGATTGCATATACCCAATCTGGGACCTCTAGATGGACCAGGTGCCATACCCACTGGTCTATGAGCCACCTAGAATGCATATAAACCTAAAAAATTATAAGGCAATATCTTGGTTATATGATACAATAAATTGCTTACATATTAGCAGAAGTCACACCATGGATGAAACATCATCAGAACCAAAATACTATGTATTTTTTATTGGTACTGATGACAAAAAATTTATGTTTGAAACTATCGTTTTACTCTGCCAAATCTACATAGATTACACATTTTTTAAAGCAATTCAGAAAACTACTGTAGGCAATCTCTGTATTGTCATATACTTACTGACATTTACTGTTACTTGCTTGGATATGATTTTATATAACACTTATTCTTGTAGCAGTATGAAGTTACATGCATAAAATAGTAAAGATGCATGTAACCAACTTTACTATTTTATGGAGTTCCTGCATCTAATTCATAGACACCCAAACCTTCTTCTGCTTTTTGAACAATAATCTCAGGCCTTTCTAATAATCTTTAATGAAGAAATTTGTGTTAGTGGTTGAAATCACAAGCAGAATGATCACTGGTTCCGATCTGATGATGAGCTGTGAAGCTTGAAAGTGCTAATCGGGATATTTTTTATATAGTGGTGTGCAACAGTGATCATTCTGCTTTCTAATAATCTGTCTTCATCCATCGCTCACGTGATTGCTTCAGAATTTTCACATTTGTTTTATACAGCCTGCTGTGTCTATTGTTTTGTACAGTTATCAAATGTTTGCATCCATTACTCCATCATGTGTTGTTTTGACTTTAATGCCCCTCACAGAAGGACCACTCTGTGGTATCGCTCAGGTTCTATGCATGTATTTTCCATAGTTTTGGACCACTTCCAGTCATGCCACCAAAGTGTTGAAGGAACCATTGTCAAGCATGTAAATGTAAATTATTGTGTGACATTTTGATTCAACCGATCCTCACTAACCATCCACTAAAACATTCATTGATTGACGGTCACTAAAAATTTAAGGATTTGATATTTATATTTTTCAGTTTCTGCATGTGAATTACCATTAAATTAAGAAAGCAATTAAATGCATTTTGCAACATTATAAAGTAGTTTAAAAATATTGCATTGGGTCTTTTAGCTTATTCATTAACATATAAAACTATCCCACTGTCAACCACACACATTATCCAATATATCCATAACAATCTCTATGGATTGTTTATGACACTGACATTTTCATATGAGAAGAGCAACTTGAAGAACTCCTCATCATAGTCCAAAAACTTATATCAAAATTAAATACAATGATTTATAACTACATACTGAGAAGAAGAGTACCAAAAATATCAAAAATTCCAGTGCACCACCGCATTTTGACAGGCGGAATGTGGAAACCGCAACACTGTCCTCCAAAATAAAACAACAACCAAATCACTAAAATACACAAACCCTTACAGAAGAAGACAAGGTCCAGGTACGTTTAAGCGAGCACATCAAGCACAGGTTAAGTCAGGGTGGTGTGACAAATAAGAAACACTTATTGTTTTTTAACACCTAACTGAAACATTTAATGGATTAAAACCATCAAAAGCCACAATACACCAGCATGTGGCATTACCCCAATTTGTGCAATAAAACACTATATAGTATTTTATTTTTCAATTTATTACCTGAATGTCTAAATGTTTATTTCTTGATTGCATTTTTAGTACTTAGCCATTTATTGGTAACACTTTCACGTCACAATTATAGTTTCTGAAGAAGGTACTCATGACTATGCATGAGGTCGCATGGTCATTCCCCTTTGACTCAATGTAATCTTGTTTAGATGCAGGTTTTGACATTGAATTTACACTGTTTATGTTCAGTCAAACTGCTTCTCAATTTTATTCACACACACATCCATGAATTTAACATTTTATAGGGGATTTATTGTACCACGCACCTAGTAAGCAATCTTACTTACATTGTGAGTGAGTAATTGTCTACACTATTTAACGAACTACGCTTAAAATCACCGTGAAGCTTTTCGATTTCAACGAAGCCCCCACAAAACTGTTTTTTCACTGTCTTCTCTAATCAATATTTTATTGCTTCTTTGATCATATTTTTATTTCTTAAAAATATAATATTTGACAAACTACTTTTGTTACCCCACCAATCAGTGCATGCAGTTAGGTGATACCAAACCATTTTCACACCATACTCCAGTCTCACTATTTCCTTCAATTGTGCTGCCTATATTAATATCATTCATTTCTTGTTTGTTTTTTTATTATTACATAAAAATATCTTTTCTATTAATACAAAACAAAAATCGTTTCTCCAACACTTTCACAGCTTATATGTACATTCTCAATCACATACTATCCATCTATTGATATCCACTAATAACACTATCAACCTTTGACACTGGTCTTTGACACTGGTGTGCTTTTCAAATGGTTTGTACCATTACAGGTCTATCACTGAGCAGATGTTGTAACCAGGGCCCGGGCTTAGGTTAATGGCGCCCTGGGCAAGACTTAACTCAGACGCCTCTCACCCACCACCACCCACACCAGATTTTAAGGAGAAAATAAAATCATCCAATTTTAATGACTAAAAATGTTTTATTTAATTCTATTAAATACATATTATTTCAATAGCCCAAAACAACTAACTGTCATATACATTCAAAATATTTAAGAAATACAAAACTTTTAAATTAGGTTGAAGATTTTTTTCCTAGCATTCAGTTTAGCAAATCTATTTCATTTAATTAATTATGTAAAATTACAATAGTTGAAAAAAACACAAAATACTAGTAACACATCTTCAAGATTTTTTAGAAGCAAAAAAATGTTAAATGATTGTTTTTCCTAGCTTTCAGCTTAGCAAACCTATCAATGATTTCTGTAAAATTTGTTTTCAAGGTGACGTCTCTCTCACAGCACATTAATACTAGAGTTGAGCTTTCTGTCTGAAAGGGTAGACCTTTTCGATTTCTTCACTCTTGTCAGTACAGAAAATCCTCTTTCAGCAGTACAGTTTGTGATTGGTAAAGTGAGGAAGATCCTTAAGGCTATTTCCAAGTTAGGAAATGTGATACCCATGTTGTTCTGTTTAATGCGTGTAAACATTTGTGGTATCCATTGTATCTGTTCCAAATCAATATAAGCTTTAAAGTGGCAACATTCATTTGGGAAATCTACATTAATGCCATCATCATAAAACTGAGTCAACTTTGTAGCTGCTTTTATTATCGCTTCATTTAAAGTTTCTGATAACAGAAGTGTCAATATTCCAAATCGATCCACCAAAGCATCATACGATTCTCTCCTCCTTGCTAAGTTTACTAGTAGGGAATCAATTATTGTATTGTACACATTAACCCTAAATGCAGTCCTTTCATCAAGATCGCTTTCAACCCCATGGGTTTCATCTGCAAATATTTTCCGTCTTCTATTCCTGTTGTAGGTGGGTGTTTTGCAATCTAAAATGTCTATAGCAGTTTTTTCATACGTGTTAAACTCTTCCCTTTTATCTTTTATAAAAGTTTCCAAGGTTCGTAGCTGTTAAAAGGAACCTGCTAAAAGATCAAGTGTGTGTTTTTGCAAGTTATTGTTACATTTATCAACACGTTCTAAAATATCATTCCAAAAAAGTGATAAGAAAATGGTTTGGAAATTTTGGAATTTTAATTCAATGCCTTGAGCTTCCAACCTCACAGCAGGTTTAACACCTGGGTCTTCAGATATTACTTGAAGGCAACTTTGTATTTCATTATAGCCTTTCACTAGAGCCTTTCACTTTTACTGCATCCGCTCTTGCGACCAACGGGTATCCGACAAAGATTTGACCACTGGAGTTTTGTTTTTCTCAAGATGCGTTTTCAAATGCTCCCACCTGTATGTAGATGCCGAGAGAAATTTGTAAAGTTCTTGTACAAAAGAAAAAAATATTACTACTTCTGTACAACACTCGGCAGCTGTAGAACCTATAAGGTTAAGCGAGTGTGCAGCACATGGCACATAGTATGCAAATTTATTGTGCCCTTAATCCTGGCTTGAAGTCCTGTGTAGGGGCCTGACATATTAGATGCACTGTCGTAGCTTTGCCCCCTGCAGTTTTTAATTTCTAAGCCTTCTGTCAGACATTTCAATAAAGCTTCTTCTAGTTGGTCAGATGAATGATGAACCCGTGGTAGGAGCTTAAATAAACGTTCTTTAGGTTCTGCTTCCATCAAAGATATGTATTGAAGCACTACTGCTAATTGATCCGTGTGAGAGCAGTCTGGAGTAGAATCGACAATGAGAGAGTAGTACTTGGCATCCTTTACTTCTTGTGAAATTGTTTCTAGAACACAACTTGCCATAATGTGAATAAATTCATCACAGGATTGGGCTGATAAGTAAGACACATGACCTGAACCTTTATTAGCATATTTTGAAAGATGCTGTGAAAGGAAAGGATCATATTCACTAATCAATTCCAGACATTCCAGATAAAGGCCATTTGAGGTAGACCCAATATGTTCATTGCCTCCCTGAAAAGGCAAGCCTCGTTATGAAAGAAATCTTACAACAGAAACTATTCTTGATAGCACATTTCGCCAGTATGTTACTTCTTCTTCATACTGATTTGATAGAAAAGTTTTTATTTTCATGGATTTTTTTCGTCTTCTTATGTAAGTAACAAAAAATACATCTGTGGTTAGGCGACTGCTCGTGTTGTTTGATCAACTCGCTGCCATGTTTCCAATCGTTAAACCTGGAAGAAAATTGTGTTTTGTTAATATTTTGTTGAAATAAGCAACAAGGAACACAAATAACTTGCCTGTAGACTGGGAGTACAGCAGCCACTTTCTTACGAAGGTTTCCCCATTTAGGAGCATGCCTTTAAACAAATTAGTTGATAAAGTGCGCTTTACTTCATTTTTGTAAATGCGCTCAGACCCTGAAAAATCCGTATTTAAGTCTTGTTCGGGAGAATTTTCTAAAATATGCTCAACAAGAACAGATAAATCCACATTCCAAGTAGCAGGATCTTGTAGAATAAATGTTTTAGGTAGTTGGCCTAGCGTTTGGGAGCTGCTTTTAGATAAATCTGGCTGTTGTTCATTCAAGATATCAGTTACTGGACTAATAGGCTCAGTATTAACATCAACATCTGCGGTATTATTCAACAAAGGTGTAATTGGCTTATTTGAGCCTACCGCATCATGGTCACTTAGGTCTTCCTCGCCGTGCCTTGAATGATCGGTTAGGTCTACTTGTTCTTTATTGGTGGATGATGGTTTGTCTTCATCTAAAACGTCAGTGGCTGTGGCTGTACTTGTACTCAGCTGAGTTGCAGAGATGTCCTGAGTTGTAGGGGTGAAAACTAACCCAATTTGGGGAACCTTTTTTAAAAAATGTGCCTCCTCGTTTTGTCTTTTCAAAACACGTTTCCTGTTCTCAGCACCACTTAGTTTTTTATTCATTTTGTGTTTTATCGAGACCAAAATATCTCAGCATCAACTATTAAACACTAAAACACAAACACAAAACACAACACAAAGGAAGTTTGGCGAGTTTACACTGTAGTACTGGAGTTAATAACACAAGTCATTAAAAAAAGAAAACTGTCAAATCTGCTAATAGCAATATAGTGTGTCGTGTATTAACGGATTTTAATTTTTACTGGCAAATAAAAAAAATACGACTATACGTACGTTAACAAAAACATACACAAATACTAAGTACAATCCAGTTCATCGAACACGATCACATCAGTTGGCATCAGTTCCGGCCCCAGCGCTTCTGCCACCTTGTGCAGTATTTATGAGTGCCGCCCCCTCCCTATTTTAACTCTGAACACATTCATGCACACTAGACCTACTCTAAAGATACGGGGATTGCCTTCAAATGACGACTAGGAATGTTTGCACTGGTGTGTTTATCAAATAACTAGAACTTTTTCTCGTTTACGGAAGCGGCGAAAGCATGTGGCTATATAGCTTTATCTGAAATGGAAGGTGATTTCCTTTGTCTCCAACACCAGATGTGTCAGCCTAGACTTAAAGATAAATTCATCAGTGTGATTTATAAAGACTACACTAGGGAAACAACAAACTATAATGAAGATAAACGTTTGATAGTTTTTATCTATGTTGTAATAACTGAAATTATACATAATTATACATATTTCACTACTAAGAAAACACATTTTTTTGCACAACGAAGTGAATGCGATAACATTGAAAGCATATACTGAAAGGAAACATGAAAGAGGAAGTGACTGTATTAAGTTTTTTTTTTTTACTGCAGTGTGAACAAGTTTGTTGTCAATAAGAGTTGCAAGTTACTGATATTGAGTAACAATATCAGGCGACAGCCGCCGCTGATCGTTTATCAAAAGGCTATACGTGAGGCAAAAATCACACACACACACACACACACACACACACACACACACACACACACACACACACACACACACACACACACACACACACACACACACACACACACACACACACACACACACACACACACACACACACACACACACACACAGAGGAAACTATGCGAAATATAATATTATTCATTACATACTGTCTAACGCGTATTGTTTTTCGTTCCTTGGCATCCCCTTGGACCAGGCGCCCTGGGCATTTGCCCAGTCAGCCCATTTAAAGCTCGGGGTCTAGTTGTAACTGGCATGTCTTTGCTGCAGGTATCCAATTTACGCGAGCCACTTGAAGATACCATAAAGTTGCTACAAAGCAACCCAGTAATGCCATTATGTGGCACCACCAAATGATCCATTTGTAAGAAGGCTTATTTTTCCTTACATTCCCAATTCAAAAAGTTGTGTCTGTCTTCCAGTTGTGGTGCCTAATCTTGCCCTGCTGTATACATCACTAAGTGCTTCACCCTACTTTCGTTTGTTTTCATTTCAAAACTTAGGAATTTATTCTTCCACATGATATTGCTTATGCTTTCTAATAACTTGTCTGCTTTATAAATCTGACAGTTTACTTTTTTCCTGTTGAACCATAGCTTGCTATAATTAGTTTTACATAGCTGACTTCCTTACCCGCTCTACTAACTTACATTTTACAGAAGTTAGAGTGACAGTCATAGTTTTAGTTTTAGGAGTATTCACTTACAACATGTAACAAAATATTATTTACTAATCTCTTATGAAGATGCATTTTGGTTGTACAATTTGATAGACAATGTGTTATATTACTACAGAGGTGTAGTTTTAACTGCAATTAAGGCTTGACAGTTGTCTGTGCTTTGCTGTTAATTCAAAATTGTAAAAAGTCTAAATCATTACTGTAATTTATAATCTAAAAGTTAAGGTATAAACTACACAAGATAAAGAATATATTATTTTTCTTTGAAATAAACTATTAAAGTAAATATATATAAACTTAGCACAGTTCTGGTTATTGACATGCTAAACTATTAATTTTATTTAAAATGTAGTATTAGTCAAGATGTATTCTTGCTCACTTGAGAGACACAACTTTGTCACAACATGGCTGATAATGAGCATACAATTTAATGCTAAAAACATAGAGTATCTGAGACTACATAACAGAGTGACTTGTACTCTACAGCGTTTATCTAAAGATACGTATCACAGCTATTTTAGAAGAATGAGAGAAGTCAACTACTTTAAGAAGTAGTAGAATTGGGATCAAACAGAATAAAACTGTGAAAGAAATATATTAATTACATGTTTTATATTCATAAGATTTAATTGTAGTTATTTCTCATTGAAGATTGAAGTTACAATGAACTCCTGGAGTACTCCATCCCAACCTTGTCTGGTTTCATGTTTGTGTCATTAAAACTCGGTCAGAACTAATGAGGAGTGAGTTCTGAAATATGTTATATAAATTCACGTAAAATTATACAGAACCTTTACTGGGAGTGTAAACTAAGTAAATGAGAAACGTGGAAAATGTATGTGCTGAAAGAAAAAGCAGTTGTGGACAAAATGAGCAATTAGAGAAGAGTGGTGAGACAATCCAGGATAATTTAATCAGGAACACCATTTAGACAAGACGAGAAAAATAGAACAGAAAATACTAATATAATAAGCTCATCTCAGAAGAATGGAAGTAAACAAAATTCCTTTTGCAGTGGCAGAGTGGGAACCATGCAGAATAAGACAGAGAGGAAAACTTGGAAGAAAATGGATTAATTGTGTACAGTATACAATCCTTTGAACACATAAAAAGTGGTAAAACACAATGAAAGGAAGAACAAGGATTAAGGATTATCTACTAGTAAGTAGGATCTCAAGGACCTCGAAGTAATGTTGTGCCATGCTAGTGGGTTAGCTAAAAAAAAAAAGATGGGGATGTGTCCATGTGTCCATATGGATATAGCTTAAATGTATTTGAATAAGTGTATTGCATGTTTACTGCTTTAGTTTTGCTGGAGGTGTGGTGACCAAGTTATTAACCCAGGTCAAGTTCATGTGACAGTCCTGCCCTTGAAACAGTGATTTAATAAACAAATATTATTTTTATCTTTAAAACCACATTTTATTTATGAAAATTCTTAAAATAAATTTAAATGAACCATTACCATGCATATTCCCAAATTAATAAAAATTTGACATTGTACAAATCACTGCTGAAGTAGAATTAAACCACACATAAAAATAGAAAATGAAAAAGATGTTTATACAGTACCATTATATAGATACTATGGATGAAGTTTAAGCCAAATAATGCGGACTGGTGGATAATTGAAAGCTTATTGTTTGTGTTTAGTATTAATGAAATTATTTAATTTTTGTTAAATGTGTGATTAAGTATGTGACTATCATATTATTTAAGTATATTGTTTGGTGCTTTTTAAGGATAAAAATCTCTGCATTGAAGAAAATTAAAAGAAATTTATTTTAGAAATTATCTACATTTTTTTTTTTAGTGAAGGAAATAAAACATATTTCATAGATGCACAGGAAACCCACATGTCTTGCCAATCTTTGTCTCTCAGATATCAGTCCACCTGTTAAACACTGACTTTGTTTATGCTAATTACTTCCATGTTCCTTAAGGAAATGGAAGTATGGTGATGGCAAAAAAAATCGTGTTCGAGATTATTGCAGATTCTGATTGTACTACACTCAAAACATTAAAAAAAGTCATTTTTCGAAAAGTGTGTGTGTGTGTGTGTGTGTGTGTGTGTGTATGTGTGTGTGTCTGTGTGTCTGTCTGTGTGTCTATCTGTAGATTTTTTTCTATGGCAAACAATAACAGCCGCAAATTCAAACTGAATCAAATCATTTTTTGCATACAGCCCTGATTTGTAGAGCACTCCCTATTGTTTTTGGTGAAGATCGGTTGAGGGAAAGGGGTAGTTTACCTGCAACAGTTTTTTTTAAATCAAGGGTAATTGTTTTCTATGGCAAACGATAACAGCCGCAAATTCAAACAGAATCAACAACTCTTTTGCATACAGCCCTGAATTGTACAGTTCTCAAGACCTATTATTTTTGGTGAAGATCGGTTAAGGGAAAGGGGTAGTTTACCAGCAACATTTTATGTTGTAACAAGAGAAATGTTTTCATGACGAACGATAACTGCCGCACATTCAAACAGAATAAAATATTTTTTTGCATGCATCCCTGAATTGTAGAGGACTGAAGGCCTATTGATTTTGGTGAAGATCGGTTAAGAGAAAGGGGTAGTTTACCTGAAACATTTTATGTTTTAACAAGAGTGAAGTACTTAATTTTGATAAATAAAGTATCCTGATAAGAAGCTCATAGTAATCCACTGTAGAAACGTAGATGAAATATCTATAAATTAAGAGGTTAGGTGAACGGGGTGGGGGTAATTTTCTATTAATGAAAATTATAGTTGAAGATGGAGGGTAGAATTTGTTATATGTGTACTACGTTATCGGCAACAAAGATGTAGTTTTTTGTTAAAATTCCTTCCCGGGCTGTTTAGCCGTAGTCCAATGTTTTCTGCAAAACCAGACATTTCGGCAGTGCCATCGACTGCCATCATCAGTGAAAATCGACTGCGAAAACGTGAGGTGGTATACGTTAGTGACCACAGTACTGTGGTTAAGGCTGAAGCAATAAGTAGAAAGAAGTAGTTTCTATGGAAACATTTCATTGCGAATACGATTTTAAATATAAATCTTAGAACATGGAAGTCATGTATGGTTCTCCATACCGATATTTTTGTATTACGATATATCACCAGTATATTTTTTATTATTTCATAGCGTAGAAGTCTCAATCAGTCAAAGCTCTGATGTGATGGTTCCTCAGGAATGGTGTGTGTGTGTGTGTGTGTGTGTATGTGTGTGTGTGTGTGTGTGTGTGTGTGTGTGTGTGTGTGTGTGTGTGTGTGTGTGTGTGTGTGCTCATTCAATTACTACTTTTTTCATTTGAAAAGTTTCTTGTTTCTGAAATTGCTACATTTATTTTGGTGGTGGTGATGATGATGTTGATGATGACAATGATGATTATACAATTTTTGAAGAATTAGCAAAAAACACATGGACACATGCAGAAAAATTGTATGTTGATTAAATTATGACTACTATGATTAGAAAAATCATATGGCTTTTGCTTACATGAAATCGCAATTACAGTTTCGTTCAAGTTTTCATTTGCATTGGTAAGCAATTCTTGACTGATTTCAACAGAGATATCTTTCTGATCAACAGCTAAACATGGCACAAAACTGATTCAATGTTTTGTCACATTGCGGCACATTGTGTTTTCAGTGAATTGATAACATTTGATTTTTTAAAGATAAAATTTGATTGCAAGATCCTATGCTGACTATCCTATGCTCACTTCCTCTGCGAATTTCTGGACAGTTGTACTTGAAATATCCCTTGTACAGCTTTTACAAAGTTTGAGTCAAAATTTCACACTAATGTGTTGTTTTAAAGACCTTTTATTGTTACACTATCACTAATGGAATCAACAGCTTTTATACATGCTCACTCCAAAGGATGTAGCATGAACATGTGCTCATAGCACAGAGAAGCTAATGGCAGTTTTCTGTTAAAATTACTGCTAAATATGAACAACAACCACAGTATGGTTTGTATCAGTTGGTAATGTATTAAAATGTTTCCTTTTAACAATGAAAATGTTTATAAGGATATGTCGCACATTTGAAAATGACCACTGGTGCGTGATCGAAAATGGAAACTGGTGAGTTTCCATAGAAACTACTTCTTTGTTGTCAATAACGTAGTACACATATAAAACTTCACTTATGAATGTGACTACATTTAACTTATAATCTGCACACTGGTAAATGAAGAATGAA
The DNA here is from genome assembly GCA_034769895.1 of Magicicada septendecula. NCBI lineage: Eukaryota > Metazoa > Arthropoda > Insecta > Hemiptera > Cicadidae > Magicicada > Magicicada septendecula. The sequence continues at coordinate 231,468,643 of CM068373.1, forward strand.
TTCATTGATTGGGTGAATGAACATAAATATTGTAACAGTACAACGATATATATATATATATATATATATATATATATATAAGATGTAAATGTGTGAGTGTACATGATTATGATGATTGCTGATACGCTCCGGTATCCACAACAATATTGTATAGTAAAATTTCCAAAAATGTAATTATTATTAGCGGTTTGATTGTTATTAATAATCGTGTGGGTATTGCCGTTTAAATCTTTTAATTTAAAAAGTATTTTCGCACTCCGCTGATCACCTCCCCACTTACCATATGTGGATATTACTGTTCTGTTGGGTGACTGCTTCAGCTGTAACATACACTCTACACATACGAGGGGATATTCTATTTGAATATCATACGTGATAAGCATGCACAATAAAATAAAATAAAAACTGAATTATGATTTGAATTATAAGGAATATTCAAATTCTGCCGCCACCTTTTGATAGAACTAGCTATTAAAACTAAACTATTTTAATTTTGAAATTAAACAGTTTTTCCACTGGTAAAAGTAAAATTGAGGTTTATTAACAGTTTTGGAATGCTATTAAATCTTTTAAAATCAACAATCAATCACTAATAGTTTTACAGAAAAATAATTATTATGAACAATTTTAAAAAGAAACTCTTCTTAACCTCAAGGCTGGTAACACTATAGGTTAATACAATAATTTTTATTTAGAGAGGTTATGTCCTCTTTACATAGTTGAAATTACCAAGTTCGTGTGATCTTTGAAGTGACATGATGCCAGATACAAGATGTTGTGTTTTATAACAATATTTAATAAAGAATTAATAGAAAACAAACAAACAAATATTAAAATTGAAAGTCGGTACCATATAATCGATAACTATCGTATTATCGTACGCGGGATTCAGTACACAGTAGTTACTTTAATAAAGACGTGCGTTGATTTGCACTGCTAAAAATTACTATTATTATTTAATAGTTGGCTATAGAAATTATTTACTGACAAGAGAAAAAGTTTATAATAAAAAAAAACTCTTGTGATAGCTTTCATTTGGTTTGTATTACTTGAGAACAGACTTATGACAAAAAAGGTGACAAGTTGTTGTTATTATTTCTAGGTTAGCTAATAACGTAAGTAGTTATTAGGGTTAAATATATTATTCATTGATTTCTTATTAATCTAAACATATATATACTATTCATAATACTTCTGATGCGTAACTATCAGTTAATTTGAATGATTTTTTCGCAAAAAATAAAAATGTTTATTTTCATTAGTCAAATCAAAAACGACATGAGTCAATTGAGTGACTATGCGACACTCATATTTTGTAATATTTAAATTAATCTTGACTCCTTTAATTATGATAAATAGTAAAAACATTTATTTCTTAAGTTAATAAATGCGAAATAATTCCTTCATTAATTCTGATAACTTTCATCAGAATTGCTACACTTCGATACTACTGATTAGAGTAGTATCCAAACAATCGTTTACAGAAATTATTATTTCTGTTTTATTTTTTAAATAATGAAAATATAGTACTCCCTGGTTTTTTATCAACACAAAACTCGAAAATACGACCGATATTATACACTGGTCGTATTTTATTATTATATTCACTCCGCACTGTACACTCGTTAATTGTTTGTTATGTGTAGGTTAGGCGTGTGTAGTATGACTCATGTATATGTGTCGCGCACAATTCAAATAAAACTTCTTCATTGATTTTGTCCGTCGAATTATGCGTGTTGACTGATTGAAAGATGACTGTGTCGTTTCTCCTAAGCGTCTCTGGCTTGTCTGCCGGTTTTCATTCATTTGATTGGTTCAATTTTTCGAACTCTCCGACCCAAAACACCTTGATTTAGTAAAACTTTTAATTTCTTACCAATTTCGTATATGGGTTGGAGACTAAAGTGACGTAAACGCCGATGCACTAAATGATTAAAAAGTTTATAATCGTTATAACTTTTTTATTAGTTGTCATATCGTTGAATGGTTGGTGCCAATAAATCACAGACATCCTGGGCTTTAAATAAAGTCCAAACAAGAATATAATCCGTCCATTATTAACTTACTACAACGATTTCACAAATTTTTATGGTGAATCTTAAAATTAATAAGTTTATTTCACCAAATCTTATCTAATTACACAATAACACTTCTGATTAAACGTTTTGAGTCCATTTCTCAATTGCTTAATACAAAAATTTGGGAGTAATTATTATTCAAACAATGTTTGATAATGGCGTCTCAAGCGTCCATATTCGATTATTTATAATCGCCCTTAATACTATTATTCCTTATCTAATAACATTTGTTTTGTATTCTAATAATAATAAAAACGTTTATTTACATTGGTTTACACTTTAGTATATGCACAATGTTGTGTTTCATATACTAGTAGTCTTATCTAACTACCTTCTGATCTCTTTTCTTTAAATTGTCACTTTGTTTGTGTTTTTCTACATAAGGTATATAATGTTGAAAATGCAAATAGTGTACAACTATAGTACCTAGTTCATTTAATATATTTGTTAGCTTTTCGCTATATGAAAACCCTTCAATTCCTAGTATTGGGTTTGTTTACATCAGGTCATGACATGGCAGTCAGTTATTTTTTAATAAATCAATAACTAAATTGTTATTATTACATTTGACATAGATTCTCAAAGTAGTATCAGATATCCTTCTGACTACTGCTAACATTTTTATTTACCTTTGAACAAGTTTGGATGGTGCATTTTGTTTAAATAACTTGCTACATAGTGTTTGTTTACATTCTGATTCCACCATCATGGTCATTTAGTTTTCAATAATTTGTCTATAAAATTACTATTCTTATGCTTATGATCTGTTCTCATAGTAGTATTAGATGTTCTTCTAACTACTGGTAACACTTTCATTAATCTCTGTGTAAGTTTTAATAAGGTATTTTGCTTAACTAGTTTGTTACATTGCCTTTGCTTACATCTGGCTATTCATTCATAGTCAGTTAGTTTACAATATTTTGATCATAAAACTATTATTATTACACTTATAATCTGTTCTCATAGTAGTACCAGATGTTTTTCTAACTACTGGTAATACTTTCAGTGACCTTTGTACAAGTTTTAATAATGTATTTTACTTAACTAGTTTGTCATATTGGGTTCCCTTTCATCTAGCTTTGTGCTATCATATTTAATCTGCTTTATGTGCAGTGTATTTCAGTATAAGACATTATTTATTAGCGTGCATCATTATTTATAATGAATCTTTGATTGAAACAATAGTTGATGGTTGCTTGGTTTAATTAACATATGTGATTTTTTGTTTTATAGGTGCATTTCCTATGGGGTTATGTAACAATGTACAACATATTCTTATGCAGCATTTGCCACTACTATTATGACTTCATTATGGTATTCTATTACAATGGTTTAATTGTTGATTAATACACATGTTTACACTATTTTCCTAAACAATAATACAAATATCCTTGAACTAATGATAATACATTTCTTGTTATGGTTTGTACCTAATTTCTGTTACATTGTTGTTTGATACTTAACAAACTAGTTTGTTTGTTATTATTTTTTCTGGCCTTTCTTTGTATTGTATTCTGTTTTGCAGTGGCATTCAGTTACATTTCTTTTAAAATTCACAAAGTTTTTCATTATCAGGTTCTATGAACAATGATATTACTGTTCTATCTTACATTTCTTGGTGGTCTTATGATTATCTATTTGGATTACAATCTTCATTAAATTAGTCACACTAACTGTCTGTGTATTTTGGACTATTTAATCTTTGATGTTTCCACTATGAAGGTAACACATTTTCTTCTGCTATAAACCTTATCACTTGAATTGTCTGTGGGGTTTATTAGGTTAAAATTGGTTAACTGGTCACAGGTTCTCACACTTACATTAAGTATTCACTATTACTGTTTGTGATTTCTTAAATATGTTAAACACTGTTTCTTCATAGTTGACAATCGCTATTCTTCTGGTTACTAGTATTGTCTCTAGTATACTTGATGAATGATGATTTCTTGTATTGTCTATCCATTATCTTCTCTCTTCATGTCATGTTTCCTTGTCCTTCTTCTTCCTTTCTTCTTTTGGTTTACACGTCTTCTTCAATATTTCCATTGTAGTAGTCGTTGTTCCATAATATTTATATTTGTAAATATATTGGTTTGTCTGCCATCATTGTGGTTGCTCTTGAGTTGTTTCTTCTTTTATTTTACATAGTTATTGTTTTGTTGGTTCCCCTCACTGTTGGACTCCTGTTGTCTTCTTCTTCACTTTTATTGTTTTGTTGGTTCCCCTCACTGTTGGAATCTGTTGTCTTCTTTTACACTTTGATATAGTCATTTTATTGGTTCCCCTCACTGTTGGAATCTATTGGGCCTGGTTTCTAACATTTTATATTGGCTCATGGTCATTTTCTTTCTCTCTTTTGTGTACGATGCTGCTATGTTACACTTCGTTCTTCTTTGTTGGAATTTTACACTAATATATCTGTAGATACACACTTTTTGTTCACATAATTTTACTTACTTAGAAATATTTTCATGCTTTCCCGTCACTTGACGTAATAATTGCTTACTTTATGTAACTACCAAATTTGGTAACGTTACAATATATATATATTTTTTAGTTCTTGGATTTCGTTGTCCATGACGTGTCCGTTACTTAACTAAATATCACTATAATATTGACGACTCGGAACACAAAGTTTTTATAAGTAAAACTTTACGTTTTTACTTATAAAAACTTTGTGTTCCGAGTCGTCAATATTATAGTGATATTTATATTTTTTAGATTTATTGAAGCATTTTCAGTGCCCTTCTCTGTGCATTGCATTTGTGCAATGCCTGCAAATTTTTTTGATCACATCTAGTAGGATCTAATATTAATCTTATCCATGCTGCTACTTCACAGGATGAGTGAAATACCAGATTCAGCCTTGTGTGTACACATAACAAACATTGTATTACATTTTTTGGAAACTAAACGTATCTGAATACATAATATGGATTTTGGAGCCTTAAAAATTAAAAAGGAGCATTGTTTGTTCAGACTAATCATTTGATCAATTTCATTGTTAAACATACAATCCTATCTTAAACTAAGTTTTCATGTGTTAGTATAAAAATTGAAATGGTACAATTTGGATTTTTCTGAGTTTTTTAATTTCTTTGTCTAACAGGTCTGAAATAGAAGATGCTGAAATTCTCTCTGGCTTTTGTATGTCTAACTGGTAGGTGTATCTATATGTATACCTGGTTTTCTAAGTATGTAAATTTCTGGAATAAGAAAGCTATGATGTACAACAGATAATCTATATTAATACATATTCAGTGTGCATATTACAAATTACACATTGAATTTATTAACAAATTATCAAATATGTTACAGATTATTAACTTATTCTATATCTGTATATATTTAAATTTATGTGTGTTTACATACTGTTATAATAAATGGCTATACAACAAGTGCTTTTTGTGACAGAACACGCTGGAACGCCGTCCAACACTTTTTTGAAAAGATTTTTTACTAAATATAATTAAATCACTACCGACTCAGAACACAAAGTTTTTATGGATAAAAACATAAAAGTTTTACCTTATACCCTGAACCAGTTTTGCCTTTGAAAAGCTTCTTTCGCCCTCTCTCCACTTTTCCACCACTTGCATTCTCCACTGCATCATGACCGCTTTGAAATTTTTTGGCCCAATCAAACACTTGTGTTCTTGACAGAGTAGTGTCTCCAAACTGTGCCTGGAGTCTGGTCAAAATCTCAGCTGATTTGATGCCTTCATTGGTGAGAAATCTGATAATTACCTGTTGTGCAACAGACAAAAGTACTTCATGCTCAGACATTGTGCTACTGATGCGGGAACATGTTCTGCTGGCGTGGCTGGGCGTTCCCTCACCTCCACACATCCCCACCTAACTACCTCAAGCGGCCCACCTCACTCACTCCACTTCCTGAGTCCACACATAAAAAATCCGGTTTATATTTGAATGACCCTCATATTGACATATAATATACTGGCTCAAATCTGTGTAACTCTTTTTAGGAGTTACTGTATTGACCACATTACTGCTCACATCATGTTTTGTTATTCTTTTTCTTACCTCAAGCATCAGGTCCATGGTCTGTTGCACCTTCATACACCACACCACCAGCAGAGAGCATAGAGAAATCAGTCTGCATTTGACCATCTTTAGTGGCAAACTCCATGGTATTGTGTATTTATGTGTAGACATCAAGATTTTTACTGATTGAGATCCATTTATCTCAACCAGACAGTAGGTTAGTGGGGGTGGAATTGGAGCTAAACTCACAGCACTGCATGTTAAATGAATGTCACAAAAAACGAACTCCTTCCATTGAGCTATCATGCTGTCCATGTTTTATATACATGATGTTAGTTTGAAGGATTCACAGGAAAAGATTTGATTTCTTAGGCTCTGCGAATTGGTTCTGGAACACTGAAGACAGCGCAAGTAACAGCAATGTTTTGGAACACATTTACCATCTTCTGTATGTTCAAGTTATAGGAATACCAAATCTTACTTATAAGCTGCCTATATAACTTGCCCTCATGAGGAACAATGACAACTTAGTAGACACAGATACTAACTTGGAGAACTATATATTTGTGTGTGTGTGTGTGTGTGTGTGTTTGTATGTATTTATTATGAGAATCATTATCTAACTTACCCCATTATACCATTATACCCCATTATAACTGTTGCATTTTGAAATTAATACGAAATTACAAATCAGAAATATATTGAAAATAGGAAATTAAGATAATATTTTTACTTGGAATAACTGTTAAATTGTGACTCGTACTTCATTTATCATAATAATTTTTTTTTCAGGTATTCTTAAAAATGTGAACTGTGGGCACTTTGGATATAGTGAAGGCTGTAAGTAAAAAGAAAAAAAAAATATATAATCTGTTTCAAATGTTTGTTAAATTAAATACCGGTATATTTTAAGTTAAGTTTAAAGCAGAATTTATTTTTGAAAATATCTGCACTGTTATAAATTTTAATGCCTTAAATACTTTCTTCATGATTGTATAACAAAGCATTAAAGTATATCCAATATGTATTTTTATTATGGATGTATTAAATAATATCATATTTTGTCTACTTTTGAAAGTTTCTGGGTTGTTTATCTTTGAATAAATAAATAAATAAATAAATAATACACACAACATGTCACTGCCAGGAAAGTAAGAATAATGAACATATAGAGAAAATTAATTACAGAAGTCATAAACACAGGTTACAGCACATTTGAAAAAATGCAAATATTAGTAATGTTGCCTTGTTGTGTCATTGTAGCAGGGTGTCTCTTTCCACCCGGGGCGGGATGGAGTGGCAGAAAACATAAAATTATATTAAGAGCATAGTAGCCTATACATGGGTTTTCCCAACTTAAGAACACAAAATACAAAAATCAATTGTAAGAAATTTAAGAAATGCAAACATTACCACAATAATAAATATGAAAAACTAATAACAAATTTCCAAATTTTTCTTTTCTTTCTATTTTCCTTTATTTGTTTTATTTTTGAAGAATTAGTGTCTTTTGGGTAAGTTATTTTTTTATAGCAAACTTTTGAGTGTGTCTTAGTTGTAATGGTGTACTATTGATATCATCAAAATAGCTGCTTTTTGTCTCTCGTATGATCTAAAGTATTTTCTCAGTAAAAGATATACTTTCTTGAATGTTTCATCATTTTCTGCTAGAAAAACTATACTGGTACCATAGTTTCTTCAATAAGTTTTATTTTGAGTGTATGTGGCAATGTCTTCTTAATCAAACTTTCATGTCCATTGCTAATAGCATCTTATTATCTATTTTTTATGTCTTTTACATTTGTAGTTACAGGTAAGTTTCATATTTTTTTTAAATCTCATGTAAAATTGTAATGAATTATGGAAGTTGATTAATTAGATAGATTTTACTACACTAAAAAAGTAAATATCTTGTTGATTCATCCTCTTCGTTCACTTTTTTTAATATTATTATATATAATAATAACATCGTCAAAGATTTATACCACAAAAAAGATACACTAAACAAAACGGCATACAACCTACACGTAAAACTCACACAAATATTACACCACATTGAATTAGAACACATAATACAATATACACGAAATACTGTATCATAGAGAAAATCCAATTAAGAACACAGGAAAGACATAATAGGAAAATCAATAACCTATTAACACGCAGAAACGAAACCATCCCTGTAACGGTTCAAAAATATGGGTATTTTTATTTGATTTCATTTCGGGGATTTATAAAAAATATTGTGTAAGTTTTATTCCATTGTGACAGACCATGTGTATGGAACAGTATGTAACGAAGCAGCAACGCAATATTACGTTGTGAAATCAGTCAAGGAATTCGCACCACCCTAGATTTCCGAGAACTTTGTTTGAGTGGGATATGCGCCTGTACGCGCGACACAGGTATACGCTCGGGGTGACTCTACTTCAAAAAAACCAACATGGTCAGGAAACAAATTCTATTCACCTTCATCGAGTGAAACGGCGGATATGCAAATTAAGGTCCGCCCATCTCGTGACGTTAGCCAGTGCCTCACTAATATCGTATACTGTCGTCACCCCAACAACTACATGAATTGCATGGGTCGAAACTACTGCGACGAAACCACAGGCAGTGATTTCCACAAAAAGTATGAGATCACAGCGGCATCTGCTACGTTTTCCTTCCCAGTTTGTTAACTGATCGTTCCGGTGCCGGACCGAGCCAAGTAGGCTCTTTACAAAATTTCATATTGTACCAGAAAAAAGTGAAATAACAGTAAAAACCATGTGACCGCGGTCGATTAAACAGTGAAGAACAGGTCTAGCTAATTTTCGGACATTAACGATAAATTTAAAAAGAGTGGTAATGAGTGCGCACGAAAACCACGTTGCCGGCGGTGAAGGTTACGACAAATGTTTAAAAGTTATGGGGTATTAAAAACGATTTGGGGTTTTTAAAAATAAATTGCATGTATGTGTGAGTGTGAAAAAATTGCAGGCTGGGCTCTGTCTGTGTTTATAATGAAGTGTGATCAGTAAGGTAAGATTTTAGAATAAGTTAACCTGTAACAGATGACCGAGGGAAGAAATTGAGAAAAAAATGTAAATTAATCTGCATAAACATGCAAAACAGTTTTGGATGAAATTTTCAATGATTTTAACAAATTAAAATATCATTTCTCTTCATTAAAAAAAAAATGAGTCGAGTTACTTATTTCAGTAACCTATGAATCACGCTAACATCTTACGTTCGTGCGAGAATCCTGGCCCCGGATAGAAGTTATACAGGGAGGTCAAACTAATTTATGTGTTTTTATAAATTTAATGAGTGTAATAGTGTCTCAATGGTGCAGCCGACAGGGACCGTTTTTATGAGTAAATAAAAAATAAAGTAAAAACCGTACCTACAAATAGGATGTAAGCGTGATTTAGAGGTTAAGTAGAAATGAGAACCAATTATATGTAAACGATGTTAAGATGTAGTTAAGCGATACTTAAATTATATTATACTGAATAATACAGAAATATTTAAAATTGAAATTTTATATAGAGCAAAATCTCATTAATAAGAAAAATGGAAGACGGAGATAAAGTTAGTATGAGTGATGTAACTATCACGGGGGAGGGAGAAATTAATTCAGACCCTAATGTGGTCAAAGAAAGCGTTTTAAATGAATCAGATAATATAAATGATTCAGGATTGGAGACAACTCCAAACCTGATAGACGAGAATAATTTGACACAATCGGTAATAATAAATAAAGCAAAAGAATTATCAATGAACGATATATTCAACCTGTTACAAACTATGTCTGAAAACATGGTAAAAAATAGTGATTTAAGTAAACGTTTAGATGCAATTGACGAAAAATTTGAGAGTCGTTTTGACGCTCAAAATAACAATTTTAATAAAAAATTTGAACAACAGAATATTCAGTTGCAGCAGAGTATTAGTGTAAAATTTGAGGGTTTAATAAATGATATACAAGAAAAGAATAAATGTCTTGAAAATGCCAATGAAATGATAAGAAATAGCTTGAATAAAGTGGAACAGAGTAAGAGCAATACAAATGAAAATTATAATGTTGAAAACAATGAGAATAATAATGTAATCGAAAATGTAGTATCTGAGAGTGATAAGGAGAGTACCGATGAGTTTGTAGAATGTGATTATGAGATGTTAATGTGTGTTAATGAGTTAGAGAGAGAGCGGAAAAATAGTATAGTGATAGAATGGGGGCAGAGGGTAAATTTTCCCCTTATTTTTTCTGAACCAGAGTGTTCACAAGTATTGTTTAAGAAGGGCAAGAGTCCCGTGTTGGTAGAAGATTTGAGTTGTTTATTTTTGTTGTATAATTTTGTACCCTCTGTCTGGAATAATATTGAGGGTGTGATATGGTATTGTGATGAGAGAGATTTAAATAGAGAATTGTATGGTAATAAAGAAACAGAATTGTATGAATTGAATAGAGAGTATGATGAGTGGAAAGTAAGGTTAGAAGTATATTTAAAAAAGAATGATTTGATTGATAATACAAAAGTAAATAACCCGATAATGAATATAATTACTGATGGAGACTTAACAGATGTACTCAACGTTGACTTGTTTTATGATTATTTTGGTAAAATGAATGTATTTGGTTTTTATGGTTATGCGACACAAGACAGTAATTTGTGTGTTAATGAAATTGAACAGTGCTATATAAAACCAAAATTAATCTTTGACGATGGAGGGTAGACTATAAAACAATAAAAGACTATTATAAACATTTTGTTTTGTGGTTTTGACCTGGCAGATTTGGACAATGAAGTGCGAAAAACCGGAACAGTTAATAACAAAAGTTTGTAAATAATTGTAGTGAATTCATTTGTGTGTATTGTAGCAGGTCAGATAAATAATGTGTGTACGTAAGATAATTGTTGCAATAATAATATTAAAATATTTGCAATCTAAATGAATAACCGAATTAATTTTGAAAACAGTAATTAGAGAATGGTAATTGTTTTGATGGTAATGAAATTTGTATTGTTAATAATTAAATTAATTAAAATAATTTGAGATGTTTTAAATATTCTGATTGATTTAAATGTTGTATAATTAAAATTTTTTAATGAATTCAAATTATTTTACGAGGTGAATTTGGTAATTAAATGATAAATTGTTTGATTTAAACTAACATTTGTGTTAAATGTTTCAGAGGTGAGGTGAAAGTATGGTGAATATGTTTTGTGTATGTCAGTTTAAATGGACTGTAAGTATAAAAAATTTTATAGTACGAATCAAGTATAATAAAAATGTTTACAGGTGTAACTCAAAGGAAAGGATTTTAATTCAATAATGAGATGATTTGAGATAATTGTGTTAAATAAAAATGATAATTAAAAATTTTTTAATAATAACTGAAAGATGAGACATAATAATTATTAATAATAAATTTGAAAATTTTAAGAAATCAAATGGTAGAAAATTATGAATGATGAATGAGTTAAATGATTAATGATTGATGGAAATGTTATAGTAGAATGTATATAAATATTTTTTATTATTATTTAGTTATTAAGGTGCTATTGCGGGGGTGGCCTGTGCCCTTGTAGATAGTGAAATGGGTTGGGGGTAACAGAGAGTGTTACCTCCATCGGAGGCCAACATGGCGAAAATGTGCGTTACACCTTTTTGTACAAATTTAATTTGTGCCCTGATAGATGCTCATGTCGCACATAACTAAGATAATGTAGAACAGGTGTTGAAATGAAATTAGATTTCCCCTACTTTATGGGCGATTACTGCCTTACCAGCACTAATCGTGGCTTTGGCGAGCGGTTAGCTATGGCCATAATCAAGTCCCTTGACCATAGCTGACTTGAAATTGGTTTATAGTAGAAATTAAATGGGGGGGTGAAATTAGGGGAACTATGGAACAGCGGCTGCCACTCTGTCCACGTGGGGACAGCATAGCCAGGTGGTAGACCCGTTTTAAGGGCGTTTCAATAAATACCAAGGGTATGTTGATATCCAAAATTGTTAAAATGTAAATGCCGAAGCAAAGACACGGAGATGTCAAATTCCTCCAAATATGCAGTCTTTGTGGAAGTAAAAAGGCGCTACAGTCTTACATAAATTGCAATAGTGTGTGTGGATGGGAGGTGGCTCAGATGAGCCACGAATTTAAATTTATATCATAAAAATTTCTAACTCTAATTTTTGCTCTAATAAAAATGCTTGTGTTCCGCTTAAATAAACAGGTGCTCATACATTCAGTATAATGTGTCCATTCTGTATTTTTAAATGTAGTATTTTATTGTAGTAGGGTAGATATAAGAATTGATAAAAGGTATATGTTTTATATAATTTGTGTATTTTTGAAAATGAGTAGATAACTAAACCGACTGGCAGGTGGTTAACATAAAATTACCAGAATCAGAGAAAGGGAAAACATTGATGGTAGATGTAAGTATTAATAAGCATATGTATTTAATGTAATCTGCACAATTTTTGAAATGTGTTTTCACTTTATTAAGAATATCAGTTGATCGGTAGTAAAATGACACTGTTAAATTGTTTATAGATGTTCAAGGTAATTAATATTAAAGATAATGTTTTAATGTGTCAATGGTGTTATTTTATAATAATGAGAAAAGTAATTTAATGTAGTAAGATTTTAAATGAATTGTTAGAAATAATAAAAGATGGTGGGTGATGAATATTTTTGTGGGGCATGTAGATCAGTCCAAGTTGAAGTTAAAGTTGAAGTAGTGGAGAGAAAAATATTGTTTTGAGTTAATGTAATGTTGTTGTGAGTTAATGTTATAGAATTGAGAAGTATTGATGTTGACACAGTAGTTATGGGGAATATATGTAGTTTTGAGTGATATATTGATGTTATTAAATGATGATGCTGTTTTGTTGTAGACGAAGTGAGGTAATAAGATTGAGATTTTGGGGATGGTAATTTTGTAATAGGGGTAGTGTAATGTGGGAGTCCGCAACATAAGAGTTGGGAGGGGACAGGGACCGATTTAGTGGGAAGGGGTTGCCTTAGGTAGAATCCAGGGACCAGATAAGGGAAATGAGCTTTTGGGGGGGGGGGACACTTATCCTAGGTACAAAGGGTTAGAGAGTATTTTTTTTTTATATATATCGAGAGAAGGTGGCGAATGGAGTTTAATGATAAGTTGTGTTTAGAGATTGTTTGATAGAGATTTCGATAGAGATGGGTGTCATGTTAGTTAAAGTTGATGAGTATTAGAGTCAGAGGGGTAGAGATTATAAATGTAGGCCTACCAAGGGGTAAATTAAATTGTTATAAGTATTTAAATCACCCACAGTAATGGAGAATAAGATTGTCAAATAAAGAAAGAGATTTATAACAAGAATATAAAATTTTTAATTGAAACCAGTGACAAATTTTTGATAGAATTTGTAAATGTAAGGCTATAAAAGTGGTTATTTGAATAATTTAAATGTCAATTTGATTATTATTTATAATAATATTTTGCTCTTTTAAAAGTTTTATTTTATTATGTTTTATGTTTCAAGACAGAATTTTACAGATGTTAAGTGTATTTTCAGATAGAACTTGTATATAACGTATGTAGGTGAAGGTTGTGGACTTGACCTAGTTTTGATCAGCTGATGGGTGAAGTCATATACTAGGCATAGTTAGCAAGGAAGTTAATCCAATTTGTGTTTTTAATTAATTTGAACAAACTGCAAATAATTTCTATAGGAAAAAAAGAAAATATTTTAATAAATTAAAAATTTTTTTTGAATTTAAAATTTTCTTGAAGAAAAAAAAGGGGGAGTTTCTTGATTTTGCGCCTGCCAGATAATGGATATTTTTAAACTTTGATTATTTTATTGTTTGCGTACTAACTATGTTTATTATTATTGAATTATTTTATGGAATTGTATTGTTAGACTCTAGGTGTAATCACATGTTAGGTTAAGGATGTTACTTATTTTAAGAAATGTTCAATTGATATAATTTTCTGATAAAAAAAAAAAAAACCAATGAAGAGAATAATTCAAAATAGATACAAAATTTGTGATTTGATTTTTAAATGAAAACGACCAATGAGTTTTAATTTAAATAAATTTTCAAAGAATTTTTCAATTTTCAGTATGTAATGTGAGTGTGTGTGAGCCCAGTATCTGCTAAAGGCAGCCCAGCTTGCATATAAGGGGAAACATATCGGTGGAGGATCTGGCATGATCTAAGCCAGGGATTGAGGATTTTTGGGGTAGCATGATAGAAGGTGAGGTGCGCTGTGGTGCGTGTCTGTTCGATTTTTCGGTGTTGGGATCTCGTTCAGATGCGCCCATAGTCGCCGAGCCAGGGGGGTCATGGACCCATGAAGTGTAAGAACAATAGGGGGTTGTTGGCACCAGTTCCTCACCGGTCCTCTTAGGGGTTTTATCAATGAGATTTCTTCTGTTTTGGACAGAAGACTTCTCATTGAGGGGGTATTGTAACGGTTCAAAGATATGGGTATTTTTATTTGATTTCATTTCGGGGATTTATGAAAAATATTGTGTAAGTTTTATTCCATTGTGACAGACCATGTGTATGGAACAGTTTGTAACGAAGCAGCAACGCAATATTACGTTGTGAAATCAGTCAAGGAATTCGCACCACCCTAGATTTCCGAGAACTTTGTTTGAGTGGGACCATGCGCCTGTACGCGCGACACAGGTATACGCTCGGGGTGACTCTACTTCAAAAAAACCAACATGGTCAGGAAACAAATTCTATTCACCTTCATCGAGTGAAACGGCGGATATGCAAATTAAGGTCCGCCCATCTCGTGACGTTAGCCAGTGCCTCACTAATATCGTATACTGTCGTCACCCCAACAACTACATGAATTGCATGGGTCAAAACTACTGCGACGAAACCACAGGCAGTGATTTCCACAAAAAGTATGAGATCACAGCGGCATCTGCTACGTTTTCCTTCCCAGTTTGTTAACTGATCGTTCCGGTGCCGGACCGAGCCAAGTAGGCTCTTTACAAAATTTCATATTGTACCAGAAAAAAGTGAAATAACAGTAAAAACCATGTGACCACGGTCGATTAAACAGTGAAGAACAGGTCTAGCTAATTTTCGGACATTAACGATAAATTTAAAAAGAGTGGTAATGAGTGCGCACGAAAACCACATTGCCGGCGGTGAAGGTTACGACAAATGTTTAAAAGTTATGGGGTATTAAAAACGATTTGGGGTTTTTAAAAATTAATTGCATGTATGTGTGAGTGTGAAAAAATTGCAGGCTGGGCTCTGTCTGTGTTTATAATGAAGTGTGATCAGTAAGGTAAGATTTTAGAATAAGTTAACCTGTAACAGATGACCGAGGGAAGAACTTGAGAAAAAAATGTAAATTAATCTGCATAAACATGCATAACAGTTTTGGATGAAATTTTCAATGATTTTAACAAATTAAAATATCATTTCTCTTCATTAAAAAAAAAAAAGAGTCGAGTTACTTATTTCAGTAACCTATGAATCACGCTAACATCTTACGTTCGTGCGAGAATCCTGGCCCCGGATAGAAGTTATACAGGTAGGTCAAACTAATTTATGTGTTTTTATAAATTTAATGAGTGTAATAGTATCTCATCCCTACACCGACACATAAGTTTCACACACGTACTGTAAATACAACATTGACCCATTTCACTAATGCAGAAATAACCCTATTAGATAAAGGTCTAAAACACAATTTAGGCATCAATCCAACTAATAACAACAATAATAAAAGACATACACGTGACATAGTCCTTGATGCTGAAACAGCCATACAACACACGCATAACATAGACCAAGACACCTGTGACCCCTCTTTCCTTTTTATGCTGTATATAAATTTTTTTGGATTTTATTTGTTTTTTTGTACTTATATTTTTTTTTTTTGAAAGAGAAGCCACAAGTTATTTAAAACTAGGCCGGAGCCTAGAGAAGTCAAAAATGTGCTGGGTCCAGTATGACGGGACTTGCAATGAAACTCGGCTGTAATATAACCATAACAACTTTTATTGTACCCCATAATTCGTTACATATAATTCACCAAATTATCACATAATTATCACATACTATCAGGAATAACCCACAAAATACATAATAAATAAAGAAGTCCCATATCCTTAATAGTGTCCAAAGACAAGGTCTGTATATCTGTAATTATCATATATATATTATAACATTGCCAAACCCTGATCACATTTAATATAAATAAGTATGTAAAAAATGCCAAGAAACAATATATTTTGATAGATAAATGATAACGAGAATGAAAGTAGTAAATATAATCAATAGTGAAGGAGGAAGAATACAACCAAAGGTGGTCACAAAACAAGAAAATACGAACTAGACTGACAGACAACTGACATTGACCCAACCCCAGAGATTGGCCAGATATTAACCAAAGTAAAGCGAGACAAGAAGACAGTGAAGAAAAAAAGAAAAAAAAAAAATTACATGGCCATAACAATTAACTCACAAGATTGTTTTAAAAGAGCATAATTTTTTATTATTGTTAATAATTTATGTTTAAATTTTTATTAGTGGTAACTTGTAAATGACAGTATCTCAGCAATTGTTATACATAAAAAAACCATGTGTAGATATGATTGTATGTACATCCTTATCTATAGGTGATGTGTCAGCTGTTATGTTTAAAATTACACTCATACAGACAGGGAATAGAAATGTGTGCGTGGTTCAATCAGAGAACAAATTGTATATCCTACTATATACTTTGGAACTTTTACTAAGATTATTTCAGCAGTATGTATATTATTTCAGCATTATGTGTTTGAAAGTATAAGGTTTTGGAGAGTTTATTTATTCGCTAATATTATTGCTGTTGCTACAGATGTAGTAGGTTTCAATTAACACAATATATTTTAACATTATTAAACTGTTGTTATTATTACTAATTATGACATTTCAGACCAATTTTTATCACTTTAATGACAATATATACAAAGTTATGTTTTATTTGAAAGATGTATTTACAATACCATGTTGTATGCATATTATAAAATGATATGTGACAGTCTGAAGTTCACAAAAGAGACATGAACTCATTAGATACAAAAACTTTGTAATAATAGTGAGATCGTGAGAAATATAAGGGTAATTAGAGATAGGTAGGGAGTGACAAAGATGAACAGTGAAGTGATAAGTGTAATAAAATAAACAGCATATAATCTTAAGAAAAAAGAGTTAAACAAGTGTGACAAACCCAAAATATAAGCACATGTTAAATGAGCAATTAAGTTAAGTATATTAGACTGAAAGACACAGAATAATTGTGAATGTAAAAAACAGAAAAAATATTATCTCAGTATAAAAATCACCAGGGTGATTACTGTTATAAAAGAGATGGTGTAGATATAACACTCACCAAATTTGTTCATTTGTTAATTTAAAGAAAGAAGTTATTGGCTTAATGTTTAAGGCAATAAATACCAAAAGAAATAGTTTTACAGTAATATGTTAGTATGTTTTAAGTAAGTAAGGAATTTATAAAGAAAATAATAGCAATACCTTTATAAGAAATAATAGGCAAACTATATTAATTATGTGTAACGAAAGGGAACATGGCAGAATTATATTAAAACTTAGAAATAAGTAAATTATGTATTAACATAGTATTATCAATTTTGGACTAAAACATTAATACATGACTTAGACCAATCTTGTAAGATATCAAACTAATCTTTGAAAGAAAATAGAAACATCTACGTAAAGATTACAACCATTGAAATTATCCCCAAGTAAATATAGCCATTATAAAATATTTATTCAAATTAAACAAAAAATTCAAAGTTTGATAACAATGTGTTTATTTTGAGATCAACCAGGTAGAATAATTACGTTACCATGGAAACTGTGGAGTAACAAGCCAAAAATACCGTTAGATTTTTTTACTGAATGCATGACGCTTTAATGGTATAGACGCTAATTCTCGAGTGACCAAAATTGTCAATTAAAACATAGCAAATATCAGAAAAAGTTACTACTAAGTGTATACCAAGACTTAAGACAAGGACTGGATCCATATTATTGAAGTTGAGGCCAAATTAACGAAAAAAGAAAATAAATTACTACCAATTAAACTGGAAAAGATGCCTGATGTCCTGAATCCAGCAAATTAAAGAAGATTATAGTATAACCCATGAATAACAGATCGTATGAATTCGCCATAACTACGGAAGTGATAAGTACCTCTTAAATTACCCAAAATATATAAATAAACTCACGTTAATTATCTCACTAAAGGTCGAAATCTCACTGAACTGAAATCAATTACTTTCAAAGATTAAAAAGAATACTAAGTCACTGACAATTTATAAACTAACCAATATAAACTGTTGTTAATGATCCATAACTTGTAAACACTTTTACTACACTGCGCTAAACAAATTATACCTACACAATATGTTAGTTAAGTTTACTTGATGTAAGGGTGTGTATTTTTATTGTTTTTAAAACATTTGTAATCCTTTGAACGTAACCTCAAGAACCTATGACAAACCAACATTAATAACTTGTATACAATTTTCAACAGACGCCATCATTAAACGTCTGGTTATCAATTCAAATATCGATTGTCAAACCCTGTAATTGTCTCATATAAACAACCGGAGCATTTGTATTAGAATAATTTGTATTAAATGAATAACAATCACTAATAAAAAATGTGTAAGTATTGAGTGTAACCACGGTGTTATAATTTCATTAGGAGGTGCACAATATTTTATGTACATTTTAGCAGATGACTAACGATTTACACAGCCCACGCATCGAACTGCTGTGCGCTACAGTGGGCCTAGCTGGCGGAAATATTTGAATTATTCAAACCGCCTGAGCTGCGCTGGTCATACGCCTTTGAATTTTATTTTAATTGTTTTAAGAAAACAATTTGGCGCCACCGGGAATTTCATACCCCTAATGAATATCAGGTAAGAACATCAAGACCTGGTTATTCGTACGTTCGCAACGAACGAAATCTACAGAAGTTGCATGCATTTGAACTACGGATCGAGAAGACACGTACACCCATTACACACAAATTGTACATTATCCACATTTTGCAGAGTAAAACGGTAGCCGTCAACACGACTACAGTACAAAGTGGCTTCCATCGCGGGGCTTAAACGAGGCGGACGTCACGATACTACATTACAAAGTGGCGCGCCAACTAGTAGGGCTAGAATAATAAAGAAATTACACAATTAAACCCTATAAATTCTAGCGGCGATTACGAAAGGTTACAATATGCACACCAGAGGAGTGTCGAAAAAATTGGCAAAGGAGAAGGAGATGGAAGAAAACAGAGGGGAAGAAGAGGAAGGAACACCGATTGAAGAAGTGGAGACAGTAATAACCACAACAGAACCAAGCCAAGACGAAGAAATGGAAACACAGGCTGGAGATAGGGGGGAAGCCAGAGGAGGAATGGATTTACAAAAATTATGGGAGTTGATTAATGGAAAATTAGACAAGAATGAGGAGAGTTTGAAGGAGATGAACAATAAATTCGACAGCATGAAGAAAGAAACCAGTGACAATTTGAAACAGATCAATGAAAAAATAGTGAGTACCAAGGAAGAATTGAGGAAAACAGTCAACCAAAATAATGAAACACTACAACAACGATTACTGGAGGAAATTCAGCAAAGAAATGAAGATTTGAAGGAAGAATTGAAGGAACAACTGAAGGAGGACCACGAGAAAAATAAAGAAGAAATGAAACTACAGATGGCACACCAATTAATGGAGTACCGAGAAGAAGCAAAACAGCAGGTTACGGAAATCAATGACAAATTAGAGGAAACGTTGGAGAAGCTAGAGAAGACCAACGAAAATGTTTCTGGAGTCCGCAAGGAAGTACTCGATAAAATGAACCGTCTCGAAGGAGAAAATAAGAGAAGAATTGAGGAAGGTCATGAAGAAACAGTCAGAAGATGTACCCAGATAGACCAGGACATACACCAAGTCCGGGAAGAAAACCAGAAAGAGGTAGCAGCTGTACGAACAGACTTGGGAGAACGAATGGAAGGAGTTTACAGTAACTTAAATAAAGTAGATAGCAAAGTAGACAAAAACCAACAGAGGATTGACGAAATGCGCAGAATAGAAGAGTCATTACGGGAAGAAGTGGATGCCTGGCGTGACCGACCATGTAATAATAATCATGTCATGAACACAGACAACAGAGATACCATCAATTTCCGTAATTATAAAAGAAACCCTATTGAATTCTTGAAGAGGGTAGAAGAGTTAATCATCAAGAATCGAGAGACTCGATGGACTACAATAAGGGGGATGTTGGACGAAATGTTCAAGGAGACATACGACAACTGGTGGACTGCCACTTGACCAGACATCCAAAACCTTCAAGACTTTAAGACTCAATTCAAGGCTAAATACTGGTCTGAGTCAACTCAGAATATGGTCCGCAATAACCTGAGCAATGGAAGGTATGAAAACCAGAATGGACAATCCCTTACCTCCTACTTCTTGGGAAAAATCTGCATGGCCAGGAATTTGGAGCCACGTATACCTGAAGAGTGTCTGGTAATACAGTTATCTTACCACTACGACGACGCCATCCAAAAGGCACGGATGTACAGCCAGGTAAAGACCATCCAAGATATGGCTAGCTTACTGGAAAGCCATGAACATGAGGGGCAGTACAGGAAAAATAGAGGGTACAGTTTCAGAAATAATAGAACTAATGAGGGACAATTGTCACAGAATCAACAGGGAGATAATAAGCCACCGGTAAATAACCCTAACAATTACCAAGGGAACACACGGGGCAATAACGCGCCCAGAAATTTTAACAGAAGTGGAAACCATAATAATAACAACTTCAGGAACAACCACAGGGGTAATTTCCCGTCGAATGGTTACAACAACAATTATCGCCCTGGAAACAACAGTAATCAGAACAAAAATCCAGGATACCGGCCACAGGTAAATTACATAAGGGGGCAAAGACAAAGGAGCCCAAGAAGAAACTATCCCTCATCTAACTATCGGTGAACGTACTATAACCAGGTACCCGATACGAGAAGTCACCCATTCGAAGAAGATCACAGGCACAGCGTGGATAACCGGAATAATCAACAGGAGCCGAACGCTAACCAACCATCAAACACTACTGATGTTGGGGGCAATGAGGTCAACCCTCATTTAAACGCTTAAGGCCAGTGAAAACTGCAGACAGCCCATCACTGGACCAATCTCTGGGTGAATATAAGACAACACATGACAAGAAGATCACAATAATATGTACTAATTATTTGAAAAATATAAGGGACGATTTGATCGAAGAAAATGATAACATGATGCCCATTAGAAACAATGAAATAGTGTATGTGAGTGCCCAAATAAATGGAATTCTATCAACCATAATGATCGATACAGGGTCTAATGTTTCCCTGATCGACCAAATAGAATTAAATAGACTACAGCAGGGAAGTAGTGTACCCATATCAACCCTGCCCATAAACAATATAACTATCATTGGTGCTACCGGCCGACAAAACAAAACTGTCCGGAAACAAGTATCCTTGGAACTTAATAGCAAAGGTATAATAGTAACTATGCCATTTCTTGTTGCCAGCGGCCTACCTTTCTCATTACTTGTTGGGTGTGATGTACTCAGACAACACTCTGCCATAATTAACCTGCGGCAGGGAGAAGTATCACTAACCACAGAACAAGGAATATGGTCAGCCGATCTAGTGAATGGTGGCAACTTACCATTGATAACAAACCACTATAACATGATCCAAAACAATTATTGCAAACAATCACCCGAAAGAATATTGACAGATTGGAAGGATGAAGAATTATGGTCAAGCAAGCTGGATGAGATCAGAAACTTCCAACGAGAAGAACAAGATCCACAGATTAGTGTGCAACAGTCAGAGGAACTTATAAGTATATACAACAGATATAAACACATTTTTTCTGACGCTCCAGGCAAAGTAAAGAATTATCAATGCCGAATACGATTTAAAGAACCCGTTGACTTTAAGAAAAAATCTTACCCCTTTGCTTACTCACAAAGAAATGCAGTGAGGGCAGAAATCAATCAAATGATGGAAGACGATATCATTGAATTAAGTCAATCACCGTATACAAGTCCAATAGTGGCGATACCAAAAAAGGACGGAAAGGTGAGAATCTGCCTCGACGCCAGAGAAATTAATAAAATGATAGTGAACGATAGAACATCACCGGGTGAAATAGAAGAAATCCTTAAGAAGTTCCACGGTATAAAATACATTAGCTCTTGGGATACGGTATGTGGCTACTGGCAGGTGGAGCTACATCCGAACAGTAGACAATACTTAGCATTCCTGTTCGATGGGAGGAACTATCAGTTCAAAAGACTGCCATTTGGACTGATAAATTCGGTCGCAGTATTTGTTAAATGTATGGACCAAATACTGGGACAAGATGTACTGAATTTTACCACCGTGTACGTAGATGATCTGTTAATAACATCATCAAATTGGCAAGAGCACTGTGCCAGAGTGGAAACCGTACTAAAAAGATTATCAGATAATCACGTAACCCTTAAGCTGGACAAGTCAAAGTTTATAGCCCGAAAAATACAATTTCTAGGATTCAATCTAGCAGAGGAAGGCATATCTCCTTCGTCAGAAAAAGTTGAGGCGATACAACGATTCCCCACGCCAAAAAACAAAAAACAACTTCAATCCTTCCTGGGAATTTGCAACTATTACCGTAAATTTCAAGATAATTATTCCAAACTAACAGCAAAATTCAAAAAACAATTATCAGTCAAGGACAAGTGGACTTGGGGGTCCGAACAAGATGAAGTATTTAACCAAATAAAAGAAAAGTTCTTGAACACCGTGATCTTACATCATCCAGACTTCAAAAAGCCATTCTTCATGAACTGTGATGCAAGTGATGTCAGTGTAGGTGCGGTATTATACCAAGAAGATGAGAAGGGACAGCATATGGTTATTAGTTTTGCAAGCAGAATTTTAAATGGATGCGAACGAAATTATCACGTCACGGAGAAAGAACTACTTAGTGTCGTGTTCGCCTGCAACAAATTTAGGACTTACATTCTGGGATACGATATAACAGTGAGAAGTGACCATAGATCCATTTCATTCCTTAAGCAGTGTAAACTCAGCCACGGAAGATTAACTCGATGGATATTGTTGCTACAGGAATATCACATAAACTGGGAGTACATCCCAGGGAAGAAAAACATAGCTGCGGACATCTTATCCCGTATAAACGTACAGCAACAAACTTTCGAGGGTGAAAAAGAACAATTAGTTAAGGTGTATAACATTATCAAAAACAGAGTAGATCTAGAAAAAATAACCCAAGAAATAAGAAGATGTCAAACTATGGATCCAAAAATAATGAGTATCCGGGGGAGAATGTTAAAAGATGAAGAAACCATTCTACAATATTATAAAATACATGACAACTTGCTATTTATTAAAAACAATCCTGCAATCGGAGAATGGAAACTTGTAATACCATCTATAGTGGAGGAACAATTAATACTAGACTACCACATTAGATACGGCCATATGGGAGCTGTAAAGGTGATAAAAGCTTTACAGGAACAAGTTTACATCAAAAATATTTATCGAAAAGTGAACAAAATCATTCAAAAATGTGATATTTGCCAAAAGGTAAAATGCAATAATTCAAAAAAGGAAGGTATGATGATACCTATCACATCAAGTCAGAAATTAGAAAGGGTATTCCTTGATATATGTGGTCCGTTTCCTATCAGTGGAGGAAGACACAGATACAAATTTATAATCATTATGTTTGACCACTTCACCAAGTATACAAAGTTGTACTCCATTAACCGTGCAACAACAAAGAAAATAATTGAGATTATATTAACCAAGTTTATACCAGAAGTGGGAAGACCGACGGCCGTTATAACAGATCATGGAACCCAATTTAAGGGAAATCTTTGGAAAAATAAGCTCTGTGAACATAATATTAAAACTTACAAAACATCCGTTTATCACCCAAGCAGCAACCCAGCTGAAAGGGTACTCAGAGAAGTGGGTCGTATACTGAGAACCTACTGCCACGATAAACAAAGAGAATGGCACAATTACGTGAAATCCACTGAAGAATTTATAAACTTAGCTTACCACGACTTTACGGAAGCTACCCCATACACAATGATGTTTGAGCGGCCACCGCCTAGAGAGATAACCGATATGATCCAATTCCCCACCAACACCGAATATCAATTCGAGAAAAAAAGATTCTATAACAGAATAGCCGAAAAGGTAGAGCAACAAAAGAATAAATACGCTAAGAACCAGAAAAAGACTATTAAGTACGAGGTAGGAGAAAGGGTACTGTTAAAAAACAGAGAATTACCCAGCTCCATAGAAGGCATCACTAGAAAGTTACTATTATGATACGTGGGACCATACACTATAACAAAAGACAAGGGCAATAACACTTACGAGATCACTCACCCCGTCACCAAGAAAATAAAGGGGGTATACAATCAAGCCTCAATTAAGAAATATTATGACAATCAACAATAACTGTAAAAAACAATTAAAGTAAAAAACCAACAAGAATACTTTAAATAAAGAAAAAAAAAAATAACGTGACAAACAAACAAGTCTGCCAATGTCATAAAGAAAAGATCTCTAAAGAATGTCAAAATTCCAAAACATTCGTAAGTACAGCTTACACTAAGCATTAGAGAAACCATTATGATGAATAAAAATTGTAAAAAAAAAAAAAAAAAAAATCAAAAAAGATATGTAAGAAAAGCTTACCCAAATATCTCAATAATATTTTAGAACAAGTAAAAATGGAGAGATAAAAGTCACAAGGCATTCAGATAAAGTAAGAGCAACCAACTTACTACAATATTTAAATAAAAATTAACAATAGAGGAGTGTAGTTACAAAACATTCCTACAAAATAAGGTTAAATTACCATAATATTTAGCCAAAAAATGAGGCATAAAAAGCATGACATACTATGAAGGAATAAGCTACAAAAAATTCCTAACTAGTAAGAAGCCATAATTTACTATGATATTCAAAAATTATGAAAAAAAAAAAAAATATATATCAATCAAAATGATCAACTTCCACAACTATTTAGAAAGAGGGGAAGTAAAATTACCCAAACCAATGATCACAAAACAATATAAATGAAATAAACGTTCTAAGAGTTATAATGTGAAATGAGATGAAACAAAGAGTAATTAAAAATGAATAAAAATGTGAATTGTATCAATAAAAAACAATGTATCAAATAGTATCTATAAAGAAAGATGGAACAATATATGACTCGAACTGAGCTATAATGAAGTATAAAAGTAAAAGATTCCCAACAAATATTATGATTATGATTATTATTATTATTATTTTGAGTCACGAGTTGACTATATTTAAGAATTATTAATTGAGATTGTCTGTTGAATGAACCAGCAATCATTTTACTGAGCAGGGATGATGTTCCCCTGATATCAGTATAAGAGTAGTTTTGATGAAAAATAAGATTTATAGGGAATAAGTTATAATAAAAAATTCAATAAGCCAGTTCGCAATATGAGAAAATAATGAAGAAAAGACTAAGAAGAATGGAAATAAAAGATACCGAATTAATTATAAAAAATGAATGAGAAGCAGGAGAATTTGAAAAAAAAAAAAAAAATTTGATACGATACAATTGATAATTTCATCAAACTTAAATTCACGTTTTATAAAATGATCAATTTTGGTGGAAGGGCATTATATAACATTGCCAAACCCTGATCACATTTAATATAAATAAGTATGTAAAAAATGCCAAGAAACAATATATTTTGATAGATAAATGATAACGAGAATGAAAGTAGTAAATATAATCAATAGTGAAGGAGGAAGAATACAACCAAAGGTGGTCACAAAACAAGAAAATACGAACTAGACTGACAGACAACTGACATTGACCCAACCCCAGAGATTGGCCAGATATTAACCAAAGTAAAGCGAGACAAGAAGACAGTGAAGAAAAAAAGAAAAAAAAAAATTACATGGCCATAACAATTAACTCACAAGATTGTTTTAAAAGAGCATAATTTTTTATTATTGTTAATAATTTATGTTTAAATTTTTATTAGTGGTAACTTGTAAATGACAGTATCTCAGCAATTGTTATACATAAAAAAACCATGTGTAGATATGATTGTATGTACATCCTTATCTATAGGTGATGTGTCAGCTGTTATGTTTAAAATTACACTCATACAGACAGGGAATAGAAATGTGTGCGTGGTTCAATCAGAGAACAAATTGTATATCCTACTATATACTTTGGAACTTTTACTAAGATTATTTAAGCAGTATGTATATTATTTCAGCATTATGTGTTTGAAAGTATAAGGTTTTGGAGAGTTTATTTATTCGCTAATATTATTGCTGTTGCTACAGATGTAGTAGGTTTCAATTAACACAATATATTTTAACATTATTAAACTGTTGTTATTATTACTAATTATGACATTTCAGACCAATTTTTATCACTTTAATGACAATATATACAAAGTTATGTTTTATTTGAAAGATGTATTTACAATACCATGTTGTATGCATATTATAAAATGATATGTGACAGTCTGAAGTTAACAAAAGAGACATGAACTCATTAGATACAAAAACTTTGTAATAATAGTGAGATCGTGAGAAATATAAGGGTAATTAGAGATAGGTAGGGAGTGACAAAGATGAACAGTGAAGTGATAAGTGTAATAAAATA
The DNA here is from genome assembly GCA_034769895.1 of Magicicada septendecula. NCBI lineage: Eukaryota > Metazoa > Arthropoda > Insecta > Hemiptera > Cicadidae > Magicicada > Magicicada septendecula. The sequence goes on from CM068373.1 coordinate 231,495,520, forward strand.
AACAGCATATAATCTTAAGAAAAAAGAGTTAAACAAGTGTGACAAACCCAAAATATAAGCACATGTTAAATGAGCAATTAAGTTAAGTATATTAGACTGAAAGACACAGAATAATTGTGAATGTAAAAAACAGAAAAAATATTATCTCAGTATAAAAATCACCAGGGTGATTACTGTTATAAAAGAGATGGTGTAGATATAACACTCACCAAATTTGTTCATTTGTTAATTTAAAGAAAGAAGTTATTGGCTTAATGTTTAAGGCAATAAATACCAAAAGAAATAGTTTTACAGTAATATGTTAGTATGTTTTAAGTAAGTAAGGAATTTATAAAGAAAATAATAGCAATACCTTTATAAGAAATAATAGGCAAACTATATTAATTATGTGTAACGAAAGGGAACATGGCAGAATTATATTAAAACTTAGAAATAAGTAAATTATGTATTAACATAGTATTATCAATTTTGGACTAAAACATTAATACATGACTTAGACCAATCTTGTAAGATATCAAACTAATCTTTGAAAGAAAATAGAAACATCTACGTAAAGATTACAACCATTGAAATTATCCCCAAGTAAATATAGCCATTATAAAATATTTATTCAAATTAAACAAAAAATTCAAAGTTTGATAACAATGTGTTTATTTTGAGATCAACCAGGTAGAATAATTATGTTACCATGGAAACTGTGGAGTAACAAGCCAAAAATACCGTTAGATTTTTTTACTGAATGCATGACGCTTTAATGGTATAGACGCTAATTCTCGAGTGACCAAAATTGTCAATTGAAACATAGCAAATATCAGAAAAAGTTACTACTAAGTGTATACCAAGACTTAAGACAAGGACTGGATCCATATTATTGAAGTTGAGGCCAAATTAACGAAAAAAGAAAATAAATTACTACCAATTAAACTGGAAAAGATGCCTGATGTCCTGAACCCAGCAAATTAAAGAAGATTATAGTATAACCCATGAATAACAGATCGTATGAATTCGCCATAACTACGGAAGTGATAAGTACCTCTTAAATTACCCAAAATATATAAATAAACTCACGTTAATTATCTCACTAAAGGTCGAAATCTCACTGAACTGAAATCAATTACTTTCAAAGATTAAAAAGAATACTAAGTCACTGACAATTTATAAACTAACCAATATAAACTGTTGTTAATGATCCATAACTTGTAAACACTTTTACTACACTGCGCTAAACAAATTATACCTACACAATATGTTAGTTAAGTTTACTTGATGTAAGGGTGTGTATTTTTATTGTTTTTAAAACATTTGTAATCCTTTGAACGTAACCTCAAGAACCTATGACAAACCAACATTAATAACTTGTATACAATTTTCAACAGACGCCATCATTAAACGTCTGGTTATCAATTCAAATATCGATTGTCAAACCCTGTAATTGTCTCATATAAACAACCGGAGCATTTGTATTAGAATAATTTGTATTAAATGAATAACAATCACTAATAAAAAATGTGTAAGTATTGAGTGTAACCACGGTGTTATAATTTCATTAGGAGGTGCACAATATTTTATGTACATTTTAGCAGATGACTAACGATTTACACAGCCCACGCATCGAACTGCTGTGCGCTACAGTGGGCCTAGCTGGCGGAAATATTTGAATTATTCAAACCGCCTGAGCTGCGCTGGTCATACGCCTTTGAATTTTATTTTAATTGTTTTAAGAAAACAATTTGGCGCCACCGGGAATTTCATACCCCTAATGAATATCAGGTAAGAACATCAAGACCTGGTTATTCGTACGTTCGCAACAAACGAAATCTACAGAAGTTGCACGCATTTGAACTACGGATCGAGAAGACACGTACACCCATTACACACAAATTGTACATTATCCACATTTTGCAGAGTAAAACGGTAGCCGTCAACACGACTACATTACAATATATATATATATATATATATATATATATATATATATGTATATCCGACAACATTCAGTGATTATATAATTTTCCCCCCTTTTTGTGACTAACATTTAACATTGACAACACGTACAGAAACATAAAGATACATACACTCATAATAATGGACACATATTATAAACACCTAATATTCTTGGAATACGCATGCTCAACGGGCAGGGTATCTACCAAGCCCTAAAACCGGCAATCATAAATGTTCGCCCTTCAGTCACCGTCATTGATCAATTTCCATTAATTTAAATAAGTAAGAAAAACCCCCGAAAGGATGATAATCACTCATAAACCATAAGAGAGACCGGACCGCCCCTATGTATAGATAGCATCAGATAATTGGCCCACCATGAGCATATGAAATTCTTTAAGTTTCTTAGACATCACATAAATGAGAAAATCCTCATCACCAGATTTTAAACAATTGTTATGAGTTTATAAAATGTGAATTTTGTTTTACAAATCCAGATGGATGCATGAATCCGTCTATGCTCTTACAAGTAAAAAAATTAATCAGTATAGACCTTTATAAAGTGGAAAAATATTAATCAGTATATGCCCAGAAAAATATGAAAGTTCTTTTCTGTTAAAGCCGAATGGCAGTACATAAATGAATTTATAATAACTGACTGTTGTATCCTAGCAGATGTGGGAGCGCGCCAGCCTGTGCTTAACCATGTGTGACAGGAATCAAACCTGCCTTAAACTGCATGAACATGTGCCTGGTAAAAAACTATGTCCCCATTTACTCCCCAAAAACAGCCAGAAAAAAAGAAAACGAACCCCCCCCCCAGCCCTTACATGTTAAACCAAAATGAAATTAAAATTTAAACCCCGTTCTGAACCAGCCGGAACAGAACCCCTAACATGTGACATAAATTTTGTAGCAAGCATAGTAATGACTATTGGCCATATATGAAAATATTTAAGTGAAAAAAAATCTCTAGCACGCTCCCCCAGTGCAGCACACAATTACAAACATTGTACTTGGTTCTATGAAGTTAAATTATTACAGTCCCATAATGTTCAGCTGACACACACTATAGCAGACTGTCTGGCCACGTGGGCACATGGTTTCAAAAGAAATTTAAACAGTGAATCAGGAGCACAGCAGGCCCGGCCACAAGAAAAATAAAAGAGTTCATATCACCTTAATTATGATGATCATGCGATACATCTTGAGTTGGTCACCCGACTCCTTTCTCCGAACAGGTGCGTTTCTGATGGTTCATGGCTGATGAAGATGGAGTTCTATCAGCACGGCCAGCATCTCCGGCTTTAGGCGAGAACCCTGGTAATTCATAAAAGTTAGAAATGCTGTTCATAAAAAATTTCCACCCAAGTTCCCAGGTAAATAACCTCAGAACGGGCCTTCAACCAACTCAAGATAAATGCACAAAGTTTCGGTTATAATTTCTTTGCAAATTGCTTAAAGAGTAATAAAGTCTACCATGGGATATTTAATTCAAAAATAAAAAGGATTTTATTAAAAGGCGTAGAGTAAGGTCATTTGCACGCTCCGACAGAATCCAACAGGTTAGATTGCCACGTGGCGGCACAATTATTGCAATTTGCCAAAAATGATTAACTTCAAGGCACTCACAGTATTAATAATGTTTCAATATTAATAATGTTTCCTCTAAGGGTGGTCTCACAAGTTATTTCTACTGCCATAGTTAATTAAAGAGAAACCCCGAGCAATCTGGAGCATGTACGTGCACAATTCACTTCATGCCTATGCACTGACTTTAGCCTATAATTTATATACTTTCTATGAAACGATTACAGTGACTCTTACAATCTTATAATAATAATAAAAGGCAGCTAAGCTGTACATACTGAACATTAAATAAATCTGTTAATATACACACTGCCGGATCGCACCACATGCATTCGTCTTTCTCATACGGCTGCATACATTTCGTTAATTAAATTTAATCCTTTATTATTATTTTTGACTCACACAATAAGAGCTATGATCACTTACCGGGAAGTGTCGTAAATTCAGCCTGCCATTAGAGTGAAAGAAATAACTGCGTACTAAAATCTGCTCGGATCAGGCGTCGGATATCTCTTCGAGTGCCGGTCAGTGACTGAATTAATTATCTACAATCTCACAAACAGCCAAACTTCCCCACAGAGTGTGCGCGCAGTTTTAACGGAGCCGAACAAATCCCGTCGCTTTAACTGACCCTTGCGCTCGCGTTATTTTAACTTTATTTTTCTAGAAACCTTCGACAGCCGGGTTTACACCGGCACACACCATACGCCACGATATCAAACGCAAATTACAACACACACAGCAATATGAACATAAACAACACAGTATTGAATTCCAATTACTAAAAAACATAAAACGTAAATTACAAGAGCACAACCTAACCATACTCAAAGCAGACAAAGGCAATATTAATGTCATAATAGAAAAACAAGCATTAAATAACAAAATCGAAACATTTTTTAATGAAAACAACATCACTAAATTAAATAAAGATCCCACCCCAAATTATCACAAACAAATAAACAAAACCTTAAATAACACAAAACACATAGTATCACCTGACAACATCAAATATTTTAAACAAATTAAACCAAAAGCCCCTACACTAAATGCACTACCGAAATTACATAAACCAAATATTCCCATCAGGCCACTTATAAACAACACACAAGCATCTGCACACAAAATAGCTAGACACTTAGATAAATTAATCAGAAATAGCATAAATTTAACTAACAACACCACTGTCATAAATAATTTAGATCTAGTGAATAAAACTCAACATATCCACATTCCACACAATTCCACGCTAGCTTCATTCGACATAACAAACCTATACACCAATGTTCCCATAAAAGAAACTATAACTACATTAGAACAATTACTAAAATTAAACAACATACCTGAAACACACATAAAAGAGATCATACATCTAACTAAAATTATAACTGATCAAAATTATTTCACACACAATAACATGTTTTACACACAAACAGATGGACTACCCATGGGCTCCCCTATATCAGGTATACTAGCCGAAATATTTGTACACACCATAGAACAAGAACACATATTGCACAATAACAAATACACCGATAAAATAATATATTGGCACAGGTATGTTGATGACATTATACTCCTATACAACGGCAACAAAAGACAAATAGAAAATTTCCACAAATATATTAACACTATACACCATAAATTAAAATTCACACTTGAAATAGAACTAAATAATAGCATAAACTTCTTAGACCTCACAATCACCAAAACAAACAACACACACACACATACAAAATATACAGGAAACCCACCACATCAGACATGGTCATACATAACTCATCCAACCACCCAACTCAACACAAACATGCAGCATTCAACTACATGCTCCACAGACTCACTTCAATACCCCTAAACACACATGACTACCAAGAAGAATTTAACACAATCAAATATATAGCAGTTAAAAATGGATACAACCCCGATTTGGTAAATAAAATACACAAACGCATCCTAAGCACAAAAAATAAAACACATCAGACCAACAACACACAACCCAGTAAGTACATAACACTTACATACTACAACTCCAATATACACAAAATTGCTAACACATTTAGAAAACACAATTATAAAGTAGCCTACAGAACCAACAACACCATTAGGAAACATATAAATATTAACAAAGACACAGACACATACAGTAAAACAGGAGTTTATAAATTAAATTGTAATGATTGTAACCAATTCTACGTCGGCCATACGGGAAGATCTTTTTATTCCAGATTTTCAGAACATGTAAAAGCCCTCACCACAAATTACATACATTCCACATTTGCCACACATTTACAAAATGAAAACCATAGTTACACAAACATAGAACACAACATGGAAATATTACACTACTTACCAAAAAGTAGAAAATTAAACACAGCTGAACAATTTGAAATATACAGATATCACGCACTACAACCAAACATCATATTAAATGAACAATTACATTACAGATCACATACACTATTTGATACATTGATCCAAACACACAATTTGAACCTCAGCGCCAATTCCCTCCCACCATCAATTCCCACCACACACACCTATAGTCCATAATTGTTATTCTGTAACAATGACATTCAGTATTTACTCACACTGAGGAAGAGGCACATCACCTTGAGACGTTTGTGAAAGTGATAACCAAAGTAAGTTCATTTGTGAAAGTTTTTTATATATAATAATAAAAAAGTAAATTAAATTTAAATTTACCTATATTTACAAAGTAATTTATACAGAGTACTGTTGATGAGGAGTGGTAGAGGTGGGGGAGTTGATTGAGTGTTGTATAATATTTCACACACACACACACACACACACACACACATACACACACACACACACACACACACACACACACACACACACACACACATTTTTTTTTATTATTATCAGAACAAATCTGTTTACATTAGCAAATGACTTCATACTACAAAATCTTTAGTGTTGCAGAAAACCTCTGTTTATTCAAAAGTGCTGTATCTCTTGAGACAGAGAAATTTCCCTTGAAACTTGTGACTTTATCAGAACAGAATAATGAGTATAAATTAATACAGTTCTATATTAGTGAAATCCAAATTGTGTATTATTCAGATTGCTAAAATAAATAACTTTGATTCACAAAACACTTCTTTATTTCCTAATAACATAATTATTTAGTATTTTATTTAACTGCAACATCTACTGAGGCTAATTCCCATTCATCTAATCATCCCACTCATTCTGAACTTTACCACACATCTATGAATTATTATTAAAATATACTATTGCTACATTGGACGGTAGCGCAATGATTTTATTTTCTAGGTTGGCTAATCTGATTTATATCGCGCATCAATTTTCGCGTGGTTGTACCTTGCCCAGTGCTTAGCTAGCTATCTCGGCGTTCGGTTCGCCGAATCCTTCGCTGTCAATTAGTGTCGACATTAAATGTAGGCTTTAGGCCTTTGTATTCTCGATTATGGCCGACTAGGCCCTCTTCATGATTAGCTAAATTCATACTAATTCGCAACATGCAGTATTAGCCAGCCTCATTCAAATTTACAGCTGTAATGTAATTATTCAAAATATTAAAATTATTCGTATACAGTCCACTTCTTGTTATTTCTTAATGCAGAATTAATTCATTTTACACATCATCTCAATCAATATGGAAGACCAGCCAACAGAATATTTAATTCAAGAAGCATACATTTAGCCCACTTGGGCCCAATTAATTAACACTTCCTGTCCACGCTTGTGGAACATTATTTCATTCAACAGTTTCGGTCCACTTGGACCAGGACTAATCAACATTATTAATTCTTAATCATAAATATGCATTTTAAAATAATCAATTTAAATACAGTATTACCTATTTTTAATTGTTTTGCTTGTTAGATTTTTACAATTGCCTCCTCCCCACATGTACCATGAGAATTTGTATAAAATTATTGTAATAATCATCTTTTTAAACTGACAGTACAAAAAAACTGGACGCATCACAGCTCTGAATGTGGAGGTACACATCAGTCACCCATTCATATAGACACAGAAGATGCGATACCCCTTGCCATACCAGCATTAGAGATGATTGGATACCACAACTTGTTGCCTAGGCCTATAAGTATTACGAATAATGGACACTCAGGTAAAGTACAACTGTTATTGATTTTGTTAATATTTTTAATACAATTCTTTAACATTAATAATATGTACAAATTATTGATAATGACATTTATACTTTATTCAGCTTTATTTTTTTGGTAATATCAATATGTTATTTTTTTATAATGTCAATATGTGTTAGCAGATTTTCCAGATTGTACTTTGGATAATTATAAAACATATTTTACAGTCATGCTTTATTAGAGATAAGTGTTTCTACATGGGATAGTTTGGAAAGTACCTAAAATCTACCATCACCTGTGGCACTGAACATCTCATTCACAGTTGCATATACTGAATCACATGTATGCAAACACATATTTGCAAACTCAACTGAATATAGATGGGAGATCAGTCACTCTACCACAGTAAACAAGGGAGGAAAAACATTGAATTTGACATTACAGTAGCTGTCGTTATAAATACTGAAGAAAGAATGGAAATTGATATTAATGACATTTTAGAATATTCTGGGCAGTTAAGAGACCTTTAATAAAGAGAACAACTAGTCTTAAATGTGAATTTAGTGTTTTTGCACAATTAAATCTGAAACACCAGATTCAGTCTAAATTTTTGCACGTTGTAAAATCCACAATAAATCCACCGTGTGTCATGCAAAATTAAAATTAATTTATCTGATATGATGATGAGATTATCACACTTAAAAAAATTAGGGTACCAGTTGATCAAAATAAAAATTGGTACCAAAATATACAAAACCAATTTATATGCTACAGTTTCACCCCCCGCCCAATTGTTTTACACTGGTAATATGCTTTTTTAATGAATATTCTAGGGGGATCTTTTTTATTATACAGCATTTTATGAAAATCCAAGACAGATCTAATCAAAGTTGACCTTATTGAAGAAGTGAAGCAAGTTCTAAGTTGTGGCTTGACCATTTGGCATTAGAGAAGTCTTGTTGTGGCATCTGTCTTGTTGTATACTAGAGAATCCCCAACCCACATTCAAAGTACTATTATGAATATTGTATAATACATTAGGTGTTATTGTGATTCCTATTTTAAAACTGTTTGTCATCAGAATAATACATTTTTTATGTTACTCAAGTATATTTACATTATACATCATATGTGATGTACAGTATAATTATGTATATTAACAAACGCTATTTATAGAGACACTGTTTATAGACACTAGAATGTTCTGTATCAATGTACCATACATAGGTAGTAAACATAATTTGTTCTGCATGATTCTAGAATATGCACCTGGAATAGCCTATATATTACTAGTTGTGGCCGATACACATGTTTGTAAATGACGTTATTACTAACTACATATAAACAGTAGTGGATAGAGTCAATACCGTACTTGGTTTAGATTCAGAATTCAATTTGTGAGTTGCAGAGCTGGTGTGTCTGTTTCATACCACATTTTGTGGATCAATATTATATGTCTATGTTATCCTCTTTGCTTGTATAAATTGCGATTGTGTTAGTACTAGTAATCGATACTCCAGTTGTGGATCAAAATTGTATTTTTGTGTTATATTTTTATTTGTGAAAAATGATTTGTGATACCAGTAAATAAACAAGATATCGACAGTGATACAAGTATTTTATTTCAACTGCTGCTTAGAAGACGACAGTGTATGTCTCACAATAGCTTTTGAACGCATCAACTGATTTTCATAAGACTTGGCACAACTGCCCATACTTTTACCTTACAGAACCTTATTATTCTTTGGGAGTCATTCCTCTAAAAATAAGGGGATGGAAGGTAAAAATGTGGGGATAAAAACAAAAAAATCGCAAAGTTCACATGGGGTAGCAAATTAAAGGTAATTTAAAACACAATATGAATAGTGATCATTTTTTTAAATTTTAATTTTTTTTTATACCAGGGTCCAAAAAGTGGGTAACAATTTTGATAAAGTCGCAAAAGTTCATTTGGACTATCAAATTACAGAGGATTTTAACTAACATCTGAATGAAGTAGTAAATTTTAGAAGTTTCAAAATTTTGGGACCCCAAGTTCAAAAAAGAGATAAAAAATTTTAAAAATCGAGCAGGGTGTCAGACTAAAAGGAACTATAACCCAAATCCGCATGTTTAAAATTTTTAGTGTTTATTGTATGACTGTCTGCTTTACAATTGCCATATTACTAAAGAAATAGTAGAGAAATCACAATTTTCATAATTTTCCCCATGATTGAAGAATTCTCTCATATTGAAATTAATGTAGTAATAAATATACTTCAGTATTAAAGTAGTAATAAATATACTTTGTTTAAATCAGTGAGCAGGTTCTGGAGCTCAGGGAGTATACTAGTTAATTAAGATTACTTTATGGCATTTATCCTGCTAAGTACATTTTATCACCTGTCTTTAAGCTATTCATGTACAGTATGCTGGCTCATACCTATGGTACATATTGTAACGAAACAGAGTTGAGATCCCCAACGTTACATAAAAAATTGAATTAACTATGGTCAAGGACCATACCCCGAATTAAGGTTGCTCAGTAATCAGTACATCTGAGATGTACCTCAAGTCAAAAGATATAATAGATAACTTTGAGTATAAAACACTATACCAATTAATGGTTAATATAATAAATTGTACTTGTGTTTTATACTGTAGCATGTTAATGTTCACAGAATATTTATGTTATGTTTTGAGTATGGTAAGAGTGAACTAATGTTGTTTAATAGGAATACTCAATCAGTGATAATGTTTGTATTTATGTTAAATTTGTCTTTAGATAATCAAGTATAGTTACCTGTGTTAGGCATTATACTAAGTTTTAAGTATTTGCTAAAATCGAATAATGAAGTTGTTTTAATTAATGTTTGTGAACTTGGCCAGGATGGCAATAAGTGGTCAAAGTTTGACAAGTAGTTCTGATAATTATATTGTAAACTAATGAAGGGTTCCAAGACGAGTTAATTAAGGTAATAAAATAAAAACCAGGAAGTTAAAATTAATGTAAATAACCATTAACCAATAATTAATTGTACAGTAGGTCAGGTAAAAGAAAATTAAGTTAAAAAACCAAACAATGTTATAACAGTTGTAAATATGCTATAGGCCTAATTTAATTTAGGCTATAATATAGGCCTAATATAGGCCTAATTACAGTAATTTAGGCTATAGGCCTAAATTTAATATTTGTGAAAGGAAATTAATACCTTTTTAAGAAGCCCAGTCCAATGAAACTATAGTAAAACATATACTGTTTAAGAAGGAAGGTTAGGTGAGAATTTTAGGTAATTTAGTATTATTCCAAGCATGTAGTATTTTATTGAAAAAGAGTAATAATATTCTATAATTCTGGCTCTAGGATATCTAATTTCATCCAATGACAGAAAAAGTGGTTGTTAAGGCAACTGAAATGTACAAGAGTTGTTTATATTGAATCATTCGTTCCGATTGTTACAAGCTATTGAGTTGAGATGGGCAGACACATTTAAAAGAAAGAATGATAAAATTTGAACAAAATATGAATCTAAATTAATAAAGCATATTTGAAACCTAATTCTCTAATACTATTGATGAGTAATAAAACCAATTAGACTTCCAAATTATAACAGATTACCTCTAAAAGAGTTGAAAACTCCTCACTTCATTCACCAGAATAATTCCGCTGGATTCGGTATTAAACCGATTTCCCATGTAACCAGAAGACTGGTTGAGAGAAGTAAAGGCCGAAACTAACGGAATTATTGAGAAGACATACGAAGACCTCGTTTTGCAGAGTTAACCTTCACTTGCAAGAAGAAGCTGGAATACTATTTTCATTCCACCGTGACTGGCAACTATCAAGATCATAAGAGAAGAACGGCAGTTAGAAGAGTTCCTGAGAGCTTCCCTGTATACTCCACCATCAATTTTATTAAGGGCCAGAACACTTTTTACTGGATAAACGTGATTTGAGACGATCATCTTCAACTGTTTACAGACGTCCACGGCCAGTCTGAGTTACGTTGATTCGGTAAAAAACAACTTATTTTTTAAATTCAATATATTTAGAGTTAATAAACTTATGTAATACTTGAGTAACCTTAATTTTGCATTTTACCTGGCCCTACTAATGGTTCAAAGAATCTTACGAACCCTGGGATAAGAAATATTTATTGTTATATTTAATTTGTGTAAGTCAAAGGAACTTGATCAATTGACAATTGATATATTTTTGTATAATCGATTTAATAATATTATTATTTTTGAGATAACGGTTACTGTGAAATAGCGTATAAAATTAATAAAGGATCTTTATGTGTGAGATATTGTTTTATGTTATTACAGAATAGGTACTATATGTTGTGGGTGGAATAATTTACAATAAAAGGTTGATTAAAACCCGATGAACGGCTAACCTAGAAGCAAGCTTATTACAAATAACAGCGCTAATTGCCAACAGCTGGTGGAACGGGAGATTGCTGAACTAGCGTGTTTTCAGTACCAAATTTGAATAGAATTCTCTAATATCGAGGGACTAAGGTTGACACGAATACTCAATACATTCAGTCAATACACTATATATATAGTTGATATTGCCCAACTACTGAATACTAAGTTAAACCTATATCGTAGTACGATTATAAGTTAAAAGAACATAATCATAACTATATTTACCTAATAATATATTTTCAGGAGGTTTCATCTGTAACAACCTAATAGATATATTCATTAATGATATATTGATTAAAAACAGGTAACAACATTTTAATTGTTACAAAAAACCACCTTCAACGTGTTACTTGACGTGATACACGGGAGTCTCACATAAGTAAATAAAACACCATAAACGGTTTATTTCAATATTTAAAAATGTACTCATCATAAACATAACATAATGCACATAACAGTAAAACGTTTTTTCATCTGACGTTTTTAATCAAATTAGGCTGTGTTGTTTCAACAGTTACAGACGTTGTGTAGCTACTGAACTAAATGGCAGGTAGAATAAATTAATGAGGTACTTATGTTTTTGTACATGATTTATTTTAAAAATTATGACCTTTAGTAAATTATTTACTAAAAAGTACAGAATTATTTTTAGAGAAAATTTGTGTTTGAAGAGGACATAATTATTATTGTGATGACTTCACTGTGGCATCACTGCTGCAAGTATGCTATGGTTGTCTTCTTCCTTTTTTCACTATTGTAGCTACTCTGTGTACTGATTTTGTTAGTACATCCATCTGGCATCCATTTTCCAGCCAAAAACATCTGGCAGTATTATGTTTATGTACTATAAGTAGAAATTGTCTCTTTTGTAATATACTATTGATCAAATATTTCTAACTGCTTTCAAGCACAAATAATTAGCCTATAGTTAAATCAATACCCAATTAACTAATACAGTAATAAAAGAATGAACCAGAATAGAATAACTAACATTTTTGTTCACCAGTTATCAATGGATCAAGTGGTTGTTGAAGATTAGTGGAAAATTATTATATTACTGTTAGAATAGTGCGGAACTCTACATATATCCATGGAACAAAATTATAAAAATAATGGTAAAGCTCACTAACCTGGTAAATACAATCATTTTTAAAGAAGTGTACACTACATGTTTACACTGTACAGGTATTTGGCTATTTTCTTCCCCCTCAAGGACGTGAGCCGATTTCCCTAAAGGACGTACTTAGGGAAAAACAAATGCAAAAGTTCCTTACTATATATGGATTTACACCACTGTGTAAATAATATCTTACACCTCAGATCAGAACAATCAGAAAATGAGGTGTTTTAACATATTTGAGATTGTCAAATGCAATGTATATATCCTTTAAAAGAGTACACAATTGTCTCCACTAGAGGTCAGGTCAATCGCATGAGTTTGTGGCTACACAATTACATGTAGGTCTATACAAAAAGTTGTACACAGTTGTACAGTTGTAGAGTTGAATACATAGGATCACACACACACACACACTTGTATAACACAGTCATACATACACACTGGTCCTATAACTGGTGGTTTGAGAAAGTTTCATTCTGATAAAAAATATTAAATTTATACCTCACTGCTTGAACTAGTTTCCTCTAGTTCCATGGATGAAGCTCAAACTAGCAAAAACTAGTTTAGGCAGTGAGGCAAAAATTTAATAAGTTTTTTCTAAAATAATTGTGTTCCATGTTAGAATTATTTTATGTAGCCTAGTTAGTGACTGGACTCTTCATGAACAACAAAATCTAAGAATTTAAGCATTTGTATTCAAATTAAGTAATATTTTAATGACTATCATTAAGTCTCTTAAAATTAAGTGCATTTTGACAATCATAACGGCTGTTAGTAAAGTAACATTTCATAATTATAGAATAGATAATTTTATTTACAAAAAAAATTAATTACGCTGTAAGTGAACTATAATAATAATAATTACTGTACCAATAATATTCATTATAGTTTTATTGCTGCTGACTATATACTGACTTACTAGCTACTTTTTCTTGTCCGTATGTATTTTACATTTAGATACCATCAGTGATCCCATTGGTACTTATACTATGTATAATTATTGTAGCAGTAACACAATTTATCTTGTCCTGTAAGTGGCGATAATTTTTATAAGTACATAAATTATTTCAGTGGAGCTGAAACCGTATCCTGTACCAGAATCTGTGAACACAGCACAAATATTTGGTGGACTCTTGTCGGACAAGTACTATCTTGAAGGATTGCATTTTCACTGGGGAAGGCGAAACAACAGAGGAAGTGAACATGTAATCAGTAGTGTTAGGTGAGATGTGATTTACACTTTATAATAGTCCTCCACGTTGTGGCAGTTTATAACGTCTTTAATAATATGTGTCAGTTCCATGGTTGTTTAAAATTTAAGTGTCACAGGCTTAATGTATGATAGCTCTTTTCTCTGGGTAGTGCGCACGCATGCACGCACACGCACGCACACGCACACGCACACACACACACACACACACACACACACACACACACACACACACACACACACACACACACACACACACACACACACACACACTGTAACGGTACAAACTGATGAGGTTATAAAATTTAAAGCTTTTATTTAACCAGAGTATATTTTGGGGCACCGACTAAAGCTCCGTGTGAGGTACGGAATGGTACAAGAATGCAGACTATCAGCAAGGGTGCATATTCATGCGTACGCGCACACGTGTGGGCCAACTTTCCCAGCGTGAAAGACATGTACAAAAAAATTCCATAGCCAAACATATGATTGAAACAACCAATCACAGAACGAGGTGAGGCCGTGTGGCCAACGCCTAATGCTTGGCAGGCATGCAACCAAGCGCGCACGAGGTTCGCCCAGTTGGTCACCATTAGTCAAACAGTGCAGTTGATAATACAGGAACAGTCTCAGTAAATTAGTGACGGGAGGCCGTGCGTGTAAGTACGCACGGCCTACCCCAAAAGTATTTAAAAGTAACAGTAAACCGTGATTCTGCAATATTAACAGTTTTCGTTTTAAATGTAAATAGTGGAATAAAGAAGAGAGTTGGACAATACAGTGCGAAAGTGAAAGTATGGACGAACAATGGCGAACAGCACGTGCGGATGAGTAAAACAAGAAAGTAATTATGTTAGTTTGAAGTGAAATTAAAACTATTGGTAAAAAGAGCTCATTCAATAAACGGGGGGGGGGGGGTAAAAGAAAATCTGTAATTAGCGTGTGATTGTGTGTGTGAGGGAAGAAGGGATAATATTAAGAGATAAAGGTACTGGTTTGACGATAGAGGTTAGTATAAGACAATTTTATATAATAGAGATTAATCAAAAGAACAGATTAAAGAAGTAAGAATATAAAAAGAAATTTTAATTGCATAAAAAATAAATAAGGTTTGTTCAGTAACATAAAAATGTGTTGACCTAATTATTAC
Organism: Magicicada septendecula; assembly: GCA_034769895.1. Taxonomy (NCBI): domain Eukaryota; kingdom Metazoa; phylum Arthropoda; class Insecta; order Hemiptera; family Cicadidae; genus Magicicada; species Magicicada septendecula. Next base: position 231,511,047 of record CM068373.1, read on the forward strand.
ATTACACCCGTAACCTGAGTTCTGCATCGAGAATTCATCTAAACAAAACCTGTGAATCTTCTGATCTAAGGGCATTACATGATCAAAATTAAGTAAGTGTAAGTATTATGGTTTCGATGTATATCCTGAAAACATCGTGGCGACCTTGTTAGCGAGTTTGGAATCTTCTGGGGAGTTTTTATATAAAAGGTAAGTTTAACAGAATCAGGGTAAGTGGAATATGGGGCATATAAAAAGGTAGAAAGTTTGTTCCTCTACAAGTGGTGACCTTGTAGAGGAACAAGTTTTTCTACCTTTTTATACGCCCCCTAATTTACTTACCCAGATTCCGTTAAACTAAAGTACAAATAAATGGTTCATTCATTTGTTCTAAGATCTGGATAATGCTGAGGTCTTGATATAAAATTGAGAGAAGACAAGTTGATAGGGTAATGACAACCCTACATTGAAAGATGTAAAGAGATGACTTGTTTACAAAATTAGAAGCTCTTCTTCTCATATCTCTATACATTCTGTTAAGTCATCAAAAGAATCAACAATTAACATATATTAAATTTCGAATCAATTTGAGTATGTAGCACCATATAACATGATCTTTAAAAAAAATTCAAATGCGCGCGCGCGCACACACACACACACACACACACACACACACACACACACACACACACTCACTCACTCACTCACTCACTCACTCACTCACTCACTCACTCCTTAATTGTTTCATTCACAGGTATGGGCGAACTTGCAAACTACTCTATGTAAATTTCTGTAGACTTCACTTGACCAGAAGTAAATGGTACCTTACATTTTACTTATACTGATTATTCATTGTTTATAACAAGTATTACTTTTTACATGTTAATATTGTTTTTATTAAGCTACGTATTTTCTGCAATAGATATGCAATGGAAATGCACATAATACATCGCAACGAAATGTACCAGTCTGTTTCTGAAGCGCTGAAGCATCCAGATGGACTCACTGTTCTAGCATTCTTTTTTCAAGTGAGTCATAATTCTTGATCTGTCATATTGTATCTGTTTTCTTATTTGGTTTTCTGAAATGGTAATAGAGTGCATTATCTGTCATTCATAGGGTGAAAGTACCCAATGTGACAATTTAAAAGTAGAGCACTGTTTACAAATACATTATCATAATCTATATAATTAAGTATAATATAGTACTTGTTAGATCTGTAACATTGTACATATTTGATAAGTTTTGGCACCTTCATCATTCCTGGTGCTACAACTCATTGCTGAAACTTGACCTCCTCCAGAAGCCTGCTCTAATGGTCCCGACTTGATGCGATGACTCTCCAGTCACTCAGTCCAAATAGTTTGGCATCATTTCTCAACTCACCAATCTATCACATCTTGGCTTGCCTCCCTTTCTTCTTCCATCCAGGTGCATTGTCAAGATTTTTCTTGGTACTTGATTTTCCATCATACTCATCAAATGCCTGATCCACATCAACCTTGATAATTTAATATATTTTATAATGTCTACATTCTGAAAGAGTGCATATAATTCTTGATTATACTGTATCTGCCATACATTCTGTTCACATACTAGACTTCTTATTGTCTGTAATATCTTTCTTTCACAAGTTAAAAGAAGTCTTTCATTTACTTAGGTGATGGTGATGCTCCATGTTTCTGTTCTATATGAGAGTTAGTTGAAAAGTTCGCGGAGTGACATCTATAGCATAGCAGTAGAACTAATATTTTTAGTGTGTTATAAGATTTGAAACAATATGAGTTAATTCAATTGATATTTATAATATTGTATCTTACCTTCGGGTTCTCTTTCCAAGGTCGTACAGACGAAAATCAGCTGCAGACAAAGTTATTGAGGAAGGACGGTAAAATATAACAACACAATTTATATTTAAACGAATTTCTTATGGTTTATTAAACAAATTATTTACTCTCATTTTGACCACAATCAAAAGTTTTAATTGGTCTTCAGATCTATGAATATGATCTTATGAAATCAAACAAATTACTAACCTAAACATTTCTTACTATGACATCTATTGGACTGTAACAAATTATTTATATATTGAATATTTATAATGAATCAGTACGCTTTATTTTTATTTATTGAATTTTTATCTTCTCCCCTTAGAGATCTCTGTTTCTTAATAAAGTGTCTATAAAAGTAAATTTTGTAATATAGTAATTAAAGTTCTAAAAGTGGTACTCATCCTAGTAGTGGTTTCACTCCAATGAAAACCCATATTGTTCACATGTAATAACCGTTGCTTTAGGCCTATCTTGCATGCCCGAGGCCACTGTTTTCACTTATAGAACTGTATGCTACACTTTATTGTCTGTTGTTACTTCTGTGGTGACAATCTGCATACTGTTTTTTTGTTAATGAACTGAATTAATACACTGCTCTCCCCTGTTGACTCTATGATGACAAACTGCTTACTGTAATTCACAAGGACTGCTGCTGGGGCGGTTATGTAATATGTCTAGACAGTTGTTTAGGCTAACAGTGTGTGTTGCTGGTTAAACTGGGGCACCTCACAGGTGGATACTGACTGTTTTCAAATTAAAACTGAATTGAATTGAATTTTTACTGTTTCTCTAGCATACAAATCTGTACCGTTACAGATTCATATTTCATGTGAACAGATGTGAATTTTCAAATCTATACAACAATGTATTCATTGTTTATCAGCTCTTTGAAATTTACATGTCACGTGTGTTTTGAAAAATGGGCAAAATTAAACATCGTGCTGTGATTGAACTCTTCATAAAGAAGGTCTAGCACCAATGGGAATTTACAATGAAATGGCAAATGTGTTAGGAGATGCTGCACCTTCAAAAACAATGGATTTTAAGTGGGCACTTGAGTTTAAACGTGGTCGTATGAGCATTGAAGATGATCCCTGCAGTGGGCGCCTCAAAAGTGCAACAATTTCGAATATCATTAAACAAATTTCATACACAGTTTTAGAAGACCGGTGATTGAGAGTGGATGAGATTGCCGAGATCATATGAATTTCACACAACCATGTATATCAAATTTTAAGTAGAGAACTTGGTATGAAAAAACTTTGTGCAAGGTGGATGCTGCATTTGTTATCAAGTGACCAAAAGCCAAAGAGAATGAAAGTTTCTGAGAAATGTTTAGGGTGTTTTACAAAGAATAGGAGTAATTTTGTTCATAGATTTGTTACTGTGGATGAGATGTGGGTCCACCACTACACTCCAGAAATGAAAGAACACTCAAAACAATGGACTCTAACTGGCGAAAGTGCTCCAAAGAAAGCAAAGGTGGTCCTGTCAGCAGGAAAGATCATGATATCAATTTTATGGGATACAAAAGGTATTTTGTTAATTGGTTATCTTGAGCAAGGCCAATCAATAACTGGAGAATATTATTCAAACCTTCTGGAACAACTAAATAAAAAAATTTGTGAGAAAAGACCCAGTTTAGCAAAGAAAAATATAATTTTTGATCAGGACAGTGCCCCCGCACACAAAAGTGTTTTGGCGATGAGTTAACTGCGAGATTTGAAGTATGAATTATTAGAACATCCACAATATTCACCAGATCTAGGACCATCCGATTTCTATCTATTTCCAAACTTTAAAAAAATTTGAGGCTGGAAAGCGTTTTTCATCAAATGACAGCTTTAGAGGGGTATTTTATGGATCTTCCAGAATCTTACTTCAAGACAGGGATTGAATTATTAGAGAAGCGTTGGACCAAGTGTATTAAAGTGGAGGGGATTGTATAGAAAAATAAAGTAATTTTTGTAACGATTCACTTGTCTTTTTTATTTCCATTCTGCGAATTTTTCAACTATACCTCGTATGTCAAGACTACACCTCGTATTAAAGTTGAATAGAGGGTGTATTTTGTTGATCTCATTCTCATCTGCTTTAAAAGTCTAAAGTAGCATCTGAAGTAGTACCATATGCTGCTGAGATTTGCTGTTTGTTCCATTTGTGGTGTCACCATTTGTTGCCACTGTTGAACAACAAAATGATCAACTCTTTCAAATATGTAGCATTAATACAAATTCCAGGTCTATTATTATAATTTTGATTAGTTGCCATGTACTTGGTCTTGTTGTCGAGTTTGCATTTATAACTAAACCTATTTTCTCTGTGGTACATTCCAAGGTGAAGAATACCTCAGTCATCGACCCATAAGATGGACCAATGACATCAACATTAACTGCAAATGCCAATAACTGAACCAACTTTAGCATATTGTTTGTGTCCATTGTAGACCGGAGTCTCTTGTGACTTTCTCAAGTACTATGTTGAAGAGCAACTTATTTGATAAGTATTCTTAATTTATATTAAATATACTTAATTTAGTTACTATATATTTTTATGTACTTTTAGTAACTTATTTTGCAGTTTTACACTACATTACACCTAATGTAAATAGACACAAAACTGTCTTGTTTTTTCGATCATTCAAATTATGTTATGCTGGTTTGTGATTTGTAATAATCAAATTATTAGCATACAAATATTATTATTATTAATGAGCTAAAATCTACATTACAACTTTAACATGAGGACACTGATCATGGAATAGGCAAAACATTTGTTTCTTTTGATAACAATATCATTAAAACACAATTGTTAAAGCAAACTTCATGTTAAAAATTCTAATCACTGTCAGAGAGTATTAAAAACCAATACTCTGAAAGTATTATATTTTTATGTATTAATATGAAAATTTAATACACAGTGGAGTAATTTAATACAAAATTAAAATTAGTGGAGTAATCATTATCACATGTTAAACATAATTGTGAAATCATAAATATACTGTTTATTTATTAATATATATAAACTTTCACGTATGAACTTACTATTCGTTGTCACTTCCCCAAACGTTTCGAGGTGATGTTCCTCTTCCTCAGTGGGAGTAATACTGAATGTCTATTACAGAATAACCGTTACGGACTATAGGTGTGTGTGGTGGGGGTTGATGGTGGGAAGGGATTGGTGCTGAGGTTCAAATTGTGTGTTTGGATCAGTGTATCGAATAGTATATGTGATTTATAATGTAATTGTTCATTTAATATGTTGTTTGGTTGTAGTGTGTGATATCTGTATATTTCAAAGATATCTGAATCAACAAGATAATTATACTATTATATTTCAGCAATGTACTAACCTTAAATTTATACACTAATAAAAATTTTGTTTTTTTTTTCGTTATTCTAGTTGCGTGAAAAGCCTAATCCAGAATTACAGCCTATATTGAAAGAATTACATCTTCTAAAACCAGAGGGCAGCACAGTTTACATGCATGAGTCTATTACTCTAGCATCACTGTTGCCTCGATCTACTGACATATTCTACACTTATAGAGGTTCGTTAACAACTCCTCCTTGTTCAGAGGCAGTTACATGGATTATATTTCCAGATCCGTTACCAGTATCATATTCACAAGTAAGTGAGTATTTGTGAATAACAAAATTACATCACCTTTCTTAATAAAAGTAAATTAATTAAAACAGAATTTAGTAGGCCTCTATAACAAACTTAAAATGTGTAACAATTTTGTACCTGAGTTGATGACAAGCTGGTACGTCAGTGTTTATTTTACATGAAACAAAGTTTTTTCCAACTTTCTCTAATAACATCATGGGTAATACTCAGATAAAGCTACATAAAGGGACACAGTTATTTGTACAGGCACAACTTTTTCAGGCACCTCATTAGATTTATTTCTTAGTGACTAGATTTAGAGGCCAGGATGCAGTAGTCAACAGATAAGATGTGAAAGGATACGGTATGGAGCATCAAAGTTGAGATGATGGATCCAAGTATCTCTCATTAAATTTACTACTGACATTCAGTTAGTTGCGATAAATGGTGTAGTGCCTTGAGTCCCTTGACTACAGAAGTGATCAACTCTTTGGATATTTGATATTAAAAAACACAATTTAAAGCAGAAAATAATTAGATATAATTCAATCACTGCCGAATACGAACACAACAATAGCATATACTTCCTAGACCTCTCCATCACAAAATTTGAACACAGACACAAATTCAGTATATACAGAAAACCCACTACAACTGACACACTAATACACAACTCCTCCAATCACCCAATACAACACAAACTAGCTGCCTTCAGAATGTTGATACATAGACTAAACAACATCCCACTAGATGAAAAAGACTACAAAGGATGAACTAAAGACGATAAAATGTGTAGCAGAATTCAATGGATACAACAGAACAATAGTCAATAAACTCCTACACAAAACAAACAACAGACAAAGACAGAAAACAACTAATTCATAACACTAACATACATTAATAACCACACTAAAAAATAGCCCACAAATTCAAAAAATCATGATACAGAATCGCATACAAAACTACAAACAAAACAGAACACACACTATCAAAACACATTCACAAAGCACAAAACAAATTTGATCTACCTGGTGTTCACAAACTAAACTGCTCAGATTGCAACAAATTCTACATAGGCCAGACAGGACGTAGCTTTAAACAAAGATACATTGAACACACAAAGGCACTACACTCCACTACCGAATCCACCTTTGCAAACCACCTCATTGAAGCAAACCACACATACAAAAACATCGACAATAACATGGATATTCTACACATACACACAAAAGGCCGAAAACTAGACACTCTTGAACAACTGGAAATATACAAACACATAAAAACTTTTAAAAACGACATCCTAAAGAAACAGACACAATTCAAATCATGTATTATTCGAACATATCACACCCCACACACACACAACATCGATCCTTCAAAAGTCGACACCGTCAGCAAGAACAAGACGGACAGGGCTCTCAGTGGTAGCCTCTGATGAAGCTTATAATAAGCGAAAACTGGTTAAGGTTATAAGGTAAAACTTTTACATTTTTACCCATATACTTAGTTAATCAATGGACACGTCATGGACAACGAAATTTCAGAAAATAATTTCTCTGTTTGTCTGTCCATCTCTCTCTCTCTCTCTCTCTCTCTCTCTCTCTCTCTCTCTCTCTCTCTCTCTCTCTCTCTATCTCTCTCTCTCTCTCTCTCTTCACCCCATTATAAGTACACACATTTATATAAAAGGACAATAAATACAAATTTCTGACACTGTATCAATTGAAATATATGGTCTTTTAAGTATCAACACACAAGCAGATACATATGAGGGTAGGGTGAAAAGTTCCAGGCCTGAATAAGAATACAACACTTTTCGCGATTAATTTGCATTTATTTCTTAACATAATCTCCATTTGGCTTTATATACCTTTTTTAACAATGTTCTAAAATGGTTATGCCAGACTGATAAGCTGATTTGTCGAGGTCCTAAAGGTAGCCATTTTTTGAGGTTAGGAAAGAGGCAGAAGTCGCTTGGAGCTAAATTGGGCAAGTATGGTGGGTGAGGAAGCAATTTAAACTTTAATTCTTTGATTTTAGCCATCATGATTAATTATAGAGTTTATTAAGAAAATTGGTAAACTAGTATTTTATATTTTTTTTTCAGATGACCATGTTCAGGAGTTTGACAACAGGACATTCGCATATAGAAGACAATTACAGACACCTACAGCCTATTGGAACACGAAAAATCTTTGTACGAAGAGAACCTACTGATAGTTCATATTATCGCAATGTAATGCACAATTTCTCAGACGTTACTTTTTGGGAATAAATAGTTTATTTTTCCATACACAAAGTTAGTCATGGACAGTAGAATTGTGTGCATGTTGTTTGTTTACATAAGGATAAACAATTTTTCTGCCTGGGGGGGGGGAAGGATGAAATTACATGCACAGTTATATTTTTTGTAATATTCTGCTTGCATAAAATATTGTCCTGGATGGAATCAAAGTATCTGCTGTCAACATAGTTAACCTCATATTCAATATTGTACTGTATGTTTTTGTAAAACATCATTAGTAATCTTTATTGGCTTATGTATTGTTTTATGTAGCTTTGACCAATGTAACTTGCAGGAAATAGTAGTTGCCATTGTAGGAATGTAATTTGACTGGAATGTTCCTCAGTTTTCTCCAACTCATTAGACTTAAAATAAATGGAGCTTGTCTGACATAGCAATGATTGAACATTATCACACTGATTTGGCCTTGATGGGCACTTATTATGTAGCAGCTTAGATAGATTTATGTTTAAAGCAAAATTAAGTATAAATTTATTGGGAACAAATTATATTTCTGCAATCAGAGTAATTAAAAAAAAAGTTAAAAACTTAAATTAGATTAAATGAATTAACATTTTTGAGAGAAGAAATTTGAAACCTTCAGCAATTTGTAATTACCTTTTCAAAATTTCTCTGTGTTTCCAGTAATGGAGCATAATATCAAAAATAAAGAATGGTAGTTATAATCTGATAAATAAGTTGTAGGCTCAAAAATTATATGAGGTTGGTTATATTTAATTATACTGTAAAACTTTATTTATATGTAATTTTCAATGCACACAAGTTAATCATCAGTTTATAAACTGTAGAATGTGATCCACTGTCCAATATGATTAATTATTCATTTTGTTTTAATTGTCTCCAAGTCACGTTACTAAATATTTAGAATTAATATTAGGCAATTACTGGTACCTGTATTAACTTCCGTCTTGTGACTTATTTGGTTTTTTTCTTAAAACGACGCGTTTTGAGAATAAATTCTCATCATCAGGTTTCAATACTATAAAAACATCAAATTCACCCAAAAGGGGTCGTCAACTAGTTAAAACACACAAACACAAAAAACACCACACATAATTTAACACCGACACAGTCTCGGCACAGTCCGATGCGCATCGTCTCATTGCCAACAACCACATTGGAATGGTCACGTTGGTTGTTGGCAACGAGACGATGCGCATCGGACTGTGCCGAGACCGTGTCAGTGTTAAATTATGTGTGGTGTTTTTTGTGTTTGTGTGTTTTAACTAATTGACGACCCCTTTTGGGTGAATTTGATGTTTTTATAGTATTGAAACCTGATGATGAGAATTTACTCTCGAAACGCATCGTTTTAAGAAAAAAAAAACAAATAAGTCACAAGACGGAAGTTAATACAGGTACCGGTAATTGCCTAATATTAATTCTAAATATGATTAATTAGGTACATGATTCAGCTACATTTGTAGCAACCTTCTTTTGTATCATTTGTATTAACCACTTTGTTGTCCCTAGAATGATGAAGACAAATGCTGGGGTCATGGAATTAGCTTGCGTTGTGAAACATATCCTTGTAGGTTTCCACGTCCTGACATATTGGAGTTCATTAGATTTAACTTTGACAGTTGTGTCCTCTGCTTGATACTTTTATATCATGTCTTCTGATGGTGAAGGAGGACAAACAGAGGACTAAAATACTTATATAAAATAAATCAGGTCAATAAACCAAGAATGCCAATATTTAAGTATAGATAACAATTCTTATACATAACACTGCCAATATCTAGATATGATTTTTTGTTGCAAATACGTGTAAATATCAGTGGTCATTTATCTTTCTGCATGGACATGTAGACAATGTATGATGCCATTTAGGTTGTGCGATTATTTGTTTGAACTCGTGTGACCTTTTTTAACTGGACATTGGAGATTTGATCAATTAAGACAGCACGATAAATGTGCATATTTTGTTTAATTATGTGGTTTAAACATATAACCTTTTTTCTGTATTATGAAAAATTTTAATTTTTTCTGTGTACATGTTAACTGTATGGATTTGTTCCATTTTACATTAGAAGTCTTTTTGATGTTTCTCAACTTCTTAGTGGGCCTCTTACCATGTTGATAATAATAATAACAACAACAACAAGAAAAATAAGTCACACACACACATATTATTTTTAAAATTACTTTACCTCAAAATGTTATTTTTCCCTTATTTGGAACATGTTTCGGGACCCTTAGTGTTCCCATCATCAGCCTTCCTAATTTTGAATCTTGTGGAGTATCTGTGTGCTGGTTGGTTGTTGTTATGATACATTTTAAATATATTATAATACATCAAGAAATAGACTGTAGCAAAAAGTGTTTAAACACACACACACACACACACACACACACACACACACACACACACACACACACACACACACACACACACACACACACACACACATGCGCGCGCACACTCACGCACACATCCTGTTCTTCGGTCCACTTCATTCACTGAACACTATCACAGATAAACCACTAGTCTCCTGTATATTATTTTATCACAAAAAACATTACCGTACTTTTATTATATCCAACTGATATAATTCAAACTGGTGAAGATGGATTAGTGTGAAGAACTTTTTTGGTTAATTCAAAGTAAAGTTTTGATTAAATTTTGAAAAATGTTGGTTTAGTAAGGGATCATGTAATAATACAGAAATGACTGGAAATAGAAAAGCAGGCATCACCCTTGTGAACAAAACCCTTATCGTTTGTGTCAAAATCCTGGAATTGGCAAGGCTAGTATGCCACAATGACTTGTGACCGGCTCCAACAACAGTACTGTCTGTCATTGACTATTGTTTCATGCAACACTCATTGTTGCTTTTAGTTTCTACCATGCACGCTGTGTCCTGTAGTGAGAGACAGTACTGTATACTGTATACAGACTAGTGACTCTTGTTATCCAGTTTTATTGTGTTGTTCATCGTGGCTCCTTTAAAACCAACTTGGTCATAATACAAATTACTGACATTAGTGGAAAAAGTCGCTGACATTTAGTAAGTAGAAAAGGGAGAAAAAAATAAATTTGAAATCGCTGATGAACCAAATACACTGCCAAATACATTATCAATGTATCTAAAAGATAAAGAGATGATTCTGAATAGTGTGTATAAAGCTGGTGACAAAGATACGAAAAGAGCGTGTTGAGTAGAAAATCCTGATGTAGATGAATGTGTAGTGAAGTGGTTTAAGCAAGCAAGTGACAAAAAATACCCAGCAATCAGTAGGCCCCTCATTAGAGCCAAAGCTGAGGAATTTGCATATAGTATTGGGGAAAACGATTTTGAGGCCAGCACTTGCTGGCTTGATGGTTTAAAAAAAATACACATCATTTCTTTTCAAAACTATTTTTTTTTAAGTGTATCTGTGGATGTTGAAACTGCAAATTCTTGGAAAGATGATTTATTGCAAATAATTTCTAATAGAGAAGATAAAGACATTTTTAACATTGAGACGGGGCTATTCTTCAACTGCATTCCTGACAAAATACTTACATTTACAGGAGAGAGTTGTAGTGGTGAGAAACACAGCAAGGAGCTCATAACACTGTTTGTTGGAGCAAACATGGGTGGTTAAGAAAAACTGGCTTTGCTAACGATAGGGAAGTCAGTAAACCCACGTTGTTTTTAAAATATTAAAACAAAACCAGTTGAGTGTGAATCGAACAATAAAGCTTGGATGATAAGTGAAATTTTCCAAAGATGCCTTTGAAAACCAACAGGAAATTTCAGATGCAAAACAGAAGACTCATTGTGCTTATTGACAACTGTATAGCACACAACACTATTCCTTTGATGGCAAATGTAAAGGTTGTGTTTTTCCCCCCAAACATGATTTCAGTGGGTTCAACCTACAGACTAGGGTGTAGTAAACAATTTTAAGCATTTTTACAGACAGCTTGTGGTCAACTTACTAAGATGAGCACAAAAATACCAAGATTAACATTCTTCAAGCTGCCCTCATGTGCAACAGTGCTTAGGACAAAGTTACACAAAAACTGATTGCTAATTGCTTTTATAGAAGTGGTTTCTGCCACACTGAAGATAAAGATGAGGATGAAGCTGATACAGAAATCATACCCACTGTAGATAAATGGGAAGATGTTCAGCATGATGCAGGCATTCATTATGAAGATTCTGTCAACATGGATGAAGACTTGGTGGTTACCAGTAGAATCCAGAGATCGTTATAGATGTTATGAACAAATGAAATGATGGTGCATCTTCAGATGAAGAAGGAGACCAGCCAGAACTTACAGAGATACAGATTCCAATGGCTTCACAGGCATCAAATTATGTTCAAGACTTGAGATGGTTTCTTGAAAGATGCAGAACATAAGTGATGCTATTTTCCAAGCACTTATTAAACTTGAAAAATTTACTATAAGTCAGTATATACATTCCAAAATCCAATTAAAAATTTCTAACTTTAAAAAAACTAAATATTTTGTAATGAACATACAGGTAACACATACATATGTATAAGGAACATTTTAAATAAAATAGCATATTGTTTTACAGAAGTTTGATTTTTTCATAGAATTTTTCTACTCTTGATTAGAACTTTTCTAATCTGAATTTTTGGATGATTCAAATATTTTACTGGTCCCTTCAGCTTCAAATTAAACAAGTTCTACTGTTGTAGCACTTCCCGCTGCTAGGCCCCGGAAGTGTTCAGCATACACACAAATAACATAATATAATATCTAAATACATCAAAATGCTTAAGACTCCTTTTCTGTGTTACAACTTATTTCTCAAGTGTTTCTATAATTAACATAATTATATAAAAGGAGGAGGTGCGAGTAAAAGAAATTGTTGAAAGGATCAATCTGTGAGCTGAGTCGGATGCGACCCGTTTATTTCAAAACCATTACGAGCCTCTAAAATTTACTTAATTATGTGCCAGTCAGCAACGGTCAGTACTGAGCTAATCTTTTTTTTGAAAAACTGAATATAGAAAATGTTAAATGCTAAATATGGGGGTGTCGCATAAATCAATGCTAGCTTACAAAATGGTGTTCTGCGTACACGCTGTGATCTACTTCTAATTTCTGACACTGTTATCTATCGTAAAAGTTTATAAAATTGTTTCTGACACTTATAAAGAGTAACTAGTTTGTCTCGCTTTTGCTTCGTGATTATGCAGCAACTACCACCATAAGTTATTAGGTAAAAATGTTACTTGGCAATCCAGAAAAGTCCTTTTGCAACCTGCTGTATCTGGTCGCTACGGCTGCGTGTTCCTCCGTACCTGGTTTGAACCACTGCTATGTCTGTGCTGGAAGATCGTGTAAAACTGTACGAAGTTCGTGTTCTCGTGTCTTCTGTCCGGAACGTTGAACCAAGTTTTGAACTGAAAGTTTTCACATCTTTTAGTACACTTTTACCCACATCGTTCGATTAACATGCACGCATGCATTCATACAGTGCGTGTTACAATTTACAATATTACAAAATAGCATTACAAGGTTATGACTTTAAATCACATATATAACGAGTACTGACACTCAACCTTACATATCTTAGGTCTTTCATCAAGTTGACTGACTGAAATTTAAATTTAGCCGAGGCTGACCATTACAGACAAGATACATCTTGGTTGGTTACGGATAACAATCTTTTTTACATCTATTACAAGTTTTCTTTTTTTTTTTGTTACAAACATAATATACAAAATTATTAGCTACTAGCATTGATTTACGATAGCTCAAAAACAATCATAGTTACCTTGGTTATTGAGGCTCCCAAACTTGACGAAAGTCCGGCGACGGGCCGCTCAGCTCACAGCGTTTGATGGGAGACTGACGAGATTTAACAAAGCAAGCGATAGGGTTGGTAAAGGGGAGGGCGTGACGTCAGGGCGTCGGACAAGGTACAATTCGCGGATTGTTGCATTCGACAGAAGACAAATAATTGCAACACTGTACTGTACACTTTTGGCGAAGATATGAAAGAGAACAGTCTAAGACTTTTCTTTGTTATATAATCTTGCTAAAATCCCAGTTAAAACTGTAAAATCATGTAAGAGTTTGTTGATTTGGGGTGTAATTCTTGTTCAAGATGGCCAAATGCTTTTATACTTCCTGTGTTTTATTGTTTCAACAATTTAAAAATTAACATCACTAACTTTTGATTATTTCATTCTGTAGTTTATTTTATGGTGGAATATTGATGTATGAAGCTTACAGTACAAAAAGAATTAGTATCTCAAAACTTTCACTGCAATATTTAAACATATTTGTTGTGTGTGGCATCAGCTCATTTTTAATATTAATATCTACAGCATTACATATGTATAGCATATTATTTTGTATACATTTATTTGCAACTGTAGGACTGTAGCAACAAATGTTTCCATTTACTTATTAATACATTATTTGACAAAAAAATTATAAAAATCAGTCATTCACAGCCCTGTATATTCTTTGAGCAACACGTGCTACTGGTATGTCAGGTAACTACACAATCCCCTTGGTTCTCGTTACCACTCTAACCTCTGTAATATGTATTGTGTGTGTGTATGTATATATATAATATAATTTTTTTTTAATAAAAATAACGTAAATATCATTATTTCATAATCTGAAACATCAGTGTCTGGTGACATATGTGATTATTAGATAAAATGACACTGTCCAGTGCAGATGATACAGACAACTGGTGATACACACATCAGATGGCAGCAAAACATTAATTGCACAGAGAACAATAATGTAAAATTTGTAGTTATATATATTGCAACATTACAATTTATATATTGCAGCTAGATCATAGGATTTCTGTGTTCATTATGTGAAGTCCCTTTTGTTGCACAATAAATTTTTATGTAAAAGAAGAGAAGGAAGATTTTGTGGGGTAGAAAGAATACCATACTATTAAAACCACTGATACATAAAAAACAAATTCTTTAAAATTTGGAAAGAAATATGTATTAAATGTCACTTTTAAAAGAAGCTGTTTTACAGCATTAGTCATATTATACAAGGTGTGTTAAAAAAGTATCAGACCTTTGCTTAGGAAAAATACTTTATTTATCTGCATGTTTTAAACAATTATCCCCTTCAAAGTACTCCCCTTTAGATTGCACACACTTCTTCCAGCAGTCCTGCCACTTTTGGAAACATGTCTGGAAGTCATCTTTTGGTACGGAGCTGTCTCATCATGATGTCTTCTCTTGACTCAAATTGAGCCCCCTTCAGCAACATTTTCTACTTAAAAAATAACAAAAAATCACAGAGAGCCATGTCAGGAGAGTAGGGAGGCTGGTGTAGCTGAGGATTGTTGTGCTTCACCAAGAAAGTTTGAATTTGATGAGAAGAATGGGCAGGTGCGTTGTGATGGACTTGCCAAGTTTCCGCTGTCCACAGGTATGGGGACAGCATCACAGAGGTGACGCATAACCTCTAAATAGTATTCTTTGGTAATTGTTTGGCCTTGTGGTGCATACTTATGATGCACTATCCCACACGAGTTAAAAAACACAATCAGCATGACTTTGAGTTTGCTGCGTACTTGTCTTGCTTTTTTTGGCTGCGGGGATAATGAATGTTTCCATTGTGGTCAGTTTTTACACAGTCCAACATGTCCTGTGAAACTTTCAAACAGAATTGCTTCTGCTCCATCATTAACAGCTTTGCCACAAATTTTGCAGACACTCATATAGCCAGATTTTCGGTCAAAATGGAATGTACTGAACCAGTGCTTATTCCCACCTCTGCTGCAATCTCTCGGACAGCAATTCGACGATCCTCCATGACCAAAGTTTACACTTGATCAATGATTTCATCGTTACGGCTTGTTGAGGGCCTGCCAGTATGCGGTTCGCTGTCCACTGATGTGCAGCCGTCTTTGAAGCGATTATACCACTCATTAATATGTGTCACTCATAGCATCGTCCCCAAAAGACTGCTGATTTTTCAAATAGTATCCGCGTGGGTATCACCAAGTTGTTGGCAAAATTTAATGTGGTACCACTGCTCAAGTTTTTCTGTCATTTTACAATAAATGAAATCCGACGGGCACCTGATACACATACTTACTGATATGCAGCCAGACAGCGACTGATTTGATGTAGCGGGACGGCGGCAGTCAGTGCTTGCGCGCTAGGGTTCACTGCATGCCTGTACTTAAGGTCAACGCTCGTGCTTCATTTGATCGCGCATGAAAAAAAAGGTCCGATACTTTTTGAACACACCTCATACACATTATAAAAATACACATCATACTATACAATCATATAAACAAAAATGTGTAAACACACATATGAGAAAAGGTTCTAGATACTTGGGTGCCTAACATAAACATTTAATGCACATCATTATTTTAAATATTATAAATCATTTATATATACACTATTAAAATGGAATATTTATTATACAAAAATGAAAATTTACTTGTAGTATTATAAAGAATACCATTTACTTCAGTTCAAGAATATGGTGCACTGTGGATCCATTTCAAGTAAATATAGAAGTTATTAATAACGTTGAAGTTACAGAATTTTAGTATATTACTTGTTTTTTGTATTTAAATTATTTACAATTACATATGCTTTTTTTGTCTTTACTTATATAACTTTTTAAGTTCTATTTACAGTATTTGTTAAAAAAGATTAATAGTTCATTTTTCATCTGTTTATTTTTGTGGTTGTTACACAAAATTAAACATTGCATGTTTGTGTTGTGTCCTGGACGATGTTGATGATGATTCTTATGCCTGAGTTTCCATTTCAATCATCTGTCGAGCAGAGTCTCCTCCAGGGACGGCCTAAGGCAAAATTTTCACCTGGGCAAAGTGACTTTTTGGCCCCCCCCCCACCTAGTCCTCGCCTGTAGTTTACATTTTATTACAGTGGTTTTAATAATTTAAAGCCCATTTTTCAAAGAGCAAAATTAATACTCAAATTCGTTTCTCAAAATGCATGATACAGGAATACGTAGGACTTAAAAAATATGCACATGATATCTATTACACATTTTTTATTTATGTACCGGTATGTATATGTATAAACAAAAACAACAACGAATAACATTCATTGAACACTACTAATGGTGACATGATTACAGCAGAACCTTCCGAGCTTTTTTATCTGCAAAGTCTCTAACAATGACAGCCATGTCAATGTCTTGGAGAATGTCAAACTCAATCGACATCATGGCGAATCCCACGAGGCGCTCCTGACACATGTTAGATCTCAAATAACTTTTAATTAATTTTAATTTTGAGAAGCTCCTTTCGTCTGAAGCCACGCTGACAGGGAGGATGAGGGCAATTCTCAGTGCAATTGACACATTAGGGAAATTTTCAGTCAGGTGGTTACTTGTCAAGTATTTTAATACGTCAAGGGGTCTTTTAGCATTTTCATCTGGCAGTAGGGAGAGTAAGACCAACAGTTCCTGTTGAAGTTGGAACCCGTCAATATCACAATGGTCTTCATCTGTTAAGGCCATCTGCAGGTCAGCACATTTCTTTATCAGGTAATCCTTGTCTTCATTTTTTATTTTGTATAAAAACCCAAATAGGTCATTATGGTGGTTTAGTTGAGAAAATCGTTCTTCCAGCGAGCTTATGGCTTGATCAAAAACATAAAAATAAAAGTTACTTTTGAAAGAAATTTTGGGATCCGCAATGAGCTCATCGGGGGGTCTCGTATTCAAACTGACGTTTGGTTTTTCGTTGTCGTTCTTGTGACTCACTCGGGATTAGCGGGTCAATTTTGAAAGTCTCTGCAATTTCTCTTGCATCAACTAGTAGCTCTTCTAACCCTCTATCTGTTCGCATTGCTTCAAAATGACTTTTTACTTTTGCTATCATTTCAACTGCTTTTCAACTGCTAAACATACAACACGCGCACTAGTACTATGAAATTCGCTTTTGTCCATGGTGGAAAAAGAAGATGATTCAACTGACACTAGTTTACAGAAATATAAAGCAAAAAAATCAGTAGAAAACACTTTCTAAAATTTATTTTTTGAGGCTCTTCTTGGCGCCCATCTGACAGCGGCGCCCTGGGCAGTCGCCCGGCTTGCCCAGCCCTTGGGCCGGGCCTGGTCTCCTCAATCGTGAATGATTGGAGTCTGTTATCCATTGGACAGAGTGCTTTGTCGTTCAGAATCGCCCAGAGTTTTATACTTGAGGCACGCTGACAGGTCGAAGAGTGCTTGACTGACAGGTCCAGGCTTTTTCCGCACACCAGTTTTCCAGACATTACTTTTTGTGTATTTTCACACCCATAATTAGTGTTCATGTGCGAACTATTGTCTTTGTTTACATACTAATTAATTGCTCATCACATATTAATTAGCTAAGTAATTAATTAATTTGTTTATAGTTCAGTTATAATTTCACCATTCACCTTCAAATTGTAACCACACGTGTCATTATGCATGTCTTAAAATGACATAATTCACTTTGCTGTAGGTATTGTGTGTGTGCAAATTTTTATTAAGTAAAAATATTGAATTATTCATATTTTATGCCTGTTTGTACTGGAGTCACTAACACAATAAAAATACATGTATACACAAAGATGCGTTGTATCCTGCAGTTGCTCAATGAGAACACACACAACACACATAGACACACCTTCCCCCCTAGTAACACAAATAATTGTTCAAAACCGGTGTTTAAAAACAGGTTACGAATTGTTCAATTCTTGTCTGTTCCCATACAACAGACAACTGTTTACAAAGTATTTACAACTGTTTACCTTTATTTTATATATACAAATAGATTACCCTGGGCGAATATGCAAATACTGTATGTATCGTTGCAGTATATATAGTACATAAATGTATGAGAAACATGGGTAATCAATCAGATGTCTGGTTGATTTTTTAAACCACTTGCCCTCCTCCCTACCACCAATGTCTGTTCTTCAGCTTATTCAAATATCTTGCATTTATACATATTATAACTACTTTTTATGAAGATCTGTTGCTGTATATATGTATGTGTTGTCACATTTTGATATAATAAATACATTGGTTGTGCTGTAACTTTTTATTTTTATTTGTTAATGTATGTTGATTAGGAACAAAATTATTCATTAGGATGATCTAGACCATTTCAATTTATAAGGAAATAAAAATTGTATGGTTAACTTAATTTATTAATAAATATGCTTAATAAGAGAAAACCAGTTAGTTTTCCCTACAAATATCCTATCATGGTACATTGTGTACCTGGGTAGGGTGAAAAGTTCCAGGCCTCACACATAGTGTAACCCCTCTTTAACTTAGACAGTTAAAAAAAAGATTATATTTTTTTTGAAAAAATTTTATTGAAATTTTTTTTTTTTTTTTTTTTGAAAAGAGGGGCCACAAGTTAATTAGAACTAGACCAAAGCCTAGAGAAGCCAAAATTGTGCTGGATCCAGTGAGACGGGACTTGCAATGAAAACTCATAAATTAAACAATTAATAAAATCCCTTTTATTATTCTATCTCCATTTTGAAAACAATATTAATAACAAAATCAATAAACACAACAGTCAGAATCTATTATCCCCTTAAATGGTTAATTAAAATAATTTATACACCTTCAACAATGTCACCTGAAAATTATTAACACATATAAAATTTATTTGCTATC
Organism: Magicicada septendecula; assembly: GCA_034769895.1. Lineage (NCBI taxonomy): Eukaryota > Metazoa > Arthropoda > Insecta > Hemiptera > Cicadidae > Magicicada > Magicicada septendecula. Next base: position 231,530,380 of record CM068373.1, read on the forward strand.
TCTCTTTAAAATGAATTAAAATTTAAAATCATTACTATTCTGTAAATAAAGTTTCCTGTAAAATATTAATAATATAAAATTTATTTTCTATGTTCTCTTTAAAATGATCCATAGAACTTAATGGAGATAATTTTTATAGACTTCTTGATAATATTAATTAGAATAACAAATTCTCAAACAAATTAATTAGAATTAAATAGTGACAAATCCACATGCTTGTTATTAAAGTTAATTAAAATAAATTACTTTCTTAGAAGAAATATTCAGCAAAAATTAATTGAGATAGAATAAATTAATGTCATCAAAATTAAAAGGATATATAATCCTATGTTTCATCTTTCTTTTCTAAAAACCCTATATCTAAACTCCCCCCCCCAAAAATACACTTAAATGTACAATACATATAACCCCCCCCCAAAATACACACACAAATATACAATATTTCACATGTTCCACAATACAGTACAATTATACAAAGATCTCTTGCCACGCCCTTTTCTTACCCCCATGAGGTATATTATTAATTCTTTTATGGACATCCATGTTAGGATTACAATACTTAATTTGTGCCTAACACATGACATGTGTATTAGATTACGCTTATGCAACTCCAGTAATCCCCAGGACATGATAAATTCTAAAATTTGGCCAAGTGCCTAATACTATTATAAAATACGCCACACAGGGCACTTATACTGGGAGAAATAAAAAAGTTAGAAAACCATTAACACCCCAGTTATTATAATTAATTAAAAGAATTTATATATATATATATATATATATATATATATATATATAGAAATATGGCTAAGTTGTGAAAATAGAAATATGTCATGAGTTTTATAACCCTTTTAAAAAGTACTTTTTGCCCAGAGACCGACATGTTTGTTTGCCAGTCGGTGCATAATTCAACCTGTCTCAACACTTGTTCAACACTGCATGGACATGCACCCATTCAGGATTAAACTTGTGAATCCACTTCACTACCCCAGAAATTTCTATACCATATGAACCAAACTGAATTTAAAAATGAGAAAATATATATATATAAAATGAACACTAAATTGAACCCGAGAAATTACAAATTGAATGAATGACTTAAAAGCTGTAATGAAACACATATACTGAAATAAGAGGGAATTATACGTTTGAATGTTGAACTGCCTAAGATACATGTCAGCCTCTGAGCTGACAATTTTACAACAAATTAATAAAATTTACAAATGATTTCACACCCAGTTCACGCACTATACTGTCCCGTTAATTGGGGATCCAATTAAAATGTTTAAAAACTTGAAAGTGTTGTGGTTGATTGATTGAACTGGTTCACTGGGTCTTATTGAGTGCGTCTCTACGTATAAATAATATAATGGGTTGAGATCACCTGATTTTTGTCCATGGGGTGAGGTGGCAATCTCGTGGCCTACATTACAGGTGTTGGTGTGGCGTCATGGCTATTCCTCCGGCAGATGAAGTGAGAGAGAAGTTCTAGGTGTTCATGTTCAGGTTTCTGAGCTGTTTCCTCGACTTGCTCGGGGGACCCGCAGTTCTATTGATCTAGCCTGACATAGTGGGAAGAATGATGTACGAAAATAACTTCATCTGTCCGGAGTAGGAAAATAAGCTGCCGATCTAGGCTACCATTTATTCGAGACAAACCCTTTTGATACAGTTTCCGGCCTCCTCGCTTGCCTACAGAGGCAGGCACTAGAGTGCAGCACCGATCAACGCTCTAAATTCATGCAGTATACTACTTATAACCACTGCTAGGGTGCGGCACTAATTAAATCGCTTTAAATTAGTACTGCATTTAACGTTTACCGGACGTTATATACTGGACATGCGCCGATTCTAAGACTAGATTCGGCACACCCTCACCCCAAAAGGGCAACATAGTTGCCCCAAGGCTAACTCACAGCCTCTTGGCTAGTCGTAGTACTACTTTATTGGCTGTCTTGGGAAATCTCAGAACTTAACCGCTCTCGGGAGAACAGAGGCTCAGGGCGAAAACGAAGTAAGAGGAAAGAAGAAGTGTAGTGTGTGAGGGTACTGCATGCTGACTTGATCAGGGTCAGCATACAGCTACAAGAGAAAGAAGGAGAAAAGACGAAAGACGTCGCAATCAAGAGCACCGTCTGAGTTCTGACCTCCCAAGGCCCCCCAAACTGAGACCCAAACTAATACCCACTCAGGACAACTTCTACTTTCTTCTCTCCTACAATTTCCCCGGGTTCTCTTTCTTCCACCTCTTCTTTTTTCTCCTCTACATAATCCACATCACCATCACGACACTGCACATCTTCATCCTCTAGTTGCTCACCTGGTCCACCAGAAACTTCTTTCCGTTCCTCGGAATCCTCAACACTACTTACAGAAAGCGTCTGCACATCTTCACACACTACATCATTCTCACTCACACACTCCACAACGCTGCCACCCCATTTCTCCTCAACTTCTACTTCATCTACTTCTACCACACTTGCAGCCTGGACATCCCCTTGTCCATCCGCAACCTCAGAAACACTTGCAGCCTCCCTAACACTTACACTTATACTCCCCTGCGTAGCATGTGGAGATCACTCTTCTGCCTCTTCCTTCAATTCCTCTTCTTTAGCACTCTCAGCAACTACAACTTCCTCAACATTTCCCAACCTGGAATCCAGCTGTCCAGGTCCATGTGCAATGTCTGAATTAAATTCTACTGACGATGGTAAAGCTCCACCATCAAGTGACTTCTAATCTCCCGGCGTAGGCGACGATGATGTTACCGGATCTGGATCCATCATGAACAATACCGGAACAAATTCTGCGACATCTGGATTCAACCATGACGTCCTCTCAGAGTCCTGTAATACCGTATCAACAGACGTGATCTTGTCGTCCTGTATTGATCCACAGAAGTTACTTCGCTTTTCTTCTTTCTCCTCACCTTCTTCATCTACTTCTCTATTAGGCACTGGTAATTCCTCTGGAAGCTTCGAAGTTTCTTTTTTCTCCCAATAGGAATAACTCCTGGCTATAGGCTCCCTACTTGCCGATGTTGGTTTACTAATGTAACTTCTTCTTTCCCTTTTAGTTTCGTACTTATTTATTTTCTCTGCTGTAACCGTAGCTACCGTCTTCTCACTTGTCACCCCCTTGTAGCCTCCATTACCTCCGGAATATTCAGTTTTTCTGCAACCGCCATGTTTGTCTTTCTTAGCTCTCCCTGACAGACCACTGGATTATTGGACATCTGTATCAGCTCTTCCCCGGTATTCGTCCCCTGCTCGGACAGTATTAGAAACTACACATAAACGGTATAGATCCGCGAAACAGCGTGGACGTTCTGCGAATATCAAACGCGATCTCTCTTGGGGATTCAGTCCTTCTAGAATTACTTGTATCACTTCGGTCTCGGGCAACCCTAATATTAATACCCGGGCAGCTTTCCGTATGTCCTGCACAAAGTCCCCCAACGCCTCTCCATTGGCCTGTAAACGATAGAATAAATCCAGCTTAATCTGGGAACGTCGTCGATGGTGTATGAAGTAATCCAACACTTCCCCATGAAAAGCGTCGACAGTGCCGCCCCGACGCAGAGTGTTGGTGACCAACCCTGCCAACGAACCCTGGCAATACGGGTATATAAGGGACAAGACCTCCCCATTGGATACACCCGGAAAATCTGCCAACTGCAGGACAAGATCCAAGAAAACCAGCAACCCATCCTCATCAAATCCATCTACCACCGAAAGTTTCTGGAGAACACCTGAAAGGGGGTGGGGCAATTTCTGAAAGCATAGCGCCGCCAGAATTACACAATTCGAAATACACAATCAACAACACATAACTCCCACAACACCTAACACCCTACAAAAATAATGACAATCAAAAAACACAGGAATCAGAAAAAACTCGAGTACTAAACTTTTCCTTCGAGTAGACTGCGGGTCACCCTACCGTTGCGAGGACCCAGCCCACTTACCTGAACTGCTCTCCCTCAACAACTCTACACAAATGGAACGCGACACACACACACACACACTAACACACAACACTACAAAAACACCGACCAACGACAATTTTCAAAAATATTTCTTCGGCTACCGTATATCGGAGGAGACCGACTGCCGATCGGGCCATACCGCATAATTAAAACACCTCCCCTAATATGGGCAAGGTAAAATGCAAACCATCTCCACCCAGGCACAGATCTGCGATAAGTCGCGTTTCCCAAGGAATGTCCCCTTCTAAAATTTCTCACCACGTGGCACTATCAACTATTCAAGGCGGGCAAGTACATATACATATATAACACAAAACCTTAAACCTAAAAAAAATATTCACCTTTAGATATAGGGCCTTTCAAAATTTTTCTAAGTTCCATTAGAACTCCCAAAATGTTTCCTAAGTTTGCAAGCCCCGTCACACCCACAGGACCCACGGGTTGACCCTAATCTCAACCACGCTCTGCTACCAACTGTAACCCCTCTTTAACTTAGACAGTTAAAAAAAAAGATTATATTTGTTTGAAAAAATTTTTTTGAAATTTTTTTTTTTTAAAAGAGGGGCTACAAGTTAATTAGAACTAGACCAAAGCCTAGAGAAGCCAAAATTGCACTGGATCCAGTGAGACGGGACTTGCAATGAAAACTCATAAATTAAACAATTAATAAAATCCCTTTTATTATTCTATCTCCATTTTGAAAAAAATATTAATAACAAAATCAATAAACACAACAGTCAGAATCTATTATCCCCTTAAATGGTTAATTAAAATAATTTATACACCTTCAACAATGTCACCTGAAAATTATTAACACATATAAAATTTATTTGCTATCTCTCTTTAAAATGAATTAAAATTTAAAATCATTACTATTCTTTAAATAAAGTTTCCTGTAAAATATTAATAATATAAAATTTATTTTCTATGGTCTCTTTAAAATGATCCATAGAACTTGATGGAGATAATTTTTATAGACTTCTTGATAATATTAATTAGAATAACAAATTCTCAAACAAATTAATTAGAATTAAATAGTGACAAATCCACATGCTTGTTATTAAAGTTAATTAAAATAAATTACTTTCTTAGAAGAAATATTCAGCAAAAATTAATTGAGATAGAATAAATTAATGTCATCAAAATTAAAAGGATATATAATCCTATGTTTCATCTTTCTTTTCTAAAAACCCTATATCTAAACTCCCCCCCCAAAAATACACCTAAATGTACAATACATATAACCCCCCCCCAAAATACACACACAAATATACAATATATCACATGTTCCACAATACAGTACAATTATACAAAGATCTCTTGCCACGCCCTTTTCTTACCCCCATGAGGTATATTATTAATTCTTTTATGGACATCCATGTTAGGATTACAATACTTAATTTGTGCCTAACACATGACATGTGTATTAGATTATGCTTATGCAACTCCAGTAATCCCCAGGACATGATAAATTCTAAAATTTGGCCAAGTGCCTAATACTATTATAAAATACGCCACACAGGGCACTTATACTGGGAGAAATAAAAAAGTTAGAAAACCATTAACACCCCAGTTATTATAATTAATTAAAAGAATTTATATATATATAGAAATATGGCTAAGTTGTGAAAATAGAAATATGTCATGAGATTTATAACCCTTTTAAAAAGTACTTTTGGCCCAGAGACTGACATGTTTGTTTGCCAGTCGGTGCATAATTCAACCTGTCTCAACACTTGTTCAACACTGCATGGACATGCACCCATTCAGGATTAAACTTGTGAATCCACTTCACTATCCCAGAAATTTCTATACCATATGAACCAAACTGAATTTAAAAATGAGAAAATATATATATATATATATATATATATATATATATATATATAAAATGAACACTAAATTGAACCCGAGAAATTACAAATTGAATGAATGACTTAAAAGCTGTAATGAAACACATATACTGAAATAAGAGGGAATTATACGTTTGAATGTTGAACTGCCTAAGATACATGTCAGCCTCTGAGCTGACAATTTTACAACAAATTAATAAAATTTACAAATGTTTTCACACCCAGTTCACACACTATACTGTCCCGTTAATTGGGGATCCAATTAAAATGTTTAAAAACTTGAAAGTGTTGTGGTTGATTGATTGAACTGGTTCACTGGGTCTTATTGAGTGCGTCTCTACGTATAAATAATATAATGGGTTGAGATCACCTGATGTTTGTCCATGGGGGTGAGGTGGCAATCTCGTGGCCTACATTACAGGTGTTGGTGTGGCGTCATGGCTATTCCTCCGGCAGATGAAGTGAGAGAGAAGTTCTAGGTGTTCATGTTCAGGTTTCTGAGCTGTTTCCTCGACTTGCTCGGGGGACCCGTAGTTCTATTGATCTAGCCTGACATAGTGGGAAGAATGATGGACGAAAATATCTTCATCTGTCCGGAGTAGGAAAATAAGCTGCCGATCTAGGCTACCATTTATTCGAGACAAACCCTTTTGATACAGTTTCCGGCCTCCTCGCTTGCCTACAGAGGCAGGCACTAGAGTGCAGCACCGATCAACGCTCTAAATTCATGCAGTATACTACTTATAACCACTGCTAGGGTGCGGCACTAATTAAATTGCTTTAAATTAGTACTGCGTTTAACGTTTACCGGACGTTATATACTGGATATGCGCCGATTCTAAGACTAGATTCAGCACACCCTCACCCCAAAAGGGCAACATAGTTGCCCCAAGGCTAACTCACAGCCTCTTGGCTAGTCGTAGTACTACTTTCTTGGCTGTCTTGGGAAATCTCAGAACTTAACCGCTCTCGGGAGAACAGAGGCTCAGGGCGAAAACGAAGTAAGAGGAAAGAAGAAGTGTAGTGTGTGAGGGTACTGCATGCTGACTTGATCAGGGTCAGCATACAGCTACAAGAGAAAGAAGGAGAAAAGACGAAAGACTTCGCAATCAAGAGCACCGTCTGAGTTCTGACCTCCCAAGGCCTCCCAAACTGAGACCCAAACTAATACTTACTCAGGACAACTTCTATCCCCCCTCTCTCACAGGACTGGAAAATCTCAACGCCACTGCAACCATCCCCACGCGACCCTCTCCGCCGGGCCAACCCCACAGGACCGCCCCAACACATCACACTCTCTGGTGACCACCACCTACTCCTACTGCTGCCACTCACACACGCGTCCGAAGATCAAAACAAGGTATCTATTACCTTGATATGTGAGTGCCCATAACACTACTGTCCACATCTGGACTGACCAGCCATATGCTGCAAAACAAGGCATCACAATCCTTGACATATGACTGGTTTAAAAAAAAATCCCTACACTAGGGCGGACGGCCCCTATTAGCCGGACAGAGAAAACCGCATAGAGGGCACGCGCACATCTTCCCTTCTCTTACTCTTCAATTCTGCATAACTATCAAGGGGGGTTTACTCCAGTACGGCATCGTCTAACAACCCACACTTAATTCAAAAATAACCTACCAGGGAATCAACCAGGGAATGCGGCATGGCCAGGACCCTACAATAATCAGCAATAAACTACAACAAAGAAAAATGAGAACAACAACCAACAATCTCACACTAACATCCCTACACCAACCTAGTCACCACTCTTCCAACTAACTTCTTTTCTAACTCCTCTCTGATTTTTTTTTTCTAATTTTTTGTTTTTTTTCTAACTCCTCTGCTTCTACTTTCTTCTCTCCTACAATTTCCCTGGGTTCTCTTTCTTCCACCTCTTCTTTTTTCTCCTCTACATAATCCACATCACCATCACGACACTGCACATCTTCATCCTCTAGTTGCTCACCTGGTCCACCTGGAACTTCTTTCCATTCCTCGGAATCCTCAACACTACTTACAGAAAGCGTCTGCACATCTTCACACACTACATCATTCTCACTCACACACTCCACAACGCTGCCACCCCATTTCTCCTCAACTTCTACTTCATCTACTTCTACCACACTTGCAGCCTGGACATCCCCTTGTCCATCCGCAACCTCAGAAACACTTGCAGCCTCCCTAACACTTACACTTATACTCCCCTGTGTAGCATGTGGAGATCACTCTTCTGCCTCTTCCTTCAATTCCTCTTCTTCAGCACTCTCAGCAACTACAACTTCCTCAACATTTCCCAACCTGGAATCCAGCTGTCCAGGTCCATGTGCAATGTCTGAATTAAATTCTACTGACGATGGTAAAGCTCCACCATCAAGTGACTTCTCATCTCCCGGCGTAGGCGATGATGATGTTACCGGATCTGGATCCATCATGAACAATACCGGAACAAATTCTGCGACATCTGGATTCAACCATGACGTCCTCTCAGAGTCCTGTAATACCGTATCATCAGACGTGATCTTGTCGTCCTGTATTGATCCACAGAAGTTACTTCGCTTTTCTTCTTTCTCCTCACCTTCTTCATCTACTTCTCTATTAGGCACTGGTAATTCCTCTCGAAGCTTCAAAGTTTCTTTTTTCTCCCAATAGGAATAACTCCTGGCTATAGGCTCCCTACTTGCCGATGTTGGTTTACTAATGTAACTTCTTCTTTCCCTTTTAGTTTCGTACTTATTTATTTTCTCTGTTGTAACCGTAGCTACCGTCTTCTCACTTGTCACCCCCTTGTAGCCTCCATTACCTCCGGAATATTCAGTTTTTCTGCAACCGCCATGTTTGTCTTTCTTAGCTCTCCCTGACAGACCACTGGATTATTGGACATCTGTATCAGCTCTTCCCCGGTATTCGTCCCCTGCTCGGACAGTATTAGAAACTACACATAAACGGTATAGATCCGCGAAACAGCGTGGACGTTCTGCGAATATCAAACGCGATCTCTCTTGGGGATTCAGTCCTTCTAGAATTACTTGTATCACTTCGGTCTCGGGCAACCCTAATCTTAATACCCGGGCAGCTTTCCGTATGTCCTGCACAAAGTCCCCCAACGCCTCTCCGTTGGCCTGTAAACGATAGAATAAATCCAGCTTAATCTGGGAACGTCGTCGATGGTGTATGAAGTAATCCAACACTTCCCCATGAAAAGCGTCGACAGTGCCGCCCCGACGCAGAGTGTTGGTGACCAACCCTGCCAACGAACCCTGGCAATATGGGTATATAAGGGACAAGACCTCCCCATTGGATACACCCGGAAAATCTGCCAACTGCAGGACAAGATCCAAGAAAACCAGCAACCCATCCTCATCAAATCCATCTACCACCGAAAGTTTCTGGAGAACACCTGAAAGGGGGTGGGGCAATTTCTGAAAGCATAGCGCCGCCAGAATTACACAATTCGAAATACACAATCAACAACACATAACTCCCACAACACCTAACACCCTACAAAAATAATGACAATCAAAAAACACAGGAATCAGAAAAAACTCGAGTACTAAACTTTTCCTTCGAGTAGACTGCGGGTCACCCTACCGTTGCGAGGACCCAGCCCACTTACCTGAACTGCTCTCCCTCAACAACTCTACACAAATGGAACGCGACACACACACACACACACTAACACACAACACGACAAAAACACCGACCAACGACAATTTTCAAAAATATTTCTTCGGCTACCGTATATCGGAGGAGACCGACTGCCGATCGGGCCATACCGCATAATTAAAACACCTCCCCTAATATGGGCAAGGTAAAATGCAAACCATCTCCACCCAGGCACAGATCTGCGATAAGTCGCGTTTCCCAAGGAATGTCCCCTTCTAAAATTTCTCACCACGTGGCACTATCAACTATTCAAGGCGGGCAAGTACATATACATATATAACACAAAACCTTAAACCTAAAAAAAATATTCACCTTTAGATATAGGGCCTTTCAAAATTTTTCTAAGTTCCATTAGAACTCCCAAAATGTTTCCTAAGTTTGCAAGCCCCGTCACACCCACAGGACCCACGGGTTGACCCTAATCTCAACCACGCTCTGCTACCAAATGTAACCCCTCTTTAACTTAGACAGTTAAAAAAAAAGATTATTTTTTTTTTTTAAATTTTTTTGAAATTTTTTTTTTGAAAAGAGGGGCTACAAGTTAATTAGAACTAGACCAAAGCCTAGAGAAGCCAAAATTGCACTGGATCCAGTGAGACGGGACTTGCAATGAAAACTCATAAATTAAACAATTAATAAAATCCCTTTTATTATTCTATCTCCATTTTGAAAAAAATATTAATAACAAAATCAATAAACACAACAGTCAGAATCTATTATCCCCTTAAATGGTTAATTAAAATAATTTATACACCTTCAACAATGTCACCTGAAAATTATTAACACATATAAAATTTATTTGCTATCTCTCTTTAAAATGAATTAAAATTTAAAATCATTACTATTCTTTAAATAAAGTTTCCTGTAAAATATTAATAATATAAAATTTATTTTCTATGGTCTCTTTAAAATGATCCATAGAACTTGATGGAGATAATTTTTATAGACTTCTTGATAATATTAATTAGAATAACAAATTCTCAAACAAATTAATTAGAATTAAATAGTGACAAATCCACATGCTTGTTATTAAAGTTAATTAAAATAAATTACTTTCTTAGAAGAAATATTCAGCAAAAATTAATTGAGATAGAATAAATTAATGTCATCAAAATTAAAAGGATATATAATCCTATGTTTCATCTTTCTTTTCTAAAAACCCTATATCTAAACTCCCCCCCCAAAAATACACCTAAATGTACAATACATATAACCCCCCCAAAATACACACACAAATATACAATATATCACATGTTCCACAATACAGTACAATTATACAAAGATCTCTTGCCACGCCCTTTTCTTACCCCCATGAGGTATATTATTAATTCTTCTATGGACATCCATGTTAGGATTACAATTCTTAATTTGTGCCTAACACATGACATGTGTATTAGATTATGCTTATGCAACTCCAGTAATCCCCAGGACATGATAAATTCTAAAATTTGGCCAAGTGCCTAATACTATTATAAAATACGCCACACAGGGCACTTATACTGGGAGAAATAAAAAAGTTAGAAAACCATTAACACCCCAGTTATTATAATTAATTAAAAGAATTTATATATATATAGAAATATGGCTAAGTTGTGAAAATAGAAATATGTCATGAGTTTTATAACCCTTTTAAAAAAAGTACTTTTGGCCCAGAGACTGACATGTTTGTTTGCCAGTCGGTGCATAATTCAACCTGTCTCAACACTTGTTCAACACTGCATGGACATGCACCCATTCAGGATTAAACTTGTGAATCCACTTCACTATCCCAGAAATTTCTATACCATATGAACCAAACTGAATTTAAAAATGAGAAAATATATATATATATATATATATAAAATGAACACTAAATTGAACCCGAGAAATTACAAATTGAATGAATGACTTAAAAGCTGTAATGAAACACATATACTGAAATAAGAGGGAATTATACGTTTGAATGTTGAACTGCCTAAGATACATGTCAGCCTCTGAGCTGACAATTTTACAACAAATTAATAAAATTTACAAATGATTTCACACCCAGTTCACGCACTATACTGTCCCGTTAATTGGGGATCCAATTAAAATGTTTAAAAACTTGAAAGTGTTGTGGTTGATTGATTGAACTGGTTCACTGGGTCTTATTGAGTGCGTCTCTATGTATAAATAATATAATGGGTTGAGATCACCTGATTTTTGTCCATGGGGGTGAGGTGGCAATCTCGTGGCCTACATTACAGGTGTTGGTGTGGCGTCATGGCTATTCCTCCGGCAGATGCAAACCCTTTTGATACAGTTTCCGGCCTCCTCGCTTGCCTACAGAGGCAGGCACTAGAGTGCAGCACCGATCAACGCTCTAAATTCATGCAGTATACTACTTATAACCACTGCTAGGGTGCGGCACTAATTAAATCGCTTTAAATTAGTACTGCGTTTAACGTTTACCGGACGTTATATACTGGACATGCGCCAATTCTAAGACTAGATTCGGCACAATAGGTAGCACCACTATGCTTATTAATTTGATTGTGTTGTATGATTTCATCCTTCATAGGCTTAAATTTGATGTTTCAAGACAGTGAGTTGATTATCGTAAATTGATTTGATTAGTTGATTATAATAAATTCATACTTTATTGTTAATTCAGTAGTCCACAGCAGTAAGCCTCTCAAGCATTGTTTTAACAATGGACGGACTGGAAATTTGTGTTTTTCCCCAAAAGGCTCAATTGTAGCTGTTACATACAAGAAGCTGGATTGTTGAATTAAACATGGGTTGGATGAGTATAACTGATGAACTTTACAGTGGACGTCCATTAGAGCGACTATGCTAAGAAAAAAAAAATGAAAAAATCATTTTGGCATACCATAGAGTGAAAGTGAGTGAGATATCAGAGGCTATTGGTGTATCTGGGCAATATCTTACATGAACATTTGAATATGACAATGATTTGAAACTGAAACTGAATTTGAATATGTATGATTTGAAACTCACACTTGACCAAAACAATGTCAAAAGGATGTTTCAATTAATTATTATTTAACTAAGTATAATTAATGCACCACCGAGTCAGAACACAAAGTTTTTTATGGGTAAAAGGTAAAAGTTTTACCTTATAGCTTGAACCAGTTTTCGCTTTTAAAAAGCTTCTTCAGAGGCTGCTGTTGGGAGCACTGTCCGTCTTGTTCTTGGTGACGGTGTCGACTTTTGAAAGATCGATGTTGTGTGTGTGGGGTGTGATATGTTTGAACAATGCGTGTGATTTGAATTGTGTCTGTTCATTTAGGATGTAGTTTTTATGTGTTTTTGTATGTTTGTATATTTCCAATTGTTCTAGAGTGCGTAGTTTTCAGCCTTTTGTGTGTACATGTAGAATGTCCATGTTATTGTCGATGTTTTTGTATGTGTGGTTTGCTTCAATGAGGTGGTTTGCAAAGGTGGATTCTGTAGTGGAGTGGAGTGCCTTCGTGTGTTCAATGTATCTCTGTTTGAAGCTACGTCCTGTCTGGCCTATGTAGAATTTGTTGCAATTTGAGCAATTTAGTTTGTAAACACCAGGTAGATCGAATTTGTTTTGTGCTTTGTGTGGTGTTTTGATAGTGTGTGTTCTGTTTTGTTTGTAGTTTTGTATGTGATTCTGTATCCTGCTTTTTTGAATTTGTGGGTTCATTTTTCAGTTTGGTTGTTGATGTATGTTAGTGTTATGAATTAGTTGTTTTCTGTCTTTGCCTGTTGTTTGTTTTGTGTAGGAGTTTATTGACTATTGTTCTGTTGTATCCATTGGATTCTGCTAGATATTTTATCGTGTTTAGTTTGTCTTTGTAGTCTTTTTCATCTAGTAGGAAGTTATTTAGTCTATGTATCAATGTTCTGAAGGCAGCTAGTTTGTGTTGTATTGGGTGATTGGAGGAGTTGTGTATTGTGTAGTGTGTCAGTTGTAGTCAGTTTTCTGTATGTGTCTGGAATAAACATTCTTCATCCCACCCTGGTCCACATGTAGTGCCACTACTGCATAACAGCTTTAGAACACCATTGGGAAACATGTATTACACTAAATTTAGACTGTGTTGAGAATAAATGCAAATTAATCAAAAAAAAAGTTCTTATTCAGATCTGGGACTTTTCACCTTATCCTTTTACTTAACTGAACATCATGGGATGCTTAATACAGTTATTATAGATATAATATTTATTGTTGTAGTATGATGGATGAATAATAATGAATAATATACACGTATTTCCTTGTGTATGTATACATTGTGGAATATTCTGTTTCTTCCTCTTGTATTATTTTTATTTATTATTATTATTTTATTGATAGTTTAATTGTTTTCTGTTATTTGATAATTTATAATTTGGTTTCCTTTAGTTGAGACGAATCGGCTAAGTTGACTCCACCATCGGAGCTTGTTAATTGTGTCGGACGTCGTTGGTTTGTTTAAAGGTTTATAAATTTAAATTTTATTTGCTAGAAATAATTTTATTCATTAACGAAGTACTTGTAGTGCAGATCTCACTTGTCCTGTCAACAAGGCATGGTTGCGGTGATCATTTAAAATATTTAAATTGTCTCGCTCTACTTTCGAGTGGTGCCAACTGCTATCAGCTGTTCAACTAACCTGTATTTGTATCGTCTAAGAAATAAGTTTTGTTAACTCTTTTATCTGGTTAAAAATGTGGTTTATTCATCAATAATGTTCATTTAATAAAGTTATATAATAATCAAATTGATTATCGTTCATTGTACAATAATAATTAGTTGTATAAAATCTCTTTCTCAGGGTGGTTATTCTTGTTATAGAATTAGTAACATTGAAAATCTTGGTTAAGTTGTTTCATCAAACGATATAGGTTCTTTTAGACTACAAAATACACAACTAGAAGATTCATACTACTATAATAATTGAGTAGTAGGAGAGTGATTACATTAACAAAATAAAATCTTAACTAATAACTTGAAATTCAAAATATGACTGTCGTCAACATTTTAGGTTAAGCCTGGCATATCTGAATAGTACCCAGTTAGTTTTGGTTTGAGAACCAATCTTTGGAATAATACATAAATACACAAATGTAATAAAGTTATAAACCCCTTTAGTGTTCATACTGGTTCGTCCCATTCATCATGGTTGATAAATTTGTTACACACCTCCCCTAGGTTCCGTAACCTCAGGTGTGCAACATACATAACATAATACAACAAATTATATTACAGTACAACACAACAACTACCAAATTTAACCAATACATCTAACTGTTCTTAGTCATAGCATCCTCCAAAGTTACCTGACGGCTGAAATACGAGTAATGAGAAGGGCGCATATTAAAAAAACAAATCATCGATTAGTGAGCAGAATTAAGTAAGTTTATTGATATAAACAGAACAGAGATTGCCTCTATTAATGCCTTTATAGTTACTAATCAGCCAGAATGCTAAATTTCAATCGTTCGATCCTTGGATCCAGAACAGCTAACAGCTAAATGATCTCAAATCAAAAATACTTACATAGCAATGTTTAAAAAGGGTCACCTGCGAGCTAAATTAACTAAATCAATTTAGTGACATGTATCAGTACCAGTGTACAAAGCAGCTGCCCATGATGACCATGTTATAGACTGTCACTAAATTTGTCTTTACTCTTACTTATTTATAAAAGTCTCTATTACTACTAAAGTTCATACGTCCTCGTTTATTAATAAAGTGTGATCGCCACGAGGTGTTAATAAAATATTAAGGTGTTACTTGCGTAGCCTGCATGATACAAAGGCGTTGAAGAGATGGAATTGATGCCACGTGCTTATGATCTGCAGGTCCGAACTCTCCGAGTAGCTTGTTGAATCTGCGTGCTTCGGTAAGCTGAAGCCATGAGGAGCACTGGACTTTGTAGTTTTCTGTTTCTTTCCAAGGAGGTTACCAAAATTAACGTCGCCAAGATGAATCTATTGTCGCTAGCGGAAACTCTCGTCCCCAACGTGGATTCTCTTCCCCAACATGGAACCAAGTTCCTACTTGGTTGAGAGGCTCCACATTTGTGTGTCGACCTGGAGATGAGGAGTAGTTCTGCTCACGGTTATTTCTGAAAGCTGACTGACTAATTTCTCCCGGTCAAAAGCTTTCCACACGACAAGCGGGGCGGGTGGCGTGACGTCAGGATGTTGGGCAAAGTACGGAAATGGTTCTATATCTCGATATATTAATTTAATTTCATTTAATTCGATAATGCGCCGACTGTTGTATTCGGCAGAACCCGAATAATTGCAACAAATTTTATTGGGTAAGTTGATAACTCTTATAATTATAGTTAGTTGTCATTAAATCTTCTTAACTTTACACAAATCAACTGATATAATAAGGTTCAATGCACTCTTAGTGTCCATATTAAAACGTCTTATTCATTGTATTGAGAGATTTTATCAAATAAGTCGACAACTCTTGTCAGTATAGTTAACTATCATTAAATCTTTTAATAATAAACAAATTATTTAGTGTAATAAGGTCCAACGCCTCTTCAATATTCATATTGAATCATCTTATTCATTATACTCGATAAGTTTTATCGTATAAGTTTATAATTTCTCTAAGTATGATTAATTGTCACTATACTCCCTTTTATTCGCACGATTTCAACTTATTGTACACTTTGCAATCGTTGTTGCACTATTACTCTTTCATTAATTTTCATTAATTAAAATTTTAATAACACTTTATAAAAGTTTGGTTATATTGACCAGTGTTTACTTTTCGATGCCCGCACTGGTTATAGGTTAACTTCTGACTTTCTGGCGTATGGAGCGGTCGTCTGTCTTGCTTCGTTGACAATGTAAAAGTGTGTTCAAATCTGGCTTCGGTTTTCTGACCAAATCTCGATTTACCCCTTCTGATTTGTGGAAAGATTGATGACATTCCTTCGAGCGTGCATACTCCCCCTTTTATAAATTATTTAATTATACAAAACACTTGGGTTTTTGGGGTGAAGATTAAAAAAGTGACGCCAAACATTTTGTCTAAAATGATGCAAATACATTCCAACTGATATAAAACTCTTATGTTACTTGTGATTGCTAATCTAGCCTTACCATGATATGGCGATTGCCTGGCTCATTATTTAGAGTCCTCACATGAAATACTTTCGTCCATTATTAACAAATATAGTTTTTTGAACTTACAATTAACACAATTTTTTACTAAATTTATACATAATTTAACTTAAATTAACACATGGCTATCATATCTCATAGAGATTATGCTTTCCAAGTCCTTTTATGTACTCTTTACACAGTATTTACTTATAAATTATTCACAAAACATATAGTTTATGCCTAGGCGTCAGTAGGCCTATGACACTACTAATTAGATTCCCTTATCATATCTCAGTAGTTGACTCTGAACAAATTCTATTATGTCACAATTACTCTTGGATGACCATTACAACTTCTAGTCATCTTAGTTTTTGTCATTACCCTGTTATTTCATTGATTTTAGTCTTTATAATCACCTATAGTTCTGTACTACTAGGTGTTACAATAATGATCTTTATTATAAATTACATAGTCGTTTTTTAAATCATTATCATTGACATAAATGATCATTGTAGTTACTCTAAAGTTTTACAATGTTTTGGTTTACATCAGGATATTCCCATTTGCTGGTAATTCAGTAATACTTCTTGCATCTAGTGCTGTCTGACAAGTATATTTTATTTACATTATTATGACTTAGTTCAATGATAATTATCATTGGTTTATACCACATTAGTTATATTGCATATTATTTTTTATACTGAGATCAATTTCCTTCTCTTTGTATTAGTATTTGTAAGGTTTTTGAGTGTGCTTATTGGGTAACATCTATGCTGTTCATTTCAGTCTGTTAATTTATATTAAACACAATACCTATCACCTTTTGGTACCTAATCTTGGTTATAGTATGGCCCTTATATTATCTAGTTTTATTATAGTATAAAATACTATGGTTTTATAACATTTTTAACAATGATTCTAGTCATAATAGGTGAAAATGCTCATTGAGTTAGGTTATGTGGTTCCCCTACTCTGATTTACAACAATGGGATTACTTTGTGTTTTGTTCTATACCCTTCACTCAATTATTCTAATGTACTAATAGTGTTAACGACCATTTATTATTTTGGTATTTATGGTTTAGTTTCTTTTATATTCTGTTTACAATTTTACTGGTGATTATCAGTTTTCCTGATACCCCTTGATTTATATCACTTACATTAATAGCAGATAAGATACAATCTTATTGTTATCTCTTATATAATAATAAATCATACTCATACAAGTTTTAATTTCACTCTCCAGATCATTATTGATTACATTTTAATTTTAAATTAGAGTTATGGTCATATAATAGTAAAGTCACCTAAAGTAGTCTGTCAATGGTTTTATGTCATTAATAGTCCTTCACTCTGGGCTTCTCTTGTTTTATTTTATTTATTTCTCAGTTATAACTATTTTGGCCTAGAGTGTGGGAGATGTTTTGTCTCTTCCTTTGTTTATCTTTTATTTTGAGTTTTTCTTCATAATGCCATTTCACTTATTTTCATTTTCATTATCTATATTTTTTGTTTACTCACTTACCCAATCTATTGGGTCATTGGATTAATCACATTTAATATATTTTCTTCTTTGTTTTGTTTTCATTACTAGATCATTCATTGTTTGTTGTTTTATTAGTTAGTCTTTAATTCTTGAAACGTATGTAATATTTGGTACATAATTACTCATGTTTGGTGATTCATGGTTCTGCTAACGATTATATTATATTTAACATTGTGTTCAAAAGTATGGTGATGATATGTAACGTTACATATTGCTCATCCACTAAGATTGATCATTTCAGAAAATGACATTACGGGATTGATGAAATTATCATTACTTTTATTTTCACGTTTAGAAGTATTTCTTCAAAGATAATTGGTTGTAGGTTCCCTTCTTTCTCTGAGTAACTGGGTCCATAATCTCGTAAGTGTTATTATTGTTATTCTTTGTAATTATATAGGGTCCTGTATAAAGCAGTAGCAGTTTCTTTGCAATTCCTTCCATTGTACTGGGTAGTTACCTGTTTCTTAGTAGTACTTTGTCCCCGACTTGGTATTGCACTGTCTTGACTTGAAGTTTCTGGTACTTACTCCTTCTTTTCTCCGTCTGTTCCATGGTTTTATTATAAAATTTTATCTTATGAAACTGGTATTCGTCGCCACTAGGAAAATTGATTAATTCCGCAATCTCTCTGGGTGGTGGTCTTTCGAAAATTGCTGTGTATGGTGTTGTTTCAATGGATTGATGATGAGATAAGTTGATGAAATCTTCTGCAGCTGATAAGTACTCTGTCCAGTTTCGCTGTTGGTTGTAGCAATATGTTTGGAGAATTCTCCCTACTCCCCTTAATACTCTTTCCGCAGGGTTGCTGCTTGGGTGGTATACTGACGTTTTGTAAGTTCTTACCCCGTTATTCATTAGAGGTCCTTCCATCT
This sequence comes from Magicicada septendecula, assembly GCA_034769895.1. NCBI lineage: Eukaryota > Metazoa > Arthropoda > Insecta > Hemiptera > Cicadidae > Magicicada > Magicicada septendecula. Next base: position 231,549,378 of record CM068373.1, read on the forward strand.
TCTCCTTTTAAATTGCGTTCCATGGTCGATGATGATGGATTTTGGCGTTCCTACCTCAGGTATATAATGTTGTATTATTACTCCTAAAATTTTCTGTGTGGTTGCACGGTTTATTGCATACAATTTCGTGAATCTGGTATAGTGGTCAAATATGATTATTATGAATTTGTATTGGTGTCTCCCTCCACTACGTGGAAATGGCCCGCATATGTCTACAAAGACCTTTTCTAGTTTGCTAGAGGATGTGATGGGAATCATGATCCCCTCCTTTCTATCATTGTTGCACTTAACGAGCTGACAAATGTGGCAATGTTTAATATAATTTCGTACTCTTCTATTGATGTCCTTGATGTATACATGTTCCTCAAGTGCCTTTACCACCGTCAATGCTCCCATGTGACCATATCGGATGCGGTAATCTAGAATTATGTCTTTTTCTATGGCTCGTGGTATCACTATCTTCCACGCGTTGTAATTGTACCTTATCTTGATGAATAGTATGTCCTAGTGTATGCAATAGAATGGTGTTATATGGTTGTCTTGTTCGATTAGTCTCTGTTGGATTTTATTTAGTTTATGGTCCTGCTTTTGTTTTTGTCCAAGTTCCTTTATAATGTTGGCTAAATCAGATCTACTTTTTATTATGTGGTATAATTTTATTATGGTCTCCTTTTCTCCCTCGAACGTTTGATCCTTCACATTGATTCTGGATAAGGTATCTGCTGCAACATTTTTCTTACCTGGGATGTACTCCCAAATTGATGTTATATTCTTGCAGTGCTAGACTCCATCTTGTCAATCTTCCGTGGTTTAACTTAGTTTTTTAAGAAGAATATTGACTTGTGATCAGTTCTGACCGTTATTGAGTAGCCCAAAATATACGTTCTGAATTTGTTACATGCGAATATTACACTCAGCAATTCTTTCTCAGTGACGTTGTAATTGCGTTTGCTGCTATTCAGCACTCTGCTGGCGAAGCCAATTACAAGGTGATTCTCTTCGTCGTCCTCCTGGTATAATATAGATCCTAAGCTGACATCACTGGTGTTGCAATTCATGTAAAACGGTTTAGCAAAATAAGGGTGGTTTAACATGACTGACTCTAGAAACTTGGTTTTAATTAATTGGAGTGTTGTATCTTATACTGGTCCCCACATCCATTTGTCCTTCGATGATAGTTGATGAGAGAATTTTGATGTCAACTCCGAATATTTCCTCTGGAATTTGCGAGAGTAGTTGCAGAGACCTAGGAATGATTGTAGTTGTCTTTTGTTCTTTGGTGTTGGAAATTGTTGGATTGCTTCGATTTTGTCTTGAGCTGGAGTGATCCTGCATTCGGATAAATTAAACCCTAGGAACTGAACTTCATCAGCGATGAATTTTGATTTTTCGAGCTTGAGTGTTATGTTATTTCCAGATAGTTTTCTCAATACATGCTCTATTCTGTGACAATGGTCTTCCCAGCTGACTGATGTAATCAGTAAGTCATCCACGTAAACAGTAGTGAACTGGAGTGCCTCCTGGCCTAAAATCTGATCCATGCACTTCACAAACACTGCTACGGAGTTGACAAGTCCGAAAGGTAGTCGTTTAAATGGGTAGTTACGCCCTTCAAAGATGAATGGCATATACTTTCGGCTATTTGGGTGCAACTCCACCTGCCAATATCCGCAGACTGTATCCCAAGTGCTAATAAATCTGGTACTGTGGAATTTCTCGAGTAATTCTTCTATCTCTCCTGGAGACGTTCCTTCATTAATTATTGTCTTGTTTATTTCTTGTGCATCTAAACAAATTCTTACTTTCCCGTTTTTCTTTGGAATGGCTATAATGGGGCTGGTATAAGGAGAATGGCTGTGTTCAATGACGTCTTCATTTATTAGCCTATTAATTTCCACTCTCACGCTTCCTTTAGCGAGTACACAATGGGGTATGATTTCCTGTTAAAATTCACTGGTTCTCTAAATTTGATCTCACATTGGTAGTTTTTCACTTTACCCGGCGTATCTGAAAATACATGTTAGTATTTATTATATACATTGATTAGCTTCTCTACCTGTTCTTCTGTTAGTTGAGCATGCTTCTTCTCTTTCTTGAATTTACGTATTTCTTCTAACTTTTCATTCCACAAGTGGTCGTTGTTATTTTCATAATATATTTCTTCATTTGGCGTATAATTCCTATTATCTTTATATTCCCTAACATTATAAATGGTCCGGATCGAAGGGGCACTTTTGCTTCCTATTAACTCCACTGTCCAGTTTATACAATTTGAGTTCAGAGATACTTTGGCTCTGCTCATATTAATAACGGCTGAGTATTTCCTCAACATATCACAGCCGATTAACATCCTAAAAGGTAAGCCATTGGCTACCAAAAACATCATTGGAATAATTTCGCCTTTACTTGATAATTCTAACATCACTTGTTTCCTGACTGTCTTGTTCTGACGTCCTGTAGCTCCCACTAGTATTGCATTATTTATAGGCAGAGTAAGTATCATTTTCTTACCTTCCTCTTGAATTTTATTTAATTCGATACCATCACGCTGGTGTCTATCATAATCATTGTATGGACCCCATTTATTTCAGCTGTTATGTACGCTATTTTGTTGTTGTTGTGGTTAGTGCTGTCGCCATCCTCTTCTAAAAGTTCTTCCCTTAAGTTTTTCAAATAATTGATCTTGATTATGGTAATGGTTTGTTCTTTTCTTTGGTTGTTTGTTTTGTGCTTATACCCAATAGATTGGTTCAGTGAGGGTCCTGTTTGTTTTTTCACTGCTGCTGTAAGTTTAAAGAGGGTTCAGCCTCTTCGTCCCATCTGTCCTGTGGGTTCTGTGGTTGGTTTCCATTTCCTTCGGGCCTAGTCCCAGGCTGATGGTTGTCTTCCTCGTAGTTCACTCGTCGATAGTCTTCATTGCTTCTACTCCTCCTTGTTTCATTTCTGGGGTGTCTCCCGTCATCGTGATCATTGTTTCTATCTGAGTTACCGTTGAAGCTCTGGCGTCTTTGGTAATATCGCCTTCCCCTACCATTGTCTTCAGCTCGCATATAGTTAACTCTCTTGTATGTTCGGTTCTGGTCATTGTAGTTCTGGTTATTCGGTCGATTGAAGTGATTATTCGGAACATTTGGCCGATTATTGTTATTGTTACCATTATTAGGATAGTTATTATTTGGTCGATTATCGGGTTGGTTCTGTCGGCGTATCAATCGTTCCTTTGACGACGACTCCTATAGTACCCCTCATGTTCGTAACCCTCGAGTAGTGCTGCCATGGACTGCACGGTTTTAACCTGTCCACAGAGTCGTGCTCTCGCTATGCCCTCTTCGTAGTGGTACGATAGTTTTGTAACAAGACTTTCCTCCGGGATCTTCGGCTTGAGGTTCCTCGCTAGGCATACCTTCCCGAAGAAATAAGCGGTAGGTGTTGTCCCTCGACTGGCATCGTATTTTTCATTGCAAATGTTGTCTCGCACAATATTCTGTGTGGACTCAGACCAGTACTTGGCCTTGAATTCTGCGTAGTCTTGTATGTCGTGTCGTGTTGCCGTCCACCAGTTGACATTAATCTCCTTAAAGTATTCGTTGATGTTTCCCTGAATTACTGGCCATCTGGTCTCATGATTTATAGTTAGCTGTTCCTCCACTCGTTCTAGAAACTCCATCGGGTTCCTCTTGTATAGCTTGAAGTTAATAGCTTCTCGGTTGTCCATGTGTTGGAGATGTGATACTTGGATTGGTCAATTGCTGATTATTTTGAGTTCCTCTCTTATTTTCGGAATTTCTCATCGCTGGATTTCTTCGATTCTTTCCTTGTTGTGATTCACTTGTCCTCATACCTCGTTCATGGTCGTATCTGTGTCCATACATATCTCTCTGAAATTCGTTTGCATTCGTACCAGATCTTCTTCTGTCGTCTTTCACAGAGACTACACTCTAACTGATTTATTTTCTTCAAGGTTGACTATTCTTATATCGATGTCTTCCTTGGCTTGTTTCAGTTCTTGACTGGTTTGTTTCCATTTTTCTTTTACCTCTGATATTTCTTTTCGGATTCCCGTTGTACTAGTACTTATAATTGGATAAATAAACTTTGTCCCTAGTTCGGACGTCACTTGTACTAGTACTTACTTTTACAAATTAATAAATAAAATTGATTTTGTTTATTAATTTTATACTCTTACAGCCGCCATGTTGTCTATTACCAACCTAAAGTTTTACTCACCAGGGTCCAGGTGTTCGAATCAGTGAACGGGAAATTCAGAACTGGTTATTTGAAATTAAACATATTGGTTACTCTTGTACACAATTACAATCTGGTACAGTCTTATTCTTTATTACCTAAAAACAATTCAATTGCATTTAATCAAACAACAGAAAACCTTAGATTCTTTTACCATCCCATCATAAATAAAATCTCCCTTCTTCTACAATTTTGATATTACCCTTCACAGTAAAATTACAATGATTCCTTATTCAGAAAATTGGTATTACTTGATTACAATAGACACATTTAAAATAACACAGAAATAGTTATACCCCATTTATTCACAAACCAGCACCTCTTACTTTTATTACATGATTATTACACACGCCCATCCATTCTCTCACGATACATATTTAAATTTCCCCTATGAGCTCATTTAATTTTTTAAAAGGTTTAAATTTTGAATGGTTATAATTTTTTGTTTTAAATTTCTTCTTTTCATAATTTATGAGTATAATTGAATATAATATAATTTGTTCTCTTATCTGCAATTGCGTCCCTAAAATTCAGTCCAGCCTCCGTCCGTTTTCTATTTCTTTCATCACGCTGCACATTTCGTTCTTCTGTCGTAATTCTCGCCGGATAACTTGAAACTGTCACTTCATTTCACTTCATATCACGTCATGACTGTAAAATTTATTAATTTGAATTAAAATCACATTTTATTTATACGGGCCCACATTTTCGTTCCGGAACTTTTCTTTACAACCGGCCGGTTTAAAAGTGTAATTTCAACTGGGGCGGATTGCACTGCGTTGAGTTCTTTGTTTCCATCACATGTTCGGCTCTGGAATGTTTCGTACGTGACATTTTCGTGTGGACGCTGGCCGACCTGTGCGCGCGTATGCGTGAATGCGCACCCTCGCTGATAACTTTTACGTTCCCAGACTCTTTAATTGCTTTTGTGTGACACGTACGTACGGCTTGGTACCGCACTGACTGCAAGGTGTTAAAAAAAATGTCAAGCGTTTGTGATCAAAATGTTGTTCAGCTTGAGTGGCTACTATATTTTACAATTATTTAAGAATAAAATAAACCCCAATAGTTTGTCCCGTTACAACTGTTGTCGCCTATTTTCTCTTCCATTTTCTTACTGTTGTCATCTATTTCTCTTCCATTTTCTTACTGTTGTCATCTATTTTCTTATTCGTTTCTTCCATTTTCTGGCTTAATTGTGTCAATGTGATCATGATCATCTCCTGGTAATTCACTTCTCCGGTTTGAGTGGGTTTGTCGGGGTGTTTTTCTGGATTATCCCCTACTGTAAACTCCACTTCGGGTGTTGGTTGGGCCTCCTTATCTCCCATCTCAATTTATATTTCCGTTTCTGCCGCACATTTCTTTGATGTAGCTCTCCGTTGCATCTTCTGTTTTCGTATTGCAGCTGCCGCTAAAATTAGGTTATCTGTTTTTATTTATAATTCTAATTAAGTACAACCTAACTCGTACCTCTTACGTTGGTGCGCCACTTTGCAGAATATCGTGTTTCTTCCTTTTGTATTATTTTTATTTATTATTATTTTATTGATAGTTTAATTGTTTTCTGTTAATTGATAATTTATAATTCGGTTTCCTTTAGTTGTGACGAATCGGCTAAGTTGACTCCACCATCGGAGCTTGTTAATTGTGTCGGACGTCATTGGTTTGTTTAAAGGTTTATAAATTTAATTTTTTATTTGCTGGAAATAATTTTATTCATTAACGAAGTACTTACTTGTAGTGCAGATCTCACTTGTTAACCATCCTGTCAACAAGGCATGGTTGCGGTGATCATTTAAAATATTTAAATTGTCTCGCGCTGCTTTCGAGTGGTGCCAACTGCTGTCAGCTGTTCAATTAATCTGTATTTGTATCATCTAAGAAATAAGTTTCATTAACTCTTTTATCTGGTTAAAAATGTGGTTTATTCATCAATAATGTTCATTTAATAAAGTTATATAATAATCAAATTGATTATCGTTCATTGTAAAATAATAATTAGTTTTATAAAATCTATTTCTCAGGGTGGTTATTCTTGTTATAGAATTAGTAACATTGAAAATCTTGGTTAAGTTGTTTCATCAAACGATATAGGTTCTTTTAGACCGCAAAATATACAACTAGAAGATTCATACTACTATAATAATTGAGTAGTAGGAGATTGATAACATTAACAAAATAAAATCTTAACTAATAACATGAAATTCAAAATATGACTGTCGTCAACATTTTAGGTTAAGCCTGGCGTATCTGAATAGTACCCAGTTAGTTTTGGTTTGAGAACAAATCTTTGGAATAATACATCAAAACACAAATGTAATAAAGTTACAAACCCCTTTAGTGTTCATACTGGTTCACAGTGGCGGCTTCAGACCATCTTTTCGGGGGGGGGCCATACGCGGAAGCCTGGGGGTATGGAATACCCCCAGCAGAGGAGGGGCGGGGGCGCTCCCTCAAAATTTTTGCAAACTTAGACTTTAGAAGTGGCATTTTAAGGTCATTTAACTCCTGCAAATATGATTTAAATGAGTTACTTTTTGAAAATATTTCCTGATTCGATGGTGTTTTTAAATTATTAATTCAGTGAAATATATCGTCATTTTGTTATGTAATGAAACATATGTATAAGCAAATTTGGTACTTTTTATATACAACTTCGCCTAATTCTTTCTCCTATAAATACATAGGATGTGCCATAATCAGTAAAAAAGTCTGGATCAGTTTTGTAATTCGTCCAGGCGTTTTTTTCATTTAAAACATATTTTAATTTTAAGGGCAGTTTACCCTTAAAACCCTCAAAATTAAATAAGCTAATAAACGGTCAAACCCAAAGCTTGGATATAGGAATTAAACTTGAAATACATGTTTATAATACTATTTATTTATTTCAAACACGAGAATAACAATACATAGTAACACATTAATAAAAGTTTGTTAAAAGCTTAAACCTAAACAACAAAATCTATTCTCCTATTTCCACTGTTTGCAAATCGTTCAATCACTGAGTCTACGTCAATTTCAATGTCTCTGTGAGTGTGTAACAAGCATAGTCCGGACAATCTTTCTTCACCCATCCTTGCTCTCTGCCACGTCTTCAAACGACGCAAGGTGGAGAAAGTTCTCTCAGCAGACGCCACGCTAACAGGAAGAGTTGCCAGGATTTTTAACAAGGAGTAAATCGATGGAAACATGTCCTTATCACAAGCATCCATCGCTTCAATAGCGGTTGCTGGAAGTTTACCCTTATATCTGTTTTCCCTTTCCCATTTTTCCCGCCAAAGTTCGAATTCACTATTTACCAGATACCCATCGCTTTCCCTTAGCCCAAGTATGGGTGCGAATTTGTCGATCAAGTTTTGGAGCTGCATATTTTCTTCGTCCAGGTCTTTGTGTACATCACTGGCACCGTCCTTGGGATTGTCCTTAACAACAACAGTTGGAATCAATACACGAAGTCCAAAACAATCCAATGAGTCTTTGGGAAATCTTGAAATGAGATCTGCAATCACATTGTCAAGTAGGGGAATGTATGTAGATTTCTTGTAATATTCTTCTGGCGTGTTTGATGTGTAATTTGGTCTATGTTGTTGCCGTGCTGTTACGCGAGGAAGTTTTATTTCAACTCCGAGTTGAGAGCACAATTCCTTGACTTCACAAAACACCTCAGAAAATGTCTCGTCACACTTTTGCCTTTTCTTTTTCAGTACAGAAAGTGTATCCTGAATAGCGTCAGACGCTTTTCTTAAATCAAGGGACGGAGTCTGGAGCCTTCTTCTCAGTGGAAGTGTATGTTTCAATACATTGATCAAAGAAATCATTGCCGAAATGAACTGTACATCACACAGGGAGGTGATCAGTGCAGTTGCGTTGGAGGAAGTAGTCAAATCCGTCCAGCCAGAAATCGATTCCAGAGCTTCAATCAGATAAGGAAGAGCTTCACGAAACTTGAGCACAGTATCATGCCTCTCCACCCAATGTGTTTCACAAAGCCCCGGTAGCTGTTTCCCCAAAAACATACCTAAATCATCGTTTCTCTTTTCCAAAAACTTACGTAAAACGCCATTTCTCTTTGCAGACATATTGAAAAATGATGTTACTGATTTCATTATGCCGATCGAGTTTCGGACACTTGCTACGTTGTTTGATTTAGACAGCGAGTTATTCAATGCGTTATTTAAGCAAGGACACCAGCATGCATGCATTGCTTCACGACGTATTTCACAGACAGCGCCAACAAGCTCAGATGACATTACACTGCAACTATCTGTCCCAATGCCTACACAGTTGTTGACGTCAAGGAGCAACTCTTTGACGATATTTACAACAATTTTTCCAAGTACCTCTCCTGTTAGTTTGCGTTCAAGTTGTACGCCATTTTCATTTCCCTCCTTATCTTGGATGGCATCATATGCATCAATAAATGTGATGAAGTCTTCACGAATAAAACCATTATAAACATACCTCAAAGTAAGAGACAGTTGTTCAGTGTGGGATATGTCTGTGGTTTCATCAAATAGTATGCTAAAACAGCCAGACTGTCGCACTCTATTTAATATGACACGTGTGATTTCCTTTCCACAACATTCAATCAGGCTATTTTGGTGTTTTTCCCAATGTATGTTGCCCGTGCAGATGAGTTATCAAGGTGTTTTTTCAGTATGTGGTCACCTGATGAAATACGAAACCTTAAGAGCTCTCTGAAGTTTCCCTCATTTACGGGACTTGGATCTTCTTGGAGGTGGAGGTTACCATCGTCTCGATGTCCATGAAGGGGGATATTTTGTCGTCCCAAAAAGATAATACTTTCAATTATGGGACGCAACCGCTCACGGTTTTCTTGAACTTGCTGTAAGCGCTGAGTAATCACTTTATTAACAACAGCTTCTTCTGGAGATGTATAAGTTTTAATGAAGTTTTTCCCAGCTTCCACACTCTCTCTGTGGTATGCATTTTTCTCGTGTGTCTCCAGGCAGCCATCTTTACCAAGTAATTTCGCAAATGAGGTCACAGACTTAGTCACAAGAGATTGCAAGTGCACTCCTTTATTATGGCCACAATACTCATGCGCAAAAAGTACGCAGTATTTACAGTAGAGACCCTTCTGTATATCAGAAAACACAAGCCAATGTTTGCTTTCTAAATGATTTCTCCCTAAAAAACGCTTGACAAATTTCCCATTTTTATTGTGGACTGAAAAAGGAAAACTGTAGTCTTTGGGGGGCTCCCAATGGTGTTGTAAAAGACCAAATTTCGTAAACGTATCCACAGATTTTCCAACGTAGAGTCCTATGTCGTAATCGTGAGTTACTAATTCGCCTGCTAGGTTAGAAGTAATATCTTTGATTTTGGTATGAGCTACTCCTTTCAGAACAGGATGGCTACTACCACCTTCAGTTCCAACTGGCGAGACACTTTTGGTAGTCAAATAGTTTTCACTATTGCTGAAGACGTCCATAGCTGAAGACGTACTAGGCATCGGTGGAGCACCAACCACACCAGTCTGAGTTGATTGCTTTGACAACTTTCCAAAGAAGGAGTCAATTGGTCTTGTGCATCTCCGTTTCTTAACTCCTGTAGATATATTCTGAAAATATAAAAATGCCACCTAGCATAATCCTTATTTATACCTAATTGTATCCTTCCTAATTAAAAAAAAAAACAAATAAAAAATTTTAAAATGAAATGATAGCAATAAAAATAAGACGGATTGATTAATGGAAATAAGACTGACAGTGTGTGGAACTGTGAATGCACAGTGTAGGCGGCTTAACTACAGTACACTTTCGTAAATCCGAATGTCGGTAGGGTAGAGACCACAGTGAATGCCACCTGGGAGTATTTCGTTAATTAAAAAAATATCGAATAGTGTTAGAAACTCGAAAGTTTCATAAGTATGTTCTGTTATCTATTTGCTCGTATTTCGCAGAACTTTTGTAACAGATATTCTTATTTTCAAAGAAATAAAATTTTTTTTAGTAACAAACAGCTCTGAAACCTGCATTTTCTTATTTTGGATACTAAGGAAACCTGGTAAGTAATTTGTGAAATTTATTGAAATAAGCAGTGCTATGATAGTAAAAAGATTTTCAGCGTGTTCAACATAAAATAAACTTTAAGTTAATAATAATTCTGCATGTACTATTCCTTTATATTTTTGTAAAAAATGGTGGCCATAACTGTGTTATCGAATAGACCAATTATTCAGTTCTGGCCATAGGTACGACAATAGCAAAAAGTTAACCTTACTTTTTAGGTGTTTCTTTAATTAAAGTTTGTTGTATAAAAATTGAACTTGTTAATTTAATTTATTTAAGTTAATTTAAGTTATTTAAGATTTTTATAATTATTTGGAAGGAAATAAAAATCTGTAAAATAATTTTATTATAATCATATATTATATATCAAATCGTTTTTCTTAAAATGTAAATACGTTGCTTAATCATAGTATTTATGTACAGTAAAATGTTAAATATATATGCTAAATAAAGTTTATTATCTATAAGAAAGATATTTTTTCTTTATTACATATGTATTTCTTAACACATGAATCATATGGCGAGAACCGTGTTCTTTGATGGCGATGACAAAATTAAAAAATGTGTAATTTCTTGGCTAAGAATATTAAAAAAATATCGATAAACTCCAACAATATTAATACGGTATTATATTTGATCATTCGGTAATGCAAACTTTTCGCTAATCCGAACCCTCCCGGTTTTTATTAGTTCGGATTAGCGAAAGTGTACTGTATTGCCATGACACCGCCACATAAGGTAATAACTGAATTTTTAAAGGAAATTCGCTAAAAGCCTCTAAGATATTCACAAATAACAACTGCATGTCCAATTTTACTAAAAATCAGTCCAGTAGTTTAGTTTACACTACTTCGGACAGACACAGGCAGAACATTTTCACAGTTATAAAACATTAATTCTAGTAGGCCTACGTATAATAAAAAATAGGAAAGTAAGACATAACCCTGTTCGCTAGATGACTGATCAAAATTTAGTACTGTACACTGGCTGTACTCACCATTTTTTAGTTTATCGGCCTTTGTTGAGCACAACAAAACTAAACTGTATCTAACTGTACTGTAAACTGTAAATAAATATCTGTGTTCTTAAACGTAAAGCTATTTATGATCAGAAACCTAGCACACTTGTTACAAATGGCGTCAACACAATAGTGTTTGTGGAGGAGGGGAGTCAACCCTGGTGGGAAATCAGTGCTGACAACTTCCCCCAGTAATTTTTTGTTATTTCCGCCTTTATACATACAATCTATCCTTATGGATAATAAGCATGTCCCTCAGTAAATAACCTCTAAGGCTGTTCGAGTGGCGAAGTTTTGTAGGTGTCTAGAACGGTATTTACGGCGTCGCAAACCGGCTCGTTTACGGCACCAGATCAGGCAAAACTAAGTACAATACTCCTCACGCTCACTCTTCTGGCTTCATAGAACAAAAATGTGCTTTATAAATTATGAAATAGGGTAGAGACCACAGTGAAGGCCAGCTTTAATAAGGCCACGCTGACATATAGTTTCAACCGTAATAACTTTTGTCATATCCACTAATATTTTTACCCATTTGGATCGTCTAAATAATGAGTTAGGAAAAGTGTCTCAGGTTCTCGGGGGGGGGGGGGGGCATGGCCCCCCCTGAAGCCGCCACTGCTGGTTCATCATGGTTGATAAATTTTATCGGGTAAGTTGATAACTCTTATAATTATAGTTGGCTGTCATTAGATCTTCTTAACTTACACAAATTAACTGATTTAATAAGGTTCAATGCACTCTTAGTGTCCATATTAAAACGTCTTATTCATTGTATTGAGAGATTTTATCAAATAAATCGACAACTCTTGTCAGTATAGTTAACTATCGTTAAATCTTTTAATAATAAACAAATTATTTAGTGTAATAAGGTCCAACGCCTCTTCAATGTTCATATTGAATCATCTTATTCGTTATACTCGATCAGTTTTATCGTATAAGTTTATAATTTCTCTAAGTATGATTAATTGTCACTATACTCCCTTTTATTCGCGCGATTGCAACTTATTGTACACTTTGCAATCGTTGTTGAACTAGTACTCTTTCATTAATCTTCATTAATTAAAATTGTAATAACACTTTATAAAAGTTTGGGTATATTGACCAATGTTTACTTTTCGATGCCTGCATTGGTTATAGGTTAACTCACAACTTTCTGGCGTATGGAGCGGTCGTCTGTCTTGCTTTGTCAACAATGTAAACGTGTGTTCAAATCTGGCTTCGGTTTTCTGACCAAATCTCGATTTACCCCTTCTGATTTGTGGAAAGATTGATGACATTCCTTCGAGCATGCATACTCCCCCTTTTATAAATTATTTAATTGTACAGAACGCTTGGGTTTTTGGGGTGAAGATTAAAAAAGTGACGCCAAACATTTTGTCTAAAATGATGCAAATACATTCCAACTGATATAAAACGCTTACGTTACTTGTGATTGCTAATCTAGCCTTACCATGATATGGCGATTGCCTGGCTCATTATTTAGAGTCCTCACATGAAATACTTTTGTCCATTATTAACAAATATAGTTTTTTGAACTTACAATTAACACAATTTTTTACTAAATTTATACATTATTTAACTTAAATTAACATATGGCTATCATATCTCATAGAGATGATGCTTTCCAAGTCCTTTTATGTACTCTTTACACAGTATTTACTTATAATTATTCATAAAACATATAGTTTATGCCTAGGCATCGGTAGGCCTATGACACTACTAATTAGATTCCCTTATCATATCTCAATAGTTGACTGAACAAATTCTATTATGTCACAATTACTCTCGGATGACCATTACAACTTCTAGTCACCTTAGTTTGTGTCATGACCTGTTATTTCATTGATTTTAGTCTTTATAATCACCTATAGTTCTGTACTTGTCACGGGGCAAAAAGGGGTATTATATTTTATAGTAATTTTATTCGGTTTTATTCACTGTATACGGGCCCAGAACAGCGAGTCACCTACATAAAACGGTTCAGTGCGTTGGGTGCGGCGTGGTCAACAACAGTTTAATTCACAGAATTCCAGTGCGCACATGCCTGGGCTTTCCGTTGGGGAGAAGAGTAAAAACTTTGTAACTAACAACCAGCTACAATAGAATGCGTGTGTTCAACAACACAATACAATTCTAAGAACTGCGTACTGTGTGACGCGCGCAAACACCAGCAGGCGCGCAACCGACGCCGAGAAGCTGAAACAACATGGCTTGAAGGTGATATTTTCCCAACATGTGCTCCTGTGCTGGCGGAAACATAATGAGAAATCCCGCCCATTTGTGTGACGTGCAGTGACATTTCGAGCGAGGCAGCGAGATTTCGTCGACGTCCAACCCACGGGAGTTGCTTTGTTGAATGTACAGTGATGAGGACTTTAACGCATAAGGCATTGATATCCGTCTTGTTCAAAAAAGTTGAGAAGTGGGGTTTTCTATTAACCCTCGGGGTAGTGCTCAACCAACGCTTTGTCTGGCCAGGCGAACTACCAAATGTGGAGTCTCGATAAACTTTAAAATATTAATTAGAAAAGTTATCCGGAGTAAAATGAAGCCGTAAAATAAATAAGTGAGTGTAGTGGTTGACAAAGGAGAAGAAAATATGGAATAATAAACTTTCTGGGACACCGTAAAAGGGACTTGGTGTGAGACGTGCCACGCGTTCGGGGAGGACCCCACCAAAATACGTAACAGTACAAAATTAAATTATTTTCTATGAGATCTCTAAAGTAAGTAAATGGGGTTGGGATAAATTAATGGAATGAGAGTAGAATGTGCAGGAAGCTGGGTTGCCTTGAATTAATTAATTCATAGTATAATGTAGAGATAAGTAATAGGTTAAAAATGTTAAAATTGTTGCTGGAAAAAAGGGGCTTCACCTCAATATCGAATACAGTTTAATTGTTAGAGTTATGATTGGAATTATAATAATAAATTCATTACTTTGTTTTATGTAATAAAAGAGCAAATAATCATTTCAAATACCTTATTTCATTTGCTGCACTGATAAGTTCGTCGTACGAAATGGGTTAAGTCCCACACTAGAGATTTGGCCAGATCACAAGAATTAAAAGGTATGTGGAAGTTTCAAACTTTAATTAATATAATAAAGAAATAATATAGTTACAGTGGTGTCGTGACCAGGATTTGTCGTGTTTTATATAATTTAATTAATTACAAAATGATCTTAAACTCCCACTTACCTTCTATTTGTCACTCTCTGGCCAGATCGTCTAGTGGTGTAACCCTATTTCGTATAGCGAATTTACCAGCACAGAAAATGAAATTAGGTACTTGAAATGATTATTCTAACACACATATATCAAGTGAAATAAAGTATTAATTTATTGTTTTAGGTTGTGACATTCTGTGTTCTCCTTTCTTTCTAATCAACTACAATTATGACTTCTCACTCGATTCTCCAACATTTAAATTAACTGTATTCAATATTGAGGTGAAGCCCCTTTTTACCAACAACAAATTTTAACATATTTTATTTCTTATATCTAGATTATAATATTAATGAATTAATTAAAGACAACCCAGCGTTTTGCTCACACACACACTCATTCCGTTACACCCCATTTATGTTAATGAGCTCACAAAAAAAGTTATGATCAATTAAATTGGATTTACGTGTGGCTACTTCCTTAATGTGTATCCGGACGCCAAAGGTTGTAGTTCTGTCTTTTTGATGGCTTATTGTTTCGTAAAAAAAATTTTGTAATTAAACTTTAGTCTCGTCTCACTTTACACTTTCACTATATTCGGTCCAAAATAAATCAGCGTTTCAAATTATTACTTCATTGCACTGCTTCTACTTTTATTCGTATCACTCTCTAGTCCATATTTTGGAAGTTTTAATAAGTTTTGGCCTGCAGGCCTTTTACTGAGAACCGCGCGGTTCACTTGCTGGGATGCAACAGATGTTGTTTTCTGCGCACACTGCGCGAAGGTATTTCTGAAACGTGCCATTAGCATGAGAAACTTGGCCGACAGGGTGCACGGTTGACAGCGTGGGCGCACCCTCCTTGCAATCTAAGCATACCAACGCCAATTCACACCCGTCTCGATGCTACAGTCTATTCACGACATGTATTTGGTTGCAAATAATATTGAAAGGATTTAATTTCCAAAGCCCTATAGGTCTGTACCGTTACATACTACTAGGTGTTAAAAATACAATAATTATCTTTATTATGAATTACATAGTCGTTTTTTAAATCATTATCATTGACATAAATGATCATTGTAGTTACTCTAAAGTTTTACAATGTTTTGGTTTACACCAGGATATTCCCATTTGCTGGTAATTCAGTAATACTTCTTGCATATAGTGGTACCTAATCTTGGTCATAGTATGGCCCTTATATTATCTAGTTTTATTATAGTATAAAATACTATGGTTTTATAACATTTTTAACAATGATTCTAGTCATAATAGGTGAAAATGCTCATTGAGTTAGGTTATGTGGTTCCCCTACTCTGATTTACAACAATGGGATTACTTTGTGTTTTGTTCTATACCCTTCACTCAATTATTCTAATGTACTAATAGTGTTAACGACCATTTATTATTTTGGTATTTATGGTTTAGTTTCTTTTATATTCTGTTTACAATTTTACTAGTGATTATCAGTTTTCCTGATACCCCTTGATTTATATCACTTACATTAATAGCAGATAAGATACAATCTTATTGTTATCTCTTATATAATAATAAATCATACTCATACAAGTTTTAATTTCACTCTCCAGATCATTATTGATTACATTTTTATTTTAAATTAGAGTTATGGTCATAGTAAAGTCACCTAAAGTAGTCTGTCAGTGGTTTTATGTCATTAACAGTCCTTCACTCTGGGCTTCTCTTGTTTTATTTTATTTATTTCTCAGTTATACCTATTTTGGCCTAGAGTGTGGGAGATGTTTTGTCTCTTCCTTTGTTTATCTTTTATTTTGAGTTTTTCTCATACTGCCATTTCACTTATTTTCATTTTCATTATCTATGTTTTTTGTTTACTCACTTACCTAATCTATTGGGTCATTGGATTAATCACATTTAATATATTTTCTTCTTTGTTTTGTTTTCATTACTAGAGCATTCATTGTTTGTTGTTTTATTAGTTAGTCTTTAATTCTTGAAACGTATGTAATGTTTGGTACATAATTACTCATGTTTGGTGATTCATGTGTCTACTAACGATTATATTATGTTTAACATTGTGTTCAAACGTATGGTGACGATATGTAACGTTACAACATATACACATACAGACCGCATTAAAAGTTGTTTATAAGCATATTACAAATAGGACTATAAGTACAAATGCATATAATATGTGTGTGTGTGTGTGTGTCAGCGACGTAGCCAGGATTTTATTTTGGGGGGGGCTGAAAATCGGTGAGGGCATGCCACTAATCAAAAGCTGTGCATGCAGTGGGAAAGCAGGTGGGGGGAGGGGGACAAAATATTAAAGTTCCAGTTTGCTTTGAATTTTTTTTTATTTATTGGTGACATATTAATTGAAGAAAGTTGTTTACAAATACTCACTTACAAAAGTTTAAACCTTCTTGCCCTTCCTGACGAGGCAAACATGTTGATGATGTCTTCGTTGGACATCCCTATGACGATGTCCCAGTGCACTGACATCAAGGCTAGTCCAGTAAGCCTGGTTTCGCCCATTGTGTTTCTCAGATAGTTTTTTAGGAGTTTCAGCTTAGAAAAACTCCTTTCGACAGAGGCTGTTGACACAGGTATGACCGCAAAGATGGTGAAGAGAGTGTACATTGTAGCGGGTCAATTTTTGGGTATTTTTATTTTAACCGTATGGGGCATTTATATATTTTGACCTATTTCGTTTTCGGGCGGGCTTGTATAAAATATTGTAAAACTGTATTATTGTGCAACGTATTTGTCCGTATAACAGAACAGTGTTAAGCAACAGTTTGAAACAAAGGCAGAGACGCAGGTTGTTGTTGAGTAATGCGGCTGAAGAATTTGCCCCCTTCAAAATTCTAAGAACTTTGCAAGTGTGTCGATGCACAGGCGCGAATACCCACGCAAGCGCGCTCAAAAGGATGCTCTGACGCGCTACAATACCCCCTCGATGAGAATTCTGCTGTTCACGACAGAAGAAATCTCATCGATAACCCCGAAGAGGACCGGTGAGGAACTGGTGCCAACAACCCCCTGGTTCTTAATCTCATGGGTACACGACCCCCCTGGCTCAGCGACCATGGACTCATCTGAACGAGATCACTGGACTTCTCCGTAAGAGATCCCAACACCGAGAAATCGAGCAGACTCGCACCACGGCGCACCTCGCCTTTTAACATGGTACCCCCCAAAAATCCTCAATCCCTGGCTCAGACTATGCCAGATCCTCAACCGATATGGATCCCCTTTTATGCAAGCTGGGCTGTTTTTAGCAGATACTGGGCATAGTACAATAAAAAAATTATTTCTTTTCAAATTTATTATAAATTTAAAAAATTCAAAATTCAAAAAAAATCTTTTCTCAAAAAATTCTCTTCCTGGTTTTTCTAAAATTTTTTTTTTTCAAATGACAACCTAGACATTTCTACTAATATAAACACATCCTTACTCTAACATGAGAACCACTTATAGTCTACCAAGATAATGCAATACAATAAAAGAAACATGGTTAATGCACACATAATAAAAGAATCATTATCTAAAATATTCATTCGCTGGCAGGCGAAAAAGCACGTTTTTTTTTTCTTCAAAAAAAAATTAAAATTTCAAAAATTTTAAAATTAAAAAAAAAATTTATTCATTAAATATTTATTAAATTTATTTATTAAATAACATTTATTAAAATTATTCAAATATTGGTTTGAATTAATTAAACAAACAAATTAAAATTGACTTCCTACTATACAAGCTTAGTAGGTGTATGACCCCATCAGCTGATCGTAACTAGGTCAAGTCCAAAACCCTTGACCTACATATGTTGTGCATGCTTTCTGAAAATACACTAAACATCTGGAACGATCTAACTCAAAGCACAAAACATAATAAAATAAAATATTTAAAATGAACAAAATATTAATATAATAATCAAGTTGACATTTAAATTATTTAAAATAAACAATTCTTGACTTTACATTATTTTCAATTCTATTAAAATTCTGTCACTGGTTGAAAAAATAAACAATTGTATATTCTTTATCATGAATCTCTCTTTTTGCGTAACAATCTTACGTTAATCTACTGTGGGTGATGTAACTTATTCATTCTCATTACTGTATTAGATCTCTCTGCATATATAATCTTTACCTCTCCCTATGGCTCTAATATTAATCAACTTCAATTACCATGACACCCATCTCTACCAAAATATCTACTAATCAAAACAGTCTAAGCCACAACTTACCATTTAACTCAAAACGCCGCCTTCTCTACATATATAAAAAAAAATACTCTCCAACCCTTTGTACATAGGATACGTGTTTCCCCTACCCAAAACTCAATTCCCTTATTTGGCGGCCCGGATTCTACCTAAGGCGGCCCCTACTTACTAAAATCGATACCAATTCCCGTCCCAACATATTTTGTTGTGAACTCTTACATGACACTACCCCCTAATACAAAATTGCCATCCCCAAAAATCTCAATCTCATTGCCTCACTGCAAATACAACAAAATAATATTATTAATCATAAACATAAATATATATCACTCAGAACTCTACCATTATTCTCTTTTAACCGTATGGGGCATTTATATATTTTGACCTATTTCGTTTTCGGGCGGGCTTGTATAAAATATTGTAAAACTGTATTATTGTGCAACGTATTTGTCCGTATAACAGAACAGTGTTAAGCAACAGTTTGAAACAAAGGCAGAGACGCAGGTTGTTGTTGAGTAATGCGGCTGAAGAATTTGCCCCCTTCAAAATTCTAAGAACTTTGCAAGTGTGTCGACGCACAGGCGCGAATACCCACGCAAGCGCGCTCAAAAGGACGCTCTGACAAAAAAAAACTCAAGATGGCCAGAGAGTGAAATTTTCATCGTTCCGTTGGATTCACTACGGAAGTGTCGTTTAGACCAAGCCCACTTAAATGACGTCAGCAGAGCCAAGCCTAATATTGTCCTCTGGTCACACACATATATCAGCTCCATTCCATATATAAAATGGTTACCCAACAGCAAATGAGCAATGAGCGACGAAAAATAGTGACAGTGAACAACAGCTTCCCTCCAAAGAAAGCAAGCTGTACCTGTTACGTTCTCGGTGACGGCGCAGTCGACTAACACCCCACGCCATGCGTGGCTGCTATCAGTTTTGTATAGTTTATATTTCTTCATAAGTCGGCCGACAAAATAATTATGCGAGTCTCCAAAACATAGATTACAGTGCCTCTAGTGACGATGAATAACTATTGAACTTGATTAAACGCTACCAGCTTATAAAAATTAGGAGTGTGAAAGACTGTGGTAAACGCAACACGCGGTCGGGTAGTACGACGCCACATACGTAATGTTACATAAAAAGGACTTGTCATTTATTTTACATAAAAATGGGGGGTTATTGTATTAATACGGGGTGTTGAGAATGTGAGTAGCGAATGAGCAGGCTGGGCTATTTTAAAGTACGTAAGTAGTAGAAGTTAAGCCTAGTACGTAAGCTGTAGTAGTTACACAATTTCTAAAACATGTAAACCTATAAATATGAAATTGGAAATTTGATAAATGGAAAACTGATAGATTCAGTATTTCTGATTAATAAACAAAAACAATTTCTCTTCCAAAAAATTGAGAGTTAGTTTTTTTCAAAACCTTAGTTCGTTTTGTGTGCTGTCATAGTTCGTCGAACGAAATGGGTGTACCTCCACTACTCGATCCGGCCAGATCATTGATAAAAGGTAAGTGTGAAATTGAATTTGAATAAAATATAAATATTACTCAAGATTATAAAAGTTACAACATGTTCAGGAAAAGTTCTTTATCACACTGTGCCAAGGTGTCGATAGCTGTTTTAGGTTTTCCTGTATCGTTTTTCCACCTCTCCCTCCACAAACTCCATTCCCCTGAATGAGCTTCGGTAAAGCCACTGTGTAGATCGTCCTTGTAGAATTCGAAGGACGGCTTTACTTTGTCGAAATCTATGTCACAATGCGATGTGATCAGATACTGTAGAGAAGCGATGATTGCTTCGTGTGCTAAAAATCTTTCACTAAGTCCACTTATGAGGTCGTCGATGCATGGGATGAAGATTGAGATGTGAAAGTAATCTTCGGGATTGGCAGCCGGTGGATTTTGCCTATTTTTTTGCGCAGTTGCTATTCGTGGCATCGTAAGTTCCAACTGAAGTAAGTTGGCGAGCTCCTTTGCTTCTTCAAAACGTTTCTTGAATTCTGAGTCAGCATTAGGTCTTAGATATTCCACAACGGCTTTCACTTTTCTGACATGGTCCAGAGCACTACATAAATCAATGTCTTTTTTCTGGAGGTATTGGGACAGACTATATGTGATGACCAGGAGCTTAGAAGAAACAACTAGAGACATTAAAAAGGAACTAGAACTAATACTATTAAGAACTAATGACGACCTCTTATTGTGCTCGTTGGGTAGATAGGCCATTTTCTCCAAGGTTGATACAATGGGCACCAGCATCTCCTTAAAGAGCAGAACCGCTTCATGTCGCTCGCACCACCTCGTCTCACAGAGAGTTTTGATTCTATGGTGATCACTGCTGGGTGACAGCTCTTTAATCTTCTCCTCCAAGATTGCTGTGCGTTTGGCACTGGCTCTGAAGAATGAGCATGTTTCTGTAATCAATCCCATCGTGTTTCTTACGTTTTGAACTTTGAACGAGTCAGATAAACACAGATTTAAACAATGGGACACACAGTGGGTGTATAAAGCTTTGGGATACTTTCTTTTTAGCACAGCTTGAACTCCACGAAACTGTCCACTCATTGCTAAAGCTCCGTCGTAGCCCTGTCCTCTTACGTTCTCTAGATCCAACCCAAGTGTAGTGAGTTTTTCTTCGATCACTCTAACTAACCCTTCCCCAGTCACATCAGACACAGGCACAAATGTTAAAAATCTTCCATTTAAAACAGGTCCATTTTCACTCTCTGATACGTATCTAGCACACAGCGAAAACTGTTCTGTCTGTGAGATGTCAGTTGTCTCATCTGCCAGAATCGTGAAATATTGACTCTGACTATTCTTTTGATTATGTCCTTTCGAATCAAAGACCCAATAGTCTCTCAATTCATTTTGTATCTCTGGGCTGACATACATAGCATTTAGAGGGCTATGTAAAATATGATCTTTCAGGACGGTATCTCCAGCGTTCGCTCGAAATCGAATAAGGCTTCTGAAATTACCATCATTCTCCACTGATGAAGAGAGAGAAATTCTGCCACTGTCTCTTCGACCTCTTAACGGAATGTTTTGCATCCCACACAACTTGACTGTCTCTATGATGCCATTCAGTCTCAACCTGTTTCCCTGGACCTCTTTCTTTCTCACTGTGTCAATCAGAGCTATGACACTTTCCTGGCGTTTTCCTACTAAAGCTTTTACATGACTTTGAGCTAAAGCGGCATTTTTATGATACGTGTGTGACTCGTGATTTTTAAAGGATGCAACAGATTTCTTTACATTATAGAAACTTCTTGTCACGAATGCTTGGGGCTTCTCGTGGGATCCCTTTCCAACTTCTTCGGTGTTTAAAAAAAGTACACAAGTAGCGCAGTAAAGTCTGCTTTCTTTTTTTGAGTATGCTAACCACTTAAATTCATCGAACCATTTTCGCTGAAAGTGATGTGTAAATGTTTTTGCAGCCTGTGAGGGGAAAATGAAATCCTCATCAGGAGTCCATAAAAAGTTTAGTTTTTCAACTTTTTCAAAATTATTCAGCTTCGTTCCAAGTCCGACCAAGTCCGCGATGTCGATGTTGGAGTCTGAGTGTACTGGGTCTCCAATTGCTTCGACACCCTCAGCTTCGTTGCTGAATTCAGTCCTCCCAGGTTCAGCTAAAATTAAAAATAATTTTATTAGCATATTGAAAGACGTGGAAAGGTTAATTCAAGCAGTTTACAAAAACATATGACTCTTAGCTTCGAGCTAAGTATAGCTCATAAGCAACCACTCCCTAATCTTATTCCTGAAATCAGCTATTCAGCTATGATAAAAAGTGAAATGATTTCAATAATGAGGATAGAATTCCTGCCTGAAACGTGCAATCTGCTCCAAAAGTATGCAAGTTACTAAATACTTCCATCGAAATAACTTCCAAGTTTGTAGAGTACAGCAAAATAGCTGATGGGACAAAAAATTGTGGTTCCACTCTCATTAACATTTATGGTAGGATTAAATTAATAATTACTAACTACCTAGGAGGGCGTAGTTACTATTTTTTCAATTCAAAAATATATGAAATAAAAGGGTTTCCAAGGCCTCAGAGGCCCCAGTCATGCATCCTAGGGTTAAAGAAGAATTAGTTTTTGTTTTGTACTTACTTGAGTAACTAACACCTTCATCACTTGTTTGCTCGTTTGCCACATCGGTAGTAGGCCTATCTCCATTCCCTTCTTTCTTCCATTTAGGCGAAGACGTGAAGTAAGAGAGGATCGTCCTTTTTTTCATTCTATAAAGAAAAAAAACAAGTCATGTGGTAATATCTGCATGCATTCAATGTTTGTTGTTCACGCTGCTGCTTAAATTTACTTAAATAAGCTTGAACATCCCATTAATATAGTTAAATTATGCCGATTCAAATAGCCCCGCGAAGAATGATTCACATAACCCCACATGTTCTAAATTCATTGAAAGCAAATAGTACAGGTAATATCCAACAGATGTCTCTAGTTGTCATGTTGACTGTCATGGGAGCTTCTACATCTTTCAAGACAAACAGATTTTAGGTTAATTCTGAATGATTATAGTGAGTAAGTTAAGCCCTTATAATCTAAGGATTGAATATTACATACTGACTATTTTTGAACAAGACACACTTACCTCGACTACTTCTAGATGGATGTATGATAGCTGAAAGGTAGATAACAAAGAAAATTCTTCTGGTTCTGTACGTATGGCTTCTCAAGACACAACCTGACACAGAATGGCAGCTGAGATATGCACACAGAGTGCGCAGCAGGCAGCAGACGGTTTTCTTATTTAGATTCAAATAGCCCCTTGATACAATGAGCCCCACCTTACCTTAGGCTACACAATGTGTAACTCCAAACGTGAAATGATCGACCTGCCAGTATGAAATTGTAGCGTGCAAAATTTTAAAAATTTCTATAATTTCTGGGGGGGGCTGCAGCCCCTTCAGACCCCCTTGGCTACGTCAGTGGTGTGTGTGTGTGTGTGTGTGTGTGTGTGTGTACATGCAATTTTCTTATGCAGAAGACTCAAGTTTCCAGTTTTTGTTTGACTGAGAAGTATTTCTAAATGCAACCACTTTGCTTCTCTTAAGTTACCACTTTGCATAGATTAAGTTACTTTAATTTTTTTTTTATTTTTGTATATTATATAACATCGCCAAATTCAGATCAATTTTGATAACAAAAAGTATGTATAAAAAATGCTAAATAATACTATATTTGAATAAATAAATAATGTGGAGAATAAAATATATATAAAAGGTAATTAACATGGAAGGAGAAGGAGCAATAAACCAAAAGTGATTAATAAAGGAACTCAAATAATAGACTGACAGACAAATGACATTGACCCAACCCCAGAGATTGGCCAGTTAAGAAACCAAAATAAAGAAACCAGATGAATGAAGGAGAAGAAGAATGAAGACCAAGAGAGAATAAACCCACGAGGAAGAAAACAAAATGAAACACGTCAAGAAAACCAAACAAGGAATAAAAAATAGAGAAGGGAGAAGTAATGTAATCCAAAATAATAAAGGCAATGAAATCGGTTGAGAACAAAAACTATTAATGAATGTTAATATTGATTGAATGACAATTATAAATAATCAGTAATATGAAACAATAGATAAAAGTACGCTAACCAAAGAGTTAGGGATATATGTAATTTGTTAACAAAGAAAGACATAATATTAATAATTTTATATAGATAGTGTGTAGAGAAAGAGAATAAAATGATGAGAAATAAATGGAAGTTGAACTAGTGAAAGTGATTTATACTAGAGTGATATAATACTAAAGAAACACTAAGTAAATTATAATGAACACTAAATAATTTATGAAAGTGTAAGTGAGAAATAAATACAAATATTGTCTATCATAAAAATAGTAAGAGGAGAGTAGGCTAAGGTAAAGACTTAGTAAAATAACCTATGTTTAAGTTGTAAGAGTGATCAATAACATTTAACAAAGTTACAATGAATAATATTTAGAATAGAACATTGATTCAGTAAATAATGAACACTAAGTAGTGATATTCACTGTGATGACTAGGAAATAGTATTGTTATAACTTAAGAATGTATTGTAAAAGTTTAAAGGTGTGTTTCACAAGGAAAAGTAATAAGATGGTGTTAACATGGAAGGGAGAGCAAAAAGCATTAGAAAATAAGTCTGTATTAACATTAAGTAAATACCCATGTTAGAAGGGGAGTTTAATGAAAAAAGTTCAATAGAGGTGAGATTGTTTAGCACCAGAACAACAAATAAGAAATAATGAATTCTATGAACTATTGTTTATGCGTTGGATATGGCTGTAAGAGTCATACAGACCATAGACCTAGATGTTATATGTTATATTGGAAATGAATAGCAAATAATTAGCAAGTAATATTGAATAACACAGTTGTTACAAACAAAGATCACAAAAAGACTAAATTAAAACACATCCAGAGAAATTAAACCTAATTATAAATGCAAAATAACAATTTAGGACTAAATTAAATATATTGTGTATGAAGCCATAAAAATCCAGTAATGGCTACTTAAATGTGAAACAGGCCTAACGGTCAAACATAAGCAATTACTGACTGAATAAAAATCACCATATAATGGACAAATCCAAGGTGACTAATTCACCAAGGATGAATGGTAGTTATTATTAAAAACCAAATATTAAATTAAGGAATTATATAAACAGAGAAATGTAATTAGTAAGTATGGAATTAATTGTAAACTTAAAAAACTTGATAAAACCCAATACTGTATTGTGGGGTACCAAAATAATCTTTGTGAGAAAATATAAATGACAGTGCAAATAGATAATAACTAAGAAGGAAGATAAGAGGAGGAAGGAAGTCCGAAGATATGGGAAGATTTGAAAGGATTTCAAATATTGATAACAATGTATTCATGTTCAGCTCGCCCAATGAAATTAATGATGTAACCATGGAAACGACCGTTTTGACGAGGTAATTACCGTTGAATAGACTTACTTGAAAAGTGACGCTATCGCAAGCCAGCAGCAAAATTTCTGTACAACACATTTTCATATTTAAAACATCTTAAAAGTAAAATAAGGTACAGAAATTGATCGTAAAGAAGTCTGATGAATACCGAACACCATAACCTGATGGAGAAGACGTTTAATTGAAGACAAAATATCTAAATAAATCCAAACAACTTGGAGAAAGATGCCGAAGCTTGAATAAAGAACAAATGAATTATATTGATGTCAAAATCCTTCCTTCCCGATCTACAGAGCAATTCCGTACTACAACGCTGTTAAGTATCAGTTAAATTATTTCAACTTCCAAAAATAAACGCACTTTGAATATTTCTCAATATATGTTGAATACCACTGAATCACTTTTATTCTCTTGCAAGGATTAAATCGTAATAATAAGACACTGAAAATTTGTTAAACTATAGGACTAACCTCATATTTATGTACGACTTTTAAACCACTTGTACGACACTCAAACAAACCAATTACCATAACACATTACCGTACTTAAGGAAAAAACATTGTAAGGTTGTGTATTTTTAATATTGTAATTGCATCTGAACCTTGTAACGTGGCCAAAAGATCTCACAACCATTGATCGAAATATTTGTTGATTGGCTTTATAAAACGCCATGCTGTTTATATGTATTCAAAATCGATTGGTTGATCCTTGAGTAAGAGTCTTATAAAGAATTATCCGGTGCAGAATTGTATATAAAAATTTAATTACAACTTGTGTCGATAAAATATTAACTTCAAATTAATAATAAATCCATACTGTGTGTGTTAAATTGTGTTTTATTTTCATTATAAAAGTGTATGTTTAAATTATCATGTATAGCGAAGGTTTCTGATGCGACGTCTAGCGCGCAAGTAGCGAATACTATAACTGCTCACTCGATTGACAAAAATTGAGAACAGGCGGGACGGTTTGAATTCGTCGCCTCGTTCAAATAGAACATTGATAAGGAAACAATTTTAATTGTTTTATACAAACAATTTGGCGCCACCCGGAGATTATCCACTACGTTCGAACCTCAGATCGGGAACCACGATACCTGGTCACCAGTACGTTCGCTACGGACCCAAACATCGTGTGTTACACCGCCGTGCGAGGACGAAGTGGTAAGAAACACAGACACAATAGACACTTAAACACACTGTTATATTTTACAGAGGTATACGAACGACGAAGAAGAGACACGCAGTTTATGTTATAAATTGGCTTCCATCGCGGGGCTTGACAGAGGAGGACATCTCATACGTTATAATTTTCATGTGCAAGGTTTTGTTAAAATTGTTTTAGACAAGGTTTTGTATACTTGTTGGATAAAACCTTTTGGTTTTATTCACTTTTGTTTGAACAAAGCATTTTCAGCAGAAGACTACAAAAAAGACTATTTTCTTTGTTACTTTAATTTTATTTTAGAAGAACATTTACTTCAATAGCTATTGCAAATTTATAGAGGTGTGTTGCTGTATAGAATGTTAACAACTAGACCCCATTTTTTTTTAACGCATTAAGTGATTTTAATCTTTCTTTCACTTAGGCATAAAAGTATAGTTAGTGACTCATAAAAACAAACATTGTACAAACATGTAATTTATGTAAAGTATAAAGTTGTGTATTAGGTTTTAAGTATATCATACAATAGTATTAAATGTAGGTGAAGCACTGAAATAAATTGCAGGTCAGAGAAATAAATTGTTAAATTCTTGGATTTCGTTGTCCATGACGTGTCCGTTACTTAACTAAATATCACTATTGTACAATAGCGATATTTAGATAAATTGTTAGTTTTACTGAACTGTCTTTATATTACTATGAACTTTAAAGAAGGTACAGACTGTTTAATAAGGTACCACACATAAGTATAAGGGTCGTCCAAGAAATAAAGACCATTTGGCTGTCATGAAAATATAGTTAGCAATTAGCAATTAAAAATATTTATGTGACAATTACTTACTTATTTTTCTATACAGTCATCACTTAAAAGAAAGGCCATATGATGTCACAAGTTTATCTGCTTCATCATTAGATAACATCCTCCAACATTCTTTTAACCTCTCAGTGACAGATTTTTATACCCCTTTGTCACTTCCAAAATGGCTTCTGCCTAAAATTTCTTTCAATTTGGTAGACAAGTTGAAATCACTGAGGAACATATTGGGGCTGTGTGGATGGTGCTTGAAAATTTCCTAGCAATTTTTTCAAGAAATGGTAGTGTAGGCATGTGTTACGGTGAATCAAAGGAACACTGATAAAAGGCTGCATTGTTTATTTTGAGGAATTTGATGAAGTAAAACGTGAAGTTCCACAGTAATATGAAGTTCCTTACAAATTTTACTGGTCTTTGCTTCACAAGGCAGAGTCAGAATGATCTTCATTGTGAACACATGAACTTCACTGAACATAATACATCATTTCTTTTAAGCTTCCTTTGTTTCTAATGTTTTCATTCGCTACCACACACTTCCTTTGTCTACAGATTTCTATGGGGTGAACTTTTATCATAATAAAAACTGGATAACACTGGTATTTTATATTTTCTCTGGAGCAAACTTTTTTTTTCAGTTTTGTCACTTATTTTAAATATGTGTTGATGAAGTAACAACATTCTTGACCCAGATGAGCTAGGATGACGAGTATTAAATTAGACTGATATAATCAGCAAAGAATTATCTGCAAAAATACTATGTATAAATGCCTTTATTTTCTTGATGGCTCTGGTACAATTCAGAATAAATTATTCTTATGTTAGTTAAGTATAGTGAATATTTACCACGCATTTTACAACCTAAAATTAATTCTGTTAGTCATCTTAAAGCAAGAATTAAATTTTGATTATTGACAATTATTCTGAAAAATAAGGCAAAGTGTTACTCCACTTTTTTTGTGATTAAACAAAACAATATTGTTAAGGCGGTCTCACGGATCGTTGTACAGTAAAAACAAAATACAGGCACCAATAAAGTCACTAATAACCAGCTTTAATTAGTCACAAATGACAACTTGAATCAACAAGGTACTCTCATACAATTAATCTAGTTAAATTTGTCCACAAGAAATAACAATGTCAAGTATTAGAGATCTGCACTAATTATAACATGAAAATCACATTCCACTTATCAGCAACAATCACTTGATACGCACTCTACACCAGGACACTTGAGTTGCACCAGGGGTTACTAACTGACTAAGCCAGCCACTGTTGCTTATATAGATCTTGCAGATATTCCAGAATAATTTTACATTCTTTTGGTGGTGTGCCAGCATAATTTGCATAGTTAAGAAGAGTGCTCGAACAGTCTAGAAGCTACTTGAGTGCACGACCTTGACAGAGATACTGCACCTGCTAGGCTAGCCAAGAAACATGTAGAAGTTTTATGTAACTGCACCAGCTGACTTTTCAAGAGGGTTATGTAATTGTTGTAGCAATGCCCCTCCTTAAGCCTGTTTGTTCTGAACTGGCAACCCATCTCTGAAGTAATTGGCCAAGCGATCTAGGCAGTTGGTCTACTTGGGAAGTAGAATTCTATGGATCTTCCAATTCACTCTCCAGTGATCCAAACATTAAGTTCTCAGGAAACAAATCTCCCACTCAAACACCAATTTTGCTGGTTGTGTTGTGTACTGATGACCTATATGCCATTAGCTGGTCCAAGTCTGTTTGTTTCTCATCAACAACCTCTTGCATAATGTAATCTTCATCAACTGCTTCGCCAGGCACTTCAATTAACTCAGGAACAAGCAAGAGCCTTTTCTCGATGACCATAGTAGGTTTTCCAATCACTTCTTTTGTTGTTACTCTTATTTGTACTTCCTCTGCTAGTTCTTCTTCCGTTTTCACTTGCAATAGGAAGGGTTCCTCTTGATCACACCTGTTGACTTCTTTCTTGGCCCATGCCACTTGCTTGATCGAATGGTTGACAGACCCTGTCATTTTAGCCATGCAAAGCTTTATCTTCTCTTGGCCAACCCTCAGGACATTCTCTCTTAAGTCCACAACGAATCCGTAGGCATTCATAATACCTGTGCCACGAATCACTTTATCAACAATGTCTGCAATGAGCATTAGGTGATGAACTCGGGAAGACTTGGGCGTACACATACGTCTACCTGTCCTAACACTTTAACGTGGCTTCCACTCACAGTCTGTACTGTACAACAGCTAAATTGAGACTGGAGGTTGCTGACTAAGTCAGGGCGCACAATGGACACTGTTGTGCCTGTGACAACTGTAAATGATGTTGGTTTACCTTCTGTAAATCCATTAACAATCAAGTTTCCACTGGTCTTATGTAGCGTGGAAACTGTGTGTTGTTCTGAAGTTTTATTTTCTCCAATTAGTGTGATCACACCCTTCTCTCAGTATTTTATTTTCCTAACAAGCTGCCTGTAGATGACCACATTTTCCACAGTTGTAACACTTTGGTCTTCTGTCTCTTTCCCATCATTAAAATCATTGTGGCACTCCTGAACCTTTGAATTGTTTGTTCTGTAACATTGTTTTTTAGCCCTCATCATAATGGCAATATGATACTGGGATTTTCTGACTACATTGTCATGACATAAATCCATTAATGTAATGGGACACTTACTTGGGAGCATCAAACTCGAGGGCGTGACCAAAAGCTTCTGAGCTATCTCAGTGTCTTGCCATTTGTAACACTTGCTGAAGTTCACAATCTCCAATGCTATTAATAAATGTCTGCACCACAAATTTCG
The DNA here is from genome assembly GCA_034769895.1 of Magicicada septendecula. Lineage (NCBI taxonomy): Eukaryota > Metazoa > Arthropoda > Insecta > Hemiptera > Cicadidae > Magicicada > Magicicada septendecula. The sequence continues at coordinate 231,579,781 of CM068373.1, forward strand.
TTCGAAAATCCTCTGGTGCTTCAGGATAATTCAGTCTAATTAGTCTGTTGATGCTTCTTCAAACTCTTGAAGACTCTCCTCGGAATGTTGTCACCTTGTTTTCAACTTAGCATAGTACACATCGCACAAATGTTTATCACCATACCGTGATTCTAGAGTTTTAATCAATTCGTCATAGATATTCTGGCTATCAGGTGGCACTCTCTGTAGTAGCTCTGCAGCAGAGCCTTTTGAAGTAAGAATGAGTGAAACTGCCTTGTCTTTCTCAACCAATTATTTGCACAAGCAACAGCTTCAAATTGCCAAAGATACATTGCCTAGTGAGTGCTTCCATCAAATGTTGGGGTCTTGACATTAACCATCCCAACTGCAGGCAAAGTGACTTTGTCTATTGTCTTATTTTATGTGTCTTTTTCTGTCTTTACCATTGGTACAGTCTGTTCAGCAATTTGTTTTGAAATGCATGGTTGTGTTTTCATGAACTGCTCGATTTCACTTTTAATTTATTCTCTTATGTTTGCAATTGAATCTTTTACACTTGCTACATTCCCTTCTACGTCAGAAATTCTAGTAATTTGGTTATTAAGCTTACCTTGAAATAGACCTAACTCTGCAGTGGTATGTTCGTGCTTTTGCTCCTGTATCAATGCTTTGAAGTCACCTGTTTCATGCTTGCGTTTTGTTGTTCTTCCAATGCGAGCAAGAGTGTTTTTTGCCATTCTTCTGCCCCTTCTCTTTCCTGTCTGTGTTCTTTGTTTTATTGTCTTTCTGCTTGTTCCATCTCCTGTCTTCATTTCACATCCTAACATTTTACTGCTTCTTCTGCCTCTTGTTCTAATTTTTCTTTTTCCTGTATCTGTCATAGCAGTGCCTGGAAAGCTTCCACCATTTGTTTGGTATCCATGTTAACAACTTAATTACAATGTACACTACTCTTCTACAAATTTTCCTGTGTTTCTGGTGTTAGAGGTTCTATCCCACTTCTGACATCACTGTTATGATGGTCTCGTGAATCGTCATATTGTACAGTGGGAACAACAAAATACAGGCACAATGAAGTCACTAATAACCAGTGTCAATTAGTCACAAACAACAACTTGAAATCAACAAGATACTCTCATACAAAAATTCTAGTTAAATTTGTCCATATGGAATAATAATGTCAATTGTTAATAGTTCCGCACTAATAATAATAATAATAATCACTTTCCACTAATCAACAACAATCACTTGATCTGCACGCTACAATTTCGCCAGGTGCACTAACTAACTAACTAAGCTGCCCACTGTTGCTTATATAGATCTCGCAGATGTTCCAGAATAATTTTCTATTCTTTTGGCAGCATGTCAGCATAGTTTGCATAGTTAAGAGTGCTCGAACAGTCTAGAAGCTACTTGAGTGCATGGTCTTGACAGAGATGCTATACCTGCTCAGTTAGCCGAGAAACTTGTCCTACAATGGTTGGATTTATAAATAATACTTTGTTCCATATTATAGATAAGGAAACAAATTTTGTTAATACATTTACATTATAGCCTAATCGATTATTTATTTACTGACAAATCTTGACTGATAAAACTTCTACACTTACGTAAAAAGTACATGAATCGCCCGTAGGAACAGCTCTTTCCCAATTAGTTGAATAAATGATAATATGTATAATTATGTATAATATTTATGTAAAAAACAATTCCTGTTTTATCATAAAACAGCTCATTTCACATAGTGTTACTAGAAAAATAAATGAGATTTCCCTCTAGTGACAACTTGCGTTTTGCGATCTGGGTCCAAACTACTTCAGCTCCTGCTAGAGAGCATAGGATAATTATCCTCCTACTATAAATTAGCAGTTGGGAAGGAATAGATGCTAGAGCTGATCCTATGTAAAAAGCTAAAGCATATTGGTCACAGAAAAGAGAATCAAGACAATAGTTGGGCAGTATGCACACAGGAACATCTAAGAGTACATGCATTGACTTGCTTATAACTTTCTTAACTCCAAATCAGTGGAGTGAATTAGCTATATAATAATCTGTTATTAAGTTAGGCAAGTTCCAAATGATCTGTGGGAGAATCATCCATATAGTATTTTTAGAAACAAGGTATGCTGAGATAGAAAATTAAAGTTTTACAAAGTTATGGCAGCTCCTGTACTGTTGTATGGGTGTGAATTATGGACAACAACCAAGTATGCATACAGATCTAATGCAGTAAATGAGAATAAATAATTTTAATCACCCACAGTAGATTAAAGTAAGATTGTTGAATAAAGAGAGAGATTTATGATAAAAGATATAAAAGCTTTTATTTTAAACCAGTGACAGAATTTTGATAAAATTTGAAAATAATGTAAAAGTAAGAGTTGTTTATTTTAAATAATTTAAATGTCAACTTGTTTATTATATTAATTTTTTGTTTGTTTTAAATGTTTTATTTTATTATGTTTTAAGGTAGGATATTACAGATGTCAAAAGTGTTTTAGATAGAAATTGTGCGTAACATATGTAGGTCAAGGGTTTTGGATTTGACCCAGTTTCGATCAGCTGATGAGGTCATACACCTACTGAGCTTGTATAGTAGGAAGTCAATTTTAATTTGTTTGTTTAATTAATTCAAACCAATATTTAAATAATTTTGCATATGAGGGAAACATTTAAATAAATTAAAATTTTTTTTGAATTTTAAAATGTTGGAAATTTTAATTTTTTTTTGAAGAAAAAAAAAACTTGATTTTTCGCCTGCCAGCATTTGAATATTTTTGAGTAATGATTATTTTATTATGTGTGTACTTAACATGTTTATTTTTATCGATTGATTGTAGTGCATTGTATTGGTAGACTATAAGTGGTTCTCATGTTAGAATAAGGATGTGTTTAGATTAGTAGAAATGTCTAGGTTAAGTCATTTGAAACAAAAATTAGAAAAACAAGGAAGAGAATTTTTTGATAAAATATTATTTTTTTTTGAATTTTGAATTTTTTTAAATTTTTAATAAATTTTAAAAGAAATTTTTTATTTTTAGAGTGTTATGGCAACATGTAATGTTAGTGTGTGTGAGCCCAGTATTTGCTAAAGGCAGCCCAGCTTGCAAAAAGGGGAAACATATCGGCGGAGGAGCTGGAATAATTTTAGCCAGGGATTGAGGATTTTTGGGGGTAGCATGTTAAAAGGCGAGGTGCGCCGTAAATACTCATACCACACGAGTCTGCTCGATTTCTCGGTGTTGGGATCTCTTACGGAGAAGTCCAGTGATCTTGTTCAGATGAGTCCATGGTCGCTGAGTCAGGGGGGGTCGTGTGCCCATGAGATTAAGAACCAGGTGGTTGTTGGCACTAGTTCCTCACCGGTCCTCTTCGGGGTTATCGATGAGATTTCTCCTGTTGTGTACAGCAGAATTCTCATCGAGGGGGTATTGTAGCGGGTCAATTTTTGGGTGTTTTTATTTTTACCGTATGGGGCATGTACATTTTTATGTCTTTCATTTTGGTGCGGGCTTGTAAAAAAGAAGTTGTAAAAATTATTGTGTAACGAAATTCATTCCATTATAACAGAACGCATGGCAACGTTATTTCCAATGTTAAGAAACAGTTTGAGACAAAGGCGTTACGCAATTTCAATTGTGTAAGTCGGCGAGCGAAGTATTTACCCCCTTCAAACTTCTCAGAAATCTGTACTTGTGTAGCAGCACACAGACACAACTGTATCACCACAAACTCGAGTGACGCATCCAGCCACCAAACCGGATGTCCTGGGACGAGTAAACTTCAGCAATGCGCTATTGAGCGGCAGGAAGTGCTGTTTACGTCCGGTTCCTACCATGACGTCAGCCTGTGCCTAATTGAAATCATTGACCATGTTAACCTAAAAACTACATGCATGGCATGGAGCGAAACTTCGGCGACGAAGGGTAAGGCCGTGACTTCCATACAACTATGAGATCACAATAGCGGTACCTGTTGCATTACAGTTGGCAGTAGAGGTGGGCTAAACTGTTATTTTAAAATACTATGTATGAAAATACCGTTCCAAAAAAATAACAGGTACAAATACCTGTTATTATATACTATATATACATAACCTATATTATCCTTTGTAAGTAACTCGTTTTGAGTTTCCTGCAGGTCTCCTATGTAATATTACACTCCAAGTAGGTTTATTTTCACCTAGATAAACCTATTAATATATTAATAAACCTACTTGCTGTGTATTTATTTGAAGATATTATATAACCTATACTATATAATTTGTTATAAGAAATAAATAACACTACCAGTGTTACTTTACACTGTGACTTTATTATATTAAACTATTACTGTTTAAATGAAAATAAGAAACAAGAGAATTTATAGGCCTATCTCCCTTTGGGGATACCAATTTAAGTTTTCACTAGTAGTAAACAAAGTTTTCACTAGTAGTAAACAAACTAACATTGGTTAGACAAATCAGTTGCGAAACTTGGGGCAATTAAATAATTTAGAGTAGGCCTACATGTAATACCACGAAAAATAATGTGAAAAGACATCAGAAACGTATAATAAAAATATAACAGTAAGCCACAAGAGTGAATGAGAATAAACAAAATTTTGCAAATAAAAATAAAAAACAAATGTAATATAATAAATATAAATACATAAATAAAAACCAAACTTATAAATAATAAGCAACAACAAAAGTAAATTAAATGCATTACAGATATTTAAGGAACAGAACTAGATAAAGTGCATAAATGTCCATTACAACAATCTCATCATTTACGTGAGATGTGTAGTGAAGTTAAAATCACATTAATAAAAAGTATAATATAGCTTATCAACATCAGCCACTCTATAGGTTATAACTCAATATAATTAAATTCAACTATTTCACTAACGATCGGAACATAAAGTTTTTTTTGAGTAAAAACAAAGTTTTACCAACCGATTTTAGTTACAAGTTGGTGACTAGTATAATATATAATTATTAGCATATAATCTGTATTATAAATCTGCATATCACACGAGAATAAATGTAACAGCAGGATAAATTATTTCCTTTATTAAAAACAGCTCCGTCTCTTTGCCCAGAATGAAGTATACAGGACGAAAAAGTGGCTCATACTAGTTCTTACTCGAAATATGCTTGATACTACCTGTTCCTGAAATACTAGGTGTTCCTGAAATATTAGGTGTTACTAAAATACTACTGTTACTCTGGAACGCGTTGTTCCTTGTGTATCGGTGATACAACTAGTATTTGAAATACCTAGTATTTTAAATACGCGTTACTGGCTGTTCCTTTCGTTCCAGCGATATTTTTGTACGCCTAGTATTTGGCCTTGGTTTACGTGATCTATCGTACATTTTGTGTGTGTGTGTGTGTCTGTGTGGGTGCGTAGGGGGTGTGCCTCGACTTGGAACAGCGAGGGCGGCGTGTCTCGACTCGGAACAGCGTCGCCGCGAATAACAGGTATTTCAACTTTTCAGTCACTGTTACATCCGTTCCACAAAAATATCGTTCCAAAATACCTATTACAGGTATATCGGCCCACCTCTAGTTGGCAGTCTACCCGTTGAAGACATCGGCGCCGGTACAATCAAAGTAGGCTCGCCATAAAAATTTGTAAATTACCAGAAAAAAAGTTGTAATTATCGCAAAGTGTTAAGTGATCGCGGTCAATCCACCTAGGGGGCAGTAATCAAGAGTTTTTTTCTTCTTTTGGACTATAAAGACAGTGTAACTGTGTAATTGTATAATTGTGTTTGTGCTTTAGAAAAGAAGGTAAGAGATAGTTGGTAAGTTCTTGTACAAGACGCACGAGTTGCACAATAGGTAACTCCATGTAAATCTATTTGTCAAACAGTAATTTCAACAATTGCGCATTAAAATTAATAATTCTCTTCTTAACGATGGGTAGAGTTAATTATTTCGAGAACCCATGAAACACATGTTTGTATCTAGCGTTCGTATGAAAGGATCCTGGCCCGAAATAAAACGAAAACTTCCAGGTATGTGGAAGTCGATCTATTATATTATATTAGAATAAATTTAAGCAAGTTAATTAGCATCTCACAAGAAAGTAAAATATAGGCCTCAGAAATTGCATTCTTAAGAGGAATTAAAAGGTGTTCTACACTTGAAAGAAAGACTAAAAAATGATAAACAACAGTGGAAAGAACACTTAGAAAGAATGTCAGATTCAAGACTGGCCAAACAAATCTGGAAATATAGGAATTAGGGTCTAACAGGTGTGGTTAGACCCAGGAAGAATGGCTGGAGCATTTTCGAAGGCGGAACAGGCATCACCTTGCCTATGCCGAGATGTGAAGATGATGATAAGAACTAATAATACCATAAGTAACATGTAATTAAAAAACAACACATTAAAAAAGGGTAAAATTAAAGAAAAAACAAAAAAGTTCAAAAGAAACAAAATAGTAAAAAAATATAAAAAGATTAAAAACCCAAAAAGGTTAATACAGTGATGACATAAGACTTGAGTCTTAGCAAACAAACACAATTGTATTGTGTGGAAGCAAACTACACATACACAAACATTGACAACAACATGGATATTCTACATGTACACACAAAAGGCTGAAAACTAGACAATCTTTAACAACTGAAAATATACAAACACAAAAACGACATCCTAAATGAACAAATACAATTGAAATCACACATATTTTTATTCGAACATATCACACCCCACATACACAACAACGATCCTTCAAAAGACGACGCCGTCGCCAAGAACAAGATGAACAGTGCTCCCAGTGGCAGCCTCTGACGAAACTTATAATAAGTGAAAATTGGTTCATGCTATAAGGTAAAACTTTTACGTTTTTACCAATAAAAATCTTTGTGTTCCGAGTCGGTAGTGGTATACTTATATTTAAAAAAAATATTAATAATGGCTGGCTTCATCAGAAGAAAATTTAGGATACTGTTTTCTTTAATCACCAAACAACTTATAAAAAGAAAATATCTAAAACACTAGATTGATTAAACCAAGAGAGTCGCAATGCTGCAAATTCATTTGTATCTCTTTTTGTCTCATTTGAATCAGGGTTGTAGTTTTTGTTAAACAAAAATTACTTGAAGAACCAAGGTAAAATGAAGTCATTATTAAGAAGATCTGAAATATCACAACTGCCTGGGAAGCAATTGTTGCAACATGGAAAGGGCGTTTGTAACATGTTTCAACATGTATACAAATAGAATCAAAGCACTAAATTAAAGCAACATTACAGTAACAAGTATAGTTGTGTAGTGCATAATATATGACAAAAATGTTAAATGTTACAAAATATAAGAGAACAATGATATATTGTTATGAGGGTTGCTTAGATTGTTGTGTTATACCAATATAACGCCAAATTAAAAAAAAAAAAAAATAAAATAAATTTTCTTCTAGTTAAGGTAAATGTCATTGAACGTGGTGACAACTGATATATAAAGTTATTCGTAGGAGTGGCGAACAAAAAAAAAAAACGGGTGAAAGCCATCCGCTGTCATTTACGCAAGCCTAATTGACACGCCATAAATTTAGTGTAGCAAGTGGCCACGTGTAGAAAGACAAGGTTATTGTGCTGGGTGTATCTAGAAAGGACGCCAATGAATAAAAGCCTACAATCCGGAGAAAAGCATACGAAGGAGTGAATAAACTCATCAAATGAGAAATGTTTTGTTCTGACAAAGGATGAAAGGTTACACGACACGAACATAACAACAGCAGACAGGAAACAATGAAGGGCGTTCCTTGACTGAAACGCATAAACAGAGGATATGCCGGAACAATACTATGATACCAGGAAAGAAAGCGTACTCGAGGGTAACTCAGGAACTAAAGGGATAGGTTTTTGTTGGGAACCAGACAAAAAAAAAATACTTAAGGAGAGAGGTGGTGAGGCCTTTGTTCAAGAAAAGATAATACCATAGGCGCAACTAATTGGAAAGGCAGATGTTGGAAGAGAAATCGAAGGGTTGTCTTTGTGAAGACTAAGAAATACGACAGCTAGTTTATTACTAGAGTATTCGGAAAAGCCGTTGACCGAAGGGTAAAGTATCCAGGAGAAGAGTTTGGTGGGAATCAGTAGACCTATCAGAACTTACTTTGGAAAAAGTAGGTGGTCTCTGGAGTAGGTTGTATGAAAAAGAACCAATTAGGAAACGGCATCGCCGAAACCAGAAGGCTAGTGGGGAAATTCTCATGTTCGATATAGGCAAGCTACAGGGACGCGAAAAGGGGAGTCTTTACTAAATTTTTGAAGGGATCGGAAGTAAAAGGCGTGACAAAAGTGTTACGGGGAACGTAAAATGACTTAGAAAAATATCGATACGATATGAACTGTATAACATTTCCTAGCGTTCGAGTTTGTGATCATATAATAGTAAACAATAGTGAAATGCAATATAACGGCGGTATTAACAACTCTAACAATGTTGTATAATAATTAGTCATGAACGAATAACAGTAACTTACTGTCATGTGTAACAGTTAAACAAACTATAAAACCGAGTGTAATATTGTAAGGGTACATATCTTCAACACACACTTTTGAAGCCACGTGATAAGAATAAATTATTAAATGATTAACACTATAAATAAAAAGGGATGGATCAGAGATAAAAGAATGGGTAATTAACATAATGATACGATCATACAGCTAAAGGTAATAAAACAAGTAACCTCTAATAAGAGAAAAGTAGCCAGCAACAAAACAAAACTTGAAACGATGATAGTATAATACGATTTAACCAAAATAACCCAATAGATGGTAAGTGAGTAGGTAGAACCAGCACCAATACCAGTGAGATGATATATACGAACAATATAAGTAAGTGAGTAGGTGGAACCAGCACCAATACCAGTGAGATGATATATACGAACAATATAAGTAAGTGAGTAGGTAGAACCAGCACCAATACCAGTGAGATGATATATAAAAACAAAAGAAAATAAGTGATTACATAGAACTAGCACCAATGCCAAGTGGTTGTCCAAATAAAATGAAACCAAATGAAAAGAAAACTGACCACAAATAAAGTGAAATAAAATGAAACCAAATGAGAAGGTGACAGCCAAAATATAAATGAAACAAAGTGAAATAAACTGATAAGATATAGAAAGACACATACGAATAATATAGAACAGAAAAGGAGAAATGTTACACTCGAATAAGGTGATGAAAAAGAAACCAATAAATAATAAATGCCAATGATAATTATTAGTATCAACTAATTAATCAATGTAAATAAAGAGTAGTAAAATCCGATAAAGTAATAACTAACTAAAAGTACACTAACCAATTAAATAGAGAGTAAATGTTACAAATAACTCTATCATGATATATACTTGTTAACATAATAAATAACCAATGTAAAGTGAGAGATAATTAGATGATGAACATGATATTAGTGAGAAAGAATTAATGTTAGGGAATACCCACCAATAACACTTAAATAAAACTATAAAAAAGTGCAAAAGTGATAGTGTAAACCCTTCAGAATAAATAGAAACCCTTTTGATAGGAATAAACACCAAAAATCAGTGAGAAACACTAAAGATTAAAGGTGCAGTGTTAGTAATTAAGGATATCATTAATATTAGGATTAAGATTGATTGTAGATAAGGAATATAAGGATATTCAGGGAAAAAATCCCAGGAAGAGTTAAATGTTAGTGTTACCATGAATAGAGAATAAAGTTTATATTAGAATAGAGAAATAGAGTAAATAATAGAAATGCAACATCAATAAATACCCTATGTTCAAGGGGATAGTTAATTAGGTAAATAAAGTAAATGGTGTGATGATGTTTAACACACATAAAAAATAAATAAGAAGTAATAAATTGTAAACAAGAGTAGGATAATAACTGTTAAAGAATTGTTTGATTAAGTTTATAAGTAGGAATATGGCTGAAGAGTTATGCAGTCCATAAACCTAAATGTTATGTTATATTTTTATAGAGAATAGTGAATCATAGACCAATTATAAACCATAGCAATATAAATAAGAAAAAAGGTAAATTCACATCAAGCTAGTAATACTAGGAAAGCAATTAGAACATAATAGACAACCATGATATGTAAACTAAAGAAAACATGCAAATATTATAAAACAGATCCAAAACAATTCAGCAAGCAAACAAATCATTTGTAACACAAAAAAAAGATGTATGAAAGTAAAATAATGTGTAATTAGTATAATATATGGAAAAATAGACAATTACTGCTTAGGCCTATGCAATGCCTAACGGTATAAAACCAATAACAACAAATTGTAAGAATTGTACTATGATATTATCAAATCCAAGGCAAGTAAATAGTAAATAATAATTAGTGAATTATATTAAGAGATAAATGTTAAATTTAGGACATAAAATAAAAAAGAAATGTAATTAAATAATACCGACATAACTGTCTAAACATAATACATAAGCCAACCCAACCTTATGGGATGTTAAATTAATCTTTGAAACAAAATACAAACAGTGGTGATAATATCTCATACTTAAATAAGAATACCGAAGATTAATAGCAATCAGAAGATATTTAATCATTTTGAATAAAAATTCAAATATTCTAACAATGGTCTTAAGTCATGATCAGCCAATCAGGAGCAATCAGTAACCATGACAACAGAAAATTATTGATGAATATTCGGTTAGAAATTATTATTCCATAAGTGACGCTTGAGACGAAGAGACGCCAAGCCGTAGATGGCTAAAATTTTAACTTAAAACAACCAAAAGTGACTAAAATGTACTAAAATAAGGAATCAGACCATCTGACGAAGGACTAATGCACTCAACTGAAGTAACTGACCAGATTAATTCATTCAAAATTAAAACTTCAATCAAATAAGACGAAGAAGACGCCAGACATGACCAAATCCCAAGACGAGTGAAGATTGAGGATCAAAACAATGACACCACCCATTTCAACTGTATAACACCACACCATAGGTCTACTGATTGTTAATTATTGCGGAATTACGTAAAATTTATAAATAAAATCCTTTCTAAATCATTTCTCACAATAGAAAAACTCTCACTATAACATGATATGATTTCTTTCAAAGATTAATAAAAAATATTTTTGGATTTCGTTCTTGGATTTCATAAAATATTTATGAATAGGCCTACCAGTATTAGACCTAACTATAAGATAACCTCTGTATAAAACGATAGCACAGACACATACACTTTTAAACATCACAGAGTTGAATTCAATGTAAAACTTCTTTCATAATTAATAACCACAATTGTAAGGTGGTGTACTTTATTTAAATATCTTGTTCTAACTTTTTTGTCGTACTCAAAAGGATCCAGTGGCAATTTCATTTGTGTAAATAAAGTAAACACGGCGACACTTTGCGTCGTCAACTAACTTTCGCTGCCACATTGCTCTCTGCTGAGTAAAGAATTAAATATTTGCCGAGGCTAAAAAATTATTATAATAAACTCAATTGTATAACTATTATTGAAATTTCATGAGCTATCAAGCATTAATAAACAAGTACGAATCTTTATCGACTGTCCTGTAATTATTTCACATGTATTATGTATGTTGTGTTCGGTAGCAGTGAATAGAAATTTTGACCAAAGTTTATGTTGGCAACACGTTCCCCCCAGACTAGCGATATTCGAGTTCCCACCAGCCGGCGAATAATTCGAATCACTCACCACAGTACCGTAAATAAACAAACTGAGATTAAATCTTTTAATTGTTTTGTCTGAAAAACAATTTGGCGCCTATCGGGAAGAAAGTACAAGTGAGTAAGGACAGGTAAGGATGTACAGACAACAACAAGATCCGGTACGAGTTATTAGAGCGTACACGATCGTCATAATCAGCGACAGCTTTCATTAAAAATTAATACATACTACAGATTATCTAACAATAGATAGGGTAAGACTGCCTAAGAGTACGTACTTTTTATTTGTAATAACATTTCTTTAACTTTAGTCCAAATTAGAGTTGCGGAAATTAGCTTAATCTCTTCCTTGTTAAGTTAGTGAAACAATATTAAGGTGTTAACTCAATGAAAAGACCTATTTAAATACTAGGCTGCCTTTAGTTAAAATATGCAAATGCGTACTCTTAGGCATACAGCGTCCCAAGAGTACACATTTAGTGAGCACAAGAGTACGCACTAAATAAAAACAATAAAAACGAAGTTCTATAAGGAAGAAAATTATTTATTATTGAAACCAAAAACTTTTACATACACAGTTCACATTTATACATTTTTGTTCGACGTTCAACGCCGGCACATTCAGTATGGGCCCACAATTGGCAGCTCTGGCACTGGATCCAACTTTCGTGAAACTTGGATTTAGAATACAGACTGTTACAATAAATGCAGGCTGGATCATCATGTTGTTCGTCGTCGATACATTCCCCATCATCATCGTCGTCACCTTCTTCCAATGTGAAAGTTAGTTTTTTCACCGCATTTCTCTTGGGTTTCTTTTTTGCAATAGTTTCTTCCTCAAGAGTCTTCTTGAAAGGGGTGGAAGTCATTATTGTGGATGATTTTGATCTTCCCCCTCTTTTATTTCCTCTACATCCTTTGGGGCTAGGAAGAAGGTCTTTAGCTGACGTACTACTTGTAGGACTTTGAATTTCTTTGGCTGCAGACTTGATTTGATCTTGAAATCCATTCTGGTTTCTTGGTGGGATGTTGGCTTCCTGATTTTGGCCATTTGTTACATTATTCTCCCTCTCGTACGATGGCCCAGTCTCGTTTCCCAAATCAGATTCTTGAGAGGGCATTGGACCTTCTAACTCCCTCTCAGTCACTGATGCAGGCATGAAGTCTTCATCCCTAAAAACTGAGGGATTTTGTGGGAAAACTCCAGTGCATTGGAATGATTTTACAGCTCTTTCAACAGAAGCAGTCTTGGAGTAGGCCGAGCAAAAAATCTCACCCACTTGATAAATTGTTATAGGTCGACCTGGATGTTCCGTGACCCACCGATCACATTCTTCTGACAGGAACTTCTTCAAGGGTCCGAAAAATGCCACATCAAGGGGCTGTAGTTTGTGGCTGGCATGGGGTGACAAAGACAACAACACGATGCCTTTTCCTTGGCAATATTCAATTGCTGACAAAGTACAATGTGATATATGTGGTTGTCAAGTAGTAACAATTTCTTCTTTTCGAGAGATGGATTCACATATTTTGTGAAGTGTTGTAACCAGGTCATAAACAACTTTGAATTTATGAAACCTGAATCAGATACCATTCCCAAAGTGGTGTTGTTCTATCACAAAATTCTGGTTTGAATCTCTTTCGTGGAAAGATGAGAGCAGGTGGAACATAGTAACCCGCAGCGCTGACACAGCAAAATGCAGTCACCGACTCTCCTCGTTCTTGGGAAACAACCTTTGACACGAGCCGTTTCCCTTTTGGAGAAATTACTTTCGGAAGCTTGTTGGGAACAGTTGACACATTTGTTTCATCCATATTAAAGTTGTCGCTTGCAGAAAGAGCAGGGTTTTCATCTAAGATTATTTTAAGGTTTTTATGGAACTTGTCAAATTGTACTCTATTAAACCCAATGGCTCTTCCTAGAGAGCATTTCTCCGGCTGCCGTAATGTTAAGGAGTGCCTTTCGCAGAAATTTCTCACCCATTTTCACCTGCCATCTTCTTATTCTTGTTGAATGGATGAGCAATATTATTCTGTGTAGCATATTGGAACACTACAGCCATTAATTGTTTCCTTGTTATGCCAAAAAATTTGCTGTCTAAAATCTTAATACGAGCCACCAAGGATTCCTCTTCCTGCTTCGAAAATGTTTGTTTAAATCTGCCCAAGGAAGTTGGTATTGTTCCCTGAAAATAACATTTAAAAATTAATATTCATTCCTAAAGGATACATTTGTTATTATTATTAAAAATCTGTGGCTCAACAGCTTCGAGGAGTCTAGGCCGGTCGGCCAGGTTGCCACCACTGTCTAGCAGCTGGTGGATAGAGGGGTGATGTGGTTAGCACCACGCACCTCTCAACCTGTTAAGATGCCAACCTTCTTAACCAGATCCGCTACCAATCGGTCAAGTAGCTACCCATTTGTCCTCACTAGGCTGGGTGGACCCCGTTCCAGATCCATTTCTCTCGGAAAAATTTCCGGGGGTGCCAGGGATCGAACGCGGAAACTCCGGATTAGTAGTCAGACGTGCTGACCACTACATCACGGAGGCGGTCATTATTATTATTATTATTATCATCATCAAAAATAATTAATAGGCTATCACCATAATTATTATTAGGCCTTTTTATTATTTTAGGGATAGTAGGCCTAGGCCTACTATTGTTAGTATGCCATAAGACGACCAAATGAATAAATATATTGAACTTACTGATTTCAATCTCTTTCGCAGCGTTGCCTCATGTACTCCCACAAATTTCGCTGCAGCTCTCACACTACTGCCTGCTGCAATTTTATCTTGAGCTGTGGTCAATTGCGCTTGAGTGAACAACTGCCTATCACTTTTACGTTTATATTTTGATGACATGGTACCTGGAATGAAGAAAACTCATTGAAGGCACAATCTCATATGAAGTGTCCCAAGAGTACGCATTAAAGAAGCCAGTGCGTACTCTTATGACATCGCGCTATTTTTATTTTTGGACATCTTAATATCGAAACTACTTCATGTATTAAATAAATTTGCCAATAAATATGAACCAGGAACATGTAATAATAAAATATAAAAAATACAATTTAAAATATTAACATTTACATGTAAAAACAATATACTACTTTGCGACAAATATAAGAACAAAATATTAGTAACGCAACAAATTCAACATACCTCCTCTCTTGGTGAAAGAATCTCGACTGCCGCATGCCAACGGGATTCGGTTGGTTAAGAAGCACATCCCCTGCTTGCGACAGATGCTGAAATCTATCGGTTAAAAATTGAAGCTCAATGCGTACTCTTGGGCAGTCTTACACAAACAAAATATAAAACCATTCAGATACACCAGGGAAGTATAACAAAGTGGCGCACCAACTAGTGAGGCTAGATTTATAGGAATAATTGTATCTAGCGGCGAGTACGAAAAAGAAGGACAAGAAGCATAAGAGGGCGTCATCACTGAGACGGACGAAGGAGGCCGAAAAAGAAATTAGAGTGGGCGACAAGGAAGTGACTTCGGTCGAGGACGCCGAACAGATGTTACCTCTGTAACGAAGAAATCTTTACGTACTCTGTAAAATTGTATATTTCGTGTGTTCGCCTCACACAAGTGGTCGTTACTTATATGTTGCGCTAACGATGTCCGTAGCGATCCTTCAATTACCAGTACAACACGAGTGGAAACCTTACCTGTTCTTCGTTAGGTGTTCATAAATCCCGGGTGGCGCCAAATTGTTTAATTAACACAATTAAATTAACAAATAGGGTGGTTTAGCGTTCTTAGCTATGACGGTCTGGAGTATTCAAATTTTATTCCCGCCTTCGTTCGACCTTCTTAATCGAGCAGTTAGTTCGCCGAGTTTGCGATGTGAGCGCTTACCGTCATTTTCGCTCTTTGCTAAATAATACACAATTTATAATATACTTTCCTATGGAATAAAAAACAGTGGTTACACTCTGTACTAGTTTATTTATTGGTGATTGGTAATTACTCAGGTTGACACAAAATTATATTTGGCTAACCAATAAATTTGCACCGACAATTATTATAAGACAAATATCTCAGGTTGGCAACTAATTGTTCAGTCAAATATGGCGACTGCTTGGTTTGTTTACAGTTTATTCCGTTCAAAGTCCTGGGTTCTTGTGATTACGAAAGAAATAATAATAATGATTACAATAAAGTACAATACCTTACATTATTTGTACTTAAATAATATAATGTGTAATTATAATTTGTTCCTGAAGTGTGGTAAAGTGTGTTTCAAAAGTTCGTAATTTTCATACAGGTTATTTTTCTAGTCAACAAAATTTGAGTGTTTTATTTTTTAATTAACCTTTGAAAGAAATAATATTCAGTTTATAGTGAGAGTTCAGATTACTGTGAGAAAAATTTAAAGTACTTATCAAATACTTTTTGTGGGTAATTTAATAATACTTATCAAATCAGTCGACTTGATGTGAACTGTCATTCAGTCGAAATGGAATGGGGCTTCAATAGTAGTCAATTTTCAATTATCTTGGGGCTTAAGTACGTCTGGCATCTTTTTCATGTTAGTCGTAGAAATTTATTGATTTAGAATTGGTTTAATTGTTCCTTGGCATCAGTTAAATTTTCTCGTCCTTCGTCTGCTTCTTACGTTTTCATCTCCTTGAATTTTGATTACTTTTTCAACATTTTATATTAAAATTTGGTCATTCACGGCCTGGCGTCTATTCTGGATGAGCGTCACTTATGGAATAATAAGATTTAACGGAAAATTCGTAACCAACGTTCCGTTGTCATGGTTACTAATAGATTCTGATTGGCTGATCTTGACTTAAGACCATTGTTATCACATTTGAATTTTTATTCAAAATTACTGTACATCTTCTGATTGCTATTATTCTTCCGTCTTCCTCTCTATGTATTAAATATTATCACTACTGTTCGTATTTTCTTTCAAAGATCACTTTGACATCCCATAAGGTTGGGTTTTCTAATGTATTGTGTTTGGACAATTATGTTGATATTTGTTAATTACATTTCTTTTTTATTTTAAGTCCTTATTCTAACATTTATCTTTTAATCTGATTCACAAATTATCCTCGACTAGTTATTTTCCTTGGATTTGTTAATATTCTTGTTAATTTCTTACAATTTGTAGTTATTTGTTTTTTACGGTAGGCATTTCATAGGCCTAAGTAGTAACTGGCTATATTTATTTATTTTATATTAATTACCTTTTAATTTACCCTCATACATGTTTTGTTTTGGTATTATACATGATTTGTCTACTTGTTGATTTGTTTTGGATCTGTTTTTACAATAATTGTATGTTCCCATTAGTTTCTACATTATGGTTTGTTAATTATCTCCTAACTGATTTTCCAGTGTTATTAGATCTGTATTAATTTATCTTTTTATTTACTTATTTTGCCATTGTTTATAATTTGGCTATTACTTACTATTCTCTATTACACAAAACATAACATCTAGGCCTATGGCCTGTATAATTCCTTCAGCCATATCCTATTCATAGATTAAATCAAACAATTTTTAACAGTTATTATGCAATGTTTGCTTACAATTTGTTTCATTCTTACTTATTTTTTGGGCGATAAACATCATTACACCATTTAAACTTACTTAATTGATTATCCCTTAGAACATGGGGTGTTTATTTTATTTTGCTCTTGTTTTCTTTATTATATTTTTTCTTATACAAACTTTACCTTCTAGCCATGGTAACCCTAACTTTTAACCTTCCATGGGATTCCCCCTTTGAATACTATTGTATCCCTTACTTACAATTAAACTTAATGCTATCAATAACAAGATTCTTATTAAATAATATTGTTCACCATTAATCATTTAGTGTTCATCACAGATTATTAAGTGTTTTGTGACGATTTCATTAATTAAAAATAAAATAAATAATAAAATAGGAAATGTAAAAGCTGAGAAATTTAAATTTTAATAAATCGCACATTTAAACTAATTTTATATCACTACCATAAATCATAATAATATTTAATAAAGAGATTAAATGGTAAAAAAGTAATGCGAGTGTAAAGATAGGGAAACCCTTTATTAATTTTATCCTGCATAGACATGCGCTAACCGGAATTAACCTGATTACCGACCCATAAACAAACTAATAATCCTTGTAAATTGATATTAAATAAATAAATAAACAAGAACACAGTAGTGTACTATAATAAAGTCTGTAATAAAGAATATGTTTGGATAATTAAAAGGTCAAACTTTAATCCCTTAAATAAAAAAGAATGGAGGAACTATTTTGTTGCGATGCGTAAACTCCGCGCAATTAACTTACCCGTCCTAACATAGTAATTCAA
This sequence comes from Magicicada septendecula, assembly GCA_034769895.1. Classification (NCBI taxonomy): domain Eukaryota; kingdom Metazoa; phylum Arthropoda; class Insecta; order Hemiptera; family Cicadidae; genus Magicicada; species Magicicada septendecula. Next base: position 231,597,756 of record CM068373.1, read on the forward strand.
TCGAGATGGAGCGCTCGCATAGTAAACACACGCTTGAACCATGTCCCAAAGAACGACAATATGTTTTTTCATTTAGAGTACAGCTATAACAATGTGCAGCAAAAAGTAGTGGCAAATTAGTGTGCTAATAAGTTTAAATGTAATCTATAAAACCAAAAGGAATAAATAACTGTGTGAGGGATGACATCACATTTGTCTAATTTATAAGATCTCAATGTTGTTTTAAAATAATAAGGTACGAGGTACCTAAAGTGAGAACTTTTATAAACAATAATGTGACGTGCATTTCTGCGACAAACAAGAACATTTACGGCACTTATACTACTAACGATGCTTAACTACTAGACTTCTGAGGACCTCAACCCTACTTCATTATGAACTAATCACTTCAGGAACTTCAACAGGAATGTAAATTCCACTAAAGATCAACCGTTGACGAACACCACAAGGACCAAGGACCCAGACATCGAATAAACTTCTGGATATCACAGGTGACACGGAGACTTGTCCTCCGTGATTAATTAAAATTCTAACAAATGAATTGTTAAAGACAATTTAAATAAATATATAAAGACTTTAATGATAATCACTTTATAACATGTAGTATGTCTTACGATTCAAAAATATGTGTAGTAGCAAGTTGTGCTTATGTATATATATAAAGCTTCACTGATACAAAAGTTTTTAGATTAAGTCCATTCTTCAAATGGCCACCAAATAGTATGATAGAATGTGAATAAGTGAGCTTAACTCACAAACAAGTTTAAGGTCCCGGATCCGTGGATAATGCTAGCACATATAAATCCTTACGTTTTGGCCCCCCCTTTTTTCACAAAATATTTTATAAATTGTAAACTTTTATTAAGAAAACCTTATGTGGGAATATTTATGTAGAGCTGTTGTAGTAATTGTTTAATAAAAAGATGTCATTACTTTACACAAAAATACTGAGTGAATAAATCATCAGACCCCATTTAAAGTTCCTTTAGTTATAACGACAGCTGGTTTAATTAATAATTAAAAGTTAATTACGAGTATGGCAGCCCGTGCAATTGATCTGAGGTAAGTATGCACAGGTTCCCGATGTTATAACGTAGGTGAGACGTTATAGTTTATACCTATCAATAGGGTTTCTCATTTTTTGGGGTTCTACACTTTCACTTTTGCACTTCTTAAATTTTATTTTAAGTGTTATTAGTGGGTAATCCCTAACATTACATTCTCTCTGTCACTTATGTTTAATTTCTCACTATCTCACTATCTCTCTCTTTACAAATGTTGTTTATACGATTAATAAGTTCATGTCTTTATAGAGTTCTTTATTACATTTAAACTCTATTTCTTTGGTTAGTGTACTTTTATTTTTCACATTACTTTATTGGGTTTTATCAATTATCATTTACATTTATCATTTAATCGATAATAATAATTATCTTTTACATTTGTTAGTTATTGGTTTCGTTTCCATTATTATATTTGAGTGTATCATTTCTCCTTTTTCTATTCTATATTATTTGTTTGTGTCATATCATTTGATTTCATTTTATTTCCTTTATACTTGGTTTGTTTCATTTTCATTTTCCTTCTTCTTCGATTTAATTTTATCTCATTTTATTTTGGTTTTCCCCTTCTCATTTGGTTTCATTTTTTTTGTTTGTATTGAGTCAATCACTTGGGTTAGGTCATGGTCATTTGTCTCGTCATAGTCATTTTATTTTCATTAGTTTAAACATTTTATATAGTTGATTCATCGTTTTTATCCCTGGTATTGGGGTGGCTTATTTGTGTTGTAACACATCCCATAGGGCCAGTCAAACCCGTGCAACCAGAGAAACCAACACAGACTGAGGAGGAGAGATTCCAAGAGATGATGATCATGGGATTGAGCAAGAAAATTGACGACGGAAAAGAAGATAACCAAAAAAATATAACTTCATTGAAGGAAGATTTCAAGGAAGAATTTATGAAAAATAAGGAGGAAATTAATGAAAAATTGGGCAAGAACAGGGAGGAGACCAACAAGAATATAACGTCATTTAAGGGAGATTTTAAGAAGATGGAAGAAAAAATAGACGAACTGAAGCAAGACAACCAGAAAAATATGGAGATTCTAAACGAGAAGATAGCAGAGAATAATGAACAGTTAAATAAGAAGATTGAGGAGGAGATGACGGGGATCCGACAAGAGATTTCCGAACTAAAAGGAAAATGGGAAAACACGAGTCAGGAATTACAGCAAACGAAGGAAGACTTCGATAACCAGAAAAGCTGGAAGAAGTACAAAAGAAGAATGAGAGCGGAATTAAAGAAATAAGTAAAGAAATAAAGAAACAAGCAAAAGAAAGTAGAGAAATACGCGAGAAGGATCGTAAGAAATGGCAGGATGCCATAATCAATACGCAGAACCAGAATAAACAGCAGATAGATGGGATAGTGCAACAGGTAAGAAATTTAAAGGAAGCCCTTCAAAATGCTGAAGAGAAGTTGAAGACGTCTCCACGGAAAAGGGTAGAAGACTGGACGAAATAGCAAACAACCTTACGACCGTACGGGAAAGTCAACAAAGAGTACAGCGTAGGTTGGAAGAAATGGAGCAAAGACCAGCCGTCGCCGTAAATGGGACGAACATAAATACAGATGTCACATTTGACGGAGAAGATAACTTCCCAATCGAATTCCTGAAGGAGTTGCGAGAACTCCAGGAGACATACTACAGTGAAGATTACACAAGATGGATAGGCTGACATTTGACTGGTGAAGCAGCTATCTGGTGGAGAATAGTACGTGAACAAATTAAAACATTCAAAGAATTCGAAGAGGTATTTATGGGTAAATATTGGAGCGCTACACAACAAGAGCGGGTCCGTGACCAGTTGGAATATGGACGCTTCAATCCAAACGGATCACTTAATATGATACAATATATGAAACGATGCGTATTGAAGAGCCGACAACTAATCCCCATACTCTCAGATAAACACATGATTACGAATTAGCACGACACTATAATAGGGAACTACAGATTGCGGTAGTGACGAGGGGCGTAACAACAATAAATAACTTCGAGGCGTTGCTGCGTGAATATATGAACATAAACACGAGAACTGAGAACAATGGGCAGAAAATAGGTGAGCGCCCTGTCATAAAATATAAGGGTGACGCACCACCACCACCTCGACAAATGAACAACAATAATAATAAATCGCGCCCCGGTTGGAGGGACAACTTTGTACAAAGAACCCCAGTGAGTGAAACTAGCAAACCACAGGCCATAAATAGTTTGGTCATTGAACGCCACACGGATTCTAAACAAAACGAACGACCATCAACGTCAACACAGCAACTCAGAGGTTGGTCAAAACAACGAGGTAACTAGAAATGATGAATATATAAAAGCAATCTTTCCATATATCAAAAAAGAATTGATGGAGGAAATCGAGCAAAACATAGAAATCAAAACAATTAAAAGTCCTGAAATATCAATTAAGATAAATCAAGTACCGGTTAATGCCTTAATTGATACAGGAAGCGCTGTCAACCCACTATCCAAAAATTGTATCATCACAAAAAAAGCTACTTGGAAACCACGAGATCCTAAGTTTTAATAATACGACGATAATTAGCGCGGTAGGAAACAAATCTAAACACATTAAAAGGCAAGTATTTTGTGAAACAATCCTAAATAATAGCATAAGTGTGGATTGTGTGTTCTTGATCGTACCGGGGCTAGTAAGAGATTGTATACTCAAGACGAATTTTCTACAACAATCAAAGAGTGTAATCAACATACCGGAAAAATGGATTAAAATACAACCGGAAGTAGGAACGACTGTGGAGGAAGGTCCCTGCGAAGTGCCTCTGTTAGTAATGGAAGAAGATAGATGTAACATGGATGAGGAAATCCGTAAGAAACTTGATGAACTAGACGGGGTGGATCAAGCCAGACGAAGTCAGTTGGAACAACTTTTAAGTAAAAATAAAAGAGTATTTAATGAACGGCCAGGCCTCATAACGGGATACCAGCATTACTTCCAGGTAACCGACAGCACTCCTTACCTACAAAAGGGGTGGCCCGTTCCTATCAAGTATCAGAGGGCAGTTCAGGATGAAGTTAGGAGATATACGGGATAATTGAAAGAGCCCAAAGCCCTTACATCCAGCCTCTAGTAACTGTCATTAAAAGGGACGGGAGGGTACGATTGTGTCTTGACACCCGGAAAGTAAACAGCATCACCATCCCGGATTATGAAGGACCGCCGCCGATAAATGAAATTCTGGCACGATGCGGTAACATAAATGTGATGTCCACCATAGACTTAACAAACAGCTTTTGGCAAATTCCGCTAAAGGAGAACTGTCGTAACTATACAGGTTTCTTATACGAAGGCAGATGTTACAGGTTCAAAGTGACGCCTTTTGGCCTAAGTACAAGCTTAGCAAGCCTGGCAAGGGGACTTGACCACATACTAACGGAGGAGGTTAAGAAGCACACAATCATATACGTTGATGATATTCTATGTTTCTCACAAAATGAAGAGGAGCACATTGTACATTTGAAAAACCTGTTGGATAACCTAAGTAAGGCCAACATAACCATTAATTTAAAAAAGTCACAATTTTTCCGAAACGAGATACAGTATCTCGGTAACTGTTTTACCACCAATGGGATTAAACCGACAACAGATAAGGTATCAGCTATTTTAAATTTCCCAACACCGAGAAACCCCAAACAATTAAAAGGTTTCTTGGGACTTACCAATTTTTATAATAAATTCACAAGTAAATACGCAGAACATACCCAGCCATTACTAAAACTATTACAAAAAGGAAATAAATTCAACTGGGACACTACCATGAGCGAACAGTTTCAACGAGCGAAGGAATTGTTTATAGACACCGTAATACTTAAATTTCCCATGCAAGGACGCCGGTTTTACCTACAATGTGATGCAAGTAATTATGCATACGGGGGCCAGCTGTATCAGATTGATCAGGAAGGGGAGATCGCCGTCATCGCATACAGGAGTAGAACCTTCAAAAACGCCGAAAGAAACTACTTTACTACAGAAAAAGAACTGCTTGCCATAGTCCAATGCTTAAAAAAGTTCCGTATCTACATATTAGGTCAACCGCTAACAATAATAACGGACAACAAAGCACTAACCTTCATTCAGAAATGCCATTTAAACAACACCAGAATTACTAGATGGATACTAGCTATACAGGAGTACAATTTCAAAATGCTACACTGCAAGGGAAGGAGAACTTAGTTGCCGACATACTAAGCAGATATCCAGAAGATAATGACGTGAACGAAACCACCGACGAAAAACATGAATATTATATGCATGCCATGGAAATCAAAATGAACAAAAGTGTTAGCTGCTAAATTGAAAACAATCCATGAGTTACAACTCGAGAACAATATATTCAAACAAATAATAAACAAAATTAAGGAGGGAGGCGACGATCAGATAAATCAGCATTTTAAGGTAATAAATAACAAATTATACTGAAGATGGAAAGACCGATGGAAACTGTATATTCCGGAAGAGCTTAGGACTGAATTAATGCAGGAGATTCATCAAATGTATGGTCATTCTGGCACGAAAAAGACACTGCAGCTACTGAAGGAACATTTTACGATCGACGCGATGTGCAGAATTGTCAGCCAAATAATACGATGCTGTGACCTGTGCCAAAGATGTAAGGATAGCGGAAACCGAATCATCACAGGGGAAACGCGGCATATACTACCTACACAGAAAGGAGAGTTAATAAGTTTGGATTATTATGGTCCACTACCTACATCCAGTAGGGGAGTGAAGTATTTATTGGTTTAATGAAGAAATTTGTGTTAGTGGTTGAAATCTCAATCAGAATGATCGCTGTTGCACTGGTGTGTATATAAAAATTATTCCGATTAGCGCTTTCAAGCTTCACAGCCCATCGTCAGATCGAAATAGACAGGAAATATGTAAAAACAAACCCTTCACCCCTCTCCTCCACCCTGCTCACACACAACAAGCTATAAATTAATGACCCTTCCTCACCCCTAAACCCTGTCCCACCATCTGTACAGTTACATATTTTTCTAGCAAATTCCTTGTGTTTCAGTGTGTGTGTGTGTGTGTGTGTGTGTGTCTGTGTGTGCATCCTTTTAAACTACCCTCTTCCTCTCCACACACATGGGTCAGTCACACACCCTTATTTTAAAACAACCAATTAGTACTATGCAATATAATTCTTAATCTTATATATCTGTCCTCTCTCATTTACTTCTTAATCATGTTATATTGTGAATATATGAACATAAACACGAGAACTGAGAACAATGGACAGAAAATAGGTGAGCGCCCTGTCATAAAAAATAAGGGTGACACACCACCACATCGACAAATGAACAACAATAATACTAAATCGTGCCCCGGTTGGAGGGACAACTTTGTACAAAGAATCCCGGTGAGTGAAACTAGCAAACCACAGGCCATCAATAGTTTGGTCATTGAGCGCCACACGGATTCTAAACAAAACGAACGACCGACAACGTCAACACAGCAACTCAGAGGTTGGTCAAAACAACAAGGTAACTAGAAATGATGAATATTGTAGCATGACAGATATTCCACCAATAATTAATTCATTTAAGATCATAAAAATAATTAAATTACATATACTCAAAGAATATCAAATGAAATTCAATTACACTTCAAAGGAAAACACCACTATAAAAGAAAAACAATAATTAAATAATAAAAATACAACCATAAAAGTCAAAGAAAATAAATTAAAGGAAACTCATATTACAAAATCAGGAGATTACCCAGGAGGTTAGGAGCAGGTGATAAATATAATACCCCAAACACAAGAAGAAACAAGAAGAGGAAGTTTAGTATCATGTGATAAACAAGAGATCACGAAATCAAGAAAGAAGAGTAAAGATAGTATTAGATGATGAAGAAGATACTCCAAACCCAAGAAGGAAGAAGAAATTTAAAAGCAGATAATAAAGAAGATACTCCGAACCAACCATCGGACAAGATAACACTGAGTACCTTGGTTTACCCAAGAATGAACACAAGAAGGAAGACGAGAAGAAAGGAAGAAATAGGATGGAAGAACCACCATAAAAACCTATTATTAACTACCATTAAACCCCAAACCAAATGATACCATTAAAGAAAGTATAACATCCCAAAACCTTATGAAATTGTAATTATTCATAAACAAAAGTATTGTGTAGTATGATAAGAAGTGCACCAACTAAAGTTATTATATGATAAAAAATAAACAAACCTTCACAGTCCGTGATGACTAAAGGTCTGGTCTGAGAATAATAAAACTCAAATATAAGTCAGAACCCACAGTGAAAGTGTACTAGTGGAAGTGTTTTGAAATGTAATAAACTTCAAGTTGTAGTGTATCTATAACTTAAACAATGTGCTGTGCTATAAAATAACTTTTATATTTTATAATTAACAAGAAATGAAATATTAAAATGGAAAATATTTCCAATATTTCATTAAATAAGCTCACTTTGTTATCTCTAGACATTCAAAGGAATGCCAATAACAAAGAAAGTGTGGGTGGAAATGTTTACTGTACAAGGGGATGTTAGATAATAATAGTAAAATCAGAAAGGACTGAAAATAACTTAAGTTTTAATATAGTTAAGAAATTTAAATGGCTGATATTGTTCAAAGCCATGAACTCCATATTTTTAAAAGAGTTCTAATAGAATAAGGTACCTATATGTTTAGAATAAGTTGTATTAGTTATATAACAGCATACATACAAATTAAAATATTTAAGTATGGATGCTGTATTAATTTAACAGAAATATGTTAATTTTAACAAAAATCTCAACAAATATGCACTATGACATATCAAATTAAACAGAAGGAGATAAATAAACCAATTATATGGTTAATAGTTCATGAAAGCGAACAATAAACTAAAAATATTCCATATATAATGTACTTTGGAATTATGTACATGGGAAGTGAAAATTATTTTAACAATACTTTTCCAATATTAACTTGGCAAGATATTTCCTAAGGTGAAGGAAGTTAGTTAGTTCTTTGTTAACATTCAAACGGAACAGTCGATGCAGAATCGCGTTCTTAAAACCATATAATGGAGTGAAATGGTTAAAGCCTAGAATCAGTGAAAAAACGGGAGTTACATAAATTAACACTTTTCGAGTTAAAACTTATGAAATACTTTACGACAACGGTGAAAACGAACAATACACCACATAATACAAGTGATTTAAATCTTTAAAACTACCTACTATTAATAATTCACTCTACAACATATTAACGATTCTTCGTCACGAACAGACATAAAGTGAACACCTTTAATAGAAAACAATTAACACCAGTGGACACTGAACACTCATCCAGAATACCTCAAACAACATAATAGACAGTATGCACAATTTCGGAGATCCATAAACCAGTTATAAAGGTGAATTTATTGTGAGATTTTCCAGCGACCAAATATACGTATAACCTCATCAATTCAGCTAGCCGCCATGATGGTCCCAAGATGCACTGCAACCTTCTTCGACTGATTTCATAGAAGCAGCATTGGTTTGAGAATTCAAATATATTAAACATTATATATTATTCACAATTTGTTAAATATTAATTATTAAGATTATTTCTTGTATATGTTATACTTTCTAGGCCTGCCCTTCTCTGACTATTATAAAATAATCGTTGAAAGAACCTTTTTTAAGACTTATATAAAAAATTAACCTGTAATCACATATCGATATATCCCTGTGACGGAGTTGAACCATTGCTCTACATCGATTTAACATCGATTATTATTAATTATTGTTAATAAATCAATTTATTTCAACTATTTGGATTATAAAATTATTTCACATTATATTTTAAGGGTTTAATTAATTACCAGACTTCCTGGAAGACGAGAAATATTAACTAAAAGTGAGATACTGGAGCAGCGCTGAAAATCATTAATCGATTGCTGAAAGGAGATAATCTGATTAACTCCAGATTTAGTTAAGATCTACCAGAAGTGTAACTTAAACCAAAATAATTCTCAGAATTTAGAAATTTTCAACAAAACACAAATTTAGGATTAATCCTAAATTTTAACCATAACAAACAAACATAAATTTTTTTTCTTTTATTTGTAACCACAGTTTACAGTTCTAGATACAAATTGGCGCCCAACGTGGGGCTTAATTAATTAAGCTTGGCAGCGATTATACCATGGAGAAGGAGGCAAAATGCAACGACGAGCTACTTCTAAGAAGAGGGCGGCAGAGGCCGAAAAGGAAGTTGACATGGGGGATAAGGAGGCAACACCCATGGAGGATCTAGAAGTGTTAGTAAACCCGGTGGAACATAAACAATTGTCACCACCAGAGGAACAACCGGAGAAACCCTCACAAACAGAGAAAATGACAACGCAAGAAATGTTCAGGTAGATGATGGAGGCAATGAATGAAAATAATAAGAACCTAGAATCCAAAATAGAAGAAGTAAATAAGAAAATGTACTCCACTAAAGAAGAAAACAGTAAGGAAAGAAAGGAAGATAAACAGTCCCTGAAGGAAGACTTAAGAGAAATTAATAAGAAACTGGATTCTACAAGAGAAGAATTGAGTAAGGAAAGGAAAGAAGACAACGACTCCTTAAATAAAAAGTTAGAAGATCTGACGGAAGACAACCGATCCACAAAGGAAGAATTGGGCCGTCAGATTGAAAATACCAACAAGAGAATTGAGGAAACCAGTAAGAAGGTGGAAAAGAAAATGGAAGAAAATAATAAGAATTTGGAAGAAAAGACGGGGGAAAGGTTGGAAGAGTTAAGAGAGGATAACCAACTACTGAGAGAAGAGTTAAGCGAAGTCAACCAGGAAAACATGAACAAATTAGACGAGAGAATCGAGTTAGCGAAGGAAGAGTTGAATAGAAAAATAACAGACACTAAGAAATCCATAGTTAAAAAGTTGGAACAAGATGTAGTTGTTGTAAACCAACAGATCAGGGAAGTGGACGAAAGATGCCACCAGACGGAGTGTGAAGTACTGGAAGTCAGGGAGGTAATGAACAAGGAAATTACCCAGGTCAAGGAACACCAGAAAACTAAATGGGAAGAAAACCAAAAGTTAGCACAGGAAGAAATAAATAAGGTGCGAACCCAGGTCACAGAAAGATGCGACAGTATGGAAGCAGCTATGCCTAATATCACTGGACAAGTGCGACAGAGCCAAGAAGAAATGGAGGTAATCAAAAACCGGCCGACTGGCTACAATAATTTCCCCATGTCTGAACATAGAGAATGGCTAAACTTCAGACAATATAAATGAAAGCCAATGGAGTTCTTGGCCCGAATTGAAGAATACATGGACAAACATAGAGGAAACAGATGGGTCCAAAACCGAGAACTTTTAGATGAGTCGTTTCGGGAAATGAGTGATCATTGGTGGATGGCTAACCGAAGTGACATAGAGAACTACCAGCAATTTAAAAGCCTCTTCAAGGCAAAGTATTGGTCTGAAACGACCCAAAACCTAATACGTGACAACATATGCCACGGCCATTATAAACAACAAGTGGGTAGCTCCATGACGGCGTATTTCCTCGGCAAGGTATGTATGGCCAAACATTTGGAACCGGCCATACCTGAGGAATGCCTAATCAACAAACTCTCGTATCATTATGACGAGTAAGTGATTCGAGCGAGGAGAGGCAGCCAAATTAAGACCATACAGGCCATGACCGAACTCCTCGAGAATTACGAAAAATGAAGAATACTACCGACAAAGCTGGAGAAGAAACGATCGGCCAGAACGTAGGACGTATCCAAATAACAACCACGGTACGACCAACACCAACAAGGGATACCAAGGAAGCCGAGCATACCCACAGACCAACAACTATAATAAGAATAATAATAGTAATAATAATAACAACACGGTTCAAAATAGTACGAACCATAATCGACCCAATAATGGTTATCAGGGTAACCGAAACCAATACCCTCCACACCCTAATAGTCAGAGAAGCCCCAATTATAATAACGATCGTTACTATAATAATAATAATCGTGGTAGTCCACCGAATAGTAACCCCAATAATAATAGGTTTTCTCGACCGCGAGTAAATTTCATCAGAGCAGAAGATGGTCGCCAACGGAGGTACTACCACCAGAGAAGAAACAGCTATCACGAGTATGAAGATAGGTGGAGGAGCCGAGAACGTGATCATCCAAGGTACTATCCTGCGAGACAGAGTACCAGTTTAGATAATACTGAACGGCTGACCAACAGCGAACGACTGGTAGATCCTCGAACAGAGCGGCAGGGACCCACTCTAGGCATCCCAAATGATGCATCCACAAGTGCGACACAACATAATGATGTCGAGCCTTTAAACGGGAGGAGGCAGTAATAAATCACCGGAACCCGTTACTGCTCCAAAACACTGGGTATTATAATGAGTTGACCAATAAAAATAAAAATAATCGTATCACTATAATCGGTTGTAACTACCTAAAGAACATCCGACATGAGTTATTGGAAGAGGACGATAATAGTCCCACCAATAACACTAATAATGAAATAATACATGTAAATGCGGAGGTAGAAGGAATCCCCGCCAATTTAATGATCGATACTGGTTCCAACGTATCCATAATAAGTACAACTGAGTAGGAAAGAATACAGAGAGAATGCGGACGAACATTACCGACATTGCCATTAAACAATATTATTTTGTTAGGTGCAACCGGCCGACAAAATAAAACAATACGAAGGCAAGTCTCCGCCAGTGTGATGAGCTGCGGTATAGCTATAGAAATGGAATTCTTGGTGGCGAGCGGGCTGCCATTTAATATATTGGTCGGGTGTGATGTGCTCAGGCGGAACTCCGCCATAATTGATTTGCAAACAGAGAAATTGTCACTATTTACAAACGGACACACTTGGACGGCTAACTTGGTTGGTAGCGACCAAGTAATTCCTAATAATATCCACCAACAGATTCGTAAGATCAATTATATACCTCCAACTTCTATTATTGAACAGAAGATAGACGATAACGCTAATGAGGACTTATGGTCTCAAAAAATCCAGGAAATCGGGGATTTCCGGAGCGGTATAACTGGAGAAAGATTGCAACCATACCAAGCAAATAAATTAATTAAAATATACGAACAGTATAAATCAGTATTTTCTGACGAGCCCGGTAAAGTAAAAAACTTCCAGTGTACTCTACAGTTCCGAGACACAGTGGACTTTAACCGGAAGTCTTACCCCATCGCGCAATCACGAAAGGAAGCAGTAAGAGCTGAAATAACAAAGATGATTAACCGTGACATTATAGAGAGTAGCCAATCCCCATACACAAGTCCTATCGTGGCTATTCCTAAGAAAAACGGACAAGTCCATTTGTGCCTAGATGCGCGGGAGATTAATAAAATGATTATTAATGACAGGACTTCGTCCGGTGAGATTGAAGAGATTTTGAAACGGTTCCACGGTACCAAGTACTTTAGTACCTGGGACACGGTGTGCGGCTACTGGCAGGTGGAATTACATCCACAGAGTCGCCAGTATCTGGCCTTTATATTCGAAGGGCGGAACTACCAGTTTAAGAGGTTGCCCTTCGGACTGGTGAATTCAGTCGTAGTCTTTGTACACTGCATGGACCAGATACTTGGCCAGAAAGCACTACAGTTCACCACCGTGTACGTTGATGACTTGCTAGTGTCCTCAGAAACTTGGGAGGAACACTGCTACCGTGTGGAACACGTATTAAGGAAATTAGCTGCGAATAACATCACGCTAAAGCTAGAGAAATCTCACTTCATAACCAAGGAAATTCAATTCTTGGGATTTATATTGAATGACCAGGGAATCTCACCGTTGGCTGAAAAAGTAGAAGCGATTCAAAACTTTCCAACACCTAAGAATCGAAGGCAATTACAGTTATTCCTGGGACTCTGTAATTACTACCGCAAGTTCCAGGAAAAGTATTCTGAATTGACCGCCAGATTTCAGCCGCAACTGTCATCCAAGAATAAATGGATATGGGGTATAGAACAGAATAAGACCTTAACACTAATTAAACAGAAATTTCTGGAACCTATAATACTTCGCCATCCGGATTTCAGCAAACCATTCTACCTGAATTGCGATGCCAGCGACATCAGCCTCGGCACAACGTTGTATCAAGAGGATGAGGAGGGCGAACATCTCGTGATTTGCTTTGCCAGTAGAGCATTAAATCAGTGCGAGAAGAATTATCACGTCACTGAAAAGGAATTGTTAAGTGTAGTGTTCGCGTGTGGAAAATTCCGCACATACATCCTTGGTTACCCTGTTACCGTTCGGACAGACGATAAGTCCATATCGTTCTTAAGGAGATGTAAACTAAGTCACGGAAGGTTGACACGGTGGATACTGTTACTACAAGAGTATGATCTTAAGTGGGAGTACATTCCCGGAAAGAAGAATGTCGTTGCGGACGTGTTGTCTCGAATAGACATTAATAAACAAACGTTCGAGGGGGAAAAGGAAAGTATACTTAAAGTATACCACATTCTGAGTAACAGCACCGATCTAGAATCATTATTGGAAAACCTGAGCACACACCAACAACCAGACCCGAAGTTACAATCCATTAAAACAAGATTGGAAGCAGGGGACGAGACTATCGCCCAATATTATAAAATACACCATGATATACTGTTTATACAACCATCTCTGAAGAAGGAAAAATGGAAAGTTATTATTCCAACCCATATCGAAAAGGAGATAGTGAATAACTATCATATTCGATATGGGCGCCTTAAAGGTGATAAAGGCCCTGGAAGAGAGCTGCCACCTTAAAGATATTAATCGGAAGGTCCGAAAATATATAAAGAGTTGCCGCATTTGCCAACTCGTGAAATCAAATAACGAGAAAAAGGAAGGGCAAATGATTCCAATAATATCTCAAGCGAAGCTAGAAAAAGTATTTCTGGACATCTGCGGGCCATTTCCCCGCAGTGGGGGCCGACAGAGATACAAGTATCTAGTCATCGTGATGGACCATTTCACGAAGTTCATCAAGCTATACCCAGCGAATCGGGCGACTACAAATAAAATTCTCGATATCTTAACCAACCAGTACTTCCCAGATGTCGGAAAACCAGTTTCGATCATCACCGACCACGGAACACAGTTCAAGGGGAAAAAATGGCGGGATACACTACTGTCGATGGGGGTTCATACTTATAAAACCTCGGTATACCACCCGAGCAGTAACCCGGCAGAAAGAGTATTGCGAGAGGTGGGGCGAATATTACGGACATATTGCCACGATCAACAGAGGAGGTGGTAAGAATATCTAGAGGCCACAGAAGAATTCCTCAACCTGGCATACCACCCAGCAATAGGAATTACCCCATACTCCGCCATGTACGAAAAACAACCCCCACGGGAGATCGAGGAAATATTGGAGTTCCCGATGGAAAATAAATATATTTTTGATAAAATTAAATTTTAAAACAAGGTGGCCGAAGACCAGGAGAAATGGCGGATTAAATATAATAAAGGGATGGGTAAAATAATTACCTATACCATTGGTGAAAAAGTTTTATTAAAAAATAGGGTGTTACCAAGTTCACTGGAAGGGATAACTAAGAAATTATTACTCTTATACACTGGACCCTATATAGTCTCCAAGGACAAAAATAATAACACCTACGAAATTAAGGAGATGGGTTCTGGTAAAATTAAGGGTGTCTATAACCAGGCATCCATGAAGAAATATCATGAAGAGTGAAAATTCCAAAACATTGTAAGCACACCTTACAAAACAATTATATGAGAAAAACATTTTGGATATATAATATAAAAAGAATTTTTGAATGAAAAGTGAAAAATTCAAAAACAAAGTAAGATCAACTTACTACCAAAGATTTGAGAAAGAAACATTTTAAAATAATATAATATAAAAAGAGAGAATTTTTGAATAAATTATAAAAATTCTAAAATAATGTAAGATCACCTTACAATCCAGTTATTTATAAAAACTTTATGGAAATATAGAAAGAAAAAAATTTGAATATTGATAAATCGTATAAATTCCAAAAACAGTGTAAAAACAATTTACTACAAACAATTTGAAAGAAACCATTTGAGAAAATAAAAAGAGAAGAATTTTGAGAGGTTGAACACCTACAAAATTAAAAAATTAAGTAAGAGCACCTTACTACAATCTAGAAATGAAAAAACTATGGTGAAATAAAAAGAAGAGAATTCATACCATATTTATGGTACTAATACAATATATTTACCATATTTATAGATAATCATTATGAGATATATCAAAGAAACAGAATTTAGAATTAAACCAAGTAATTCTGAAAGAGTATGATAATGTCTAATTTCAATAAATAAAGTGTAAAAAAACCTTCAATAAAATGATACAAAAGGGAATAAAAATCAGTGATACGATTTGATTTATTAAATATGATTAAATACAGAAACTTATGTGGAAATATAAAATAATATAACTTTGAAGTGGTATAAGGAGAAACAATGACTTCATTAACAAATTAATTAAAACATTAATTCGAAGGAATAAAAAACAAGAGAGGACTAATTTAAGAATAAAATCAAAGATATAGATGTAATTAAACAAATCAGTAATGAAATGATCATGAATTAAATGTCAATTGTAATAACGACAATTATAAGAAAGTTCTAGAACATGGAACAAGTGGAACTAATAAAAACAGAGAAACAAACCAAAAATGTCATAAAATATATGCTACTATAAACCAAAGCAGATTGTAATAAAAAACCAGAAAGTAATAAAGCATTAATAACCAAAAACATTATATGATAAGAAAAATTGAAAATTATACTAATAGAAGAGCTTCCCACCATGATATCAATCGAAATAACCATCAAGTTAAAGAGTCAGAAGAACAACTGAGATAGGAATATTAAAATCTCTGAGCAATATAAGAAGTGAAGTATCCTAAGATATTTTTTAAATAGTAACAAAAGTGTACTATTCTAATGTAATTTTTTAATAACTGTCTGTAGATAATTCCAGCAGTATTAATATGTTTTTTTGAGCAGAGATGATTTGCCTCTGTACTCAAATAGAAGTGAAGTATTGGACAGCAGAGGAAGTAGCGTACAGTGCCTCTCTGAACTGAACCAGCTCACTGTTAGGGAAAGATAGGGAGGAAATATCCCAAGGAGAAAATACTAAGAAAAAATATGAAAATAAAATAATAAATATGAAACTCAGATGACTATTACTATCAAGGAAGATCAAGTAGGAATGAAAAGGAAATAAGCTCAAATATATATAAGAAAAATTTTAGAAATGGAAGGAAGTCAAGAATACTAAAAAAACTATAATAATTATCATATGCAATTGTTTCAGACAAACCAAGTATAGCCTGAAAAAATCACTTCTGGAGGAGGGCAATCTGTAGCATGACAGATATTCCACCAATAATTAATTCATTTAAGATCATAAAAATAATTAAATTACATATACTCAAAGAATATCAAATGCAATTCAATTACACTTCAAAGGAAAACACCACTATAAAAGAAAAACAATAATTAAATAATAAAAATACAACCATAAAAGTCAAAGAAAATAAATTAAAGGAAACTCATATTAAAAAATCAGGAGATTACCCAGGAGGTTAGGAGCAGGTGATAAATATAATACCCCAAACACAAGAAGAGGAAGTTTAGTATCATGTGATAAACAAGAGATCACGAAATCAAGAAAGAAGAGTAAAGATAGTATTAGATGATGAAGAAGATACTCCAAACCCAAGAAGGAAGAAGAAATTTAAAAGCAGATAATAAAGAAGATACTCCGAACCAACCATCGGACAAGATAACACTGAGTACCTTGGTTTACCCAAGAATGAACACAAGAAGGAAGACGAGAAGAAAGGAAGAAATAGGATGGAAGAACCACCATAAAAACCTATTATTAACTACCATTAAACCCCAAACCAAATGATACCATTAAAGAAAGTATAACATCCCAAAACCTTATGAAATTGTAATTATTCATAAACAAAAGTATTGTGTAGTATGATAAGAAGTGCACCAACTAAAGTTATTATATGATAAAAAATAAACAAACCTTCACAGTCCGTGATGACTAAAGGTCTGGTCTGAGAATAATAAAACTCAAATATAAGTCAGAACCCACAGTGAAAGTGTACTAGTGGAAGTGTTTTGAAATGTAATAAACTTCAAGTTGTAGTGTATCTATAACTTAAACAATGTGCTGTGCTATAAAATAACTTTTATATTTTATAATTAACAAGAAATGAAATATTAAAATGGAAAATATTTCCAATATTTCATTAAATAAGCTCACTTTGTTATCTCTAGACATTCAAAGGAATGCCAATAACAAAGAAAGTGTGGGTGGAAATGTTTACTGTACAAGGGGATGTTAGATAATAATAGTAAAATCAGAAAGGACTGAAAATAACTTAAGTTTTAATATAGTTAAGAAATTTAAATGGCTGATATTGTTCAAAGCCATGAACTCCATATTTTTAAAAGAGTTCTAATAGAATAAGGTACCTATATGTTTAGAATAAGTTGTATTAGTTATATAACAGCATACATACAAATTAAAATATTTAAGTATGGATGCTGTATTAATTTAACAGAAATATGTTAATTTTAACAAAAATCTCAACAAATATGCACTATGACATATCAAATTAAACAGAAGGAGATAAATAAACCAATTATATGGTTAATAGTTCATGAAAGCGAACAATAAACTAAAAATATTCCATATATAATGTACTTTGGAATTATGTACATGGGAAGTGAAAATTATTTTAACAATACTTTTCCAATATTAACTTGGCAAGATATTTCCTAAGGTGAAGGAAGTTAGTTAGTTCTTTGTTAACATTCAAACGGAACAGTCGATGCAGAATCGCGTTCTTAAAACCATATAATGGAGTGAAATGGTTAAAGCCTAGAATCAGTGAAAAAACGGGAGTTACATAAATTAACACTTTTCGAGTTAAAACTTATGAAATACTTTACGACAACGGTGAAAACGAACAATACACCACATAATACAAGTGATTTAAATCTTTAAAACTACCTACTATTAATAATTCACTCTACAACATATTAACGATTCTTCGTCACGAACAGACATAAAGTGAACACCTTTAATAGAAAACAATTAACACCAGTGGACACTGAACACTCATCCAGAATACCTCAAACAACATAATAGACAGTATGCACAATTTCGGAGATCCATAAACCAGTTATAAAGGTGAATTTATTGTGAGATTTTCCAGCGACCAAATATACGTATAACCTCATCAATTCAGCTAGCCGCCATGATGGTCCCAAGATGCACTGCAACCTTCTTCGTCTGATTTCATAGAAGCAGCATTGGTTTGAGAATTCAAATATATTAAACATTACATATTATTCACAATTTGTTAAATATTAATTATTAAGATTATTTCTTGTATATGTTATACTTTCTAGGTCTGCCCTTCTCTGACTATTATAAAATAATCGTTGAAAGAACCTTTTTTAAGACTTATATAAAAAATTAACCTGTAATCACATATCGATATATCCCTGTGACGGAGTTGAACCATTGCTCTACATCGATTTAACATCGATTATTATTAATTATTGTTAATAAATCAATTTATTTCAACTATTTGGATTATAAAATTATTTCACATTATATTTTAAGGGTTTAATTAATTACCAGACTTCCTGGAAGACGAGAAATATTAACTAAAAGTGAGATACTGGAGCAGCGCTGAAAATCATTAATCGATTGCTGAAAGGAGATAATCTGATTAACTCCAGATTTAGTTAAGATCTACCAGAAGTGTAACTTAAACCAAAATAATTCTCAGAATTTAGAAATTTTCAACAAAACACAAATTTAGGATTAATCCTAAATTTTAACCATAACAAACAAACATAAATTTTTTTTCTTTTATTTGTAACCACAGTT
The DNA here is from genome assembly GCA_034769895.1 of Magicicada septendecula. Classification (NCBI taxonomy): domain Eukaryota; kingdom Metazoa; phylum Arthropoda; class Insecta; order Hemiptera; family Cicadidae; genus Magicicada; species Magicicada septendecula. Next base: position 231,616,793 of record CM068373.1, read on the forward strand.
TACAGTTCTAGATACAAATTGGCGCCCAACGTGGGGCTTAATTAATTAAGCTTGGCAGCGATTATACCATGGAGAAGGAGGCAAAATGCAACGACGAGCTACTTCTAAGAAGAGGGCGGCAGAGGCCGAAAAGGAAGTTGACATGGGGGATAAGGAGGCAACACCCATGGAGGATCTAGAAGTGTTAGTAAACCCGGTGGAACATAAACAATTGTCACCACCAGAGGAACAACCGGAGAAACCCTCACAAACAGAGAAAATGACAACGCAAGAAATGTTCAGGTAGATGATGGAGGCAATGAATGAAAATAATAAGAACCTAGAATCCAAAATAGAAGAAGTAAATAAGAAAATGTACTCCACTAAAGAAGAAAACAGTAAGGAAAGAAAGGAAGATAAACAGTCCCTGAAGGAAGACTTAAGAGAAATTAATAAGAAACTGGATTCTACAAGAGAAGAATTGAGTAAGGAAAGGAAAGAAGACAACGACTCCTTAAATAAAAAGTTAGAAGATCTGACGGAAGACAACCGATCCACAAAGGAAGAATTGGGCCGTCAGATTGAAAATACCAACAAGAGAATTGAGGAAACCAGTAAGAAGGTGGAAAAGAAAATGGAAGAAAATAATAAGAATTTGGAAGAAAAGACGGGGGAAAGGTTGGAAGAGTTAAGAGAGGATAACCAACTACTGAGAGAAGAGTTAAGCGAAGTCAACCAGGAAAACATGAACAAATTAGACGAGAGAATCGAGTTAGCGAAGGAAGAGTTGAATAGAAAAATAACAGACACTAAGAAATCCATAGTTAAAAAGTTGGAACAAGATGTAGTTGTTGTAAACCAACAGATCAGGGAAGTGGACGAAAGATGCCACCAGACGGAGTGTGAAGTACTGGAAGTTAGGGAGGTAATAAACAAGGAAATTACCCAGGTCAAGGAACACCAGAAAACTAAATGGGAAGAAAACCAAAAGTTAGCACAGGAAGAAATAAATAAGGTGCGAACCCAGGTCACAGAAAGATGCGACAGTATGGAAGCAGCTATGCCTAATATCACTGGACAAGTGCGACAGAGCCAAGAAGAAATGGAGGTAATCAAAAACCGGCCGACTGGCTACAATAATTTCCCCATGTCTGAACATAGAGAATGGCTAAACTTCAGACAATATAAATGAAAGCCAATGGAGTTCTTGGCCCGAATTGAAGAATACATGGACAAACATAGAGGAAACAGATGGGTCCAAAACCGAGAACTTTTAGATGAGTCGTTTCGGGAAATGAGTGATCATTGGTGGATGGCTAACCGAAGTGACATAGAGAACTACCAGCAATTTAAAAGCCTCTTCAAGGCAAAGTATTGGTCTGAAACGACCCAAAACCTAATACGTGACAACATATGCCACGGCCATTATAAACAACAAGTGGGTAGCTCCATGACGGCGTATTTCCTCGGCAAGGTATGTATGGCCAAACATTTGGAACCGGCCATACCTGAGGAATGCCTAATCAACAAACTCTCGTATCATTATGACGAGTAAGTGATTCGAGCGAGGAGAGGCAGCCAAATTAAGACCATACAGGCCATGACCGAACTCCTCGAGAATTACGAAAAATGAAGAATACTACCGACAAAGCTGGAGAAGAAATGATCGGCCAGAACGTAGGACGTATCCAAATAACAACCACGGTACGACCAACACCAACAAGGGATACCAAGGAAGCCGAGCATACCCACAGACCAACAACTATAATAAGAATAATAATAGTAATAATAATAACAACACGGTTCAAAATAGTACGAACCATAATCGACCCAATAATGGTTATCAGGGTAACCGAAACCAATACCCTCCACACCCTAATAGTCAGAGAAGCCCCAATTATAATAATGATCGTTACTATAATAATAATAATCGTGGTAGTCCACCGAATAGTAACCCCAATAATAATAGGTTTTCTCGACCGCGAGTAAATTTCATCAGAGCAGAAGATGGTCGCCAACGGAGGTACTACCACCAGAGAAGAAACAGCTATCACGAGTATGAAGATAGGTGGAGGAGCCGAGAACGTGATCATCCAAGGTACTATCCTGCGAGACAGAGTACCAGTTTAGATAATACTGAACGGCTGACCAACAGCGAACGACTGGTAGATCCTCGAACAGAGCGGCAGGGACCCACTCTAGGCATCCCAAATGATGCATCCACAAGTGCGACACAACATAATGATGTCGAGCCTTTAAACGGGAGGAGGCAGTAATAAATCACCGGAACCCGTTACTGCTCCAAAACACTGGGTATTATAATGAGTTGACCAATAAAAATAAAAATAATCGTATCACTATAATCGGTTGTAACTACCTAAAGAACATCCGACATGAGTTATTGGAAGAGGACGATAATAGTCCCACCAATAACACTAATAATGAAATAATACATGTAAATGCGGAGGTAGAAGGAATCCCCGCCAATTTAATGATCGATACTGGTTCCAACGTATCCATAATAAGTACAACTGAGTAGGAAAGAATACAGAGAGAATGCGGACGAACATTACCGACATTGCCATTAAACAATATTATTTTGTTAGGTGCAACCGGCCGACAAAATAAAACAATACGAAGGCAAGTCTCCGCCAGTGTGATGAGCTGCGGTATAGCTATAGAAATGGAATTCTTGGTGGCGAGCGGGCTGCCATTTAATATATTGGTCGGGTGTGATGTGCTCAGGCGGAACTCCGCCATAATTGATTTGCAAACAGAGAAATTGTCACTATTTACAAACGGACACACTTGGACGGCTAACTTGGTTGGTAGCGACCAAGTAATTCCTAATAATATCCACCAACAGATTCGTAAGATCAATTATATACCTCCAACTTCTATTATTGAACAGAAGATAGACGATAACGCTAATGAGGACTTATGGTCTCAAAAAATCCAGGAAATCGGGGATTTCCGGAGCGGTATAACTGGAGAAAGATTGCAACCATACCAAGCAAATAAATTAATTAAAATATACGAACAGTATAAATCAGTATTTTCTGACGAGCCCGGTAAAGTAAAAAACTTCCAGTGTACTCTACAGTTCCGAGACACAGTGGACTTTAACCGGAAGTCTTACCCCATCGCGCAATCACGAAAGGAAGCAGTAAGAGCTGAAATAACAAAGATGATTAACCGTGACATTATAGAGAGTAGCCAATCCCCATACACAAGTCCTATCGTGGCTATTCCTAAGAAAAACGGACAAGTCCATTTGTGCCTAGATGCGCGGGAGATTAATAAAATGATTATTAATGACAGGACTTCGTCCGGTGAGATTGAAGAGATTTTGAAACGGTTCCACGGTACCAAGTACTTTAGTACCTGGGACACGGTGTGCGGCTACTGGCAGGTGGAATTACATCCACAGAGTCGCCAGTATCTGGCCTTTATATTCGAAGGGCGGAACTACCAGTTTAAGAGGTTGCCCTTCGGACTGGTGAATTCAGTCGTAGTCTTTGTACACTGCATGGACCAGATACTTGGCCAGAAAGCACTACAGTTCACCACCGTGTACGTTGATGACTTGCTAGTGTCCTCAGAAACTTGGGAGGAACACTGCTACCGTGTGGAACACGTATTAAGGAAATTAGCTGCGAATAACATCACGCTAAAGCTAGAGAAATCTCACTTCATAACCAAGGAAATTCAATTCTTGGGATTTATATTGAATGACCAGGGAATCTCACCGTTGGCTGAAAAAGTAGAAGCGATTCAAAACTTTCCAACACCTAAGAATCGAAGGCAATTACAGTTATTCCTGGGACTCTGTAATTACTACCGCAAGTTCCAGGAAAAGTATTCTGAATTGACCGCCAGATTTCAGCCGCAACTGTCATCCAAGAATAAATGGATATGGGGTATAGAACAGAATAAGACCTTAACACTAATTAAACAGAAATTTCTGGAACCTATAATACTTCGCCATCCGGATTTCAGCAAACCATTCTACCTGAATTGCGATGCCAGCGACATCAGCCTCGGCACAACGTTGTATCAAGAGGATGAGGAGGGCGAACATCTCGTGATTTGCTTTGCCAGTAGAGCATTAAATCAGTGCGAGAAGAATTATCACGTCACTGAAAAGGAATTGTTAAGTGTAGTGTTCGCGTGTGGAAAATTCCGCACATACATCCTTGGTTACCCTGTTACCGTTCGGACAGACGATAAGTCCATATCGTTCTTAAGGAGATGTAAACTAAGTCACGGAAGGTTGACACGGTGGATACTGTTACTACAAGAGTATGATCTTAAGTGGGAGTACATTCCCGGAAAGAAGAATGTCGTTGCGGACGTGTTGTCTCGAATAGACATTAATAAACAAACGTTCGAGGGGGAAAAGGAAAGTATACTTAAAGTATACCACATTCTGAGTAACAGCACCGATCTAGAATCATTATTGGAAAACCTGAGCACACACCAACAACCAGACCCGAAGTTACACTCCATTAAAACAAGATTGGAAGCAGGGGACGAGACTATCGCCCAATATTATAAAATACACCATGATATACTGTTTATACAACCATCTCTGAAGAAGGAAAAATGGAAAGTTATTATTCCAACCCATATCGAAAAGGAGATAGTGAATAACTATCATATTCGATATGGGCATATGGGCGCCTTAAAGGTGATAAAGGCCCTGGAAGAGAGCTGCCACCTTAAAGATATTAATCGGAAGGTCCGAAAATATATAAAGAGTTGCCGCATTTGCCAACTCGTGAAATCAAATAACGAGAAAAAGGAAGGGCAAATGATTCCAATAATATCTCAAGCGAAGCTAGAAAAAGTATTTCTGGACATCTGCGGGCCATTTCCCCGCAGTGGGGGCCGACAGAGATACAAGTATCTAGTCATCGTGATGGACCATTTCACGAAGTTCATCAAGCTATACCCAGCGAATCGGGCGACTACAAATAAAATTCTCGATATCTTAACCAACCAGTACTTCCCAGATGTCGGAAAACCAGTTTCGATCATCACCGACCACGGAACACAGTTCAAGGGGAAAAAATGGCGGGATACACTACTGTCGATGGGGGTTCATACTTATAAAACCTCGGTATACCACCCGAGCAGTAACCCGGCAGAAAGAGTATTGCGAGAGGTGGGGCGAATATTACGGACATATTGCCACGATCAACAGAGGAGGTGGTAAGAATATCTAGAGGCCACAGAAGAATTCCTCAACCTGGCATACCACCCAGCAATAGGAATTACCCCATACTCCGCCATGTACGAAAAACAACCCCCACGGGAGATCGAGGAAATATTGGAGTTCCCGATGGAAAATAAATATATTTTTGATAAAATTAAATTTTAAAACAAGGTGGCCGAAGACCAGGAGAAATGGCGGATTAAATATAATAAAGGGATGGGTAAAATAATTACCTATACCATTGGTGAAAAAGTTTTATTAAAAAATAGGGTGTTACCAAGTTCACTGGAAGGGATAACTAAGAAATTATTACTCTTATACACTGGACCCTATATAGTCTCCAAGGACAAAAATAATAACACCTACGAAATTAAGGAGATGGGTTCTGGTAAAATTAAGGGTGTCTATAACCAGGCATCCATGAAGAAATATCATGAAGAGTGAAAATTCCAAAACATTGTAAGCACACCTTACAAAACAATTATATGAGAAAAACATTTTGGATATATAATATAAAAAGAATTTTTGAATGAAAAGTGAAAAATTCAAAAACAAAGTAAGATCAACTTACTACCAAAGATTTGAGAAAGAAACATTTTAAAATAATATAATATAAAAAGAGAGAATTTTTGAATAAATTATAAAAATTCTAAAATAATGTAAGATCACCTTACAATCCAGTTATTTATAAAAACTTTATGGAAATATAGAAAGAAAAAAATTTGAATATTGATAAATCGTATAAATTCCAAAAACAGTGTAAAAACAATTTACTACAAACAATTTGAAAGAAACCATTTGAGAAAATAAAAAGAGAAGAATTTTGAGAGGTTGAACACCTACAAAATTAAAAAATTAAGTAAGAGCACCTTACTACAATCTAGAAATGAAAAAACTATGGTGAAATAAAAAGAAGAGAATTCATACCATATTTATGGTACTAATACAATATATTTACCATATTTATAGATAATCATTATGAGATATATCAAAGAAACAGAATTTAGAATTAAACCAAGTAATTCTGAAAGAGTATGATAATGTCTAATTTCAATAAATAAAGTGTAAAAAAACCTTCAATAAAATGATACAAAAGGGAATAAAAATCAGTGATACGATTTGATTTATTAAATATGATTAAATACAGAAACTTATGTGGAAATATAAAATAATATAACTTTGAAGTGGTATAAGGAGAAACAATGACTTCATTAACAAATTAATTAAAACATTAATTCGAAGGAATAAAAAACAAGAGAGGACTAATTTAAGAATAAAATCAAAGATATAGATGTAATTAAACAAATCAGTAATGAAATGATCATGAATTAAATGTCAATTGTAATAACGACAATTATAAGAAAGTTCTAGAACATGGAACAAGTGGAACTAATAAAAACAGAGAAACAAACCAAAAATGTCATAAAATATATGCTACTATAAACCAAAGCAGATTGTAATAAAAAACCAGAAAGTAATAAAGCATTAATAACCAAAAACATTATATGATAAGAAAAATTGAAAATTATACTAATAGAAGAGCTTCCCACCATGATATCAATCGAAATAACCATCAAGTTAAAGAGTCAGAAGAACAACTGAGATAGGAATATTAAAATCTCTGAGCAATATAAGAAGTGAAGTATCCTAAGATATTTTTTAAATAGTAACAAAAGTGTACTATTCTAATGTAATTTTTTAATAACTGTCTGTAGATAATTCCAGCAGTATTAATATGTTTTTTTGAGCAGAGATGATTTGCCTCTGTACTCAAATAGAAGTGAAGTATTGGACAGCAGAGGAAGTAGCGTACAGTGCCTCTCTGAACTGAACCAGCTCACTGTTAGGGAAAGATAGGGAGGAAATATCCCAAGGAGAAAATACTAAGAAAAAATATGAAAATAAAATAATAAATATGAAACTCAGATGACTATTACTATCAAGGAAGATCAAGTAGGAATGAAAAGGAAATAAGCTCAAATATATATAAGAAAAATTTTAGAAATGGAAGGAAGTCAAGAATACTAAAAAAACTATAATAATTATCATATGCAATTGTTTCAGACAAACCAAGTATAGCCTGAAAAAATCACTTCTGGAGGAGGGCAATCTGTAGCATGACAGATATTCCACCAATAATTAATTCATTTAAGATCATAAAAATAATTAAATTACATATACTCAAAGAATATCAAATGCAATTCAATTACACTTCAAAGGAAAACACCACTATAAAAGAAAAACAATAATTAAATAATAAAAATACAACCATAAAAGTCAAAGAAAATAAATTAAAGGAAACTCATATTAAAAAATCAGGAGATTACCCAGGAGGTTAGGAGCAGGTGATAAATATAATACCCCAAACACAAGAAGAGGAAGTTTAGTATCATGTGATAAACAAGAGATCACGAAATCAAGAAAGAAGAGTAAAGATAGTATTAGATGATGAAGAAGATACTCCAAACCCAAGAAGGAAGAAGAAATTTAAAAGCAGATAATAAAGAAGATACTCCGAACCAACCATCGGACAAGATAACACTGAGTACCTTGGTTTACCCAAGAATGAACACAAGAAGGAAGACGAGAAGAAAGGAAGAAATAGGATGGAAGAACCACCATAAAAACCTATTATTAACTACCATTAAACCCCAAACCAAATGATACCATTAAAGAAAGTATAACATCCCAAAACCTTATGAAATTGTAATTATTTATAAACAAAAGTATTGTGTAGTATGATAAGAAGTGCACCAACTAAAGTTATTATATGATAACAAATAAACAAATCTTCACAGTCTGTGATGACTAAAGGTCTGGTCTGAGAATAATAAAACTCAAATATAAGTCAGAACCCACAGTGAAAGTGTACTAATGGAAGTGTTTTGAAATGTAATAAACTTCAAGTTGTAGTGTATCTATAACTTACACAATGTGCTGTGCTATAAAATAACTTTTATATTTTATAATTAACAAGAAATGAAATATTAAAATGGAAAATATTTCCAATATTTCATTAAATAAGCTCACTTTGTTATCTCTAGACATTCAAAGGAATGCCAATAACAAAGAAAGTGTGGGTGGAAATGTTTACTGTACAAGGGGATGTTAGATAATAATAGTAAAATCAGAAAGGACTGAAAATAACTTGAGTTTTAATATAGTTAAGAAGTTTAAATGGCTGATATTGTTCAAAGCCATGAACTCCATATTTTTAAAAGAGTTCTAATAGAATAAGGTACCTATATGTTTAGAATAAGTTGTATTAGTTATATAACAGCATACATACAAATTAAAATGTTTAAGTATGGATGCTGTATTAATTTATAAAATGTGTTAAATGTATGTTCTAAACAGTTTAAGCAAACATGTCTAACTTTAAAGACTGCTGCTTAATGTTAATTATTATTTTGTAACAGTAGCATGAATTAGATGCTACACATCTCAATAATTATGTAAACAATTTTATTTTATGTCATGTTAACTTTTAAGAGTCAGAGGAGGAGTAGAATTAAATTTATTTGAAAAAACCATATATGTAAAATACTAAACTCTAGGCCAAATAATGAATTCACAAAAATTAATATAAACCAGATAATTCACCTATGAACCATGTAAACTAACAAGATTTATGTAAGGTAGGTCAATTAACAACTACTGTAAATGAACCTATGATTTAAAAGAGTAATATAGAAAAATATCTTAAATTATTGAAAATTTTTGAAAAGTAATAATTAAATATTTCAGAGGAGAATTAGTATATTAATAAATTATCACTAAGACAGTTCAAATTTTAAATTTATAAGATATTAAGGAAAGCAAAAGATTTGTGACCATTTGAAATTTATTATAATTATATTAATAACACTTAAAATGGCAGTAATTGTGTACAAGAACGGAAACAGGTTTTTGGGCCTAGATTTCCAAAAAGACAGAAATATGTTAATTTTAACAAAAATCTCAACAAATATGGACTATGACATATCAAATTAAACAGAAGGAAATAAATAAACCAATTATATGGTTAATAGTTCATGAAAGCGAACAATAAACTAAAAATATTCCATATATAATGTACTTTGGAATTATGTACATGGGAAGTGAAAATTATTTTAACAATACTTTTCCAATATTAACTTGGCAAGATATTTCCTAAGGTGAAGGAAGTTAGTTAGTTCTTTGTTAACATTCAAACGGAACAGTCGATGCAGAATCGCGTTCTTAAAACCGTATAATGGAGTGAAATGGTTAAAGCCTAGAATCAGTGAAAAAACGCGAGTTACATAAATTAACACTTTTCGAGTTAAAACTTATGAAATACTTTACGACAACGGTGAAAACGAACAATACACCACATAATACAAGTGATTTAAATCTTTAAAACTACCTACTATTAATAATTCACTCTACAACATATTAACGATTCTTCGTCACGAACAGACATAAAGTGAACACCTCTAATAGAAAACAATTAACACCAGTGGACACTGAACACTCATCCAGAATACCTCAAACAACATAATAGACAGTATGCACAATTTCGGAGATCCATAAAACAGTTATAAAGGTGAATTTATTGTGAGATTTTTCAGTGACCAAATATACGTATAACCTCATCAATTCAGCTAGCCGCCATGATGGTCCCAAGATGCACTGCAACCTTCTTTGACTGATTTCATAGAAGCAGCATTGGTTTGAGAATTCAAATATATTAAACATTATATATTATTCACAATTTGTTAAATATTAATTATTAAGATTATTTCTTGTATATGTTATACTTTCTAGTTCTGCCCTTCTCTGACTATTATAAAATAATCGTTGAAAGAACCTTTTTTAAGACTTATATAAAAAATTAACCTGTAATCACATATCGATATATCCCTGTGACGGAGTTGAACCATTGCTCTACATCGATTTAACATCGATTATTATTAATTATTGTTAATAAATCAATTTATTTCAACTATTTGGATTATAAAATTATTTCACATTATATTTTAAGGGTTTAATTAATTACCAGACTTCCTGGAAGACGAGAAATATTAACTAAAAGTGAGATACTGGAGCAGCGCTGAAAATCATTAATCGATTGCTGAAAGGAGATAATCTGATTAACTCCAGATTTAGTTAAGATCTACGAGAAGTGTAACTTAAACCAAAATAATTCCCAGAATTTCAAAATTTTCAACAAAACACAAATTTAGGATTAATCCTAAATTTTAACCAAACATAAATTTTTTTTCTTTTATTTGTAACCACAGTTTACAGGTCTAGATACAAATTGGCACCCAACGTGGGGCTTAATTAATTAAGCTTGGCAGCGATTATACCATAGAGAAGGAGGCAAAATGCAACGACGAGCTACTTCTAAGAAGAGGGCGGCAGAGGCCGAAAAGGAAGTTGACATGGGGGATAAGGAGGCAACACCCGTGGAGGATCTAGAAGTGTTAGTAAACCCGGTGGAACATAAACAATTGTCACCACCAGAGGAACAACCGGAGAAACCCTCACAAACAGAGAACATGACAACGCAAGAAATGTTCAGGCAGATGATGGAGGCAATGAATGAAAATAATAAGAACCTAGAATCCAAAATAGAAGGAGTAAATAAGAAAATGGACTCCACTAAAGAAGAAAACAGTAAGGAAAGAAAGGAAGATAAACAGTCCTTGAAGGAAGATTTAAGTGAAATTAATAAGAAACTGGATTCTACAAGAGAAGAATTGAGTAAGGAAAGGAAAGAAGACAACGACTCCTTAAATAAAAAGTTAGAAGATCTGAAGGAAGACAACCGATCCACAAAGGAAGAATTGGGCCGTCAGATTGAAAATACCAACAAGAGAATTGAGGAAACCAGTAAGAAGGTGGAAAAGAAAATGGAAGAAAATAATAAGAATTTGGAAGAAAAAATGGGGGAAAGGTTGGAAGAGTTAAGAAAGGAAAACCAACTACTGAGAGAAGAGTTTAGGGAAGTCAACCAGGAAAACATGAACAAATTAGACGAGAGAATCGAGTTAGCGAAGGAAGAGTTGAATAGAAATATAACAGACACTAAGAAATCCATGGTTAAAAAGTTGGAACAAGAGGTAGTTGTTGTAAACCAACAGATCAGGGAAGTGGACGAAAGATGCCGCCAGACGGAGTGTGAAGTACTGGAAGTCAGGGAGGTAATAAACAAGGAAATTACCCAGGTCAAGGAACACCAGAAAACTAAATGGGAAGAAAAACAAAAGTCAGCACAGGAAGAAATAAATAAGGTGCGAACCCAGGTCACAGAAAGATGCAACGGTATGGAAGCAGCTATGACTAATATCACTGGACAAGTGCGACAGAGCCAAGAAGAAATGGAGGTAATCAAAAACCGGCCGACTGGCTACAATAATTTCCCCATGTCTGAACATAGAGAATGGCTAAACTTCAGACAATATAAACGAAAGCCAATGGAGTTCTTGGCCCGAATTGAAGAATACATGGACAAACATAGAGGAAACAGATGGGTCCAAAACCGAGAACTTTTAGATGAGTCGTTTCGGGAAATGAGCGATCATTGGTGGATGGCTAACCGAAGTGACATAGAGAACTACCAGCAATTTAAAAGCCTCTTCAAGGCAAAGTATTGGTCTGAAACGACCCAAAACCTAATACGTGACAACATATGCCACGGCCATTATAAACAACAAGTGGGTAGCTCCATGACGGCGTATTTCCTCGGCAAGGTATGTATGGCCAAACATTTGGAACCGGCCATACCTGAGGAATGCCTAATCAACAAACTCTCGTATCATTATGACGAGTAAGTGATTCGAGCGAGGAGAGGCAGCCAAATTAAGACCATACAGGCCATGACCGAACTCCTCGAGAATTACGAAAATGAAGAATACTATCGACAAAGCCGGAGAAGAAACATCGGCCAGAACGTAGGATGTATCCAAATAACAACCACGGTACGACCAACACCAACACGGGATACCAAGGAAGCTGAGCATACCCACAGACCAACAACTATAATAAGAATAATAATAGTAATAAGAATAACAACACGGTTCAAAATAGTACGAACCATAATCGACCCAATAATGGTTATCAGGGTAACCGAAACCAATACCCTCCAAACCCTAATAGTCAGAGAAGCCCCAATTATAATAACGATCGTTACTATAATAATAATAATCGTGGTAGTCCACTGAATAGTAACCCCAATAACAATAGGTTTTCTCGACCGCGAGTAAATTTCATCAGAGCGGAAGATGGTCGCCAACGGAGGTACTACCACCAGAGAAGAAACAGCTATCACGAGTATGAAGATAGGCGGAGGAGCCGAGAACGTGATCAACCAAGGTACTATCCTGCGAGACGGAGTATCAGTTTAGATAATACCGAACGGCTGACCAACAGCGAACGACTGGTAGATCCTCGAACAGAGCGGCAGGGACCCACTCTAGGTATCCCAAATAATGCATCCACAAGTGCGACACCAACATAACAATGATGTCGAGCCTTTAAACGGGAGGAGGCAGTAATAAATCACCGGAACCCGTTACTGCTCCTAAACACTGGGTATTATAATGAGTTGACCAATAAAAATAAAAGTATCACTATAATCGGTTGTAACTACCTGAAGAACATCCGACATGAGTTATTGGAAGAGGACGATAATAGTCCCACCAATAACACTAATAATGAAATAATACATGTAAATGCGGAGGTAGAAGGAATCCCCACCAATTTAATTATCGATACTGGTTCCAACGTATCCATAATAAGTACAACTGAGTTGGAAAGAATACAGAGAGAATGCGGACGAACATTACCGACATTGCCATTAAACAATATTATTTTGTTAGGTGCAACCGGCCGACAAAATAAAACAATACGAAGGCAAGTCTCCGCCAGTGTGATGAGCTGCGGTATAGCTATAGAAATGGAATTCTTGGTGGCGAGCGGGCTGCCATTTAATATATTGGTCGGGTGTGATGTGCTCAGGCGGAACTCCGCCATAATTGATTTGCGAATAGAGAAATTGTTACTATTTACAAACGGACACACTTGGACGGCTAACTTGGTTGGTAGCGACCAAGTAATTCCTAATAATATCCACCAACAGATTCGTAAGATCAATTATATACCTCCAACTTCTATTATTGAACAGAAGATAGACGATAACGCTAATGAGGACTTATGGTCTCAAAAAATCCAGGAAATCAGGGATTTCCGGAGCGGTATAACTGGAGAAAGATTGCAAAGCAAATAAATTAATTAAAATATACGAACAGTATAAATCAGTATTTTCTGACGAGCCCGGTAAAGTAAAAAACTTCCAGTGTACTCTACAGTTCCGAGACACAGTGGACTTTAACCGGAAGTCTTACCCCATCGCGCAATCATGAAAGGAAGCAGTAAGAGCTGAAATAACAAAGATGATTAACCGTGACATTATAGAGAGTAGCCAATCCCCATACACAAGTCCTATCGTGGCTATTCCTAAGAAAAGTGGACAAGTCCGTTTGTGGCTAGATGCGCGGGAGATTAATAAAATGATTATTAATGACAGGACTTCGCCCGGTGAGATTGAAGAGATTTTGAAATGGTTCCACGGTACCAAGTACTTTAGTACCTGGGACACGGTGTGCGGCTACTGGCAGGTGGAATTACATCCACAGAGTCGCCAGTATCTGGCCTTTATATTCGAAGGGCGGAACTACCAGTTTAAGAGGTTTCCCTTCGGACTGGTGAATTCAGTCGCAGTCTTTGTACACTGCATGGACCAGATACTTGGCCAGAAAGCACTACAGTTCACCACCGTGTACGTTGATGACTTGCTAGTGTCCTCAGAAACTTTGGAGGAACACTGCTACCGTGTGGAACATGTATTAAGGAAATTAGCTGCGAATAACATCACGCTAAAGCTAGAGAAATCTCACTTCATAACCAAGGAAATTCAATTCTTGGGATTTATATTGAACGACCAGGGAATCTCACCGTCGGCTGAAAAAGTAGAAGCGATTCAAAACTTTCCAACACCTAAGAATCGAAGGCAATTACAGTCATTCCTGGGGCTCTGTAATTACTACCGCAAGTTCCAGAAAAAGTATTCTGAATTGACCGCCAGATTTCAGCCGCAACTGTTATCCAAGAATAAATGGATATGGGGTATAGAATAGAATAAGACCTTAACACTAATTAAACAGAAATTTCTGGAACCTATAATACTTCGCCATCCGGATTTCAGCAAACCATTCTACCTGAATTGCGATGCCAGCGACATCAGCCTCGGCACGACGTTGTATCAAGAGGATGAGGAGGGCGAACATCTCATGATTTGCTTTGCCAGTAGAGCATTAAATCAGTGCGAGAAGAATTATCACGTCACTGAAAAGGAATTGTTAAGTGTAGTGTTCGCGTGTGGAAAATTCCGCACATACATCCTTGGTTACCCCGTTACCGTTCGGACAGACCATAAGTCCATATCGTTCTTAAGGAGATGTAAACTAAGTCACGGAAGGTTGACACGGTGGATACTGTTACTACAAGAGCATGATCTTAAGTGGGAGTACATCCCCGGAAAGAAGAATGTCGTTGCGGACGTGTTGTCTCGAATAGACATTAATAAACAAACGTTCGAGGGGGAAAAGGAAAGTATACTTAAAGTATACCACATTCTGAGTAACAGCGCCGATCAAGAATCATTATTGGAAAACCTGAGCACACACCAACAACCAGACCCGAAGTTACAATCCATTAAAACAAGATTGGAAGCAGGGGACGAGACTATCACCCAATATTATAAAATACACCATGATATACTGTTTATACAACCATCTCTGAAGAAGGAAAAATGGAAAGTTATTATTCCAACCCATATCGAAAAGGAGATAGTGAATAACTATCATATTTGATATGGGCATATGGGCGCCTTAAAGGTGATAAAGGCCCTGGAAGAGAGCTGCCACCTTAAAGGTATTAATCGGAAGGTCCGAAAATATATAAAGAGTTGCCGCATTTGCCAACTCATGAAATCAAATAACGAGAAAAAGGAAGGGCAAATGATTCCAATAATATCTCAAGCGAAGCTAGAAAAAGTATTTCTGGACATCTGCGGGCCATTTCCCCGCAGTGGGGGCCGACACAGATACAAGTATCTAGTCATCGTGATGAACCATTTCACGAAGTTCATCAAGCTATACCCAGCGAATCGGGCGACTACAAATAAAATTCTCGATATCTTAACCAACCAGTACTTCCCAGACGTCGGAAAACCAGTTTCGATCATCACCGACCACGGAACACAGTTCAATGGGAAAAAATGGCGGGATACACTACTGTCTATGTGGGTTCATACTTATAAAACCTCGGTATACCACCCAAGCAGTAACCCGGCAGAAAGAGTATTGCGAGAGGTGGGGCGAATATTACGGACGTATTGCCACGATCAACAGAGGAGGTGGTAAGAATATCTAGAGGCCACAGAAGAATTCCTCAACCTGGCATACCACCCAGCAATAGGAATTACCCCATACTCCGCCATGTACGAAAAACAACCCCCACGGGAGATCGAGGAAATATTGGAGTTCCCGATGGAAAATAAATATATTTTTGATAAAATTAAATTTTATAACAAGGTGGCCGAAGACCAGGAGAAACGGCGGATTAAATATAATAAAGGGATGGGTAAAATAATTACCTATACCATTGGTGAAAAAGTTTTATTAAAAAATAGGGTGTTACCAAGTTCACTGGAAGGGATAAGTAAGAAATTATTACTCTTATACACTGGACCCTATATAGTCTCCAAGGACAAAAATAATAACACCTACGAAATTAAGGAGATGGGTTCTGGTAAAATTAAGGGTGTCTATAACCAGGCATCCATGAAGAAATATCATGAAGAGTGAAAATTCCAAAACATTGTAAGCACACCTTACAAAACAATTATTTGAGAAAAACATTTTGGATATATAATATAAAAAGAATTTTTGAATGAAAAATGAAAAATTCAAAAACAAAGTAAGATCAACTTACTACCAAAGATTTGAGAAAGAAACATTTTGGAAATAATATAAAAAGAAAAGAATTTTTGAATAAATAATAAAAATTCTAAAACATTGTAAGATCACCTTACTAACATTATTATGAAAAACTATTTGGATATATAATATAAATGGAATTTTTGAATAAATTATAAAAAATTCAAAAACATTGTAAGATCAACTTACTACCAAAGATTTGGGAAAGAAACATTTTGGAAATAATATAAAAAGAGAGAATTTTGAATAAAAAGTGAAAATTCCAAAACATTGTAAGCACACCTTACAAAACAATTATTTGAGAAAAACATTTTGAAGAGATATAATATAAAAAGAATTTTGAATTAAAAGTGAAAATTCAAAAACAAAGTAAGATCAACTTACTACCAAAGATTTGGGAAAGAAACGTTTTGGAAATAATATAATATAAAAAGAGAGAATTTTTGAATAAATTCTGAAAATTCTAAAATAATGTAAGATCACCTTACAAACCAGTTATTTATAAAAACTTTATGGAAATATAGAAAGAAAGAATTTTGAATATTGTAGCATGACAGATAATCCACGTAAATAAATTACTCAATGATCATTAATAAAGCTCAAATATATGGAATATCCAGATGAGAATCAATTAAAAGGCACTATTAATTAATATAATCACAAGAAAATTAAACATAAGGAAAAAGCTGCAAATAATATATATACTACAAATTTAAAAACCTAGAAAACTAAAATGTGAATAACAAAATTACCCAGGTAGGATAGAAGCAGGCAATTAAGATACCCCGACAAAGAAACCAGACCAGAAGAAACAAAAGCATACACAGCGAAATGGTACTGAAGAAAGAAGAAAGAAGAAATATAGAATGAACAAAAATACTGAAGAATGAAGAAAGAAGAAATATAGAATGAACAAAAATACTGAAGAACGAAGAAAGAAGAAATATAAAATGAACAAAAATACTGAAGAATAAGAAACCAGAGAAGATCCACTAGAAAAAAGGAAGTGAGATGACCAATACCAAATAGGAACACCATAGGGGGAGAACCCAAAAACCCCAAAAATAAATGAATGTCCAAAGAGAAAGTATAACACCCCAAAAAACCATATCACAAGGTAAAACTGACAAAAACCAAAGGTGTTAATAGTATTAAGTAACAGTGCACCCAAAAAAGTTATTGCGTAGTTTATATGAACAAATCTTCACAGTCCCCCCATGGTTAATTATTTCATGTTGTGAAGCTAGAAAAGGACTAGTAATAATATTAATAAATAACCATGGACAAGTGTAAGTTATTGAATTATAGCCAATAAACTTTGAAAAGGTACATGAGTTGCCATACAAATGAATAAACTTTAAGTGTTTTTTGAACAGCATCATATTTGATATGAAGTAATAATATTGCTAATGAAATGCTACTGAATTTATAAGAACATTCCATAGAATGAAATAATAAACAGATAGCTAGTGTTATACTAAAAGACTTATAAAGTGTTATACATCCTTAAAATTGGGAAATACAGAGCAGACTGTAAATAAATAGTTTTAAGAAGGTGTTAACCATTATATGGAACCAATATGTTATGTTCCTGTTCCATATATTAACTAGACAAATAAGATTTATTAGTAAGCGATATTATTGTTATAAGATGTTATTTTGTTGTTAATTTAAATTAGGAATGCCATACCTAAAGATAGATATCATTCCCCATGTTATAAAATGGTTTTAATTATGTTACTAGGTATAATCAGTACACATAAAAGGTATTATTCAAGGTACCAGTTTTGATAGAGATATGTGTTATATTTTAATTGCACAATCAATAATCACTGTTATACTAGCCAAAGAACTAATTGTTAATAAGGTATATAAGGATAGAAAGTCAGAGAAGGGTACAAACTAACTACATTAGTAAAAAATTTTGCAAATAGCAACACATCACATCTAGGCCATATAATGAATTTAAACTGCAGAATAATTAACAAATCTATTCCTATAAACCAGTTAAACTGACAATATTTATGCAAGATAAACCCAACATACAGTAATACCATGTAAATAATACTTTATAAAGATATGGTCAGCAGATAAGTAAAATTACTTATTTATCTAATAAAATTATACATAAAAATGGAATGTACTAACTGACATTATCAGAGGAGGAGTCATAGACAAATGAATTGTATTTAAAAACAATCATTAATAAACTAAATTGCAAGAAATTAAGTAAGAATAGACAATTATATCAATTTCAGATTTAATAGAATAATAATTATATCAGGGAAAATGGCTATTATTTGCTTAGACAACAGGAAATATAAAATTAGGCCTACCTTCCAGAAATGTAAGAAATATAATATTTTAATGAAAACTTTGTAACACTGTATTAATTATTATCAAAATAAGCAGAATAGAATAAAGAAACCGAATATGTATTTAGTATTTCGTACAGTTAATTAATAACAAAATTATTTTATGAGTATAATGTATCAAAATAAAATGTATCGGAAGCTAAGATAATTTGAAACAATGTATAAGATATATTAAATTGGCTAAGATTTTCAGGAGACGAAGGAAATGAGAACAGTTCATTATTATACGTTGACGAGTGTACTTAACGTGATTATTTGCTCGAAGTAACCTATAATGGCGACTAACATTATAAACCGAGTTTGGTGAAAATTTTTATAAAAACTTATTTTGAGTTATTTTTTTATTGTGAACCGGTAAAGTTAAAATATGAACAGTGTAACACCAATAAACTGAACCACATACGACTAATTAATCGAAATAACACCAATATCACACAATTTACTGACGAACAATCAAGGTTAAACCCGACACACATAGACCAAGTGAGATATATACAATAACGACATTTTACACCAAGTGAACTACTCCACCATACACCAGTGACACTCAAATACATCTAGAACAATCATATACAATTGCTGAGACCATTTTTCACGGAGAAAGGACATCTTTATTTAAATAAAACATTCGTCCAGGTTATACGTTCCACTACGCATGCGCCAGTCGGCCATTTTGGGAATTGTCGTCATCTTACTCCAGCTGTAGAGAACGACCTTCTGCTGCGGTTGGTTTGAATAAATATCATATGTAAACTTTTATTATTTTTAATTATAACATTGTATTGTTTAATATTAAGGCATTTTATAATTGTAAGTGTTATACTTTCCTGCCCATACACTTCTCTGGCTATATCTTAAATAACCGTTTAAAGAACCATATTTTATATACGACTAATGTAACTTTTTATATCGACCGGCCCTGAGTGAGTCGATACTACTTTGTAACATCGATTCTTATCGAACAAATTAACTATTTTATGAATAAACGTTCTGTTTTGTAATTTGGATTTGGTTTTTCTTTAAAAAAGCTTAACAAATAAATTATTCAAGAATACCAACTAACCGAAAGGCGGTATATACGAACCAACGAACGCTTCAAGAAGAAGAAGAAGAGAGCCGTCTTTCGACTAGATTTGGAGTTAACCAGATTGTCCTTTAACAAATTTACTGAAAGTGACACTATTACAAAAATAAACATAATACCACTTCATTTCTAATTACAAACAATAAACACGATTATTTCCTAAATATTAGGATTAAAATTTACATAAAAAATATTTTTTCAGAAATTTTTTTTTGTGAAATAAAAGATAAATTTTTTTATTTCAAATTGTTACAACAGCATTCACACAGATTATTTTGCTTTATTACAAAATTGGCGCCCAACGTGGGGCGTAAAACAAAAGGAAGCAGACCCGAGCAGAAGTCTTTTGGTTTATTACAAAATTGGTTAGCCCAACAGTGAGGGCTTAACGGAGACCAGGAACATTACCAAATTGGCGTTTCCAAAGTGGAATATTTACTACACACACATTCATACTTATATATTTTATTATATTATAAAATTGGCGCCCAACGTGGGGCTGTAATTAGGGATTGAAAGGCTGTAATTACTCGCCCAATTTCTAATTCAGCTTGGCAGTGGTTATCCAGCCAGAGAACCAGGAAAGATGCAACGTCGTGCCACATCAAAGAAGAGAGCGGCGGAGGCCGAAAAAGAACTTAATATGGAGGATAAGGAGGCGACCCCAGTGGAGGACATAGAAACGATATTAACACGGGTGGAACATAAACAACCAGCACCACCAGAGGAACAACCCGAAGTACCCACACAAACAGGATACTTAAATATCCCAGAGAAACAGGTAGAAGGGTCCACACGAGCAGAGAGTGGGAACATGCAAGAAATGATCAGGCAGCTGATGGAGAGAATGGAAGAAAGTAACAAGAAGATGGAGGAAAATTTAAGCAAGAAATGGATAACAGCAACCGGTCAACCAAGGAAGAATTAAGCAAGGAAATGAAAGAAGACAACCGATCTTTAAGTCAGAAAATGGATGAAACGAATCAGAAAATGGAGGAAACCAGCAAAAAGTTAGAAGAATTGAAGGAGGACAACCAATCCACAAAGGAAGAATTGGGCCGTAAGATCGAAAGTACCAATAAGAGAATTGAGGAAACCAGTAAGAAGGTGGAAAAGAAACTGGAAGAAAATAAGAAGAATTTGGAAGAAAAAATGGAAGAAACCAATAAGAAAATAGAAAGTGACCACCAACAATTAAGGGAAGAATTAAGAGAAAATAACAAGAAGATGGAAGAGACGATGGGGGAAAGGTTGGAAGAGTTAAGAGAGGATAACCAACGGTTAAGAGAAGAAATAAGGGAGGATAACCGACGATGGCATGAGGAAATGAAGGAAGACAGGGAAGAGGAAAGAAGGGTGTAACGTTACCAAATATGGTAACCAAAAAATAGTGATTATCAACTATGAAAAAAAAAACAGTGTTTAACATTTAAGAAATCACAAACAATTACAGTGAGTGCTTAATATAAGTGTGAAAACCTGTGACCAGTTAACTAATTTTAACCTAATAAACCACACAAACAATTCCAGTGATAAGGTTTATAGTGGAAGAAAATGTGTTACTTTCATAGTGAAAACATCAAGAATTAAATAGTCAAATATACACAGACAGTTAGTGTGACTAATTTAATAAAGATTGTGATCCGAATAGATAATCATAAGACCACCAAAATAATGTAAAATAGAACAGTTATATTATTGTTCATAGAGAACTGACAATAAAAAACCTTTGTAAATTTCAAAAGAAATGTAACTGAATGCCACGGCAAAACAGAATACAATACAAAGAAAGGCCAGAGAAAGAAAAATAACAAACAAAGTAGTTTGTTAAATATCAAACAAATGTGACAGGAATTAGCTACAACCAATGACAAGAAAGATATTGTCATTAGTACAAAAATATTTGTATTATTGTTTAAGAAGAAGTAGTGTAAACATGTGTATTAAAACAATTAAAATATTGTAATAGAATACCATACTGAAGTCATGTTAGTAGTAGCAAAATGCTGCATTAGAATATGTTGTACATTGTTACATAACCCCATAGGAAAGACACCTATGAAACAAAAAATCATACACGTTAATTTAACCAAATAACCATCAACAATTATATCAATCAAGGATTTGTTATAAGTAATGATACACCCTAGTAGACAGTGTATTATATTGAATACAATACAAATAAAGCAGATCAAATATGATGGCACAAAGATAGGAGAAATGGAGCCTAGTATGCCAATTTAGTTAAACAAAATACAGTATTAAAACATGTACCAAGAATAATGAAAGTATTACCAGTAGTTAGATGAACATCTGGTACTACTATGAGAACAGATTATAAGTATAATGACAATAGTTTTGTAACCAAAATATTGTAAACTAGCTAACTATGAATACATAGCCAGAAGTAAGCAGAAACAATGTAACCAACTAGTTAAGCAAGATACTTTATTAAAGCTTGAACAAAGATTGATAAGAGTGTTACCAGTAGTAAGAGGGACACCTAATGCTACTTTGAGAACAGACCATGACCATGAGAATAGTCATTTTATCTATAAATTATTAAAAACTAAATGACCATGAAGGTGGAATCAGAATGTAAACAAACAATAAGGAGCAAGTTATTTATGCAAAATGCAACATACAAACTTGTTTAAAAGTAGATAAAAATGTTATCAAGTATCAGAAGAATATCTGATACTACCTTGGAAATCTAGATCAAGTATAGCAATAACAATTTAATTATTGTTTTAGAAAAAATAACTGACTACCATGCTATGACATAATGTAAACAAACCCATTACTAGAAATTGAAGGGTTCTCAGATAGCTAAAAGCTAACAAATATATGAAAGGAATTAGGTACTATAATTGTACACTAATTGCATTTATTACATAATATATCTTATATAAAAAAAACCATAAATAAAGTGACAATTGTAAGAAAAGAGATAGGAGGGTACTGAAACAATGTTAATAGTATATGAAATACAGCCCTGTACATATACTAAAGTACAAATTCATGTAAATAGACGTTTATATTATTGTTAGGTTACAATATCAGTGTTATTAGATAAGAAAAATTAGTTTTAAGTACAATTGTGAATTATCAAATATGGACGCCAAAGACGCCATGACCAGATATTGTTTGGGTAACAATTATTCCCAAATATTGTATTAAACAAGTTGAGATATAGACTCAGATCGTTTAATTAAAAGTGTTTTAGTGTAAATAGTTAAGTTTGGTGTAATAAACTTATTAAATATAAGATGCACCATAAAAATCGATAAAATCGTTATAGTGATTTAAATAATGGACGGATTATAATCTTGTTTGGACTTTAATTAAAGCGCAGGATGTCCGCAATTTATTGACACTAACCGTTTAACGATAAAACAAATATTAAGAAAGTTATTACGATTTTAAACTTTTTAATTATTTTTTGTACCAGTGCTGACATCATATAATCTCAAACTCAAACGCCAAAATTAGTAAAAAATTAAAAATTTTAAGAAGACAAAGTACTTTGGGTCGGAGAGTTCAAACATTTCAGCCAATCGAATGAATGGAAATCGACAGACAAGCCGTAGACGTTCCGACGGAGCGAGAGAGTCATCTATCAACCATCAAACAGACAGGACGTGTCACTCTCCGGACGAGATATGAAGAAGTTTATTTTTGAATTGTGCGCGACATGTAAACATCAGTAATCAACACACATATAACCTATAAACAACACCAGCATTAACGAGTGCACTGTGCGGAGTGAATAATATTTAAATACGATCAGTGTACAATATCGATCGTATTTGCGAGTGTTGTGCGAAAAATAAAAACAGGGAGTTCAATCTTTTTTATTAATTAACAATAAAAAGGAAATAAAAATTTCTGTAAATACTTAATGTTGATATACTACGCTAATCAGTAATAGCAAAGTATCATAATGCTGATGGAATTTATCAGAATTAACGAAAGTATTATTTCGCAATTGTTAACATGATAAATAAATATTTTAATTATTTTTCATAATTAAAAGAATCACGATTAATGTACTTATTACAAAATACGAGAATAGTAAACAGTCGCTCAATTGACTAACGTTGTTTTATGATTTTCTATATTTGAAGATAAATATTTTAACTTTTATGCGAAAGAGTATTATATGCTACTGATAATTACGCATCAGAACTATTATAAATAATATGTATATGCTTAGATTAAGAAGAAATCAATATTCAAGATAATTAACTCTAATAACAATTCACGTTATGAGATAACCTTAAAATCATAACCGTAACTTGCCACCTTCTTTGTCACAAGTCTGTTCTCATATAATCCAAACCAGATGAAAACAATAAGAGTTTTTTTTAAATAACTTTTTCTCTTGTAAATAAATAATTCCCACAGTGAATTATTAAAATATAGTAATACATTTTAGCAGTGCAAGCCAACGCACTTGTTGATTGTCAAGTAAATACTGTAGTTCGCATGTTTTATTCTTCGTATTGTTTAAATTAGCAGCCATCCTTACTATTTCTTTTATGAATTTGCTAACTGCTATAATTTTTTTATTGTTCGACTAAGCTTTTCGTCATTGCTGACATCTTCAGGTCTTAAAACAACCTTAACGTCCGTCAAATTGTTTTAAGAATCTCCCGTTAATTTCTTCATTCTTCGTCATTTTTTTTAGTGTGTTATTCTTATTATTTTAATTTATTTTTGTTTGTTGTTTAATATATAATAAAATATTTCTTCATTTGTAAAATCCACTTTTATATTCATTAATTTATTTTTATCTTCTTTTTTAACTTTAAGTATTTCTAGTTCTTCTATTAATTTTCTTTTTTGCGGATTGTTTTCTATTTTGATTATTTCCATATTTTCATTGGGATTTATGAATTTATGGGCTGATTCGTTGAAATGTCTTGCATATAGTGAGTTCGTTACTCTAACCCCTTCTCCTTTTGCGTGTACATTCATTCTAATTTTAAATTTTCTTCCAGTTTCGCCCAGATATATCTTATTACATTCCCCACATTTTAATTTGTATACGCCGCTTTTTTCTGTTAATGGAATTTCTTCTGTTTTATCATTTTTTATATATTCGAATACATTTTTCGTTTTCTTTATTCCTATCTGTATTTCATATTTTTCGAAACATTTTTGTAACATTTTTGTTTGATATCCTATGTATGTTATTGCTCCTTTATATTTCTTTTCTTCATTTGTTTTTTCTTTTTTGTTATTTTCTATTTCTTTATTTTCCTCTATTTTCTTAACTATTCTATTAATTATTTTAGGGTTGTAATTATTATTTTTTGCTATTTGTTGTATTTTCTTTAATTATTTTTGTTTAAGTTCTTCATTTTCTAGATAATTTATAGCTCTATAGCAAAATGAATTTAATGCTGCCATTTTATAATTGACTGGATGATATGATTCTTGTGGAATTATTAAATCTGAGTATGTTTCTTTCCTATATATATCGAATTTGAGTTTATCTTCAATTTTTATATTGATATCCAGGAAATTAATTTCTAATCCTCCAATTTCGTCTTGAAATTTTATTGTTTTTCCTATGTTATTTAGTTGTTCCGTAAATTTTTTAAATTCATTTACTTCACCTTCCCAAACTATTAGTATGTCATCTACATACCTGATCCATTTTTTAATTCTTCTTTCTTTATCTATATCTTTTAAAATTTTGATTTCAAAGCTATTCATGAATATCTCTGCCATTAATGGTGAAAGCGGTGATCCCATTGGTAATCCATTTTCTTGTATGTAAAATTTGTTATTAAATCTGAAGTAGTTCTGGCTTAGGCATAATTCTAATCCTTCTATTATTTCGTTTTTCCATTCTACATTACTTAATTTGTTTTTCTTTATTATTTCTACTGTTTTTGCTATTGGTATGTTGGTGTACATATCTTTTATATCTAATGACATTAATTTTGTCTTATTTGTTATGGTAATTTCTTTTAATCTTTCTATTACCTTTTTACTATTTTCTATGCTGTGGATTTCTTCTTTTTCATATGCCATTTTGATTCTTTTACTTATTTCTTTTGATATTTTGTATGTTGGCGAATTTATAAATGATACTATAGGTCTTAATGGCATTTCTTTTTTATGTAACTTAATTTGAGATCTAAATTTTGGAGCTTCAGGATTATGTTCTATTTTTTGTTTCTTTTGCCATTCTGTTAAATATGTTGTCTTTTTTATCAATTTCTTTGTTTGTGCTTGAAATTTACTTGTGTAATCATATTTTATTTCTTTATATGGTCCTTTTTGTATAAATTGTTCTGCTTTTTCGATATAATCTCTTTTATTCATTACCACTGCTGTGTTACCTTTATCGGCTTTTAGAAACTATCAAACTGTTCTCCGTGATTTTCTTTTTTAATTCTCTTATATTTCTTTTTATTTGTGTTTCGTTTTTATTTCTTACATTTTTGTTTTTCTTACATATTTTTTCTACTATTTCTTTTACTTCACTTCTTAATTGTTTTTTAGTTTCTTAATTTTTTATTTTATCGATTATTTCTTCACATTCTATTATTGTATTTTCTTTATCTATGTTTGTTTTTGTTGCATATTTTAAACTTTTCCCTAATAATTTATGTTCATTTTCTGTAAACTTTGTTTCTGTTAAATTTAATACTTTTTCAGCAAATTTTATTTCTTTATCTTTTTCTTTATTTTTATTTCTTGTTCCTTCTATTAATTCCTTGAGTTTCTTATTTAATCTCTCTTCCATTTTTCTTATTTTCTTTTCTATGTATTTTTCACCAAACTCTTTTCTCATTTCTTCTATTTCTATATAATTGTAACTTGTATATAATTTTTGATGTAATTGATACATTTCTTTGTTATATTTATTTATTTTACTGTATAAGTTCTTAATTTCAAGTTTTATCCATATTTTTTCCGCCATGTTTTTCACTTGGTTTGCTACTTTGCTTTTGTTATTAATTTTAATTTTTGCGTATTTTGGAGTTATTTTATTAATTAAACACTGTTTATTAAACCAAATTTTCCCTAGCGTTTTTTTCAATTTTGCTTTAATTTTTAAATACTTAAAAAATTCCCTTACATTTTTATATTTATCTGCTTGCAATTCGCATGTTTTATTCTTCGTATTGTTTAAATTAGCAGCCATCCTTACTATTTCTTTTATGAATTTGCTAACTGCTATAATTTTTTATTGTTTGACTAAGCTTTTCGTCATTGCTGACATCTTCAGGTCTTAAAACAAGCTGAACCGTTGTTTTAAGACCTGAAGATGTCAGCAATGACGAAAAGCTTAGTCGAACAATAAAAAATTATAGCAGTTAGCAAATTCATAAAAGAAATAGTAAATACTGTAGACTGCGTACGAATTCCCGCGTACGATAATACCATAATTATCTGTTATATGGTACTAGTTTTCTATTTTAATATTTGTTTGTTTGTTTTTTATTTATTGTTCATTTAATCTCATTATAAAACGCCACATCTTGTACCTGGCATCATGCTACTTAAAAGAACCACACGAACTTGGTAATTAACTGATATAAGAGGACATAACCTCTCAAGATAAAAACTATTGTATAACCAACAGGGTTACCAGCCTTGAGGCTAAGGAGAGTCTTATTTTAAATTTTGTTCATTGTAATTATTATCAGTAAAATTATTAGTAACTGATTGTCAATTTTTAAAAGATTTTATAACATCATTAACCGTTAATAAACCTCTACATTTTGTTACCAGTGGAAAAAGAGTATTATTTCAAACTTAAAATAATTCATTTATTAATAGTCAGTTCTACCAAAAGGTGGCGGAAGAATTCAAATATTTCTGATAACTCAGAACTTTCTTTAGCTGTTATATCATTTTTATTGTGCATACTAGTCACGTTGAATATTCAAACAGAATATCTACTTGTATATGTAGTGTGTGTGTTACAGCTGAGCCGTCACCGAACAGAACTACAATATCCATGTGTGGTAAGTGGGGGAGGTTACTAACGGAGTGCGAGAAACATTTTAAATTAAAGAAGTTAACCATCGATACCCACATATTTGTCAATCACAATCAAACTAATAATAATAATTATAATTTGAACACTTTATCATACAACATTATTGTAGATACCGGTGCGTATCTGCAAGCAACATACAATCACACTTTAATACTATATCTATGTATCTACGTACGTATATCAAAGAAGATTATTAACGTTGTGTTACAACGTGGCGCCCAACGTGGGGCAGAAGTGATTGAAGATCACACTAAGAACGAATATATCTACCAATACCATTAACGTTGTGTTACAACGTGGCGCCCAACGTCTGAGCGCGGATCAGGGAAAAACATACTATAACCAATAATTTAATAACCCCAATCCGTCAAGAGACTGCAAGTACATTGCCAGCGACAAGATGTACAACACAAGGAGATCAACATCGAGAAAGAGAGCAACAGAGGCAGAGAGGGAGGCCAGGATGGAAGAGAAGGAGGCGACATCAACGGAAGACGTTGAAGAAATTCTATTGGAAATAGAGGATAAACCACTTGAACCGGCGGAGGAGGTTCAACAACCTGATGAGGAGCCAGAAATAATACCACAAGAAGTTCTACCGGAAGTAAGCCAACCTAAACAACCAATGGTACCAGGAGGAATCGACTTCATGGAAATGTTCAAGAAGGTGATGGAGAAGATAGAAGAAGACCAGAAATCATCAAAGGAGGAGAACCAGTCCACAAGGGAAGAGTTGATCACGATGAATAAGAAGCTGGACGAAACCAGCCGGTCCACTAAGGAGGAGTTAAGCAAGAAGATAGAGGAAGGCCTGAAATCCACAGATCATCAAATAGAGTCACTGAAAGAGGAATTGAACAATAAAATAGATAAAACTAGTCAGTCCACTAACCAGAAAATAGAGGAAGGCCAGAAGGAGAGCCAGAAAAATATGGAATTATTGAAGGAGGAATTAAATGACAAGATAAATGAAACTAACAGGAGGATGGAAGACGGGCAGAAGAAAACTGAAGAACTGTTAGAGAAGAGAATGGCCATAATGAAGGAAGACTTATCTGCAGAGTTGGGGATTAAGATCGACCAAGCCAACCAGAAAATCGACAAGATCAACAGGAGATTAGACCAAATGAATAAGAGGATAAAGGGAGATGACAAGGAGATCGTGGAGTCAATAAACACGGTAGTGAAGGATGATTACAAGCAATCAGGAAAGACAATAAAAAGATGTTGTGAAGAGGCAGAAGAGAGTGTTAAGAAGATAAGAAGAGAATTAATAGTAGACGATCAAATGGAAGTTGAAGAAGTACCTGAAGATAAAAACATGGAACAAGCGAGTCCAGGGCCTGAAGATAGTGGAGATAAGAAGATCCAGATAATTCAAGAAACGGAAGAGGTAAAGATGGAAGAAAGAAGAACCATACGTCCAAGGAAGGCAAGAATTACAAAAGAGTTAATTGAAATGACTCGAAGCGGCCTGATTAATATGGTCAACTTACCAATCGTCAACCATAAAGAAGGGACCTTCAGGAAGGAGTATCGGAGGAGTTTCAAGACAATGGACGAAGAGGAAGATTATGTAACAACGACGAAGAAAATGACCAACAAAGCATTTCAACCACGAATTTCCAAGAAAAGAGTGAGATATTTTAAGAAAAAGGAAGGCTATCAAGAGAAATGGGACCGGATTATCGAAGGATATGCCAGAGAAATCAGAGAACTGCGGAAGAAGAGGAGCCAATTAACGGAAGTACCCAATCAGAAGATAGATGATGGTACCCAAACCAAATTGAGGGAGTTACCAAACATCAGTACTGACAGCCACCAGAAGAACAATGGAAACAAATATATTGAAGAGAGAGAGAAAGAAGACAGAAGAAAGGAAGGCAGACACAGCCCTAATAGCATTCAAATGGAAAAACCAAATGATAGCACGATATATGTCAAGAACGGACAAGAGTATGGATACTAAAGAAGTCCGATCGACAAGAAGAGAGGAGAACGATGATTATGGTTAAAATGAATAAAAATACACTGAATTATGGGACCGACTATTATGATAACCAATAATGCTGACACAAGCTTCAATGAAACGATATATCGGCAATTAAAATATAAGACTGAAAGTGAAAAAATAGCGATGAAAATTATTTTGTTGTGAATATTATATAAAAGATGAAAATATACTTGTGAATATAACTGTTGACTATATAGAGATGAAAAATGAAATGTGGCCATGAAGATTATTGTTTATTAAAAAGTGAAAAATGAAAGTATAATTATGAAAATAAATGTTGACTAAAGAAGAAAGGATGTAATATTGCTGTGAAAATTATTATGTGTTTATATTAAATGAGAAGTAACTGTATAACTATGAAGTGAACATTGAATATATTGTAATTTTATAAGGTGAAAAAATATGCTCCCAAAGAAGTTATGTAAAGGATTCAGAACATTGTATTTATCAATAATAGAGTACTAATAAAGAAAAGAACAATACGAGACGGACACCCAAGATCTATGGCATAACTATATATAAATATATACTTCCAAGAGCCAAGTCAACCAGTAAATTTTAACATCCCACCCGTACTAATAGAGAGATGTACAATATGAGACTGACGCATTACATCTTAGGCACAATTAATTCCAAGAGCCAAGTCAACAAGTAAAATTACCATCACACCCGTACTAATAAAGAGGAGAACAATACGAGACTGACGCATTCCATCTTAGGCACAACTAATTCCAAGAGCCACGTCAACAAGTAAAATCAACATCATACCCGTACTACCAATGAAGAAAGAAGGAGCAAATAAGAAGTTGGAGGAGCAAAACTAAATAAGTATCATTGATGTAGACAAGCAACCACACACAACCACATTGTTTTCTAGTGTATTTTACTAGAGAAAAGCCAATACCACATGGACTACATATCAACTAAAACCATGAGAAAGGAGAAAAAATTAAATATATTTATGAATTATATCTAGAGGAATAAACCCTGAAATGAAGAATATGACGAGATGACGTTTAATGTGATACAAAATGAAGAGATTAATCGATGATGAAGAAGAAGAATGAAAAGTAATATACTAACGAAGATAATCATGAGAGTATACCAGTGATGAAATGTAAAACAAACTATCCCTATAATATGTGAAGAATTTAGTCGAGTTGAATCAAGAAAAAGAGAGTATAACAATGTATAAACCGCAGATGCGTGAGTTAATCCCAAGGATATTTATTATTTGTCGGAAGAACGACCACTATTATTATTTTTTTTGATTATTTGAGATGAATTGACTGATGAATAATGCCAGCAATCATTTATTATTATTGATGGAGATGATGTGCCTCCATATTTATTGAAGTTAGTATGGCCAGTGGAGTTGAATAGCCAAAGTGAGCCGCTCTGAACTGCCCCAGCTAAGCTTATGTTAGGGAATTAGGGAACTAAATAAACAAGGGAGATAATTACATAGAGAAGAAATAATTGTGATTCAAATAGAAGAAAGTGAAGGGATATATGTAAAAAACATGTGAATCAACATGGAAACGTACAACAATTGATGAATTCTTCAATGAAAAATAAAGATACTGATTCAGAATTAATCAATTCTTATAGGAAGGCATATGTAACATTACCAAATATGGTAGTTACATAAAATAAGCAAATATAACGTCAAGTGACAGGAAAGCAAAAAGGTATTTCTAGATAAATAAAACTATGTGAACGAAAAGTGTGTATCTACAGATATATTAGTATAAAATTCCAACGATGGAGGAGAAAGTGTAACATAGCAGCACCAAATACGAAATGAAGAAAGAAAATGACCATGAGCCAAAATAAAATGTTAGTAACCAGGCCCAATAGGATCCAACAGTGAGGGGAACCAACAAAATAAGGCCCAATAAAATCCAACAGTGAGGGGAAATAACGAGAGTAATACCAATACCAACAACATAACGACAATACCAATAGATTCCAACAGTGAGAGGGATCAACAAAATAACTACAAATAAATTCCAACAGTGAGGGGAACAAATGAAGATAGCGACTACAATGAAAATATTGAAGAAGACGTTCAAACCTAAAGAAGAAGGAAAGAAGAAGGACAAGGAAACATAACATGAAGAGAGAAGAAGGTGGATAGACCATGCAAGGACTCATCATTCATCAAGTCTAGAGACAATAATAGTAACCAAAAGAATAGTGATTATCAACTATGAAAAAAAAAACAGTGTTTAACATTTAAGAAATCACAAACAATTACAGTGAGTGCTTAATATAAGTGTGAAAACCTGTGACCAGTTAACTAATTTTAACCTAATAAACCACACAAACAATTCCAGTGATAAGGTTTATAGTGGAAGAAAATGTGTTACTTTCATAGTGAAAACATCAAGAATTAAATAGTCAAATATACACAGACAGTTAGTGTGACTAATTTAATAAAGATTGTGATCCGAATAGATAATCATAAGACCACCAAAATAATGTAAAATAGAACAGTTATATTATTGTTCATAGAGAACTGACAATAAAAAACCTTTGTAAATTTCAAAAGAAATGTAACTGAATGCCACGGCAAAACAGAATACAATACAAAGAAAGGCCAGAGAAAGAAAAATAACAAACAAAGTAGTTTGTTAAATATCAAACAAATGTGACAGGAATTAGCTACAACCAATGACAAGAAAGATATTGTCATTAGTACAAAAATATTTGTATTATTGTTTAAGAAGAAGTAGTGTAAACATGTGTATTAAAACAATTAAAATATTGTAATAGAATACCATACTGAAGTCATGTTAGTAGTAGCAAAATGCTGCATTAGAATATGTTGTACATTGTTACATAACCCCATAGGAAAGACACCTATGAAACAAAAAATCATACACGTTAATTTAACCAAATAACCATCAACAATTATATCAATCAAGGATTTGTTATAAGTAATGATACACCCTAGTAGACAGTGTATTATATTGAATACAATACAAATAAAGCAGATCAAATATGATGGCACAAAGATAGGAGAAATGGAGCCTAGTATGCCAATTTAGTTAAACAAAATACAGTATTAAAACATGTACCAAGAATAATGAAAGTATTACCAGTAGTTAGGTGAACATCTGGTGCTACTATGAGAACAGATTATAAGTATAATGACAATAGTTTTGTAACCAAAATATTGTAAACTAGCTAACTATGAATACATAGCCAGAAGTAAGCAGAAACAATGTAACCAACTAGTTAAGCAAGATACTTTATTAAAGCTTGAACAAAGATTGATAAGAGTGTTACCAGTAGTAAGAGGGACACCTAATGCTACTTTGA
Source organism: Magicicada septendecula (assembly GCA_034769895.1). NCBI lineage: Eukaryota > Metazoa > Arthropoda > Insecta > Hemiptera > Cicadidae > Magicicada > Magicicada septendecula. The sequence goes on from CM068373.1 coordinate 231,649,843, forward strand.
GAACAGACCATGACCATGAGAATAGTCATTTTATATATAAATTATTAAAAACTAAATGACCATGATGGTGGAATCAGAATGTAAACAAACAATAAGGAGCAAGTTATTTATGCAAAATGCAACATACAAACTTGTTTAAAAGTAGATAAAAATGTTATCAAGTATCAGAAGAATATCTGATACTACCTTGGAAATCTAGATCAAGTATAGCAATAACAATTTAATTATTGTTTTAGAAAAAATAACTGACTACCATGCTATGACATAATGTAAACAAACCCATTACTAGAAATTGAAGGGTTCTCAGATAGCTAAAAGCTAACAAATATATGAAAGGAATTAGGTACTATAATTGTACACTAATTGCATTTATTACATAATATACCTTATATAAAAAAAACCATAAATAAAGTGACAATTGTAAGAAAAGAGATAGGAGGGTACTGAAACAATGTTAATAGTATATGAAATACAGCCCTGTACATATACTAAAGTACAAATTCATGTAAATAGACGTTTATATTATTGTTAGGTTACAATATCAGTGTTATTAGATAAGAAAAATTAGTTTTAAGTACAATTGTGAATTATCAAATATGGACGCCAAAGACGCCATGACCAGATATTGTTTGGGTAACAATTATTCCCAAATATTGTATTAAACAAGTTGAGATATAGACTCAGATCGTTTAATTAAAAGTGTTTTAGTGTAAATAGTTAAGTTTGGTGTAATAAACTTATTAAATATAAGATGCACCATAAAAATCGATAAAATCGTTATAGTGATTTAAATAATGGACGGATTATAATCTTGTTTGGACTTTAATTAAAGCGCAGGATGTCCGCAATTTATTGACACTAACCATTTAATGATAAAACAAATATTAAGAAAGTTATTACGATTTTAAACTTTTTAATTATTTTTTGTACCAGTGCTGACGTCATATAATCTCAAACTCAAACGCCAAAATTAGTAAAAAATTAAAAATTTTAAGAAGACAAAGTACTTTGGGTCAGAGAGTTCAAACATTTCAGCCAATCGAATGAATCGAATCGGCAGACAAGCCGCAGACGTTCCGACGGAGCGAGAGAGTCATCTATCAACCATCAAACAGACAGGACGTGTCACTCTCCGGACGAGATATGAAGAAGTTTATTTTTGAATTGTGCGCGACATGTAAACATCAGTAATCAACACACATATAACCTATAAACAACACCAGCATTAACGAGTGCACTGTGCAGAGTGAATAATATTTAAATACGATCAGTGTACAATATCGATCGTATTTGCGAGTGTTGTGCGAAAAATAAAAACAGGGAGTACAATCTTTTTTATTAATTAACAATAAAACGGAAATAAAAATTTCTGTAAATACTTAATGTTGATATACTACGCTAATCAGTAATAGCGAAGTATCATAATGCTGATGGAATTTATCAGAATTAACGAAAGTATTATTTCGCAATTGTTAACATGATAAATAAATATTTTAATTATTTTTCATAATTAAAAGAATCACGATTAATGTACTTATTACAAAATACGAGCATAGTATACAGTCGCTCAATTGACTAACGTTGTTTTATGATTTTCTATATTTGAAGATAAATATTTTAACTTTTATGCGAAAGAGTATTATATGCTACTGATAATTACGCATCAGAACTATTATAAATAATATGTATATGCTTAGATTAAGAAGAAATCAATATTCAAGATAATTAACTCTAATAACAATTCACGTTATGAGATAACCTTAAAATCATAACCGTAACTTGCCACCTTCTTTGTCACAAGTCTGTTCTCATATAATCCAAACCAGATGAAAACAATAAGAGTTTTTTTTTAATAACTTTTTCTCTTGTAAATAAATAATTCCCACAGTGAATTATTAAAATATAGTAATACATTTTAGCAGTGCAAGCCAACGCACTTGTTGATTGTCAAGTAAATACTGTAGACTGCGTACGAATTCCCGCATACGATAATACCATAATTATCTGTTATATGGTACTAGTTTTCTATTTTAATATTTGTTTGTTTGTTTTTTATTTATTGTTCATTTAATCTCATTATAAAACGCCACATCTTGTACCTGGCATCATGCTACTTAAAAGAACCACACGAACTTGGTAATTAACTGACATAAGAGGACATAACCTCTCAAGATAAAAACTATTGTATAACCAACAGGGTTACCAGCCTTGAGGCTATGGAGAGTCTTTTTTAAATTTTGTTCATTGTAATTATTATCAGTAAAATTATTAGTAACTGATTATCAGTTTTTAAAAGATTTTATAACATCATTAACCGTTAATAAACCTCTACATTTTGTTACCAGTGGAAAAAGAGTATTATTTCAAACTTAAAATAATTCATTTATTAATAGTCAGTTCTACCAAAAGGTGGCGGAAGAATTCAAATATTTCTGATAACTCAGAACTTTCTTTAGCTGTTATATCATTTTTATTGTGCATACTAGTCACGTTGGATATTCAAACAGAATATCTACTTGTATATGTAGTGTGTGTGTTACAGCTGAGCCGTCACCGAACAGAACTACAATATCCACATGTGGTAAGTGGGGGAGGTTACTAACAGAGTGCGAGAAACATTTTAAATTAAAGAAGTTAACCATCGATACCCACATATTTGTCAATCACAATCAAACTAATAATAATAATTATAATTTGAACACTTTATCATACAACATTATTGTAGATACCGGTGCGTATCTGCAAGCAACATACAATCACACTTTAATACTATATCTACGTACGTATATCAAAGAAGATTATTAACGTTGTGTTACAACGGATAGAAAAGAATGCAGACAAATCTTGAAGGAAGGTTTGAGTGAAATAGATAAAAACATCACATCTTTGGATGAAGAATTGGATAAGACACTGGACAATAGCAATCAGAAACTAGACGATCGGAAGGAGAAAATTGGGAGGACCAAAGGAATAAAAAATGATAGCAAACCAGAACGAAAAAAAATACCAAACAATAAAACCATGGAACCAGTGATAGTATTACCTGAAAGGAAAACGGACGGAAAAAAAGAAAATACTAAGGATATGGAAGTGAAACCAAAGGAAATGAGAAGAAGGCATCCAAAGAATTTAAGGAAAACAAAGGAAGAAATGGAAATGATGAACCATGGTTTATTTGATAATGATAATATCCCTATTACCAACAATGAAGAAATCGTGAGTTCCAGAAATTATGGAAGTAGATTGATGGTAATCTCAGAGATGGTTTACCAGCAGACAGTAGTTTACCACTGGGAAGTGATCAGAGGTAAATGGAATACAACAGGGATGGAAATATATGGTAGATTGTCAATGGTATCATTGATCATCGATGGACCAGAGACGTACTGGTGTATAAAACATTATGATAGAGGGAGCCGAATAAGCTTAGCAGCCAACAAAGGAATAGCGGCTAGAAAAATGAAATACAAGGCAAAGTAGATGTCACTAGTACCGGAACGATGATGAAGACTATGGTCATCCGGACAACGAGAGTAACTGAACTTACAGACCACGGTTAAACCAAAGACTACACACCTATATAAAAGGGACGGATGTTATGATGACTGACGACAGCCAAAAAACCATGTCAACGAAAAAGAAAATATGAACAATTACGCGAAAAAATAAAAATCTTCCACCTGGGTATATAAAAGAAAAATAATAAGAAGTACATTTGAAGTAAAGAAAAGAAGAGGGTTCATACCATATTTATGGTAATAATATGATATGTCAACCATTTCCATGAAAAAATATTATGAGTAATTGAATGTATAGAAGATTGAATTTTGTGTGCATAGGAATTTATTATCTTAAAATTCAAAAAGAAAGTAAGAACAACATACTACCTAATTTTTGAAACTACTATTGAATTAATAAACAAGAAATCTTAAAATTCAAAAAGAAAGTAAGAACAACTTACTACCTAATTTTTGGAACTACTATTGAATTAATAAACAAGAAATCTTAAAATTCAAAAAGAAAGTAAGAACAACTTACTACCTAATTTTTGAAACTACTATTGAATTAATAAACAAGATATGAAAAAATTCTAAAACAAAGTAAGGACAACTTACTACCTTATATTTGAACAACTTTTGGATTAACAAAAAGAAAAAGAATTTATATAAATTGAATAAATTCAAAAAGAAAGTAAGAACTACTTACTACCTAATTTTTGAAACTACTATTGAATTAATAAACAAGTTATCTTAAATTCAAAAAGAAAGTAAGAACAACTTACTACCTAATTTTTGAAACTACTATTGAATTAATAAACAAGTTATCTTAAATTCAAAAAGAAAGTAAGAACAACTTACTACCTAATTTTTGAAACTACTATTGAATTAATAAACAAGATAAAAAAATGAAAAAATTCTAAAACAAAGTAAGGACAACTTACTACCTTATATTTGAACAACTTTTGGATTAACAAAAAGAAAAAGAATTTATATAAATTGAATAAATTCAAAAAGAAAGTAAGAACTACTTACTACCTTATATTTGAAACTACTTTTGGCTTAATAAAGAAGAAAAAGAATTTTGATAATATATTACAAAAATTTAAAACCGAAGTAAGCACTACTTACTACCCAAATATTTATGAAACTATTTGTGAAAAAACTAAAAGAAAAAGAATTTAGTAAAATACAAATAAGTTTAAAAACCATGTAAGTACAACTTACTACCAAACATCAATGAAACTCAAATCATGGAATATAAAAGATAGGAAAAAGAATTTTGAAGAATAACCACAACATTCAAAGGGAAGAGTAAGTTCACATTACAAACAATTATTTATGGGACCAATTCTGAAAAACTTTCGAGAATAAAGAAATGGCAGTAAAAACCACTGATACAATTAAAATGCATAAACTTATTGTGAAGTAAAATTAATGAGACTTTTAAGCAAAATAAGCAGAGATAATAACCACATGGAATTAATAATTAAAGAGTGCATTTGGATAAAAAGCAAGAGCAGGATAAAATTTTGAAAAAGAACGAAAAAACTATATATAAATAAATCCATAAGAAAGCGAAGGGCAACCTCTTAAACTGGTAGTTCCGCCCTTCGAATATAAAGGCCAGATACTGGCGACTCTGTGGATGTAATTCCACCTGCCAGTAGCCGCACACCGTGTCCCAGGTACTAAAGTACTTGGTACCATGGAACCGTTTCAAAATCTCTTCAATCTCACCGGGCGAAGTCCTGTCATTAATAATCATTTTATTAATCTCCCGCGCATCTAGGCACAAACGGGCTTGTCCGTTTTTCTTAGGAATAGCCACGATAGGACTTGTGTATGGGGATTGGCTACTCTCTGTAATGTCACGGTTAATCATCTTTGTTATTTCATCTCTTACTGCTTCCTTTCGTGATTGCGTGATGGGGTAAGACTTCCGGTTAAAAATCCACTGTGTCTCGGAACTGTAGAGTACACTGGAAGTTTTTTACTTTACCGGGCTCGTCAGAAAATACTGATTTATACTGTTCGTATATTTTAATTAATTTATTTGCTTGGTATGGTTGCAATCTTTCTCCAGTTATACCGCTCCGGAAATCCCTGATTTCCTGGATTTTTTGAGACCATAAGTCCTCATTAGCGTTATCGTCTATCTTCTGTTCAATAATAGAAGTTGGAGGTATATAATTGATCTTACGAATCTGTTGGTGGATATTATTAGGAATTACTTGGTCGCTACCAATCAAGTTAGCCGTCCAAGTGTGTCCGTTTGTAAATAGTGACAATTTCTCTGTTCGCAAATCAATTATGGCGGAGTTCCGCCTGAGCACATCACACCCGACCAATATATTAAATGGCAGCCCGCTCGCCACCAAGAATTCCATTTCTATAGCTATACCGCACTCATCACACTGGCGGAGACTTGCCTTCGTATTGTTTTATTTTGTCGGCCGGTTGCACCTAACAAAATAATATTGTTTAATGGCAATGTCGGTAATGTTCGTCCGCATTCTCTCTGTATTCTTTCCAACTCAGTTGTACTTATTATGGATACGTTGGAACCAGTATCGATCATTAAATTGGCGGGGATTCCTTCTACCTCCGCATTTACATGTATTATTTCATTATTAGTGTTATTGGTGGGACTATTATCGTCCTCTTCCAATAACTCATGTCGGATGTTCTTCAGGTAGTTACAACCGATTATAGTGATACGATTATTTTTATTTTTATTGGTCAACTCATTATAATACCCAGTGTTTAGGAGCAGTAACGGGTTCCGGTGATTTATTACTGCCTCCTCCCGTTTAAAGGCTCGACATCATTGTTATGTTGTATCGCACTTGTGGATGCATCATTTGGGATGCCTAGAGTGGGTCCCTGCCGCTCTGTTCGAGGATCTACCAGTCATTCGCTGTTGGTCAGCCGTTCGGTATTATCTAAACTGGTACTCCGTCTCGCAGGATAGTACCTTGGTTGATCACGTTCTCGACTCCTCCGCCTGTCTTCATACTCGTGATAGCTGTTTCTTCTCTGGTGGTAGTACCTCCTCCGTTGGCGACCATCTTCCGCTCTGATGAAATTTACTCGCGGTCGAGAAAACCTATTATTATTGGGGTTACTATTCGGTGGACTACCACGATTATTATTATTATAGTAACGATCGTTATTATAATTGGGGCTTCTCTGACTATTAGGGTTTGGAGGGTATTGGTTTCGGTTACCCTGATAACCATTATTGGGTCGATTATGGTTCGTACTATTTTGAACCGTGTTGTTATTATTATTACTATTATTATTCTTATTATAGTTGTTGGTCTGTGGGTATGCTCGGCTTCCTTGGTATCCCGTGTTGGTGTTGGTCGTACCGTGGTTGTTATTTGGATACGTCCTACGTTCTGGCCGATCGTTTCTTCTCCGGCTTTGTCGGTAGTATTCTTCATTTTCGTAATTCTCGAGGAGTTCGGTCATGGCCTGTATGGTCTTAATTTGGCTGCCTCTCCTCGCTTGAATCACTTACTCGTCATAATGATATGAGAGTTTGTTGATTAGGCATTCCTCAGGTATGGCCGGTTCCAAATGTTTGGCCATACATACCTTGCCGAGGAAATGCGCCGTCATGGAGCTACCCACTTGTTGTTTATAATGGCCGTGGCATATGTTGTCACGTATTAGGTTTTGGGTCGTTTCAGACCAATACTTTGCCTTGAAGAGGCTTTTAAATTGCTGGTAGTTCTCTATGTCACTTCGGTTAGCCATCCACCAATGATCGCTCATTTCCCGAAACGACTCATCTAAAAGTTCTCGGTTTTGGACCCATCTGTTTCCTCTATGTTTGTCCATGTATTCTTCAATTCGGGCCAAGAACTCCATTGGCTTTCGTTTATATTGTCTGAAGTTTAGCCATTCTCTATGTTCAGACATGGGGAAATTATTGTAGCCAGTCGGCCGGTTTTTGATTACCTCCATTTCTTCTTGGCTCTGTTGCACTTGTCCAGTGATATTAGTCATAGCTGCTTCCATACCGTCGCATCTTTCTGTGACCTGGGTTCGCACCTTATTTATTTCTTCCTGTGCTAACTTTTGGTTTTCTTCCCATTTAGTTTTCTGGTGTTCCTTGACCTGAATAATTTCATTGTTTATTACCTCCCTGACTTTCAGTACTTCACACACCGTTTGGCGGCATCTTTTGTCCACTTCCCTGATCTGTTGGTTTACAACAACTATCTCTTGTTCCAACTTTTTAACTATGGATTTCTTAGTGTCTGTTATTTTTCTATTCAACTCTTCCTTCGCTAACTCGATTCTCTCGTCTAATTTGTTCATGTTTTCCTGGTTGACTTCGCTTAACTCTTCTCTCAGTAGTTGGTTATCCTCTCTTAACTCTTCCAACCTTTCCCCCGTCTTTTCTTCCAAATTCTTATTATTTTCTTCCATTTTCTTTTCCATCTTCTTACTGGTTTCCTCAATTCTCTTGTTGGTATTTTCAATCTGACGGCCCAATTCTTCCTTTGTGGATCGGTTGTCTTCCTTCAGATCTTCTAACTTTTTATTTAAGGAGTCGTTGTCTTCTTTCCTTTCCTTACTCAATTCTTCTCTTGTAGAATCCAGTTACTTATTAATTTCTCTTAAATCTTCCTTCAAGGACTGTTTATCTTCCTTTCTTTTCTTACTGTTTTCTTATTTAGTGGAGTCCATTTTCTTATTTACTCCTTCTATTTTGGATTCTAGGTTCTTATTATTTTCATTCATTGCCTCCATCATCTGCCTGAACATTTCTTGCGTTGTCATGTTCTCTGTTTGTGAGGGTTTCTCCGGTTGTTCCTCTGGTGGTGACAATTGTTTATGTTCCACCGGGTTTACTAACACTTCTAGATCCTCCACAGGTGTTGCCTCCTTATCCCCCATGTCAACTTCCTTTTCGGCCTCTGCCGCCCTCTTCTTAGAAGTAGCTCGTAGTTGCATTTTGTCTCCTTCTCTATGGTATAATCGCTACCAAGCTTAATTAATTAAGCCCCACATTGGGCGCCAATTTGTAACTAGACCTGTAAACTGTGGTTACAAATAAAAGAAAAAAAAAATTTTTTTTTTTTCAAAAAAAATTTTGTTTGTTATGGTTAAAATTTAGGATTAATCCTAAATTTGTGTTTTGTTAAAAATTTTGAAATTCTGAGAATTATTTTGGTTTAATTTACACTTCTGGTAGATCTTAACTAAATCTGGAGTTAATCAGATTATCTCCTTTCAGCAATCGATTAATGATTTTCAGCGCTGCTCCAGCATCTCACTTTTAGTTAATATTTCTCGTCTTCCAGGAAGTCTGGTAATTAATGAAACCCTTAAAATATAATGTGAAATAATTTTATAATCCAAATAGTTGAAATAAATTGATTTATTAACAATAATTAATAATAATCGATGCTAAATCGATGTAGAGCAATGGTTCAACTCCGTCACAGGGATATATCTATATGTGATTACAGGTTAATTTTTTATATAAGTCTTAAAAAAGGTTCTTTCAACGATTATTTTATAATAGTCAGAGAAGGGCAGGCGTAGAAAGTATAACATATACAAGAAATAATCTTAATAATTAATATTTAACAAATTGTGAATAATATATAATGTTTAATATATTTGAATTCTCAAACCAATGCTGCTTCTATGAAATCAGTCGAAGAAGGTTGCAGTGCATCTTGGGACCATCATGGCGGCTAGCTGAATTGATGAGGTTATACGTATATTTGGTCACTGAAAAATCTCACAATAAATTCACCTTTATAACTGTTTTATGGATCTCCGAAATTGTGCATACTGTCTATTATGTTGTTTGAGGTATTCTGGATGAGTGTTCAGTGTCCACTGGTGTTAATTGTTTTCTATTAGAGGTGTTCACTTTATGTCTGTTCGTGACGAAGAATCGTTAATATGTTGTAGAGTGAATTATTAATAGTAGGTAGTTTTAAAGATTTAAATCACTTGTATTATGTGGTGTATTGTTCGTTTTCACCGTTGTCGTAAAGTATTTCATAAGTTTTGACTCGAAAAGTGTTAATTTATGTAACTCCCGTTTTTTCACTGATTCTAGGCTTTAACCATTTCACTCCATTATACGGTTTTAAGAACGCGATTCTGCATCGACTGTTCCGTTTGAATGTTAACAAAGAACTAACTAACTTCCTTCACCTTAGGAAATATCTTGCCAAGTTAATATTGGAAAAGTATTGTTAAAATAATTTTCACTTCCCATGTACATAATTCCAAAGTACATTATATATGGAATATTTTTAGTTTATTGTTCGCTTTCATGAACTATTAACCATATAATTGGTTTATTTATCTCCTTCTGTTTAATTTGATATGTCACAGTCCATATTTGTCGAGATTTTTGTTAAAATTAACATATTTCTGTCTTTTTGGAAATCTAGGCCCAAAAAAACCTGTTTCCGTTCTTGTACACAATTACTGCCATTTTAAGTGTTATTAATATAATTATAATAAATTTCAAATGGTCACAAATCTTTTGCTTTCCTTAATATCTTATAAATTTAACATTTGAACTGTCTTTTAATGATAATTTATTAATATACTAATTCTCCTCTGAAATATTTAATTATTACTTTTCAAAAATTTTCAATAATTTAAGATATTTTCCTATATTACTCTTTTAAATCATAGGTTCATTTACAGTAGTTGTTAATTGACCTACCTTACATAAATCTTGTTAGTTTACATGGTTCATAGGTGAATTAACTGGTTTATATTAATTTTTGTGAATTCATTATTTGGCCTAGAGTTTAGTATTTTACATATATGGTTTTTTCAAATAAATTTAATTCTACTCCTCCTCTGACTCTTAAAAGTTAACATGACATAAAATAAAATTGTTTACATAATTATTGAGATGTGTAGCATCTAATTCATGCTACTGTTACAAAATAATAATTAACATTAAGCAGCAGTCTTTAAAGTTAGACATGTTTGCTTAAACTGTTTATAACATACATTTAACACATTTTATAAATTAATACAGCATCCATACTTAAACATTTTAATTTGTATGTATGCTGTTATATAACTAATACAACTTATTCTAAACATATAGGTACCTTATTCTATTAGAACTCTTTTAAAAATATGGAGTTCATGGCTTTTAACAATATCAGCCATTTAAACTTCTTAACTATATTAAAACTTAAGTTATTTTCAGTCCTTTCTGATTTTACTATTATTATCTAACATCCCCTTGTACAGTAAACATTTCCACCCACAGTTTCTTTTCTATTGGCGTTCCTTTGAATGTCTAGAGATAACAAAGTGAGCTTATTTAATGAAATATTGGAAATATTTTCCATTTTAATATTTCATTTCTTGTTAATTATAAAATATAAAAGTTATTTTATAGCACATTGTTTAAGTTATAGATACACTACAACTTGAAGTTTATTACATTTCAAAACACTTCCACTAGTACACTTTCACTGTGGGTTCTGACTTATATTTGAGTTTTATTATTCTCAGACCAGACCTTTAGTCATCATGGACTGTGAAGATTTGTTTATTTTTTATCATATAATAACTTTAGTTGGTGCACTTCTTATCATACTACACAATACTTTTGTTTATAAATAATTACAATTTCATAAGGTTTTGGGATGTTATACTTTCTTTAATGGTATCATTTGGTTTGGGGTTTAATGGTAGTTAATAATAGGTTTTTATGGTGGTTCTTCCATCCTATTTCTTCCTTTCTTCTCGTCTTCCTTCTTGTGTTCATTCTTGGGTAAACCAAGGTACTCAGTGTTATCTTGTCCGATGGTTGGTTCGGAGTATCTTCTTTATTATCTGCTTTTAAATTTCTTCTTCCTTCTTGGGTTTGGAGTATCTTCTTTATCATCTGATACTATCTTTACTCTTCTTTCTTGATTTCGTGATCTCTTGTTTATCACATGATACTAAACTTCCTCTTCTTGTTTCTTCTTGTGTTTGGGGTATTATATTTATCACCTGCTCCTAACCTCCTGGGTAATCTCCTGGTTTTTAATATGAGTTTCCTTTAATTTATTTTCTTTGACTTTTATGGTTGTATTTTTATTATTTAATTATTGTTTTTCTTTTATAGTGGTTTTTTCCTTTGAAGTGTAATTGAATTGCATTTGATATTCTTTGAGTATATGTAATTTAATTATTTTTATGATGTTAAATGAATTAATTATTGGTGGAATATCTGTCATGCTACAGATTGCCCTCCTCCAGAAGTGATTTTTTCAGACTATACTTGGTTTGTCTGAAACAATTGCTTATGATAATTATTATAGTTTTTTAGTATTCTTGACTTCCTTCCATTTCTAAAATTTTTCTTATATATATTTGAGCTTATTTCCTTTTCATTCCTACTTGATCTTCCTTGATGGTAATAGTCATCTGAATTTCATATTTATTATTTTATTTTCATATTTTTTCTTAGTATTTTCTCCTTGGGATATTTCCTCCCTATCTTTCCTTAACATGTGAGCTGGTTCAGTTCAGAGAGGCACTGTACGCTACTTCCTCTGCTGTCCAATACTTCACTTCTATTTGAGTACAGAGGCAAATCATCTCTGCTCAAAAAAACATATTAATACTGCTGGAATTATCTACAGACAGTTATTAAAAAATTACATTAGAATAGTACACTTTTGTTACTATTTAAAAAATATCTTAGGATACTTCACTTCTTATATTGCTCAGAGATTTTAATATTCCTATGTCAGTTGTTCTTCTGACTCTTTAACTTGATGGTTATTTCGATTGATATCATGGTGGGAAGCTCTTCTATTAGTATAATTTTCAATTTTTCTTATCATATAAAGTTTTTGGTTATTAATGCTTTATTACTTTCTGGTTTTTTATTACAATCTGCTTTGGTTTATAGTAGCATATATTTTATGACATTTTTGGTTTGTTTCTCTGTTTTTATTAGTTCCACTTGTTCCATGTTCTAGAACTTTCTTATAATTGTCGTTATTACAATTGACATTTAATTCATGATCATTTCATTACTGATTTGTTTAATTACATCTATATCTTTGATTTTATTCTTAAATTAGTCCTCTCTTGTTTTTTATTCCTTCGAATGAATGTTTTAATTAATTTGTTAATGAACTCATTGTTTCTCCTTATACCACTTCAAAGTTATATTATTTTATATTTCCACATAAGTTTCTGTATTTAATCATATTTAATCAATCAAATCGTATCACTGATTTTTATTCCCTTTTGTATCATTTTATTGAAGGTTTTTTTACACTTTATTTATTGAAATTAGACATTATCATACTCTTTCAGAATTACTTGGTTTAATTCTAAATTCTGTTTCTTTGATATATCTCATAATGATTTTCTATAAATATGGTAAATATATTGTATTAGTACCATAAATATGGTATGAATTCTCTTCTTTTTATTTCACCATAGTTTTTTCATTTCTAGATTGTAGTAAGGTGCTCTTACTTAATTTTTTAATTTTGTAGGTGTTCAACCTCTCAAAATTCTTCTCTTTTTATTTTCTCAAATGGTTTCTTTCAAATTGTTTGTAGTAAATTGTTTTTACACTGTTTTGGGAATTTATACGATTTATCAATATTGTAATATAACAAAATATATAAGTATGAATGTGTGTGTAGTAAATATTCCACTTTGGAAATGCCAATTTGGTAACGTTCCTGGTCTCCGTTAAGCCCTCACTGTTGGGCTAACCAATTTTGTAATAAACCAAAAGATTTCTGCTCGGGTCTGCTTCCTTTTGTTTTATGCCCCACGTTGGGCGCCAATTTTGTAATAAAACAAAATAATCTGTGTGAATGCTGTTGTAACAATTTGAAATAAAAAAATTTATTTTTTATTTCACAAAAAAAAATTTCTGGAAAAATATTTTTTATGTAAATTTTAATCCTAATATTTAGGAAATAATCGTGTTTATTGTTTGTAATTAGAAATGAAGTGGTATTATGGCTTCAGTAAATTTGTTAAAGGACAATCTGGTTAACTCCAAATCTAGTCGAAAGACGGCTCTCTTCTTCTTCTTCTTGAAGCGTTCGTTGGTTCGTATATACCGCCTTTCGGTTAGTTGGTATTCTTGAATAATTTATTTGTTAAGCTTTTTTAAAGAAAAACCAAATCCAAATTACAAAACAGAACGTTTATTCATAAAATAGTTAATTTGTTCGATAAGAATCGATGTTACAAAGTAGTATCAACTCACTCAGGGCCGGTCGATATAAAAAGTTACATTAGTCGTATATAAAATATGGTTCTTTAAACGGTTATTTAAGATATAGCCAGAGAAGTGTATGGGCAGGAAAGTATAACACTTACAATTATAAAATGCCTTAATATTAAATAATACAGTGTTATAATTAAAAATAATAAAAGTTCACATATGATATTTATTCAAACCAACCGCAGCAGAAGGTCGTTCTCTACAGCTGGAGTAAGATGACGACAATTCCCAAAATGGCCGACTGGCGCATGCGTAGTGGAACGTATAACCTGGACGAATGTTTTATTTAAATAAAGATGTCCTTTCTCCGTGAAAAATGGTCTCAGCAATTGTATATGATTGTTCTAGATGTATTTGAGTGTCACTGGTGTATGGTGGAATAGTTCACTTGGTGTAAAATGTCGTTATTGTATATATCTCACTTGGTCTATGTGTGTCGGGTTTAACCTTGATTGTTCGTCAGTAAATTGTGTAATATTGGTGTTGTTTCGATTAATTAGTCGTATGTGGTTCAGTTTATTGGTGTTACACTGTTCATATTTTAACTTCACCGGTTCACAATAAAAAAATAACTCAAAATAAGTTTTTATAAAAATTTTCACCAAACTCGGTTTATAATGTTAGTCGCCATTATAGGTTACTTCGAGCAAATAATCACGTTAAGTACACTCGTCAACGTATAATAATGAACTGTTCTCATTTCCTTCGTCTCCTGAAAATCTTAGCCAATTTAATATATCTTATACATTGTTTCAAATTATCTTAGCTTCCGATACATTTAATTTGGTACATTATACTCAGAAAATAATTTCGTTATTAATTAACTGTACGAAATACTAAATACATATTCGGTTTCTTTATTCTATTCTGCTTATTTTGATAATAATTAATATAGTGTTACAAAGTTTTCATTAAAATATTATATTTCTTACATTTCTGGAAGGTAGGCCTAATTTTATATTTCCTGTTGTCTAAGCAAATAATAGCCATTTTCCCTGATATAATTATTATTCTATTAAATCTGAAATTGATATAATTGTCTATTCTTACTTAATTTCTTGCAATTTAGTTTATTAATGATTGTTTTTAAATACAATTCATTTGTCTATGACTCCTCCTCTGATAATGTCAGTTAGTACATTAGATTTTTTTGTATAATTTTATTAGATAAATAAGTAATTTTACTTATCTGCTGACCATATCTTTATAAAGTATTATTTACATGGTATTACTGTATGTTGGGTTTATCTTGCATAAATATTGTCAGTTTAACTGGTTTATAGGACTAGATTTGTTAATTATTCTGCAGTTTAAATTCATTATATGGCCTAGATGTGATGTGTTGCTATTTGCAAAATTTTTTACTAATGTAGTTAGTTTGTACCCTTCTCTGACTTTCTATCCTTATATACCTTATTAACAATTAGTTCTTTGACTAGTATAACAGTGATTATTGATTGTACAATTAAAATATAACACATATCTCTATCAAAACTGGTACCTTGAATAATACCTTTTATGTGTACTGATTATACCTAGTAACATAATTAAAACCATTTTATAACATGGGGAATGATATCTATCTTTAGATATGGCATTCCTAATTTAAATTAACAACAAAATAACATCTTATAACAATAATGTCGCTTACTGATAAATCTTATTTGTCTAGTTAATATATGGAACAGGAACATAACATATTGGTTCCATATAATGGTTAACACCTTCTTAAAACTATTTATTTACAGTCTGCTCTGTATTTCCCAATTTTAAGGATGTATTCCCCGTCTTTTAGTATAACACTAGCTATCTGTTTATTATTTCATTCTATGGAATGTTCTTATAAATTCAGTAGCATTTCATTAGCAATATTATTACTTCATATCAAATATGATGCTGTTCAAAAAACACTTAAAGTTTATTCATTTGTACGGCAACTCATGTACCTTTTCAAAGCTTATTGGCTATAATTCAATAACTTACACTTGTCCATGGTTATTTATTAATATTATTACTAGTCCTTTTCTAGCTTCACAACATGAAATATTTAACCATGGGGGGACTGTGAAGATTTGTTCATATAAACTACACAATAACTTTTTTGGGTGCACTGTTACTTAATACTATTAACACCTTTGGTTTTTGTCAGTTTTACCTTGTGATATGGTTTTTTGGGGTGTTATACTTTCTCTTTGGACATTCATTTATTTTTGGGGTTTTTGGGTTCTCTCCCTATGGTGTTCCTATTTGGTATTGGTCGTCTCACTTCCTTTTTTCTAGTGGATCTTCTCTGGTTTCTTATTCTTCAGTATTTTTGTTCATTTTATATTTCTTCTTTCTTCGTTCTTCAGTATTTTTGTTCATTCTATATTTCTTCTTTCTTCATTCTTCAGTATTTTTGTTCATTCTATATTTCTTCTTTCTTCTTTCTTCAGTACCATTTCGCTGTGTATGCTTTTGTTTCTTCTGGTCTGGTTTCTTTGTCGGGGTATCTTAATTGCCTGCTTCTATCCTACCTGGGTAATTTTGTTATTCACATTTTAGTTTTCTAGGTTTTTAAATTTGTAGTATATATATTATTTGCAGATTTTTTCCTTATGTTTACTTTTCTTGTGATTATATTAATTAATAGTGCCTTTTAATTGATTCTCATCTGGATATTCCATATATTTGAGCTTTATTAATGATCATTGAGTAATTTATTTATGTGGATTATCTGTCATGCTAAAGATTTCTCTCTTCCAGAAGTGATTAGTTCAGATCATACTTAGTTTGTCTGAAGTAATTGCTTATGATATTTCATTATAAATTATATTTCTCCACTTCCTTCACATTTCTAAAATTTTTCTTCTTTATTTTTGAGCTTATCTATATTTCGTTATTAACTGGATTCTTCTTGATAGTAATAGTCATCTGATGTTCGTTATTTTTTATTTTTCCATTTTCTTCTTAACTTGGTTCTTTATCCTTGGGATATTTATTCCCTAAAATTCCCTAACACGTTAGCTGGGGCAGTTCAGAGGGGCTCTGTAGGCTACACTTCTCTGCTGGCCATACTACGTCATTTATTGATTACAGAGGCAAATCATCTCTGATCAATACATAATAATACTGCTGGACTTATCTACAGACAGTTATTAATAAAAATTACATAAGAATAGTCCACCTTATGACTATAAAAAAAAAATTAAATATCTTTGGATACTTCACTTCGTATTTGCTCAGATCTGTTAATATTTCTATCTTAGTTAATTTCTATCTCAGTTACTTTTCTCAATGGTTAGCTCTGCTGGCATTTTATGTCTCCTTGTGGTTGGAAGCTGGTTTAATATAATTATCACTTGTTATTCAGTGTAAAGTTTTTATTTATTTTTAATTCTCTGTCATATTTTGACTGTTATTACAATCTCCTTCTGGTCATTGGTAGCATATATTTTGTATTATATTTTTGTTTTTTTTCTTAATTCTTATGAATCGTTCCACTAGTATTATGTTCTTGCAATTACTCTTTTAATTGTCCTTCTTATAATTGACATTTATTACATGATCATATTTTTCTTATGGATTTATTTATATATAGTTTTTTCGTTCTTTTTCAAAATTTTATTCTGCTCTTGCTTTTTATCCAAATGCACTCTTTAATTATTAATTCCATGTGGTTATTATCTCTGCTTATTTTGCTTAAAAGTCTCATTAATTTTACTTCACAATAAGTTTATGCATTTTAATTTTATCAGTGGTTTTTACTGCCATTTCTTTATTCTCGAAAGTTTTTCAGAATTGGTCCCATATATAATTGTTTGTAATGTGAACTTACTCTTCCCTTTGAATGTTGTGGTTATTCTTCAAAATTCTTTTTCCTTTCTTTTATATTCCATGATTTGAGTTTCATTGATGTTTGGTAGTAAGTTGTACTTACATGGTTTTTAAACTTATTTGTATTTTACTAAATTCTTTTTCTTTTAGTTTTTTCATAAATAGTTTCATAAATATTTGGGTAGTAAGTAGTGCTTACTTCGGTTTTAAATTTTTGTAATATATTATCAAAATTCTTTTTCTTCTTTATTAAGCCAAAAGTAGTTTCAAATATAAGGTAGTAAGTAGTTCTTACTTTCTTTTTGAATTTATTCAATTTATATAAATTCTTTTTCTTTTTGTTAATCCAAAAGTTGTTCAAATATAAGGTAGTAAGTTGTCCTTACTTTGTTTTAGAATTTTTTCATTTTTTTATCTTGTTTATTAATTCAATAGTAGTTTCAAAAATTAGGTAGTAAGTTGTTCTTACTTTCTTTTTGAATTTTAAGATATCTTGTTTATTAATTCAATAGTAGTTTCAAAAATTAGGTAGTAAGTTGTTCTTACTTTCTTTTTGAATTTAAGATAACTTGTTTATTAATTCAATAGTAGTTTCAAAAATTAGGTAGTAAGTTGCTCTTACTTTCTTTTTGAATTTAAGATAACTTGTTTATTAATTCAATAGTAGTTTCAAAAATTAGGTAGTAAGTAGTTCTTACTTTCTTTTTGAATTTATTCAATTTATATAAATTCTTTTTCTTTTTGTTAATCCAAAAGTTGTTCAAATATAAGGTAGTAAGTTGTCCTTACTTTGTTTTAGAATTTTTTCATATCTTGTTTATTAATTCAATAGTAGTTTCAAAAATTAGGTAGTAAGTTGTTCTTACTTTCTTTTTGAATTTTAAGATTTCTTGTTTATTAATTCAATAGTAGTTCCAAAAATTAGGTAGTAAGTTGTTCTTACTTTCTTTTTGAATTTTAAGATTTCTTGTTTATTAATTCAATAGTAGTTTCAAAAATTAGGTAGTAAGTTGTTCTTACTTTCTTTTTGAATTTTAAGATAATAAATTCCTATGCACACAAAGTTCAATCTTCTATACATTCAATTACTCATAATATTTTTTCATGGAAATGGTTGACATATCATATTATTACCATAAATATGGTATGAACCCTCTTCTTTTCTTTACTTCAAATGTACTTCTTATTATTTTTCTTTTATATACCCAGGTGGAAGATTTTTATTTTTTCACGTAATTGTTCATATTTTCTTTTTCGTTGACATGGTTTTTTGGCTGTCGTCAGTCATCATAACATCTGTCCCTTTTGTATAGGTGTGTAGTCTTTGGTTTAACCGTGGTCTGTAAGTTCAGTTACTCTCGTTGTCTGGATGACCATAGTCTTCATCATCGTTCCGGTACTAGTGACATCTACTTTGCCTTGTATTTCATTTTTCTAGCCGCTATTCCTTTGTTGGCTGCTAAGCTTATTCGGCTCCCTCTATCATAATGTTTTATACACCAGTACGTCTCTGGTCCATCGATGATCAATGATACCATTGACAATCTACCATATATTTCCATCCCTGTTGTATTCCATTTACCTCTGATCACTTCCCAGTGGTAAACTACTGTCTGCTGGTAAACCATCTCTGAGATTACCATCAATCTACTTCCATAATTTCTGGAACTCACGATTTCTTCATTGTTGGTAATAGGGATATTATCATTATCAAATAAACCATGGTTCATCATTTCCATTTCTTCCTTTGTTTTCCTTAAATTCTTTGGATGCCTTCTTCTCATTTCCTTTGGTTTCACTTCCATATCCTTAGTATTTTCTTTTTTTCCGTCCATTTTCCTTTCAGGTAATACTATCACTGGTTCCATGGTTTTATTGTTTGGTATTTCTTTTCGTTCTGGTTTGCTATCATTTTTTATTCCTTTGGTCCTCCCAATTTTCTCCTTCTGATCGTCTAGTTTCTGATTGCTATTGTCCAGTGTCTTATCCAATTCTTCATCCAAAGATGTGATGTTTTTATCTATTTCACTCAAACCTTCCTTCAAGATTTGTCTGCATTCTTTTCTATCCGTTGTAACACAACATTAATAATCTTCTTTGATATACGTACGTAGATATAGTATTAAAGTGTGATTGTATGTTGCTTGCAGATACGCACCGGTATCTACAATAATGTTGTATGATAAAGTGTCCAAATTATAATTATTATTATTAGTTTGATTGTGATTGACAAATATGTGGGTATCGATGGTTAACTTCTTTAATTTAAAATGTTTCTCGCACTCCGTTAGTAACCTCCCCCACTTACCACACGTGGATATTGTAGTTCTGTTCGGTGACGGCTCAGCTGTAACACACACACTACATATACAAGTAGATATTCTGTTTGAATATCCAACGTGACTAGTATGCACAATAAAAATGATATAACAGCTAAAGAAAGTTCTGAGTTATCAGAAATATTTGAATTCTTCCGCCACCTTTTGGTAGAACTGTAGTCATTCAGCCATTTAAACTTTTTAACTATATTAAAACTTAAGTTATTTTCAGTCCTTTCTGATTTTACTATTATTATCTAATATCCCCTTGTACAGTAAACATTTCCACCCACACTTTCTTTGTTATTGGCATTCCTTTGAATGTCTAGAGATAACAAAGTGAGCTTATTTAATGAAATATTGGAAATATTTTCTATTTTAATATTTCATTTCTTGTTAATTATAAAATATAAAAGTTATTTTATAGCACATTGTTTAAGTTATAGATACACTACAACTTGAAGTTTATTACATTTCACAACACTTCCACTAGTACACTTTCACTGTGGGTTCTGACTTATATTTGAGTTTTATTATTCTCAGACCAGACCTTTAGTCATCACGGACTGTGAAGATTTGTTTATTTTTTATCATATAATAACTTTAGTTGGTGCACTTCTTATCATACTACACAATACTTTTGTTCATAAATAATTACAATTTCATAAGGTTTTGGGATGTTATACGTTCTTTAATGGTATCATTTGGTTTGGGGTTTAATGGTAGTTAATAATAGGTTTTTATGGTGGTTCTTCCATCCTATTTCTTCCTTTCTTCTCGTCTTCCTTCTTGTGTTCATTCTTGGGTAAACCAAGGTACTCAGTGTTATCTTGTCCGATGGTTGGTTCGGAGTATCTTCTTTATTATCTGCTTTTAAATTTCTTCTTCCTTCTTGGGTTTGGAGTATCTTCTTTATCATCTGATACTATCTTTACTCTTCTCTCTTGATTTCGTGATCTCTTGTTTATCACATGATACTAAACTTCCTCTTCTTGTTTCTTCTTGTGTTTGGGGTATTATATTTATCACCTGCTCCTAACCTCCTGGGTAATCTCCTGGTTTTTTAATATGAGTTTCCTTTAATTTATTTTCTTTGACTTTTATGGTTGTATTTTTATTATTTAATTATTGTTTTTCTTTTATAGTGGTGTTTTCCTTTGAAGTGTAATTGAATTGCATTTGATATTCTTTGAGTATATGTAATTTAATTATTTTTATGATGTTAAATGAATTAATTATTGGTGGAATATCTGTCATGCTACAGATTGCCCTCCTCCAGAAGTGATTTTTTCAGACTATACTTGGTTTGCCTGAAACAATTGCTTATGATAATTATTATAGTTTTTTAGTATTCTTGACTTCCTTCCATTTTTAAAACTTTTCTTATATATATTTGAGCTTATTTCCTTTTCATTCCTACTTGATCTTCCTTGATAGTAATAGTCATCTGAGTTTCATATTTATTATTTTATTTCATATTTTTTCTTAGTATTTTCTCCTTGGGATATTTCCTCCCTATCTTTCCCTAACATGTGAGCTGGTTCAGTTCAGAGAGGCACTGTACGCTACTTCCTCTGCTGTCCAATACTTCACTTCTATTTGAGTACAGAGGCAAATCATCTCTGCTCAAAAAAACATATTAATACTGCTGGAATTATCTACAGACAGTTATTAAAAAATTACATTAGAATAGTACACTTTTGTTACTATTTAAAAAATATCTTAGGATACTTCACTTCTTATATTGCTCAGAGATTTTAATATTCCTATGTCAGTTGTTCTTCTGACTCTTTAACTTGATGGTTATTTCGATTGATATCATGGTGGGAAGCTCTTCTGTTAGTATAATTTTCAATTTTTCTTATCATATAAAGTTTTTGGTTATTAATGCTTTATTACTTTCTGGTTTTTTATTACAATCTGCTTTGGTTTATAGTAGCATATATTTTATGACATTTTTGGTTTGTTTCTCTGTTTTTATTAGTTCCACTTGTTCCATGTTCTAGAACTTTCTTATAATTGTCGTTATTACAATTGACATTTAATTCATGATCATTTAATTACTGATTTGTTTAATTACATCTATATCTTTGATTTTATTCTTAAATTACTCCTCTCTTGTTTTTTATTCCTTCGAATGAATGTTTTAATTAATTTGTTAATGAAGTCATTGTTTCTCCTTATACCACTTCAAAGTTTTATTATTTTGTATTTCCACATAAGTTTCTGTATTTATCATATTTAATCAATCAAATCGTATCACTGATTTTTATTCCCTTTTGTATCATTTTATTGAAGGTTTTTTTACACTTTATTTATTGAAATTAGACATTATCATACTCTTTCAGAATTACTTGGTTTAATTCTAAATTCTGTTTCTTTGATATATCTCATAATGATTTTCTATAAATATGGTAAATATATTGTATTAGTACCATAAATATGGTATGAATTCTCTTCTTTTATTTCACCATAGTTTTTTCATTTCTAGATTGTAGTAAGGTGCGCTTACTTCATTTTTTAATTTTGTAGGTGTTCAACCTCTCAAAATTCTTCTCTTTTTATTTTCTCAAATGGTTTCTTTCAAATTGTTTGTAGTAAATTGTTTTTACACTGTTTTGGGAATTTATACGATTTATCAATGTTGTAATATAACAAAATATATAAGTATGAATGTGTGTGTAGTAAATATTCCACTTTGGAAATGCCAATTTGGTAACGTTCCTGGTCTCCGTTAAGCCCTCACTGTTGGGCTAACCAATTTTGTAATAAACCAAAAGACTTCTCCTCGGGTCTGCTTCCTTTTGTTTTATGCCCCACGTTGGGCGCCAATTTTGTAATAAAACAAAATAATCTGTGTGAATGCTGTTGTAACAATTTGAAATAAAAAAATTTATTTTTTATTTCACAAAAAAAATTTCTGAAAAAATATTTTTTATGTAAATTTTAATCCTAATATTTAGGAAATAATCGTGTTTATTGTTTGTAATTAGAAATGAAGTGGTATTATGGCTTCAGTAAATTTGTTAAAGGACAATCTGGTTAACTCCAAATCTAGTCGAAAGACGGCTCTCTTCTTCTTCTTCTTGAAGCGTTCGTTGGTTCGTATATACCGCCTTTCGGTTAGTTGGTATTCTTGAATAATTTATTTGTTAAGCTTTTTTAAAGAAAAACCAAATCCAAATTACAAAACAGAACGTTTATTCATAAAATAGTTAATTTGTTCGATAAGAATCGATGTTACAAAGTAGTATCGACTCACTCAGGGCCGGTCGATATAAAAAGTTACATTAGTCGTATATAAAATATGGTTCTTTAAACGGTTATTTAAGATATAGCCAGAGAAGTGTATGGGCAGGAAAGTATAACACTTACAATTATAAAATGCCTTAATATTAAACAATACAGTGTTATAATTAAAAATAATAAAAGTTCACATATGATATTTATTCAAACCAACCGCAGCAGAAGGTCGTTCTCTACAGCTGGAGTAAGATGATGACAATTCCCAAAATGGCCGACTGGCGCATGCGTAGTGGAACGTATAACCTGGACGAATGTTTTATTTAAATAAAGATGTCCTTTCTCCGTGAAAAATGGTCTCAGCAATTGTATATGATTGTTCTAGATGTATTTGAGTGTCACTGGTGTATGGTGGAATAGTTCACTTGGTGTAAAATGTCGTTATTGTATATATCTCACTTGGTCTATGTGTGTCGGGTTTAACCTTGATTGTTCGTCAGTAAATTGTGTGATATTGGTGTTGTTTCGATTAATTAGTCGTATGTGGTTCAGTTTATTGGTGTTACACTGTTCATATTTTAACTTCACCGGTTCACAATAAAAAAATAACTCAAAATAAGTTTTTATAAAAATTTTCACCAAACTCGGTTTATAATGTTAGTCGCCATTATAGGTTACTTCGAGTAAATAATCACGTTAACTACACTCGTCAACGTATAATAATGAACTGTTCTCATTTCCTTCGTCTCCTGAAAATCTTAGCCAATTTAATATATCTTATACATTGTTTCAAATTATCTTAGCTTCCGATACATTTTATTTTGATACATTATACTCAGAAAATAATTTCGTTATTAATTAACTGTACGAAATACTAAATACATATTCGGTTTCTTTATTCTATTCTGCTTATTTTGATAATAATTAATATAGTGTTACAAAGTTTTCATTAAAATATTATATTTCTTACATTTCTGGAAGGTAGGCCTAATTTTATATTTCCCGTTGTCTAAGCAAATAATAGCCATTTTCCCTGATATAATTATTATTCTATTAAATCTGAAATTGATATAATTGTCTATTCTTACTTAATTTCTTGCAATTTAGTTTATTAATGATTGTTTTTAAATACAATTCATTTGTCTACGACTCCTCCTCTGATAATGTCAGTTAGTACATTCCATTTTTATGTATAATTTTATTAGATAAATAAGTAATTTTACTTATCTGCTGACCATATCTTTATAAAGTATTATTTACATGGTATTACTGTATGTTGGGTTTATCTTGCATAAATATTGTCAGTTTAACTGGTTTATAGGACTAGATTTGTTAATTATTCTGCAGTTTAAATTCATTATATGGCCTAGATGTGATGTGTTGCTATTTGCAAAATTTTTTACTAATGTAGTTAGTTTGTACCCTTCTCTGACTTTCTATCCTTATATACCTTATTAACAATTAGTTCTTTGACTAGTATAACAGTGATTATTGATTGTACAATTAAAATATAACACATATCTCTATCAAAACTGGTACCTTGAATAATACCTTTTATGTGTACTGATTATACCTAGTAACATAATTAAAACCATTTTATAACATGGGGAATGATATCTATCTTTAGATATGGCATTCCTAATTTAAATTAACAACAAAATAACATCTTATAACAATAATGTCGCTTACTAATAAATCTTATTTGTCTAGTTAATATATGGAACAGGAACATAACATATTGGTTCCATATAATGGTTAACACCTTCTTAAAACTATTTATTTACAGTCTGCTCTGTATTTCCCAATTTTAAGGATGTATTCCCCGTCTTTTAGTATAACACTAGCTATCTGTTTATTATTTCATTCTATGGAATGTTCTTATAAATTCAGTAGCATTTCATTAGCAATATTATTACTTCATATCAAATATGATGCTGTTCAAAAAACACTTAAAGTTTATTCATTTGTACGGCAACTCATGTACCTTTTCAAAGCTTATTGGCTATAATTCAATAACTTACACTTGTCCATGGTTATTTATTAATATTATTACTAGTCCTTTTCTAGCTTCACAACATGAAATATTTAACCATGGGGGGACTGTGAAGATTTGTTCATATAAACTACACAATAACTTTTTTGGGTGCACTGTTACTTAATACTATTAACACCTTTGGTTTTTGTCAGTTTTACCTTGTGATATGGTTTTTTGGGGTGTTATACTTTCTCTTTGGACATTCATTTATTTTTGGGGTTTTTGGGTTCTCTCCCTATGGTGTTCCTATTTGGTATTGGTCGCCTCACTTCCTTTTTTCTAGTGGATCTTCTCTGGTTTCTTATTCTTCAGTATTTTTGTTCATTTTATATTTCTTCTTTCTTCGTTCTTCAGTATTTTTGTTCATTCTATATTTCTTCTTTCTTCATTCTTCAGTATTTTTGTTCATTCTATATTTCTTCTTTCTTCTTTCTTCAGTACCATTTCGCTGTGTATGCTTTTGTTTCTTCTGGTCTGGTTTCTTTGTCGGGGTATCTTAATTGCCTGCTTCTATCCTACCTGGGTAATTTTGTTATTCACATTTTAGTTTTCTAGGTTTTTAAATTTGTAGTATATATATTATTTGCAGATTTATTCCTTATGTTTACTTTTCTTGTGATTATATTAATTAATAGTGCCTTTTAATTGATTCTCATCTGGATATTCCATACATTTGAGCTTTATTAATGATCATTGAGTAATTTATTTATGTGGATTATCTGTCATGCTACAGATTTCTCTCTTCCAGAAGTGATTAGTTCAGATCATACTTAGTTTGTCTGAAGTAATTGCTTATGATATTTCATTATAAATTATATTTCTCCACTTCCTTCACATTTCTAAAATTTTTCTTCTTTATTTTTGAGCTTATCTATATTTCATTATTAACTGGATTCTTCTTGATAGTAATAGTCATCTGATGTTCGTTATTTTTTATATTTCCATTTTCTTCTTAACTTGGTTCTTTATCCTTGGGATATTTATTCCCTAAAATTCCCTAACACGTTAGTTGGGGCAGTTCAGAGGGGCTCTGTAGGCTACACTTCTCTGCTGGCCATACTACATCATTTATTGATTACAGAGGCAAATCATCTCTGATCAATACATAATAATACTGCTGGACTTATCTACAGACAGTTATTAATAAAAATTACATAAGAATAGTCCACCTTATGACTATAACAAAAAAAACTAAATCTCTTTGGATACTTCACTTCGTATTTGCTCAGATCTGTTAATATTTCTATCTTAGTTAATTTCTATCTCAGTTACTTTTCTCAATGGTTAGCTCTGCTGGCATTTTATGTCTCCTTGTGGTTGGAAGCTGGTTTAATATAATTATCACTTGTTATTCAGTGTAAAGTTTTTATTTATTTTTAATTCTCTGTCATATTTTGACTGTTATTACAATCTCCTTCTGGTCATTGGTAGCATATATTTTGTATTATATTTTTGTTTTTTTTCTTAATTCTTATGAATCGTTCCACTAGTATTATGTTCTTGCAATTACTCTTTTAATTGTCCTTCTTATAATTGACATTTATTACATGATCATATTTTTCTTATGGATTTATTTATATATAGTTTTTTCGTTCTTTTTCAAAATTTTATTCTGCTCTTGCTTTTTATCCAAATGCACTCTTTAATTATTAATTCCATGTGGTTATTATCTCTGCTTATTTTGCTTAAAAGTCTCATTAATTTTACTTCACAATAAGTTTATGCATTTTAATTTTATCAGTGGTTTTTACTGCCATTTCTTTATTCTCGAAAGTTTTTCAGAATTGGTCCCATATATAATTGTTTGTAATGTGAACTTACTCTTCCCTTTGAATGTTGTGGTTATTCTTCAAAATTCTTTTTCCTTTCTTTTATATTCCATGATTTGAGTTTCATTGATGTTTGGTAGTAAGTTGTACTTACATGGTTTTTAAACTTATTTGTATTTTACTAAATTCTTTTTCTTTTAGTTTTTTCATAAATAGTTTCATAAATATTTGGGTAGTAAGTAGTGCTTACTTCGGTTTTAAATTTTTGTAATATATTATCAAAATTCTTTTTCTTCTTTATTAAGCCAAAAGTAGTTTCAAATATAAGGTAGTAAGTAGTTCTTACTTTCTTTTTGAATTTATTCAATTTATATAAATTCTTTTTCTTTTTGTTAATCCAAAAGTTGTTCAAATATAAGGTAGTAAGTTGTCCTTACTTTGTTTTAGAATTTTTTCATTTTTTTATCTTGTTTATTAATTCAATAGTAGTTTCAAAAATTAGGTAGTAAGTTGTTCTTACTTTCTTTTTGAATTTTAAGATATCTTGTTTATTAATTCAATAGTAGTTTCAAAAATTAGGTAGTAAGTTGTTCTTACTTTCTTTTTGAATTTAAGATAACTTGTTTATTAATTCAATAGTAGTTTCAAAAATTAGGTAGTAAGTTGCTCTTACTTTCTTTTTGAATTTAAGATAACTTGTTTATTAATTCAATAGTAGTTTCAAAAATTAGGTAGTAAGTAGTTCTTACTTTCTTTTTGAATTTATTCAATTTATATAAATTCTTTTTCTTTTTGTTAATCCAAAAGTTGTTCAAATATAAGGTAGTAAGTTGTCCTTACTTTGTTTTAGAATTTTTTCATATCTTGTTTATTAATTCAATAGTAGTTTCAAAAATTAGGTAGTAAGTTGTTCTTACTTTCTTTTTGAATTTTAAGATTTCTTGTTTATTAATTCAATAGTAGTTCCAAAAATTAGGTAGTAAGTTGTTCTTACTTTCTTTTTGAATTTTAAGATTTCTTGTTTATTAATTCAATAGTAGTTTCAAAAATTAGGTAGTAAGTTGTTCTTACTTTCTTTTTGAATTTTAAGATAATAAATTCCTATGCACACAAAGTTCAATCTTCTATACATTCAATTACTCATAATATTTTTTCATGGAAATGGTTGACATATCATATTATTACCATAAATATGGTATGAACCCTCTTCTTTTCTTTACTTCAAATGTACTTCTTATTATTTTTCTTTTATATACCCAGGTGGAAGATTTTTATTTTTTCACGTAATTGTTCATATTTTCTTTTTCGTTGACATGGTTTTTTGGCTGTCGTCAGTCATCATAACATCTGTCCCTTTTGTATAGGTGTGTAGTCTTTGGTTTAACCGTGGTCTGTAAGTTCAGTTACTCTCGTTGTCTGGATGACCATAGTCTTCATCATCGTTCCGGTACTAGTGACATCTACTTTGCCTTGTATTTCATTTTTCTAGCCGCTATTCCTTTGTTGGCTGCTAAGCTTATTCGGCTCCCTCTATCATAATGTTTTATACACCAGTACGTCTCTGGTCCATCGATGATCAATGATACCATTGACAATCTACCATATATTTCCATCCCTGTTGTATTCCATTTACCTCTGATCACTTCCCAGTGGTAAACTACTGTCTGCTGGTAAACCATCTCTGAGATTACCATCAATCTACTTCCATAATTTCTGGAACTCACGATTTCTTCATTGTTGGTAATAGGGATATTATCATTATCAAATAAACCATGGTTCATCATTTCCATTTCTTCCTTTGTTTTCCTTAAATTCTTTGGATGCCTTCTTCTCATTTCCTTTGGTTTCACTTCCATATCCTTAGTATTTTCTTTTTTTCCGTCCATTTTCCTTTCAGGTAATACTATCACTGGTTCCATGGTTTTATTGTTTGGTATTTCTTTTCGTTCTGGTTTGCTATCATTTTTTATTCCTTTGGTCCTCCCAATTTTCTCCTTCTGATCGTCTAGTTTCTGATTGCTATTGTCCAGTGTCTTATCCAATTCTTCATCCAAAGATGTGATGTTTTTATCTATTTCACTCAAACCTTCCTTCAAGATTTGTCTGCATTCTTTTCTATCCGTTGTAACACAACGTTAATAATCTTCTTTGATATACGTACGTAGATATAGTATTAAAGTGTGATTGTATGTTGCTTGCAGATACGCACCGGTATCTACAATAATGTTGTATGATAAAGTGTCCAAATTATAATTATTATTATTAGTTTGATTGTGATTGACAAATATGTGGGTATCGATGGTTAACTTCTTTAATTTAAAATGTTTCTCGCACTCCGTTAGTAACCTCCCCCACTTACCACACGTGGATATTGTAGTTCTGTTCGGTGACGGCTCAGCTGTAACACACACACTACATATACAAGTAGATATTCTGTTTGAATATCCAACGTGACTAGTATGCACAATAAAAATGATATAACAGCTAAAGAAAGTTCTGAGTTATCAGAAATATTTGAATTCTTCCGCCACCTTTTGGTAGAACTGTAGTCATTCAGCCATTTAAACTTTTTAACTATATTAAAACTTAAGTTATTTTCAGTCCTTTCTGATTTTACTATTATTATCTAATATCCCCTTGTACAGTAAACATTTCCACCCACACTTTCTTTGTTATTGGCATTCCTTTGAATGTCTAGAGATAACAAAGTGAGCTTATTTAATGAAATATTGGAAATATTTTCCATTTTAATATTTCATTTCTTGTTAATTATAAAATATAAAAGTTATTTTATAGCACATTGTTTAAGTTATAGATACACTACAACTTGAAGTTTATTACATTTCACAACACTTCCACTAGTACACTTTCACTGTGGGTTCTGACTTATATTTGAGTTTTATTATTCTCAGACCAGACCTTTAGTCATCACGGACTGTGAAGATTTGTTTATTTTTTATCATATAATAACTTTAGTTGGTGCACTTCTTATCATACTACACAATACTTTTGTTCATAAATAATTACAATTTCATAAGGTTTTGGGATGTTATACGTTCTTTAATGGTATCATTTGGTTTGGGGTTTAATGGTAGTTAATAATAGGTTTTTATGGTGGTTCTTCCATCCTATTTCTTCCTTTCTTCTCGTCTTCCTTCTTGTGTTCATTCTTGGGTAAACCAAGGTACTCAGTGTTATCTTGTCCGATGGTTGGTTCGGAGTATCTTCTTTATTATCTGCTTTTAAATTTCTTCTTCCTTCTTGGGTTTGGAGTATCTTCTTTATCATCTGATACTATCTTTACTCTTCTCTCTTGATTTCGTGATCTCTTGTTTATCACATGATACTAAACTTCCTCTTCTTGTTTCTTCTTGTGTTTGGGGTATTATATTTATCACCTGCTCCTAACCTCCTGGGTAATCTCCTGGTTTTTTAATATGAGTTTCCTTTAATTTATTTTCTTTGACTTTTATGGTTGTATTTTTATTATTTAATTATTGTTTTTCTTTTATAGTGGTGTTTTCCTTTGAAGTGTAATTGAATTGCATTTGATATTCTTTGAGTATATGTAATTTAATTATTTTTATGATGTTAAATGAATTAATTATTGGTGGAATATCTGTCATGCTACAGATTGCCCTCCTCCAGAAGTGATTTTTTCAGACTATACTTGGTTTGCCTGAAACAATTGCTTATGATAATTATTATAGTTTTTTAGTATTCTTGACTTCCTTCCATTTTTAAAACTTTTCTTATATATATTTGAGCTTATTTCCTTTTCATTCCTACTTGATCTTCCTTGATAGTAATAGTCATCTGAGTTTCATATTTATTATTTTATTTCATATTTTTTCTTAGTATTTTCTCCTTGGGATATTTCCTCCCTATCTTTCCCTAACATGTGAGCTGGTTCAGTTCAGAGAGGCACTGTACGCTACTTCCTCTGCTGTCCAATACTTCACTTCTATTTGAGTACAGAGGCAAATCATCTCTGCTCAAAAAAACATATTAATACTGCTGGAATTATCTACAGACAGTTATTAAAAAATTACATTAGAATAGTACACTTTTGTTACTATTTAAAAAATATCTTAGGATACTTCACTTCTTATATTGCTCAGAGATTTTAATATTCCTATGTCAGTTGTTCTTCTGACTCTTTAACTTGATGGTTATTTCGATTGATATCATGGTGGGAAGCTCTTCTGTTAGTATAATTTTCAATTTTTCTTATCATATAAAGTTTTTGGTTATTAATGCTTTATTACTTTCTGGTTTTTTATTACAATCTGCTTTGGTTTATAGTAGCATATATTTTATGACATTTTTGGTTTGTTTCTCTGTTTTTATTAGTTCCACTTGTTCCATGTTCTAGAACTTTCTTATAATTGTCGTTATTACAATTGACATTTAATTCATGATCATTTAATTACTGATTTGTTTAATTACATCTATATCTTTGATTTTATTCTTAAATTACTCCTCTCTTGTTTTTTATTCCTTCGAATGAATGTTTTAATTAATTTGTTAATGAAGTCATTGTTTCTCCTTATACCACTTCAAAGTTTTATTATTTTGTATTTCCACATAAGTTTCTGTATTTATCATATTTAATCAATCAAATCGTATCACTGATTTTTATTCCCTTTTGTATCATTTTATTGAAGGTTTTTTTACACTTTATTTATTGAAATTAGACATTATCATACTCTTTCAGAATTACTTGGTTTAATTCTAAATTCTGTTTCTTTGA
Source organism: Magicicada septendecula (assembly GCA_034769895.1). Lineage (NCBI taxonomy): Eukaryota > Metazoa > Arthropoda > Insecta > Hemiptera > Cicadidae > Magicicada > Magicicada septendecula. The sequence goes on from CM068373.1 coordinate 231,681,541, forward strand.
TATATCTCATAATGATTTTCTATAAATATGGTAAATATATTGTATTAGTACCATAAATATGGTATGAATTCTCTTCTTTTATTTCACCATAGTTTTTTCATTTCTAGATTGTAGTAAGGTGCGCTTACTTCATTTTTTAATTTTGTAGGTGTTCAACCTCTCAAAATTCTTCTCTTTTTATTTTCTCAAATGGTTTCTTTCAAATTGTTTGTAGTAAATTGTTTTTACACTGTTTTGGGAATTTATACGATTTATCAATGTTGTAATATAACAAAATATATAAGTATGAATGTGTGTGTAGTAAATATTCCACTTTGGAAATGCCAATTTGGTAACGTTCCTGGTCTCCGTTAAGCCCTCACTGTTGGGCTAACCAATTTTGTAATAAACCAAAAGACTTCTCCTCGGGTCTGCTTCCTTTTGTTTTATGCCCCACGTTGGGCGCCAATTTTGTAATAAAACAAAATAATCTGTGTGAATGCTGTTGTAACAATTTGAAATAAAAAAATTTATTTTTTATTTCACAAAAAAAATTTCTGAAAAAATATTTTTTATGTAAATTTTAATCCTAATATTTAGGAAATAATCGTGTTTATTGTTTGTAATTAGAAATGAAGTGGTATTATGGCTTCAGTAAATTTGTTAAAGGACAATCTGGTTAACTCCAAATCTAGTCGAAAGACGGCTCTCTTCTTCTTCTTCTTGAAGCGTTCGTTGGTTCGTATATACCGCCTTTCGGTTAGTTGGTATTCTTGAATAATTTATTTGTTAAGCTTTTTTAAAGAAAAACCAAATCCAAATTACAAAACAGAACGTTTATTCATAAAATAGTTAATTTGTTCGATAAGAATCGATGTTACAAAGTAGTATCGACTCACTCAGGGCCGGTCGATATAAAAAGTTACATTAGTCGTATATAAAATATGGTTCTTTAAACGGTTATTTAAGATATAGCCAGAGAAGTGTATGGGCAGGAAAGTATAACACTTACAATTATAAAATGCCTTAATATTAAACAATACAGTGTTATAATTAAAAATAATAAAAGTTCACATATGATATTTATTCAAACCAACCGCAGCAGAAGGTCGTTCTCTACAGCTGGAGTAAGATGATGACAATTCCCAAAATGGCCGACTGGCGCATGCGTAGTGGAACGTATAACCTGGACGAATGTTTTATTTAAATAAAGATGTCCTTTCTCCGTGAAAAATGGTCTCAGCAATTGTATATGATTGTTCTAGATGTATTTGAGTGTCACTGGTGTATGGTGGAATAGTTCACTTGGTGTAAAATGTCGTTATTGTATATATCTCACTTGGTCTATGTGTGTCGGGTTTAACCTTGATTGTTCGTCAGTAAATTGTGTGATATTGGTGTTGTTTCGATTAATTAGTCGTATGTGGTTCAGTTTATTGGTGTTACACTGTTCATATTTTAACTTCACCGGTTCACAATAAAAAAATAACTCAAAATAAGTTTTTATAAAAATTTTCACCAAACTCGGTTTATAATGTTAGTCGCCATTATAGGTTACTTCGAGTAAATAATCACGTTAACTACACTCGTCAACGTATAATAATGAACTGTTCTCATTTCCTTCGTCTCCTGAAAATCTTAGCCAATTTAATATATCTTATACATTGTTTCAAATTATCTTAGCTTCCGATACATTTTATTTTGATACATTATACTCAGAAAATAATTTCGTTATTAATTAACTGTACGAAATACTAAATACATATTCGGTTTCTTTATTCTATTCTGCTTATTTTGATAATAATTAATATAGTGTTACAAAGTTTTCATTAAAATATTATATTTCTTACATTTCTGGAAGGTAGGCCTAATTTTATATTTCCCGTTGTCTAAGCAAATAATAGCCATTTTCCCTGATATAATTATTATTCTATTAAATCTGAAATTGATATAATTGTCTATTCTTACTTAATTTCTTGCAATTTAGTTTATTAATGATTGTTTTTAAATACAATTCATTTGTCTACGACTCCTCCTCTGATAATGTCAGTTAGTACATTCCATTTTTATGTATAATTTTATTAGATAAATAAGTAATTTTACTTATCTGCTGACCATATCTTTATAAAGTATTATTTACATGGTATTACTGTATGTTGGGTTTATCTTGCATAAATATTGTCAGTTTAACTGGTTTATAGGACTAGATTTGTTAATTATTCTGCAGTTTAAATTCATTATATGGCCTAGATGTGATGTGTTGCTATTTGCAAAATTTTTTACTAATGTAGTTAGTTTGTACCCTTCTCTGACTTTCTATCCTTATATACCTTATTAACAATTAGTTCTTTGACTAGTATAACAGTGATTATTGATTGTACAATTAAAATATAACACATATCTCTATCAAAACTGGTACCTTGAATAATACCTTTTATGTGTACTGATTATACCTAGTAACATAATTAAAACCATTTTATAACATGGGGAATGATATCTATCTTTAGATATGGCATTCCTAATTTAAATTAACAACAAAATAACATCTTATAACAATAATGTCGCTTACTAATAAATCTTATTTGTCTAGTTAATATATGGAACAGGAACATAACATATTGGTTCCATATAATGGTTAACACCTTCTTAAAACTATTTATTTACAGTCTGCTCTGTATTTCCCAATTTTAAGGATGTATTCCCCGTCTTTTAGTATAACACTAGCTATCTGTTTATTATTTCATTCTATGGAATGTTCTTATAAATTCAGTAGCATTTCATTAGCAATATTATTACTTCATATCAAATATGATGCTGTTCAAAAAACACTTAAAGTTTATTCATTTGTACGGCAACTCATGTACCTTTTCAAAGCTTATTGGCTATAATTCAATAACTTACACTTGTCCATGGTTATTTATTAATATTATTACTAGTCCTTTTCTAGCTTCACAACATGAAATATTTAACCATGGGGGGACTGTGAAGATTTGTTCATATAAACTACACAATAACTTTTTTGGGTGCACTGTTACTTAATACTATTAACACCTTTGGTTTTTGTCAGTTTTACCTTGTGATATGGTTTTTTGGGGTGTTATACTTTCTCTTTGGACATTCATTTATTTTTGGGGTTTTTGGGTTCTCTCCCTATGGTGTTCCTATTTGGTATTGGTCGCCTCACTTCCTTTTTTCTAGTGGATCTTCTCTGGTTTCTTATTCTTCAGTATTTTTGTTCATTTTATATTTCTTCTTTCTTCGTTCTTCAGTATTTTTGTTCATTCTATATTTCTTCTTTCTTCATTCTTCAGTATTTTTGTTCATTCTATATTTCTTCTTTCTTCTTTCTTCAGTACCATTTCGCTGTGTATGCTTTTGTTTCTTCTGGTCTGGTTTCTTTGTCGGGGTATCTTAATTGCCTGCTTCTATCCTACCTGGGTAATTTTGTTATTCACATTTTAGTTTTCTAGGTTTTTAAATTTGTAGTATATATATTATTTGCAGATTTATTCCTTATGTTTACTTTTCTTGTGATTATATTAATTAATAGTGCCTTTTAATTGATTCTCATCTGGATATTCCATACATTTGAGCTTTATTAATGATCATTGAGTAATTTATTTATGTGGATTATCTGTCATGCTACAGATTTCTCTCTTCCAGAAGTGATTAGTTCAGATCATACTTAGTTTGTCTGAAGTAATTGCTTATGATATTTCATTATAAATTATATTTCTCCACTTCCTTCACATTTCTAAAATTTTTCTTCTTTATTTTTGAGCTTATCTATATTTCATTATTAACTGGATTCTTCTTGATAGTAATAGTCATCTGATGTTCGTTATTTTTTATATTTCCATTTTCTTCTTAACTTGGTTCTTTATCCTTGGGATATTTATTCCCTAAAATTCCCTAACACGTTAGTTGGGGCAGTTCAGAGGGGCTCTGTAGGCTACACTTCTCTGCTGGCCATACTACATCATTTATTGATTACAGAGGCAAATCATCTCTGATCAATACATAATAATACTGCTGGACTTATCTACAGACAGTTATTAATAAAAATTACATAAGAATAGTCCACCTTATGACTATAACAAAAAAAACTAAATCTCTTTGGATACTTCACTTCGTATTTGCTCAGATCTGTTAATATTTCTATCTTAGTTAATTTCTATCTCAGTTACTTTTCTCAATGGTTAGCTCTGCTGGCATTTTATGTCTCCTTGTGGTTGGAAGCTGGTTTAATATAATTATCACTTGTTATTCAGTGTAAAGTTTTTATTTATTTTTAATTCTCTGTCATATTTTGACTGTTATTACAATCTCCTTCTGGTCATTGGTAGCATATATTTTGTATTATATTTTTGTTTTTTTTCTTAATTCTTATGAGTCGTTCCACTAGTATTATGTTCTTGCAATTACTCTTTTAATTGTCCTTCTTATAATTGACATTTATTACATGATCATATTGGACTGGTGAATTCAGTCGCAGTCTTTGTACACTGCATGGACCAGATACTTGGCCAGAAAGCACTACAGTTCACCACCGTGTACGTTGATGACTTGCTAGTGTCCTCAGAAACTTGGGAGGAACACTGCTACCATGTGGAACACGTATTAAGGAAATTAGCTGCGAATAACATCACGCTAAAGCTAGAGAAATCTCACTTCATAGCCAAGGAAATTCAATTCTTGGGATTTATATTGAACGACCAGGGAATCTCACCGTCGGCTGAAAAAGTAGAAGCGATTCAAAACTTTCCAACACCTAAGAATCGAAGGCAATTACAGTCATTCCTGGGACTCTGTAATTACTACCGCAAGTTCCAGGAAAAGTATTCTGAATTGACTGCCAGATTTCAGCCGCAACTGTCATCCAAGAATAAATGGATATGGGGTATAGAACAGAATAAGACCTTAACACTAATTAAACAGAAATTTCTGGAACCTATAATACTTCGCCATCCGGATTTCAGCAAACCATTCTACCTGAATTGCGATGCCAGCGACATCAGCCTCGGCACAACGTTGTATCAAGAGGATGAGGAGGGCGAACATCTCGTGATTTGCTTTGCCAGTAGAGCATTAAATCAGTGCGAGAAGAATTATCACGTCACTGAAAAGGAATTGTTAAGTGTATTGTTCGCGTGTGGAAAATTCCGCACATACATCCTTGGTTACCCCGTTACCGTTCGGACAGACCATAAGTCCATATCGTTCTTAAGGAGATGTAAACTAAGTCACGGAAGGTTGACACGGTGGATACTGTTACTACAAGAGTATTATCTTAAGTGGGAGTACATCCCCGGAAAGAAGAATGTCGTTGCGGACGTGTTGTCTCGAATAGACATTAATAAACAAACGTTCGAGGGGGAAAAGGAAAGTATACTTAAAGTATACCACATTCTGAGTAACAGCGCCGATCTAGAATCATTATTGGAAAACCTGAGCACACACCAACAAGCAGACCCGAAGTTACAATCCATTAAAACAAGATTGGAAGCAGGGGACGAGACTATCGCCCAATATTATAAAATATACCACGATATACTGTTTATACAACCATCTCTGAAGAAGGAAAAATGGAAAGTTATTATTCCAATCCATATCGAAAAGGAGATCGTGAATAACTATCATATTCGATATGGGCATATGGGCGCCTTAAAGGTGATAAAGGCCCTGGAAGAGAGCTGCCACCTTAAAGATATTAATCGGAAGGTCCGAAAATATATAAAGAGTTGCCGCATTTGTCAACTCGTGAAATCAAATAACGAGAAAAAGGAAGGGCAAATGATTCTAATAATATCTCAAGCGAAGCTAGAAAAAGTATTTCTGGACATCTGCGGGCCATTTCCCCACAGTGGGGGCCGACACAGATACAAGTATCTAGTCATCGTGATGGACCATTTGACGAAGTTCATCAAGCTATACCCAGCGAATCGGGCGACTACAAATAAAATTCTCGATATCTTAACCAACCAGTACTTCCCAGACGTCGGAAAACCAGTTTCGATCATCACCGACCACGGAACACAGTTCAAGGGGAAAAAATGGCGGGATACACTACTGTCGATGGGGGTTCATACTTATAAAACCTCGGTATACCACCCGAGCAGTAACCCGGCAGAAAGAGTATTGCGAGAGGTGGGGCGAATATTACGGACGTATTGCCACGATCAACAGAGGAGGTGGCAAGAATATCTAGAGGCCACAGAAGAATTCCTCAACCTGGCATACCACCCAGCAATAGGAATTACCCCATACTCCGACATGTACGAAAAACAATCCCCACGGGAGATCGAGGAAATATTGGAGTTCCCGATGGAAAATAAAAATTTATTTTTGATAAAATTAAATTTTATAACAAGGTGGCCGAAGACCAGGAGAAACGGCGGATTAAATATAATAAAGGGATGGGTAAAATAATTACCTATACCATTGGTGAAAAAGTTTTATTAAAAAATAGGGAGTTACCAAGTTCACTGGAAGGGATAACTAAGAAATTATTACTCTTATACACTGGACCCTATATAGTCTCCAAGGACAAAAATAATAACACCTACGAAATTAAGGAGATGGGTTCTGGTAAAATTAAGGGTGTCTATAACCAGGCATCCATGAAGAAATATCATAAAGAGTGAAAATTCCAAAACATTGTAAGCACACCTTACAAAACAATTATTTGAGAAAAACATTTTGGATATATAATATAAAAAGAATTTTTGAATGAAAAGTGAAAAATTCAAAAACAAAGTAAGATCAACTTACTACCAAAGATTTGAGAAAGAAACATTTTGGAAATAATATAAAAAAAGAAGAATTTTTGAATAAATAATAAAAATTCTAAAACATTGTAAGATCACCTTACTAACATTATTATGAAAAACTATTTGGATATATAATATAAAAGGAATTTCGAATTTTTGAATAAATTATAAAAAATTCAAAAACATTGTAAGATCAACTTACTACCAAAGATTTGAGAAAGAAACATTTTGGAAATAATATAAAAAGAGAGAATTTTGAATAAAAAGTGAAAATTCCAAAACATTGTAAGCACACCTTACAAAACAATTATTTGCGAAAAGCATTTTGAAGAGATATAATATAAAAAGAATTTTGAATTCAAAGTGAAAATTCAAAAACAAAGTAAGATCAACTTACTACCAAAGATTTGAGAAAGAAACATTTTGGAAATAATATAATATAAAAAGAGAGAATTTTTGAATAAATTATAAAAATTCTAAAATAATGTAAGATCACCTTACAAACCAGTTATTTATAAAAATTTTATGGAAATATAGAAAGAAAGAATTTTGAATATTGATAAATCGTATAAATTCCAAAAACAGTGTAAAAACAATTTACTACAAACAATTTGAAAGAAACCATTTGAGAAAATAAAAAGAGAAGAATTTTGAGAGGTTGAACACCTACAAAATTAAAAAATTAAGTAAGAGCACCTTACTACAATCTAGAAATGAAAAAACTATGGTGAAATAAAAAGAAGAGAATTCATACCATATTTATGGTACTAATACAATATATTTACCATATTTATAGAAAATCATTATGAGATATATCAAAGAAACAGAATTTAGAATTAAACCAAGTAATTCTGAAAGAGTATGATAATGTCTAATTTCAATAAATAAAGTGTAAAAAACCTTCAATAAAATGATACAAAAGGGAATAAAAAACAGTGATACGATTTGATTGATTAAATATGATTAAATACAGAAACTTATGTGGAAATATAAAATAATAAAACTTTGAAGTGGTATAAGGAGAAACAATGACTTCATTAACAAATTAATTAAAACATTCATTCGAAGAAATAAAAAACAAGAGAGGGGTAATTTAAGAATAAAATCAAAGATATAGATGTAATTAAACAAATCAGTAATGAAATGATCATGAATTAAATGTCAATTGTAATAACGACAATTATAAGAAAGTTCTAGAACATGGAACAAGTGGAACTAATAAAAACAGAGAAACAAACCAAAAATGTCATAAAATATATGCTACTATAAACCAAAGCAGATTGTAATAAAAAACCAGAAAGTAATAAAGCATTAATAACCAAAAACTTTATATGATAAGAAAAATTGAAAATTATACTAATAGAAGAGCTTCCCACCATGATATCAATCGAAATAACCATCAAGTTAAAGAGTCAGAAGAACAACTGACATAGGAATATTAAAATCTCTGAGCAATATAAGAAGTGAAGTATCCTAAGATATTTTTTAAATAGTAACAAAAGTGTACTATTCTAATGTAATTTTTTAATAACTGTCTGTAGATAATTCCAGCAGTATTAATATGTTTTTTTGAGCAGAGATGATTTGCCTCTGTACTCAAATAGAAGTGAAGTATTGGACAGCAGAGGAAGTAGCGTACAGTGCCTCTCTGAACTGAACCAGCTCACATGTTAGGGAAAGATAGGGAGGAAATATCCCAAGGAGAAAATACTAAGAAAAAATATGAAAATAAAATAATAAATATGAAACTCAGATGACTATTACTATCAAGGAAGATCAAGTAGGAATGAAAAGGAAATAAGCTCAAATATATATAAGAAAAATTTTAGAAATGGAAGGAAGTCAAGAATACTAAAAAACTATAATAATTATCATAAGCAATTGTTTCAGACAAACCAAGTATAGTCTGAAAAAATCGCTTCTGGAGGAGGGCAATCTGTAGCATGACAGATATTCCACCAATAATTAATTCATTTAAGATCATAAAAATAATTAAATTACATATACTCAAAGAATATCAAATGCAATTCAATTACACTTCAAAGGAAAACACCACTATAAAAGAAAAACAATAATTAAATAATAAAAATACAACCATAAAAGTCAAAGAAAATAAATTAAAGGAAACTCATATTAAAAACATCAGGAGATTACCCAGGAGGTTAGGAGCAGGTGATAAATATAATACCCCAAACACAAGAAGAAACAAGAAGAGGAAGTTTAGTATCATGTGATAAACAAGAGATCACGAAATCAAGAAAGAAGAGTAAAGATAGTATCAGATGATGAAGAAGATACTCCAAACCCAAGAAGGAAGAAGAAATTTAAAAGCAGATAATAAAGAAGATACTCCGAACCAACCATCGGACAAGATAACACTGAGTACCTTGGTTTACCCAAGAATGAACACAAGAAGGAAGACGAGAAGAAAGGAAGAAATAGGATGGAAGAACCACCATAAAAACCTATTATTAACTACCATTAAACCCCAAACCAAATGATACCATTAAAGAAAGTATAACATCCCAAAACCTTATGAAATTGTAATTATTTATAAACAAAAGTATTGTGTAGTATGATAAGAAGTGCACCAACTAAAGTTATTATATGATAAAAAATAAACAAATCTTCACAGTCCGTGATGACTAAAGGTCTGGTCTGAGAATAATAAAACTCAAATATAAGTCAGAACCCACAGTGAAAGTGTACTAGTGGAAGTGTTTTGAAATGTAATAAACTTCAAGTTGTAGTGTATCTATAACTTAAACAATGTGCTATAAAATAACTTTTATATTTTATAATTAACAAGAAATGAAATATTAAAATGGAAAATATTTCCAATATTTCATTAAATAAGCTCACTTTGTTATCTCTAGACATTCAAAGGAATGCCAATAACAAAGAAAGTGTGGGTGGAAATGTTTACTGTACAAGGGGATGTTAGATAATAATAGTAAAATCAGAAAGGACTGAAAATAACTTAAGTTTTAATATAGTTAAGAAGTTTAAATGGCTGATATTGTTAAAAGCCATGAACTCCATATTTTTAAAAGAGTTCTAATAGAATAAGGTAAATATCACTAAAGTATTGACGACTCGGAACACTAAGTTTTTTATAAGTAAAAACGTAAAGTTTTACCTTACAGCCTAAACCGGCTTTAGAGGCTCTGGTGAAGCCTTCTAAAGGTGAAAGCCGGTTTAGGCTGTAAGGTAAAACTTTACGTTTTTACTTATAAAAAACTTAGTGTTCCGAGTCGTCAATACTTTAGTGATATTTAGTTAAGTAACGGACACGTCATGGACAACGAAATCCAAGAGAATAAGGTACCTATATGTTTAGAATAAGTTCTATTAGTTATATAACAGCATACATACAAATTAAAATGTTTAAGTATGGATGATGTATTAATTTATAAAATGTGTTAAATGTATGTTATAAACAGTTTAAGCAAACATGTCTAACTTTAAAGACTGCTGCTTAATGTTAATTATTATTTTGTAACAGTAGCATGAATTAGATGCTACACATCTCAATAATTATGTAAACAATTTTATTTTATGTCATGTTAACTTTTAAGAGTCAGAGGAGGAGTATAATTAATTTATTTGAAAAAACCATATATGTAAAATACTAAACTCTAGGCCAAATAATGAATTCACAAAAATTAATATAAACCAGTTAATTCACCTATGAACCATGTAAACTAACAAGATTTATGTAAGGTAGGTCAATTAACAACTACTGTAAATGAACCTATGATTTAAAAGAGTAATATAGAAAAATATCTTAAATTATTGAAAATTTTTGAAAAGTAATAATTAAATATTTCAGAGGAGAATTAGTATATTAATAAATTATCATTAAAAGACAGTTCAAATGTTAAATTTATAAGATATTAAGGAAAGCAAAAGATTTGTGACCATTTGAAATTTATTATAATTATATTAATAACACTTAAAATGGCAGTAATTGTGTACAAGAACGGAAACAGGTTTTTTGGGCCTAGATTTCCAAAAAGACAGAAATATGTTAATTTTAACAAAAATCTCAACAAATATGGACTGTGACATATCAAATTAAACAGAAGGAAATAAATAAACCAATTATATGGTTAATAGTTCATGAAAGCGAACAATAAACTAAAAGTATTCCATATATAATGTACTTTGGAATTATGTACATGGGAAGTGAAAATTATTTTAACAATACTTTTCCAATATTAACTTGGCAAGATATTTCCTAAGGTGAAGGAAGTTAGTTAGTTCTTTGTTAACATTCAAACGGAACAGTCGATGCAGAATCGCGTTCTTAAAATCGTATAATGGAGTGAAATGGTTAAAGCCTAGAATCAGTGAAAAAATGGGAGTTACATAAATTAACACTTTTCGAGTCAAAACTTATGAAATACTTTACGACAACGGTGAAAACGAACAATACACCACATAATACAAGTGATTTAAATCTTTAAAACTACCTACTATTAATAATTCACTCTACAACATATTAACGATTCTTCGTCACGAACAGACATAAAGTGAACACCTCTAATAGAAAACAATTAACACCAGTGGACACTGAACACTCATCCAGAATACCTCAAACAACATAATAGACAGTATGCACAATTTCGGAGATCCATAAAACAGTTATAAAGGTGAATTTATTGTGAGATTTTCCAGCGACCAAATATACGTATAACCTCATCAATTCAGCTAGCCGCCATGATGGTCCCAAGATGCACTGCAACCTTCTTCGACTGATTTCATAGAAGCAGCATTGGTTTGAGAATTCAAATATATTAAACATTATATATTATTCACAATTTGTTAAATATTAATTATTAAGATTATTTCTTGTATATGTTATACTTTCTAGGCCTGCCCTTCTCTGACTATTATAAAATAATCGTTGAAAGAACCTTTTTTAAGACTTATATAAAAAATTAACCTGTAATCACATATCGATATATCCCTGTGACGGAGTTGAACCATTGCTCTACATCGATTTAACATCGATTATTATTAATTATTGTTAATAAATCAATTTATTTCAACTATTTGGATTATAAAATTATTTCACATTATATTTTAAGGGTTTCATTAATTACCAGACTTCCTGGAAGACGAGAAATATTAACTAAAAGTGAGATACTGGAGCAGCGCTGAAAATCATTAATCGATTGCTGAAAGGAGATAATCTGATTAACTCCAGATTTAGTTAAGATCTACCAGAAGTGTAAATTAAACCAAAATAATTCTCAGAATTTCGAAATTTTCAACAAAACAAATTTAGGATTAATCCTAAATTTTAACCATAACAAACAAACATTAAATTTTTTTGGGAAAAAAAATTTTTTTTTTTCTTTTATTTGTAACCACAGTTTACAGGTCTAGTTACAATATATAAAAGCAATCTTTCCAGAAATCAAAAAAGAGTTGATGGAGGAAAACGAGCAAAACATAGAAATCAAAACAATTAAAAGTCCTGAAATATCAATGAAGATAAATCAAGTACCGGTTAATTCCTTAATTGATACAGGAAGCGCTGTCAACGCACTATCCGAAAATTGGTATCATCACAATAAAAAGCTACTTGGAAACCACGATATCCTAAGTGTTAATAATACGACGATAATTATCGCGGTAGGAAACAAATCTAAACACATTAAAAGGCAAGTATTTTGTGAAACAATCCTAAATAATAGCATAAGTGTGGATTGTGTGTTCTTGATCGTACCGGGGCTAGTAAGATATTGTATACTCGGGATGAATTTTCTACAACAATCAAAGAGTGTAATCAACATACCGGAAAAATGGATTAAAATACAACCGGAAGTAGGAACGACTGTGGAGGAAGGTCCCTGCGAAGTGCCTCTGTTAGTAATGGAAGAAGATAGATGTAATATGGATGAGGAAATCCGTAAGAAACTTGATGAACTAGACGGGGTGGATCAAGCCAGACGAAGTCAGTTGGAACAACTTTTAAGTAAAAATAAAAGAGTATTTAATGAACGGCCAGGTCTCATAACGGGATACCAGCATTACTTCCAGGTAACCGACAGCACTCCTTACCTACAAAAGGGGTGGCCCGTTCCTATCAAGTATCAGAGGGCAGTTCAGGATGAAGTTAGGAGATATACGGGATAATTGAAAGAGCCCAAAGCCCTTACATCCAGCCTCTAGTAACTGTCATTAAAAGGGACGGTAGGGTGCGATTTTGTCTTGATGCCCGGAAAGTAAACAGTATCACCATCCCGGATTATGAAGGACCGCCGCCGATAAATGAAATTCTGGCACGATGCGGTAACATAAAAGTGATGTCCACCATAGACTTAACAAACAGCTTTTGGCAAATTCCGCTAAAGGAGAACTGTCGTAACTATACAGGTTTCTTATACGAAGGCAGATGTTACAGGTTCAAAGTGACGCCTTTTGGCCTAAGTACAAGCTTAGCAACCTGGCAAGGGGACTTGACTACATACTAACGGAGGAGGTTAAGAAGCACATAATCATATACGTTGATGATATTCTATGTTTCTCACAAAATGAAGAGGAGCACATTGTACATTTGAATAACCTGTTGGATAACCTAAGTAAGGCCAACATAACAGTTAATTTAAAAAAGTCGCAATTTTTCCGAAAGGAGATACAGTATCTCGGTAACTGTTTTACCACCAATGGGATTAAACCGACAACAGATAAGGTATCAGCTATTTTAAATTTCTCAACACCGAGAAACCCCAAACAATTAAAAGGTTTCTTGCAATGAACTCAGAGGTTGGTCAAAACAACGAGAAAACTAGAAATGATGAATATATAAAAGCAATCTTTCCGGATATCAAAAAAGAATTGATGGAGGAAAACGAGCAAAACATAGAAATCAAAACAATTAAAAGTCCTGAAATATCAATTAAGATAAATCAAGTACCGGTTAATGCCTTAATTGATACAGGAAGCGCTGTCAACGCACTATCCGAAAATTGGTACCATCACAATAAAAAGCTACTTGGAAACCACGAGATCCTAAGTGTTAATAATACGACGATAATTAGCGCGGTAGGAGACAAATCTAAACACATTAAAAGGCAAGTATTTTGTGAAACAATCTATAATATATTTGCCAAAGCCCACTCACTGACTCATCACTGTATCTCAACAATGACAAGGCCTAGAAAGATGAAACGTTACATAGATATTCATTAGATGCTGTAGATGTGTAATAAGACGGGATTTGACAAAATTCAAAATTTAAGGGGGATTTTGGAGGGGTCAAAGTGACCGATTATTCTCATACTCACTCACACACTCATCACTGTATCTCAACAATGACAAGGCCTAGAAAGATGAATCTTTTCATAAATATTCACTAGATACTGTAGATGTGCAATAAGACGGGGTTTGATAAAATTCAAAATTTAAGGGGGATTTTGGAGGGGTCAAAGTGACCGATTATTCTCATACTCACTCACTCACTCATCACTGTATCTCAACAATGACAAGGCCTAGAAAGATGAAACTTTACATAAATATTCACTAGATACTGTAGATGTGTAATAACACGGGGTTTGACAAAATTCAAAATTTTAGGGGGGTTTTGGAGGGGTCAAAGTCACCGAATATTCTCATAAGAAATACATGACAGTTAAAACGTGACAGCTTCTAGATGAGATAGAAACATGAAATTTGTTCTACAAGTTAACTTAACCTTCTTTTAAAGAACACAAAGGTCACTGTCTCCCATGCGTCTCAAGTGCGAACAAGCGTTGTACAGTACACTTGTAACAACTGGCAACGGTTTGAGGAGCATACAATGATGGCGTGTGGTAACATTTATAGAAGTTTGGCTGAATACCGTGCTCACATGTCTCTTTACACCACATATGCCACCCACTGTGAAATTCAGGCTGCTGCGGAAATATACCCTTACCATCTGGTGGTGTATCGTGATGGTGAGGTGATTGTACAGCCTGATGAGTATGAGGAGGGAAAGCCCATATTGAGGTTCAAGTGTTCTGGACCCATGATGAATCCCCACTTTGAACCTCTTAGTCCTCAATACATTCCTCCTCATACATCAACTGTTGTTGACCGTCCCATCTGCACCTCGCTTGGTACTGAGAGCCTACAAAAATTCGTTGTCGAGCAAACTGCCCAAGACCAATCCGAGGATGATATACCACTTATTTATTTGCTAAACTCTGCTAAACGTGATATCCAGAACCGTTGTGTGACACCCCCTACTGACCTAATTTCGAAAAGAAGGAAAAATCGACGTTCAAGAGTTAATGACAGAATCAAAAGACACAAAAATAGGGAGCCCGTAAGAAAATACAATAGCAAAAATGCTGAAGTTCATAGAGAGGCTGTTAAAAGATACAACAAATCAAACCCTGACGTTAACAGGGGTTCAGTTTCTAGATACTCAAAGAAACATCCGGAAGTTAATCAGGAAGCTGTTCGAAGGTGCACTGAGAAGAGGCAACTGATCCCATGGAAAACAAAATCTTTATTAGGATTTAAATATGACCGTAGTACAGACTACAATAATGACAAGGTTGTTTCTCTTGGTCACCACATTGAATGCAAGTGGTGCCATGCGAAAAAGTGGAAAGAAGAGAGCCCTGGCTTATGCTGCAGCAATGGCAAGGTTCGTCTTCCTTCTACTCAACAGCTTCCTGAGCCGCTCCATAGTCTTCTTACTTACAGTCACCGTCAGTCTCAGCATTTTTTATCAAATACCAGAAAGTATAACGGATGTTTTCAAATGACTTCATTTAGAGCTAAAGAGGTGCACGAAGGAAATTTCATGTCAACTTTTAAGGTCCAAGAGCAGGTTTACCATAGAATAGGAAGATTGTTACCTTCTCCCCAGCAAGACCCCTCTTTTCTACAAATTTATTTTGTTGGAAACGATGAAAAAGAAACAGAAATCAGATCCAACCTCTTTACTGTGGTTAAGCCTTGGTTAGTTGGCCAACTTCAAAAATGTCTGCATGATAACAATCCCTACATACGAGATTTTAAAACCGCAATGGAAAATGTTCCGGAGGGGCAGGAGTTCAAAGTTGTTATTCATGCAGACAGGAAGCCTGCAGTTGAACATAGGGGTCGTTACAACGCGCCAGCAACAAGCGAGGTAGCTTTGGTTATTGTGGGACAGGAGTTTGAAAAGAGAGACATAATTCTTCACAGCAGAGACACAAAGTTGGTACGGATCAGCGAAACTCATCGTGCATACGACGCTCTCCAGTACCCTCTTATGTTCTGGCGTGGAGAAGACGGCTACTCTATCAATATTCCACAATATGATCCAATATCTAAAGCATCTCTCAAGAAAACAGTTTCCGCTTCAGACTTCTACGCTTACAGAATAATGGAAAGACAAGGTGAAGAAAGTTACCTATTACTGTATCGTAGTCTTTTCAACCAGTTTTTGGTTGATATGTATACCAAGATAGAGACAGAAAGGCTTAACTTTATAAGATTCAACCAGAGTAAGCTGCGAGCGGAAAACTATGTTCATCTTAAAGACGCCATGTGTAAGGGGGATGCTAACGTTTCAGATATGGGAAAGAGGGTCGTGTTACCATCCAGTTTTACTGGTGGGCACCGCTATATGCACGAGAGAACTCAGGACGCCATGACATATGTTCGTCACTATGGTCGTCCTGATTTGTTTATCACATTTACATGTAACCCGAAATGGTCTGAAATTGGAGCTGCCTTAAGAGACAGACAAAAGCCTCAAGACAGACATGACATCATAGCTCGAGTGTTTCATTTGAAAGTTAAAAAACTTATTCATCTTTTAAGTAAAGGTTCCATTTTCGGTCAAAGTTGGTGTTACATGTATACTGTGGAGTGGCAGAAGCGTGGCTTGCCTCACGCACACATCTTGCTATGGCTGCAGGACAGGATCATGGCCGACCAAACTGACAGTGTCATAAGCGCAGAGGTACCTGACCCTGAACTTCATGAAATTATTAAGTCGACAATGATTCATGGCCCTTGCGGAAGCTTAAACAGGAACTCGCCGTGCATGGTTAACGGCTCATGCTCCAAAAGATATCCACGTCCCTTATCTAAAGAAACCCAAACTGCTGACGATGGCTACCCCCAGTACCGTCGAAGGTCTCCTGCTGATGGTGGTTTTACAGTCAATATCAATGGAGTAGACCTAGACAGTCGGTGGGTGGTACCGTAAAATCCTGTTCTGTCACGTACCTTTTTGGCACATATCAATGTCGAGTTGTGTAACTCTGTCAAATCGATAAAGTATATTTGCAAATACGTGAACAAGGGCAGTGATCAAGCAGCTTTTGTGTTGGAAAATGAGTGGGACGAAGTGTCCAAATATGAAGCAGGCCGTTACATAAGTAGTTCCGAAGCGGCATGGCGTATATTTTGCTTCCCAATCCATGAAAGATATCCTCCCGTAATGCATTTGGCTGTACACCTTGAAAATGGCCAGAGAATTTATTTTAATCCCGGAAACGTTCAAGACAAAGTTCAAAATCCACCCAAAACCACTCTACTGGCATTCTTTGAACTATGCAAATCAGACAATTTTGCCAGAACCATAATCTACAGTGAAGTCCCTGCTTACTACACCTGGAAAAACAATAAGTGTAGTCGGCGGAAACAAGGCAAACCCGTTCCCGGACATCCAGGAGTGAAAAAAGATCAAGTGCTCGGTCGGGTTTATACTGTACACCCTAACATTGCAGAATGTTACTACCTACGTCTTCTCCTTCATGAAGTTAAAGGGCCTACGAGTTTTAATGATCTTAAGAGGGTATCTGGCATAGTTCACTCCACTTATCAGTCTGCCTGCAGAGCGTTGGGTTTACTTCAAGATGACAATCATTGGGACATCACCTTGGAGGAAGCTGCTCTGTCGGAGTCACCACAGAAAATCAGACAACTGTTCGATGTCATTTTGGTGTTTTGTCAAGCAGCGGATCCCTTAGTGCTGTGGGAGAAACACAGAGACAGTATGTCAGAGGACTTCAAGAGACAGATGGAGTATGAATGGTCGGGCTTAGAGCTTGAACTACGGAACAACATCATTTACAACAAATGCCTACATTCATTAGAAAACTTAGTCTCTTCAATGTGCAATCAATCCCTCCAACAACTCGGTCTTCCTTCTCCAAGTCAAGAGCCCAACAGTTCTGCAGTCAACCGCGAGTACCTGAAAGAACTCTCTTACAACACGGTCCATCTATCTGAATTGGTTGCTGAAAACGTGCCTAAACTGAACGACGAGCAGAAAAATGTCTACAATGAAGTAATTGCGAGCATTGAATCAGAGGCTGGACGACTATTTTTCCTTGACGCACCAGGTGGTACAGGGAAAACCTTTTTGATTAATTTAATATTAGCCACGGTAAGACAAGATAGGAAAATTGCTATATCTGTGGCTTCGTTAGGTATAGCAGCAACGTTGTTGGATGGAGGGAGGACAGCTCATTCTGCCTTCAAACTGCCTCTCAACTTAAACCACTCTGAGACCCCATTTTGCAACATATCAAAACAAAGCGACACAGCGAAGGTACTTAAGGATTGTAAGTTGATAATTTGGGACGAGTGCACCATGGCTCACAAGGGAGGAATTGAAGCTTTGGATAGAACTCTGCAGGACATTAGAAGCAATAAAAGCCTGATGGGTGGAGTCACACTTCTAATGGCCGGAGACTTCAGAGAGACTTTACCTGTTGTACCTAGGGGAACTCGAGCAGATGAAGTTAAACCCTGTCTAAAGAGTTCTGTCCTGTGGCCTAAAGTCCAAGTTCGTTCCTTGAGAGTCAACATGCGGGTGCATCTTAAAGGCAGTTTAAAGGCAGACGAGTTTTCAAGTTTACTTTTACAGATCGGTAATGGAAATGTACCTGAAGAAAATGGCAAAGTCAATATTACAAAAGACTTATGTGAAGTTGTATGCAACTTGACAACGTTGGCTGAAAAAATTTACCCAGATTTAACTAATTTTTACTTGAAAGATGTATCTTGGCTGAAAGAAAGAGCTATCCTTACTCCAAAGAATGACACTGCTGCAAATATCAATAACACATTATTGGAAAAACTGCCAACTGAGATTGTCCAGTACCAATCCGTGGACTCTGTGGTGGAAGTAGAAGATGCAGACCATTACCCAGTAGAGTTCTTGCACACGCTTAATCCTCCAGGCATTCCACCGCACAATCTTTGCCTTAAAGTTGGGGCTTCAATAATGCTGCTACGAAACCTGGTACCGCCTAAGCTTTGTAACGGTACTAGGCTGCAGATTAAATCGTTGCACAACAACGTCATAGAAGCAACAATATTCACTGGATGTGGTCAGGGGGAAGCAGTCTTCATTCCACGCATTCCTTTAATTCCATCGGATTACCATTTTCAGTTTAAAAGACTCCAGTTCCCTGTCAAGCTCTGCTTTGCTATGACAATAAATAAATCACAAGGGCAGTCTTTGAAAATGGCCGGTGTTGATCTGAGGGAAGACTGCTTCTCCCATGGCCAGTTGTATGTTGCTTGCTCACGAGTTAGCTCTTCTGAGAGTTTAACTATCCTTCAGCCACAGGGTCAAACAAAGAACGTTGTCTACAAGGAAGTTTTATAAGTGCCGTATTTCGTTTCACAAAACGATTTCAGTAGACTTAGTATTAGCACCCATTTATGCTTTTAAAAATTTGTAAATATTACAATTATACAATGTGCTTGGTTACCCAAGGTTAAAAAAAAACCACCGAACCAATGTGTTTATTCAGTAAAAACCGTAGCGAAGCACGGGTATACAGCTAGTCCTAAATAATAGCATAAGTGTGGATTGTGTGTTCTTGATCATACCGGGGCTAGTAAGAGATTGTATACTCAAGACGAATTTTCTACAACAATCAAAGAGTGTAATCAACATACCGGAAAAATGGATTAAAATACAACCGGAAGTAGGAACGACTGTGGAGGAAGGTCTCTGCGAAGTGCCTCTGTTAGTAATGGAAGAAGATACATGTAACATGGATGAGGAAATCCGTAAGAAACTTGATGAACTAGACGGGGTGGATCAAGCCAGACGAAGTCAGTTGGAACAACTTTTAAGTAAAAATAAAAGAGTATTTAATGAACGGCCAGGTCTCATAACGGGATACCAGCATCACTTCCAGGTAACCGACAGCACTCCTTACCTACAAAAGGGGTGGCCGGTTCCTATCAAGTATCAGAGGGCAGTTCAGGATGAAGTTAGGAGATATACGGGATAATTGAAAGAGCCCAAAGCCCTTACATCCAGCCTCTAGTAACTGTCATTAAAAGGGACGGTAGGGTGCGATTGTGTCTTGATGCCCGGAAAGTAAACAGCATCACCATCCCGGATTATGAAGGACCGCCGCCGATAAATGAAATTCTGGCACGATGCGGTAACATAAAAGTGATGTCCACCATAGACTTAACAAACAGCTTTTGGCAAATTCCGCTAAAGGAGAACTGTCGTAACTATACAGGTTTCTTATACGAAGGCAGATGTTACAGGTTCAAAGTGACGCCTTTTGGCCTAAGTACAAGCTTAGCAAGCCTGGCAAGGGGACTTGACCACATACTAACGGAGGAGGTTAAGAAGCACACAATCATATACGTTGATGATATTCTATGTTTCTCACAAAATGAAGAGGAGCACATTGTACATTTGAAAAACCTGTTGGATAACCTAAGTAAGGCCAACATAACCGTTAATTTAAAAAAGTCGCAATTTTTCCGAAAGGAGATACAGTATCTCGGTAACTCTTTTACCACCAATGGGATTAAACCGACAACAGATAAGGTATCAGCTATTTTAAATTTCCCAACACCGAGAAACCCCAAACAATTAAAAGGTTTCTTGGGACTTACAAATTTTTATAATAAATTCACAAGTAAATACGCAGAACATACCCAGCCATTACTAAAACTATTACAAAAAGGAAATAAATTCAACTGGGACACTACCATGAGCGAACAGTTTCAACGAGCGAAGGAATTGTTTATAGACACCGTAATACTTAAATTTCCCATGCAAGGACGCCGGTTTTACCTACAATGTGATGCAAGTAATTATGCATACGGGGGCCAGCTGTATCAGATTGATCAGGAAGGGGAGATCGCTGTCATCGCATACACGAGTAGAACCTTCAAAAACGCCGAAAGAAACTACTTTACTACAGAAAAAGAACTGCTTGCCATAGTCCAATGCTTAAAAAAGTTCCGTATCTACATATTAGGTCAACCGCTAACAATAATAACGGACAACAAAGCACTAACCTTCATTCAGAAATGCCATTTAAACAACACCAGAATTACTAGATGGATACTAGCTATACAGGAGTACAATTTCAAAATTCTACACTGCAAGGGGAAGGAGAACTTAGTTGCCGACATACTAAGCAGCTATCCAGAAGATAACGACGTGAACGAAACCACCGACGAAAAACATGAATATTATATGCATGCCATGGAAATCAAAATGAACAAAATTGTTGCCGCTAAATTGAAAACAATCCATCAGTTATAACTCGAGAACAATAAATTCAAACAAATAATAAACAAAATTAAGGAGGGAGGCGACGACCAGATAAATCAACATTTTAAGGTAATAAATAACAAATTATACCGAAGATGGAAAGACCAATGGAAACTGTATATTCCGGAAGAGCTTAGGACTGAATTAATCCAGGAGATTCATCAAATGTACGGTCATCCTGGCACGAAAAAGACACTGCAGCTACTGAAGGAACATTTTACGATCGACGCGATGTTCAGAATTGTCAGCCAAATAATACGATGCTGTGACCTGTGCCAAAGATGTAAGGATAGCGGAAACCGAATCATCACAGGGGAAACGCGGCCAATACTACCTACACAGAAAGGAGAGTTAGAGTTAATAAGTTTGGATTATTATGGTCCACTACCTACATCCAGTAGGGGGGTGAAGTATTTATTGGTTATCGTCGATAACTTCACGAAATATGTAGAGCTACACGCATTAAGAAGAACCACTACCAATGTGCCCCTTAAGCAACTACAACAATATATCACTACCCATGGAAAGCCTAACAGTGTATTAACGGATAATGGTACACAATTTACGTCACGTAAATGGACGCAAGGTCTGAAGGATTTAAATATAAAACCAAAAAATACAGCAATCAGAAATCCATATACCAACATCGCCGAACGATGGAACCGGCAGCTAGGCAACTTATTCCGAATCTTCGTACGAGAAAGGTACAGGAAATGGGCTACATATATAAAAACAATAAAGGCATGTCTAAATGAGACGTATCAAGACACTATCAAAGTTACACCGTATGAAGCACAATTCGGAACCAAACCAGGTAGATATTAGGAAAAATATTTAGACCCCATTGTAATAAATAACGAAAGTGTCGACATAGAGAAATTACAATTAAGTATCAAGGAGAGAGGAGAGAGACAGGGTGCTCGGATCGGATAAACAAGCTAAGTAAAATTACCACATTCGAAGTAGGGGACCAGGTGACCAGGTCGTAATTCGGACAAATAAACTTTCAGACGGTACGCAAAATATAATTGGGAAATTTTGCGCATTATATAAAGGTCCTTATACCATCACACGTAAAGTGGGAAGCGTCACGTATCAAGTACAGGACGACGTAAACAGCAGTTCAGTACTTGGGATTTTCAACATGAGGCAGCTGAAGAATTATCATTCAGAGGCTTAGTTGACGCCAGATAAAAAGAAAAATTGTATACATTGTAAAATGATCAATGTGATGTCTAAAATGTAACGGAAAGAATTAAAAAAAAAAAAGAAAAAACGTAATAAGAATTATCTTAATAATGAGATATAAAATGACGAATTGTGTAATTCTAATTATTAATGCCTATTAGCAAATGGTGACTAAACTATTGACAATTATTGTTAACGTAGATGCATAGATAAAATAAATGTCTCAAAATGTTGATAGTGTAATAACTATTAGGTTACGGATAGAAATATTAAATGTATGATTATCACAAAAACTTTTAAATCTAAAAGAATAGTGAAGTGTTTGTGAAGTGTCAACTAATAAACTGTGAACTAACAGAACATCGATAGCAATTTAAATTAGAAAATTGTGGCAATAAATTGATTAAGTACATTAAACTATCATTATGACGTAAACGTTTAAATTGTAGATTCGTAGAGGTGTAGAGAAAATATTTTGTTAATTAATATTTCTATAATAATATTCTCAATTAAATATCTGTTCAAGGAATGTACATATAATAGTGTATTGTTAGGTAATATTTTACATAAAATAACCGAATGTACTAAATGTGTACGGGTGAGAGATAATTTAATTTTCAGGATTACTAATATTATTATCATGATGATTATTACTATTATTAAATGAAATGTTTAATTATTTTCTGTGTATATTTGTGTGTCATGCGCAGGAATGAACAACAAAAGAGAATATATGTAAAGAGTCGTATTGAAACATAGATAAAATGTAGATTTTAAATTATAGGACTAGATGTAATTTTGTAATCATAGGTGAATGTTAAACATAGCAGTAAGATTAGAAAAACAAATACGGATTTATTTAAAGGGGCGAAAGTGAAAGTAGGTCACTAAGGGGATGGGACCGTTATGTAGGGCGTTTAAACTTACCGTACCAGTTTTTTTTTTCAGTAGGCAAAATCTGCCAACTGTAAACATACTACACTATGTTCAGGAAAGGATGAGCCTGTACATGAAATGCGAAGAGTATATAATTGACGTGGTATCTCAACGACAGGGCACAAATTTGGGGTCGCTTTTGATTAAAAAGAGTTCATCCAAATTGACACAAATTGGGGACCGATATAAGGCCAACTTTAAAAAAAAAATAATAATAATAAAATAAATTTTCTTATAGTTAAGGTGAATATCATTGAACGTGGTGACAACTGATATATGAAGTTATTCGTAGGAGTGGCGAACAAAAAAAAAAAAAACGGGTGAAAGCCAGCCGCTGTCGTTTACGCAAGCCTAATTGACACGCCATAAATTTAGTGTAGCAAGTGGCCACGTGTAGAAAGACAAGGTTATTGTGCTGGGTGTATCTAGAAAGGACGCCAATGAATAAAAGCCTACAATCCGGAGAAAAGCATACGAAGGAGTGAATAAACTCATCAAGTGAGAAATGTTTCGTTCTGACAAAGGATGAAAGGTTACACGACACGAACATAACAACAGCAGACAAGAAACAATGAAGGGTGTTCCTTGACTGAAACGCATAAACAGAGGATACGCCGGAACAATACTACGATACCAGGAAGGAAAGCGTACTCGAGGGTAACTCAAGAACTAAAGGGATAGGTTTTTGTTGGGAACCAGACAAAAAGAAAAATACTTACGGAGAGAAGTGGCGAGGCCTTTGTTCAAGAAAAGATAATACCATAGGCGCAACTAATTGGAAAGGCAGATGTTGGAAGAGAAATCGAAGGGTTGTCTTTGTGAAGACTAAGAAATACGACAGCTAGATTTATTACTAGAGTATTCGGAAAAGCCGTTGACCGAAGGGTAAAGTATCCAGGAGAAGAGTTTGGTGGGAATCAGTAGACTGAATTTGGTAGAATCAGAACTTACTTTGGAAAAAGTAGGTGGTCTCTGGAGTAGGTTGTATGGAAAAGAACCATTTAGGAAACGGCATCGCCGAAACCAGAAGGCTAGTGGGGAAATTCTCATGTTCGATATAGGCAAGCGACAGGGACGCGAAAAGGGGAGTCTTTACTAAATTTTCGAAGGGATCGGAAGTAAAAGGCGTGACGGAAGTGTTACGGGAGTTAGTAAAATGACTTAGAAAAATATCGATATGATATGAACTGTATAACATTTCCTAGCGTTCGAGTTTGTGATCATATAATAGTAAACGATAGTGAAACGCAATATAACGGCGGTATTAACAATTCTAACAATGTTGTATAATAATTAGTCATGAACGAATAACAGTAACTTACCGTCATGTGTATCAGTTAAACAAACCATAAAACCGAGTGTAATATACGTCTTTAAACAATATCACGAGTAAATTCAATGATAGGCCTACATTTACAGAATGTCAGTGAATAACTGAAGTTATAGCAACAATAATTTAGACTCGCAATAAATCCAATACGAACACGCGTTGTGTAATGTGCTATATGTATGTGAAGTGCTACTGTGAGGTCCGCGCATGCCACTTGATATTCATCTGATGACTTATCATCAAAACTCCAAATGCTGATCAAGAAGCATCGCTAACCACACCTGCGACCGCTAAAAGAGATGGATAATCGTACCTCAAGTAATTTTGTTATGTACTAATTAAATTTTACACCCACTTGTCTGTCACTAAAAGAACTCAGTAAAGAAATTAATTTAAAGTACTAATTTAGAAACTTCATTATATGTAAGGTCATGTTAACCATTAGAGAAAATCGTAGAAAATCTAGTGTTCATAAAATATCTATATCACATATCACCATCGCTTTGATTTTAAATGAATCCGTTTATATATAAAATGTTGTACTAGACTTAAGTTGATCAATTATTGAAAATGAAATATAGTAATAAGTAAAGTCTTAGAGATTGAAGAAGTATTAACTTTGTTAAATGTGCATTAATATTAATTAATAATATTTATAATAATAACATTAATATTTATAGTAATAATTAAGTGTACCATGAAATATGATATAATGATGTTTAGTTATTAAATTAACTAATAGAAAGTAATGAAGTATAAATTTTATTGAATTGAACCCTGAGATATACAAAACAGTAAATGTATTGTTACATTTGACGCACACAACGTCGGGCAAACTAAGTTAAAGTTATATTTGACGCCGCAACTAGTGTGGCATAATTTAAATCTTTATATTTGGCATCCCAAAACGCGGGACAAAATTTATCTAAATATTTGGCGTCCACCGCTGGGCGTAAACGTGTACAACTCGTTTATCTTTATATATTCGCGCCGCACCGCACGGCTTGATTGACAAATTAATGTTATTAGGCTAGGGCAGTGACATACAGTGTAGTTATAAATTTGTCTAGGATTAAGTAGCATAAGATAATTGTAAGTCACTAGGTCCCTGAATGATAACGCGGAGAAAAGCGAAAATGGCAACGACGGACGCAATTTCAGAAGATTTTGATGTAAATAATCAGATGGGGGTGGAGCATTCCGAAAGTAGCGCAATAGACAGTGCAACCAGTAGCGGAGAAAATATTGAAAGCAGGGCCCCGGGACAAGAATCAATGCCGCCCGAGATTAATCTCCACATGTTGATGACACTAATAAGACAACATGGGGAAGAACAAAGAAAGCATAATGAAGAAGTGATAAAAAAGAATGAAGAGAGAGATGAAAAACAAAGAAAACATATAGAAGAATTGGGGAAACAAATCACCACGAAATTAGACGAAAAGATAGAATTAATTAGAAAGGATCTACAAGGTCAAATCCACCAAGTAAACGCTGATTTACAAAAACAATCAGAAAAGCTGGAAGAAGTACAAAAGAATGAGAGCGGAATTAAAGAAATAAGTAAAGAAATAAAGAAACAAGCAAAAGAAAGTAGAGAAATACGCGAGAAGGATCGTAAGGAATGGCAGGATGCCATAATCAATACGCAGAACCAGAATAAACAGCAGATAGATGGGATAGTGCAACAGGTAAGAAATTTAAAGGAAGCCCATCAAAATGCTGAAGAGAAGTTGAAGACGTCTCCACGGAAAAGGGTAGAAGACTGGACGAATAGCAAACAACCTTACGACCGTACGGGAAAGTCAACAAAGAGTACAGCGTAGGTTGGAAGAAATGGGGCAGAGACCAGCCGTCGCCGTAAATGGGACGAACATAAATACAGATGTCACATTTGACGGAGAAGATAACTTCCCAATCGAATTCCTGAAGGAGTTGCGAGAACTCCAGGAGACATACTACAGTGAAGATTACACAAGATGGATAGGGCGACATTTGACTGGTGGAGCAGCTATCTGGTGGAGAATAGTACGTGAACAAATTAAAACATTCAAAGAATTCGAAGAGGTATTTATGGGTACTATTGGAGCACTACACAACAAGAGCGGGTCCGTGACCAGTTGGAATATGGACGCTTCAATCCAAACGGATCGCTTAATATGATACAATATATGGAACGATGCGTATTGAAGAGCCGACAACTAATCCCCATACTCTCAGATAAACACATGATTACGAAATTAGCACGACACCTATAATAGGGAACTACAGATTGCGGTAGTGACGAGGGGCGTAACAACAATAAATAGCTTCGAGGCGTTGCTGCGTGAATATATGAATATAACACGAGAACTGAGAACAATGGGCAGAAAATAGGTGAGCGCCCTGTCATAAAATATAAGGGCGACACACCACCACGTCGACAAATGAACAACAATAATAATAAATCGCGCCCCGGTTGGAGGGACAACTTTGTACAAAGAACCCCGGTGAGTGAAACTAGCAAACCACAGGCCGTAAATAATTTGGTCATTGAGCGCCACGCGGATTCTAAACAAAACGAACGACCGTCAACGTCAACACAGCAACTCAGAGGTTGGTCAAAACAACGAGGTAACTAGAAATGGTGAATATATAAAAGCAATCTTTCCAGATATCAAAAAAGAATTGATGGAGGAAAACGAGCAAAACATAGAAATCAAAACAATTAAAAGTCCTGAAATATCAATTAAGGTAAATCAAGTACCTGTTAATGCCTTAATTGATACAGGAAGCGCTGTCAACGCACTATCCGAAAATTGGTATCATCACAATAAAAAGCTACTTGGAAACCACGAGATCCTAAGTGTTATTAATACGACGATAATTAGCGCGGTAGGAAACAAATCTAAACACATTAAAAGGCAAGTATTTTGTGAAACAATCCTAAATAATAGCATAAGTGTGGATTGTGTGTTCTTGATCGTACCGGGGCTAGTAAGAGATTGTATACTCAAGACGAATTTTCTACAACAATCAAAGAGTGTAATCAACATACCGGAAAAATGGATTAAAATACAACCGGAAGTAGGAACGACTGTGGAGGAAGGTCCCTGCGAAGTGCCTCTGTTAGTAATGGAAGAAGATAGATGTAACATGGATGAGGAAATCCGTAAGAAACTTGATGAACTAGACGGGGTGGATCAAGCCAGACGAAGTCAGTTGGAACAACTTTTAAGTAAAAATAAAAGAGTATTTAATGAACGGCCAGGTCTCATAACGGGATACCAGCATTACTTCCAGGTAACCGACAGCACTCCTTACCTACAAAAGGGGTTGCCCGTTCCTATCAAGTATCAGAGGGCAGTTCAGGATGAAGTTAGGAGATATACGGGATAATTGAAAGAGCCCAAAGCCCTTATATCCAGCCTCTAGTAACTGTCATTAAAAGGGACGGTAGGGTACGATTGTGTCTTGATGCCCGGAAAGTAAACAGCATCACCATCCCGGATTATGAAGGACCGCCGCCGATAAATGAAATTCTGGCACGATGCGGTAACATAAAAGTGATGTCCACCATAGACTTAACAAACAGCTTTTGGCAAATTCCGCTAAAGGAGAACTGTCGTAACTATACAGGTTTCTTATACGAAGGCAGATGTTACAGGTTCAAAGTGACGCCTTTTGGCCTAAGTACAAGCTTAGCAAGCCTGGCAAGGGGACTTGACCACATACTAACGGAGGAGGTTAAGAAGCACATAATCATATACGTTGATGATATTCTATGTTTCTCACAAAATGAAGAGGAGCACATTGTACATTTGAAAAACCTGTTGGATAACCTAAGTAAGGCCAACATAACCGTTAATTTAAAAAAGTCGCAATTTTTCCGAAAGGAGATACAGTATCTCGGTAACTCTTTTACCACCAATGGGATTAAACCGACAACAGATAAGGTATCAGCTATTTTAAATTTCCCAACACCGAGAAACCCCAAACAATTAAAAGGTTTCTTGGGACTTACCAATTTTTATAATAAATTCACAAGTAAATACGCAGAACATACCCAGCCATTACTAAAACTATTACAAAAAGGAAATAAATTCAACTGGGACACTACCATGAGCGAACAGTTTCAACGAGCGAGGGAATTGTTTATAGACACCGTAATACTTAAATTTCCCATGCAAGGACGCCGGTTTTACCTACAATGTGATGCAAGTAATTATGCATACGGTGGCCAGCTGTATCAGATTGATCAGGAAGGGGAGATCGCCGTCATCGCATACACGAGTAGAACCTTCAAAAACGCCGAAAGAAACTACTTTACTACAGAAAAAGAACTGCTTGCCATAGTCCAATGCTTAAAAAAGTTCCGTATCTACATATTAGGTCAACCGCTAACAATAATAACGGACAACAAAGCACTAACCTTCATTCAGAAATGCCATTTAAACAACACCAGAATTACTAGATGGATACTAGCTATACAGGAGTACAATTTCAAAATTCTACACTGCAAGGGGAAGGAGAACTTAGTTGCCGACATACTAAGCAGCTATCCAGAAGATAACGACGTGAACGAAACCACCGACGAAAAACATGAATATTATATGCATGCCATGGAAATCAAAATGAACAAAATTGTTGCCGCTAAATTGAAAACAATCCATCAGTTACAACTCGAGAACAATAAATTCAAACAAATAATAAACAAAATTAAGGAGGGAGGCGACGACCAGATAAATCAACATTTTAAGGTAATAAATAACAAATTATACCGAAGATGGAAAGACCAATGGAAACTGTATATTCCGGAAGAGCTTAGGACTGAATTAATCCAGGAGATTCATCAAATGTACGGTCATCCTGGCACGAAAAAGACACTGCAGCTACTGAAGGAACATTTTACGATCGACGCGATGTGCAGAACTGTCAGCCAAATAATACGATGCTGTGACCTGTGCCAAAGATGTAAGGATAGCGGAAACCGAATCATCACAGGGAAAACGCGGCCAATACTACTTACACAGAAAGGAGAGTTAATAAGTTTGGATTATTATGGTCCACTACCTACATCCAGTAGGGGGGTGAAGTATTTATTGGTTATCGTCGATAACTTCACGAAATATGTAGAGCTACACGCATTAAGAAGAACCACTACCAATGTGCCCCTTAAGCAACTACAACAATATATCACTACCCACGGAAAGCCTAACAGTGTATTAACGGATAATGGTACACAATTTACGTCACGTAAATGGACGCAAGGTCTGAAGGATTTAAATATAAAACCAAAAAATACAGCAATTAGAAATCCATATACCAACATCGCCGAACGATGGAACCGGCAGCTAGGCAACTTATTCCGAATCTTCGTACGAGAAAGGTACAGGAAATGGGCTACATATATAAAAACAATAAAGGCATGTCTAAATGAGACGTATCAAGACACTATCAAAGTTACACCGTATGAAGCACAATTCGGAACCAAACCAGGTAGATATTAGGAAAAATATTTAGACCCCATTGTAATAAATAACGAAAGTGTCGACATAGAGAAATTACAATTAAGTATCAAGGAGAGAGGAGAGAGACAGGGTGCTCGGATCGGATAAACAAGCTAAGTAAAATTACCACATTCGAAGTAGGGGACCAGGTGACCAGGTCGTAATTCGGACAAATAAACTTTCAGACGGTACGCAAAATATAATTGGGAAATTTTGCGCATTATATAAAGGTCCTTATACCATCACACGTACAGTGGGAAGCGCCACGTATCAAGTACAGGACGACGTAAACAGCAGTTCAGTACGTGGGATTTTCAACACGAGGCAGCTGAAGAAATATCATTCAGAGGCTTAGTTGACGACAGATAAAAAGAAAAATTGTATACATTGTAAAATGTAAACAATGTGATCAATGTGATGTCTAAAATGTAACGGAAAGAATTAAAAAAAAAGGAAAAAACGTAATAAGAATTATCTTAATAATGAGATATAAAATGACGAATTGTGTAATTGTAATTATTAATGCCTATTAGCAAATGGTGACTAAACTATTGACAATTATTGTTAACGTAGATGCATAGATAAAATAAATGTCTCAAAATGTTGATAGTGTAATAACTATTAGTAGGTTACGGATAGAAATGTTAAATGTATGATTATCACAAAAACTTTTAAATCTAAAAGAATAGTGAAGTACATAGTTACTGTATGGTCTCCAGAGCACTGTAAATGATTAAATAAATAATTACCTTAATTTATCCACTAAGTGATCTTTTTCTAGATTACAACATGTTTCAGGGCTTATATCCCCATCTTCAGGTAAAAACAAAATCTAACCCTATTGTTAGGGTTTCGTTAAAAAGTTCACAAAGACACAAACACATAACACACTTAAACAAATTAACATAGAACATCGAGTTTGGATCGGAACGCGCTACAACCGAACCAGTGCACTGGCCGAAGTCCGACTTCCAACTGATCCGTACACGCTATTTACGGTTTATTTTCATTATAGTAGCGAATTTAGGTGTTACGTTATGTCTTAAACATTTCTTGATAAACCTGATATTGAGGTTTGTTTTTAATATCTTGATTTTTAGATTTTTATACTTATAGACCACGTTTGCTTGCTCGGCTTCGATATACATAGTTACTGTATGGTCTCCAGATCACTGTATATAGTAGCGAATTTAGGTGTTGCGTTATGTCTTAAACATTTCTTGATAAACCTGATATTGAGGTTTGTTTTTAATATCTTGATTTTTATATTTTTATATTTATAGACCACGTTTGCTTGCTCGGTTTCGATATACATAGTTACTGTATGGTCTCCAGATCACTGTATATTGTCATTCAGATACAATTGTCATTCAAGTCAAATAAACTATATGACACAGCAATGAAAATAAACCGTAAATAGCGTGTACGGATCAGTTGGAAGTCGGACTTCGGCCAGTGCACTGGTTCGGTTGTAGCGCGTTCCGATCCAAACTCGATGTTCTATGTTAATTTGTTTAAGTGTGTTATGTGTTTGTGTCTTTGTGAACTTTTTAACGAAACCCTAACAATAGAGTAGATTTTGTTCTTACCTGAAGATGGGGATATAAGCCCTGAAACATGTTGTAATCTAGAAAAAGAAGATCACTTAGTGGATAAATTAAGGTAATTATTTATTTTATAGTGAAGTGTTTGTGAAGTGTCAACTAAGAAACTGTGAACTAACAGAACAGCGATAGCAATTTAAATTAGAAAATTCTGGCAATAAATTGATTAAGTACATTAAACTATCATTATAACGAAAACGTTTTAATTGTAGATTCGTAGAGATGTAGAAAAAATATTTTGTTAATTAATATTTCTATAATAATATTCTCAATTAAATATCTATTCAAGGAATGTACATATAATAGTGTATTGTTAGGTAATATTTGACATAAAATAACCGAATGTACTAAATGTGTACGGGTGAGAGATA
The DNA here is from genome assembly GCA_034769895.1 of Magicicada septendecula. NCBI lineage: Eukaryota > Metazoa > Arthropoda > Insecta > Hemiptera > Cicadidae > Magicicada > Magicicada septendecula. Next base: position 231,713,756 of record CM068373.1, read on the forward strand.
ATTTAATTTTCAGGATTACTAGTATTATTATCATGATGATTATTACTATTATTAAATGAAATGTTTAACTATTTTCTGTGTATATTTGTGTGTCATGCGCAGGAATGAACAACAAAAGAGAATATATGTAAAGAGTCGTATTGAAACATAGATAAAATGTAGATTAGAAATTATAGGACTAGATGTAATTTTGTAATCATAGATGAATGTTAAACACAGCAGTAAGATTAGAAAAACAAATACGGATTCATTTAAAGGGGGGAAAGTGAAAGTAGGTCACTAAGGGGATGGGACCATTACGTAGGGCGTTTAAACTTACGGCACCAATTTTTTTCTCAGTAGGCAAAATCTGCCAACTGTAAACATACTACACTATGTTCAGGAAAGGATGAGCCTGTACACGAAATGCGAAGAGTATATAATTGACGTGGTATCTCAACGACAGGGCACAAATTTGGGGTCGCTTTTGATTAAAAAGAGTTCATCCAAATTGAACCAAATTGGGGACAGATATAACGCCAAATTTCAAAAAAAATAATAATAAAATAAATTTCTTCTAGTTAAGGTAAATATCATTGAACGTGGTGACAACTGACATATGAAGTTATTCGTAGGAGTGGCGAACAAAAAAAAAAAAAAAAAAAACAGGTGAAAGCCAGCCGCTGTCGTTTACGCAAGCCTAATTGACACGCCATAAATTTAGTGTAGCAAGTGGCCACGTGTAGAAAGACAAGGTTATTGTGCTGTCTAGAAACACGCCAATGTATGTATCTAGAAAGGACGCCAATGAATAAAAGCCTACAATCCGGAGAAAAGCATACGAAGGAGTGAATAAACTCATCAAGTGAGAAATGTTTCGTTCTGACAAAGGATGAAAGGTTACACGACACGAACATAACAACAGCAGACAGGAAACAATGAAGGGTGTTCCTTGACTGAAACGCATAAACAGAGGATACGCCGGAACAATACTACGATACCAGGAAAGAAAGCGTACTTGAGGGTAACTCAGGAACTAAAGGGATAGGTTTTTGTTGGGAACCAGACAAAAAGAAAATATTTACGGAGAGAAGTGGCGAGGCCTTTGTTCAAGAAAAGATAATACCATAGGCGCAACTAATTGGAAAGGCAGATGTTGGAAGAGAAATCGAAGGGTTGTCTTTGTGAAGACTAAGAAATACGACAGCTAGATTTATTACTAGAGTATTCGGAAAAGCCGTTGACCGAAGGGTAAAGTATCCAGGAGAAGAGTTTGGTGGGAATCAGTAGACCGAATTTGGTAGAATCAGAACTTACTTTGGAAAAAGTAGGTGGTCTCTGGAGTAGGTTGTATGGAAAAGAACCATTTAGGAAACGGCATCGCCGAAACCAGAAGGCTAGTGGGGAAATTCTCATGTTCGATGTAGGCAAGCGACAGGGACGCGAAAAGGGGAGTCTTTACTAAATTTTCGAAGGAATCGGAAATAAAAGGCGTGACGAAAGTGTTACGGGAGTTCGTAAAATGGCTTAGAAAAATATCGATACGATATGAACTGTATAACATTTCCTAGCGTTCGAGTTTGTGATCATATAATAGTAAACGATAGTGAAACGCAATATAACGGCGGTATTAACAATTCTAACAATGTTGGATAATAATTAGTCATGAACGAATAACAGTAACTTACCGTCATGTGTATCAGTTAAACAAACCATAAAACCGAGTGTAATATACGTCTTTAAACAATATCACGAGTAAATTCAATGATAGGCCTACATTTACAGAATGTCAGTGAATAACTGAAGTTATAGCAACAATAATTTAGACTCGCAATAAATCCAATACGAACACGCGTTGTGTAATGTGCTATATATATGTGAAGTGCTACTGTGAGGTCCACGCATGCCACTCGAGATTCATCTGATGACTTATCATCAAAACTCCAAATGCTGATCAAGAAGCATCGCTAACCACACCTGCGACCGCTAAAAGAGATGGATAATCGTACCTCAAGTAATTTTGTTATGTACTAATTAAATTTTACACCCACTTGTCTGTCACTAAAAGAACTCACTAAAGAAATTAATTTAAAGTACTAATGTAGAAACTTCATTATATATAAGGTCATGTTGAACCATTAGAGAAAATCGCAGAAAATCTAGTGTTCATAAAATATCTATATCACATATCACCATCGCTTTGATTTTAAATGAATCCGTTTATATATAAAATGTTGCACTAGACTTAAGTTGATCAATTATTGAAAATGAAATATAGTAATAAGTAAAGTCTTAGAGATTGAAGAAGTATTAACTTTGTTAAATGTGATTAATTAATATTTATAGTAATAATTAAGTGTACCATGAAATATGATATAATGATGTTTAGTTAATAAATTAACTAATAGAAAGTAATGAAGTATAAATTTTATTGAATTGAACCCTGAGATAAACAAAAGAGTAAATGTATTGTTATATTTGACACACACAACGTCGGGCAAACTAAGTTAAAGTTATATTTGACGCCGCAACTAGATTTGGCATCCCAAAACGCGGGACAAACTTTATCTATACAGTGGAAACTAGAAGTGGGCTAAACTGTTATTTTTAAATACGAGGTATGAAAATACCATTCCAAAAAAATAACAGGTACAAATACCTGTTATTATATACTATATATACATAACCTATATTATCATTTGTAAGTAACTCGTTTTGAGTTTCCTGCAGGTCTCCTATGTAATGTAGTATATGTTCATATGTATATCTTCAAATAAATATACTGCAAGTAGGTTTATTTTCACCTTGATAAACCTATTAATATATTAATAAACCTACTTGCAGTGTACTTATTTGAAGATATTATATAACCTATACTATATAATTTGTTAGAAGAAATAAATTGAAACTAAAAGTATTAACAGTGTTACTTTACACTGTGACTTTATTAAACTATTACTGTTTAAAAGAAAATAAGAAACAAGAGAATTTATAGGCCTATCTCCCTTTGGGAATACCAATTTAAGTTTTTACTAGGAGTGAACAAACTACCATTGGTTAGACAAATCAGTTGTGAAACTCAAGGCAATGAAATAATTTAGAGTACACGTAATACCACAACAAATAATGTGAAAAAAACATCAGAAACATATAATAAAAACATAACAGTAAGCCACAAGAGTGAATAAACAAAATTTTACAAATAAAAATAATAAAAACAACTGTAATAAATATAAATAAATAAATAAAAACTTATAAATAATAAGGAACAATAAAAGTAAATTAAATACATTACATACCTCGAAATCTTCAGATCCATTCACCAGTGTACACAGAATATACAAGTCATGAACTAATCTTTGTCACACCTATTCACATTACAATTTGCTTCACTCAAATAACACATTATAGGTAAAATTAAACTACTGAATGGTTTTTAAAAACTAGAATTTCAGTTATTCAGACACTATTTCAAATTTGTATTTAAAAATATCAGCTGTTGCACTTTCCTCGAAGTTAATCGTGTTCTTCGTTCAGTAAAATTATTCCTGCCCTGGAAAATATCCTTTCACAGGGAACGGATGTTGCAACCATGTTACATCTAGTTCTGACCAAATGTGCAAGATTAGGGTATACACGTTGATGATCTTTCCACCACAGTAAGTGATTTTCGCTTCTCTCTATTGGTGTGTCTTGAAGATATTTATCTTATCTACTTCTTGTATAGCCATTGATAAAGATGTCCCTATTTGTTTAACTTTGCTTATCTGGTTTTTATAATGGTCCCAAATTGAAACTGTTTCCTCCTCTGTTATGTTAGGTTGTAGATTTACTTTGGTTTCAATGCTTGTATTGGTTCTTGAATTTTTTGTAATTTGTGAAGATACTAGTTCAGCTGCATATTTTTTTGTATTTTCTAGAGAAGTATTGTCTTCAAAAAAGTAGTGTTTGTACCTGGGGTCAAGCATCATGCAAAGTGAAATTGTTTTGCTTTTTTCCAAATTAGCAAACCTTACAGAAATTCCTTCTAGAAATTTAAGAGCAATTTCTCTGACAAGTGGTTTAGTTAATTTCACACTTACCTTTTGTATTGATAATTTTAATCCTTGGGTTATAGGTATTATCTGGCCGGCAGTGACATATTTCTCTCCACTCATTTCTTTTGTTACCTCCTCACAAGGTCGCAGAATAGCACACAGTTCTTTACAAATTCCCCATTCTTCAGCTGTTAATGTTTCTATGTCTGTTGTTAGTAATGCCAGAGAGTGTTTTACAGCATCTTCCAGTTCAAAAAATCGTTTAAGCATATAGTAAACAGAATTCCAGCCTGTTACAACATCTTGCAGAAGTTTTTTAGGTTGCTGAATACCTATCTGTTCTTGATATTTTTTAAACATTTTTCTTGCCTCCAGAAACGATTAAGACTATAAAAATAGGTTAATTACCTTCTGTCAACGTTTCTTAAAATCCTTTTAGGATAACTCGAGTTTCGACACCATTTGGTGTCATCATCAGATCGGATATGAATTAGGTCAAAACATTTTGATGCATATACATCTCGTCAGATATTAAAAAATTAAAAACAACACATAACATTACATAAATAATAAATAAACTATATCACAACAAAATAACATTACAACAATAAAATATAAAGACAACGCGGCCGCAAACGAACCTGTACAGGAACGCCCCCACGGTAAGACTAATCAATGCCTGTTTGGTTTGACCTTGGTTCAATTTTATCGATCTGATATAGCCAATTTCTCGTTCTATAAGATCGATTCTATTAAATAAAACATTATTGGTATATATTGCTTTTTCATTTAGGACACGATTGTGATCCTTCTTTATGGCTTTATATATCTCGAACCTTTCAAGGGTGTCCAGCTTTAGTGACTTTTTACATTTATGTAGGATATCTAAATTATCATTAATACTCTTTATATTCTGGTTATATGAGCTCAAATGTTCTGCAAATGTAGATCTTGTTACATTTGACTTGGAGCTTGGGATATGTTCTTTATAGCGTAATTTGAAAGAACGACCTGTTTGTCCTATATAGAACTGTGTGCAATCAGAACAATTAAGTCTATATACACCAGTACCATCAAATATATCGGAGGGTATATTTTTGTTAGTAAATGTAAGTTTTTTCTCAAGTTTATTACTTGCCTTTGAGGCCAAAGTAATATTATGCTTTTTTAATTAGTTTTTTAAAATATGGTATAGATTTTCACCATATTCTATAGCAATGTATTTGTTTACTTTTTCTTTGGATACATCAATATTTATTGGTTTATTTTGTTTTTTATTAATTATTCTATCTACTATATGACTTTTGTATCCATTGGCTAATGCTATGTGTTTGATAATGTTTAGTTCATTGTTATAATCATCCGTAGATAAGGGCAATGCCAGTAATCTATGAATCATACAGTTGAAAAAAGCCATTTTATGTGAAATAGGGTGAAATGGCTGAAATTTACCTAAATCATATTGAAACAAACGAAATTTTATCGACCAAAAACAAACATCATACAAAAATTTTATTTTACCGACGATATGTGGATGACACAATAATGATTTACAATGGCAATTGCAGACAATTAGAAATGCTTAAAAAATATATGAATACTATTACAAATAATTTACAATTCACATTAGAGACTGAAATGAATAATAAAATTAATTTTTTAGATTTAACTTTAACTAAAATAAATAATAAAATTAACTATAATATTTACAGAAAACCAACAATCACAGATCATGCTATTCACGCCTCATCGTATCACCCTATTTCACATAAAATGGCTTTTTTCAACTGTATGATTCATAGATTACTGGCATTGCCCTTATCTACGGATGATTATAACAATGAACTAAACATTATCAAACACATAGCATTAGCCAATGGATACAAAAGTCATATAGTAGATAGAATAATTAATAAAAAACAAAATAAACCAATAAATATTGATGTATCCAAAGAAAAAGTAAACAAATACATTGCTATAGAATATGGTGAAAATCTATACCATATTTTAAAAAACTAATTAAAAAAGCATAATATTACTTTGGCCTCAAAGGCAAGTAATAAACTTGAGAAAAAACTTACATTTACTAACAAAAATATACCCTCCGATATATTTGATGGTACTGGTGTATATAGACTTAATTGTTCTGATTGCACACAGTTCTATATAGGACAAACAGGTCGTTCTTTCAAATTACGCTATAAAGAACATATCCCAAGCTCCAAGTCAAATGTAACAAGATCTACATTTGCAGAACATTTGAGCTCATATAACCATAATATAAAGAGTATTAATGATAATTTAGATATCCTACATAAATGTAAAAAGTCACTAAAGCTGGACACCCTTGAAAGGTTCGAGATATATAAAGCCATAAAGAAGGATCACAATCGTGTCCTAAATGAAAAAGCAATATATACCAATAATGTTTTATTTAATAGAATCGATCTTATAGAACGAGAAATTGGCTATATCAGATCGATAAAATTGAACCAAGGTCAAACCAAACAGGCATTGATTAGTCTTACCGTGGGGGCGTTCCTGTACAGGTTCGTTTGCGGCCGCGTTGTCTTTATATTTTATTGTTGTAATGTTATTTTGTTGTGATATAGTTTATTTATTATTTATGTAATGTTATGTGTTGTTTTTAATTTTTTAATATCTGACGAGATGTATATGCATCAAAATGTTTTGACCTAATTCATATCTGATCTGATGATGACACCAAATGGTGTCGAAACTCGAGTTATCCTAAAAGGATTTTAAGAAACGTTGACAGAAGGTAATTAACCTATTTTTATAGTCTTGATATTTTGTGATTTTTAAATGTGCAATATTACTTCTCTTAAAAAATGTTACAATTGTTTTTACTTTTTTGATTATGTCATTTACAATTAACAGGATGTCTTGAACAATTAAATTTAATGTGTGAGCATAACATCCAAAATGCTTCCACTTGAGTATGCTTTGTATAGCACTAGTAAATTTTTATGGCATTATCAGTAATAACAATTGAAATTTTTCCAGACAAGTCCCATTCATTTATAATATGCAAAATTTCATCTGCTAAATTTTGAGATGTTTTATTTATTTTGATAACTGAACAGTCTAATAGTATATGTTTCATTTCAAAATCCTGATTAATGTAATGTGCAGTAATTGGATTAAAAGTTTCATTTGTTGAAGAAGACCATGTGTCAGTTGTTAAGCAAACACTTGGTGCATCTTTTTTAATAGATTCTTTCATTTCATTTACCTTTGTTTCATAATAAGCTGGTAACAGTGTGTTAGCAAAATACTTTCTAGAAGGAATTTGATAACTAGAGGCACAAGTATTCATCAAATTTCGGAAACCTCTGTCTTCAACAACTGTAAGTGGTTGAAGATCCCAAATAAAAAGTTTCATTATGGCCTCATCAATTTTGTTTTTATCAGATACTGCTAATTTTTTGGGTATGTAAGTTGATATTGTCATTTGTTTTTTACTTGTTGGAACAGGCGACTGAAATGAAGATGGTTGATTTTGGAAGGTGTCAGTAGCTCTTGAAGTGGTTGGTCTCTCTGGACTAAAAAAATGGGAGGAAGATTCTACTACTAAGTTTTCTTGCACATCTGGTCCTATTTGCAATATTATCACCTGAAGAAGTTTCTGTTCTTGGCAAAGATTGCACAGCAGTTTGGGTGGATATAGTAGGAAGAGCAACTGTTGGATGGCTTCTTTGAAAATGTTTTTTTAAATTACTAACTGTACTTTTATATGATAGTTTTGTTTTGCAAATGTTGTACAATGCAACACAGTTACTGACTGATTCAAAAAAGCTCCACACATCACTTGTTTTTCTTCTTCGATCCATGTCACCAAGCAAAACCAACAACAGTCACAGTCAACACTTTCCACTGGACAGCAATACTTAAAAAGGCCTTCCCCCACATAGTACAGGGGTTCCCGACCCTTGGTAGGCATACCACTAGTGGTAAGCAAGAAGACCTAGCTAGGAAAAAAATATTTACTTAAAAAAAATAAATACAAATTTATGTTCAAAACAATAATAAATTTTCATCAGACATAATTTAAACTGATTACCCTTAAGGAATTAGATTTAAGGAACAGGACTTGATAAAGTGCATAAACGTCCATTACAACAATCTCATCATTTAAGTGAGATCAGATGTGTATTGCAGTTAAAATCACATTAATAAAAAGTATAACCTATCAACATCAGCCACTCTATAAGTTATACACAATATAATTCGTTATTTCAAAACTTACTAAGTTGGTGATTAGTATAATATATAATTTATTAGGATATAATCTGTATTATATATCTGCATATCACACGAGAATAAATGTAACATCAGGATGAATTTTTTCCTTTATTAAAAACAGCTCCGCTCTTTGCGCAGAATGAGGTATACAGGACGAAAAAGTGTACTAGTTCCTACTCGAAATATGCTTGATACTACCTGTTCCTAAAATACTAGGTGTTACTCTAGAACGCGTTGTTTCTTGTGTATCGGTGACACCACTAGTATTTGAAATACCTAGTATTTTAAATACGCGTTACTGGCTGTTCCTTGCGTTCCAGCGATATTTTTGTACGCCTAGTGTTTGGCCTTGGCATAGTCGTTTACGTGATCTTGCGTACTTTTTGTGTGTGTGTGTCTGTGTAGGTGCGTAGGGGGTGTGCCTCGACTCGGAACACCGAGGGCGGCGTGTTTCGACTCGGAACAGCGTCGCCGCGGATAACAGGTATTTCAACTTTTCAGTCACTGTTACATCCGTTCCACAAAAATATCGTTCCAAAATACCTATTACAGGTATATCGGCCCACCTCTAGTGGAAACAGAGTAACTGACACCATTGGAGTCACTTGTGTATAACACTTGACTAGACACAAACAGCAGTTAGAAACCACCAAAAGCACTCTTAACTATTAAAATTAAATTTGTCCAACACAAAACAATAAATGTCACTTATTAGTTTTGATCTTTGCAATGTCCTCACAGTTATGTCACAAAAATATTATATTTCTATTTGTGACACAATATAAGATAGTTTAATTATATTGAGTAATAGCACACAGTAATTAAAGCAGAGAATATAGAATGTGGGTTGTCAATTCTTTGTACCTATTGAATATATTATTCGCATGTCATTTACAGTTCTCCTGTAAACTGTCAATAAGGAAACAGACAAAATGTAGGACATGATAGAAAAATTGTTGCAAAAATCCAATCCAGCGTTCTACATAACAAAAGAAGAAAAAAAGTGGTTAAACATTCAGAAGTCTATTGATATCACTAAATTGAATATAAAATTTATCAGAAGGATGCATGTAATAAACAATAGTTGTATCTGGTGAGCACAAAATAAATGTCGAGAAGTTCCAAGAATTTTGCCACAAAATGTGTTCAAAGTGTTAGAACCACTTAACAAAAACTTTCTTATGCATACACGCATTAAAGTTACCTAAGAATTAGGTCCATTATGAAGCAGATGATTTCAGAATCAGATAGCAATGAAGTAGCCAGACGTTATTATCAACACATTGAATATTTTAAAATTAATTAAAACAATTAACAATTAATAATAATAATTAACAATTCAAAATAATAATAATAAAACAATTTACACATGTCATTATGAAACTTTTAATGAGATACACATTTTTTCCCGTTTATATATCATACAGCCTTAAAAGAAAATTCATAAGAATAGAGACGTTACGAAAGTTCAGTATTACCCAGACAAGTATCAGAAGATACTATTACCCAGAGAGTACCATTATTTATAGTTATACTGTGTATAAAGTCGTTTTTCCTCTCAATATGTAAACTGCAGTATCAACATAAAGAGGTTATGTTGTCATCTACTCATCAGGTTAGAAAAGCCAAATTCACCCATATAGCAATCACCAAAGTTATTAAATTATACTGATTTGCATATATATTTATGTTTTCATTTAATATATATATATATATCTTATCATTTAAGCGAAGGCAGAATCAATCAGTTTTTAGTAATCTTCCTTTTTACATTAGACATTCATAAATATATTAAAATTATTCAACAAATATAAAACGGGTACTTAAAATTTACTACGTTGAGTTATTTAGTTAAATAATATATCACAGGTTATTTAGTAAACAACGAACAGCTGTTCATAAACTCTTAATTATCACATGTTAAAACAGAATTTGTGTTGCCCGGGTTGTTCGTTTTGTAAGTAGTGTGTACTGAATTTGTTTCACAGTTGCAGACGTAATTAAATGTGTTATCAGAAAATTATTTGTAATTACTTTATATTTAGATTAGAGTGACAAACGTGGACTGAATATGAGTGAATTGTCAAAACGATTTCTGACGTGCTGTGTAATGAAGTCATTAAAAATGAACTGCATTAGAACGTTTTGGTGTTTCACGTTAATGACACCGATCCGAATTCTTACAAATGGTTACAGTTACAATTTTGGCTTCGACAGAGAGAGTACAACTTTCCCGACAAATCTCAAAGGCCCTCCGTGGAGAATTTTATTTTTGGGCACTGACGACTTTTCATTGAAACATCTTGAGCGCTTGTGTAGTAAATAGTAAGTGTGTCTATAATTGTTTAGCGATAAATACAAAGATTAAGTACCGCAGGCCGTTATTTTTATTATTGTTAATAAAACCAAGAACACGTATTAATTTAAGTTTGTATTGTGCAAAGTGATTTTTAATGGCGACTTGAAAGCTTATAATTTATGTATATCTACAGTGTTTTGAACAGTAATTCGCTGACCCTATAAATATAAATTTGCTGACCCTATTTCTAGATTAACATTGATAAAGAGTTGCATTTAAAATTAACATTAAATACAGTTGCAATCTAACCTAACCTAATCAAACTTAGATGCATTTAAAAATACAGTATACCTCATATTTGACATGCCATAATGATGGCTGTAGAGTGCACCATTGGAGCTCTCATTTACCTCTTTTTGCCAAGTTCATTCATCAACTAAGAGTGAAAGAAACTATTTGTATCATGGTTACAAATATAAGTTTGTCCTTTCTAACCAAGTTTTAATGCACCTGTTAATTTTATAGTTACTTGAATTTTTATTAGAACGGAAGTTGCCATGGTACATAAGTTTGCTATAAAACCATGTCTGGGCATCCCAATATTTTGTTGCAACATTTAGGCAGAATTCCATGGTCTTGCAAGAACATAATCACAAGTCTTTATCGTTAGTAGAGAGATCGCAAATATTCATAATGAGAAAAACATGAAGAAAACACAACTGTTTAATTACAGATATATGAAACAAATAATTGTAATATGATGTTAACCAACAATCAGTCATAATACAGCCAAAACAAGAAGAGACACATGGTGTCTGTTATCTTAACTACTACATATCTATACTCATAAATATGTTATGAAATAAGTCATAGTTTTCATTTTGAAATAATTATTTTGTCTCTGTTGTATCGTCATAAATATAAATACTATATTTATGGTTTTTGTATAATTTAAAGACATCAGTTATTGTTAACTTTGTACCTAAGCACATAATTATATTAATTTAATAAACTACTATTTTAAGAGCTTGGTTTTTTTTTAATTCAGTAAAGAACTTTGTATGACTGATCTTTCTGTTTTGTCAGTGCTATATGGCATATGTTTTATGTATTAATTCTAATAATGTGTGTAGTGTCTTACGGTACTTCTTTTGTTCAGGATTGGTCAACCTTTTTTTTGTGTATATAAAAATTTGTTTTACATGTCCAAGTGTGTGAAACGATATAATATAAATGGACATATATATTGTTTTATTTCTGGTAACTTTGAATCATGACGGTTATATAGAAAAATAAGATTTGTAATATTTTCATTTGTCTTGTCTGATACTGCCATTCATACTGAGGTGTCAGAATAAAGTAATATCCTGAAATTAAATTATCTGAATTACATAGTATTCTGTTAATGTATTGGCTGCTAGGGTCAACTGCCTTATTAATTATTTAACTTAATTTGCTATATAAAACACTAATTACATGTATATTTTGTTTGTTAAAAAATTATAACGGTAGGCTATGCAAATAACCCAGTTTGTTTGGTCATTTATACTGGGCGGAATTGACAATGGAATTTGTTCAGTTTGTTGTAGCACATCTGATTGTATACTGAAAACTTGAAGGGTTGATAGCTGAATAGTACATCTATTTATCCATGAAACGTTAAGTTTCCTATACCAGTTGCTTGTTGCTAAATAATTAAATGTAAATAAACAATATTTTATTCTTTTTATATATAATTTTAAGATTTACATGTACTTTAATGATTAAGAAATATTTCTAGGGCTATAGGATACACATGCCAACTACAACTTGTATATAAATTTTGATCAAAAAGTTCATTCAATTTTGTTCATTTAAAAGGTTATATCTTTATTTTTTAATGTTTATATTTTCCCTTTCAAAGTAATCCTCATTAGATGCCTGAGTTTTTTCCAGTCTTGAAAACATTTCTGGAACATCTTTATGGTGGTATAGTCTTGAGGTCGCGTAGTGATTTTTGTTTTATGTCTTCAGCATTCGAATACAGTGTATCTGACTTATACAGTGTATCCATTGGTACAGTACCACTATGGTGTTATTTTTGGCCAAAAATTCTTGGACTTGCAATGATGTGCTGGCTGGTGCGTTATCATGGTGTAATTTCCATAAATCGTCTTTCCACAAATCTGCCAATTTTTAAATGAATATCTTCATGTAGTTGATGTACATTGCCCAAATGGTACTTTTTAATAACCATAGCATCCAGATATTTACAATTGAGGAACACAATATCACAGTCTTCACCATCGTTATGTTTTCATTTCATTTACAACTGTCTTAGAAGCTGTTTACTATTTTGAAACCACTGATGCACTGATACTATGTTCAGTAGACACCTTCTGGAACATTTTCAACGTGTTAGCATTTTATCTCACTTTTATAGTACTAAACTTAAGATTCTTTTTCCTGCAATAAAAAATGTTAAAAACATCATCAGCAAATCAAAACACACCTCACTTAATTAGTTACTGAATTCAAATGACCATCCAGTATGGCTAAAAATTTTGTCAATTGTTACAAATAGGTGTAACAACATTAACAAATTTTGTTTTGAATCTGTTCATTGTAATGTGGCAAATTTAAAAATTGCATTTTTTAAAATAAAATCATGCATATTTTGTTACACTTGAATGTATTAATCCTTTTTTTTTTCATAAAAGTACAATTATAAAGAACTATGTTCCTTCCTTCTCCATTGTGCTTCAAATACTGGGCCCTGACCCCTGTCAACCTTCTCATCCAGCAGTCTCAGTTTCCTGTGGTCCTGTTTCCTCAAGATTTGTCCTGTCCAAGGCTTTGGTTCTGGTTTTGTAGCAGCTTTTTTTTCCAAGATGGGGTTGCTAGCCTGAAGCCCTGCCCCCAACTTAAGAGAGCCATGAATTTTAATTTTGGGTTTTTCTTTCTCTAGAACTTGCCTTCACTTTGGCTAGTGTCCAGTCTCTGCTCAAATTTTCTAACTCAGTCTCTTGTGGAGCTGTTGATCTACTCGAGGCTCCTCCATCTCCCCACTAGCCAATGTTCACCATCCTACCAAATCAGGGTACCTCAAGGGTGCCTTGACAGGACACCCATCTCTTGTCTGCTTACTGACCCACTCCCTCTGCTGAAAGAGAGGGAAGTAGAGAAATATTTATTGAAGTAGGAAATATTCTGTACAAAACTAAATTTAGGATATGAACAGTATCTTCACATTTACTGCAATTTCAAGGAGCCACCTGAAATATCATTAACAAATAGTATTGCTTTACAAACATCAAATGTGATCTTTATTTTCTTTGGTACACTGAGTGTCACCATGAGTGACATCAATTTGGTATTAGTTTCACTATAATAGCTTTTCAACGCTTTGGTAATGCACATTGGTGACTGGGTAAACAGTCATATAATTAGATGTTGTCACAAAAGTCAAGAGCATGGAACCTTTCATGGCTAACATAGGAGGCATGAAGTCTGAATCTTTGAAAGTGACGGAGCAAGCTGTTGAGGCCTACTGTGATCCATCCTGGTCCTATTGTATATCACTAATAGTGAATTGAATTTGAATATACACATCCTGAATTGTGAATTAGTGGTTCAGAATTCTTGGGGCATGCTTATTATTATTAGGTGGCCATTGTTAACTATAAAAGTATGCGTACTCTTTGAGTTTTGTGAGAAGCTCAAACTTATATGCTTTGTTTACAAAGACACATGTGCATGCTCCAACAGATCATAGATCAAAGCATTGAAAATCTAGTATAGTGAAACTAGTACCAAATTTGTGTCACCCATGGCAACAGAAGATGGGCCAAGGAAGAATCTTCGAAAATGATCGAGCCAGCAGGTTGAGACCTCCTCAGATCCATCCTGATCTTGTGTATCACTAATAGAAATAGTAATATATTGTTATGCCATTACAGAACGTTTTACATATTTCTCGGCTATCCTAGCAGAGTCCAGCTGTAATGTTTGAGCACGTATGTGACACTTAACACGCGAGACAGTGTTACATAATACGGAACAATCTCATACATTCAATAGTGTTGTTCGACAAGCTTCTCAACTAGCCCAATGTTTCTACCAAGGTCGGACTGAAGTATCTTCTAGAATTTTCAAGTGTTTGTTAAGGACGCATATTATGGAACCCTGCAGACTATAAATACCCCAACCCGCTGCTTAGTTTTGAGTTATTGTCGGGCGATTTACACGGTGGTCTAAAGTGGTGTATGAGTGAGAAGTGATATAGTGTGGAATTCTTTATAGTTGACATTATTATTTGTGGACAGATTAACTTGAATTATTGTACGCAGTGGCGGCTCGTGAGTAAACTCACCAGGGGTTCACACAGATAATATTGTACGTTATTAATCCATGTGCCTGCTAATATTTGCACTGACAGTAGCATTTCCAATAATTTTTCAACATTAAAGTAAATGACGTTACTAAGAAATTTTAAATAATTTTAGTAAGTAATATTAACAAAATGAATCTAACATTGTAGTTTACTAAGCTTCAACTGGATTATTTATTTAATTAATCTTAGAAAAATTAAATTTAGTAATAATGATAGCAATCACGTTCTGAAACAATAGTAAAATTATATATATACTGCTTACAAGTATCAGTAGATTAATCGGATCTTTAACAAAAACTAAGTGAACTTCTTGTAAACAAAGTCCATCCTTCGGTCTTTCTTGGAAACAAATCTATCAATCACTATTTCATTAAACTTAGGGAGGGTCTTCACCAGTTCTTTCTCTATTGATAACATGGGTAAGGCATTAAGTCTTTCTTGAGACATCGTACTTCTCAAAAAGGTTTTTATCCTCTTCAGAGTCGAGAAGCATCGTTCGGCTTCAGCTGAAGTCATTGGGATTGTCGATATCCTTAAAAGCTTATATGACTCTGAAAACGAATCTTTCAGATCATTTTGTATAAGAAATTGCAGTAAGCTCACAGCACCATTCATACATCTTATGTCTTCATGTCGGTAAAACACTCCAAGTTCGGTTTTTAGCTTTGCTTTGTCCAAAAAGGGGTATTTTTCTATTGTTTCATCTAATGCAGATTGAGGAAATGATTTACTGTACTCACTAAATTTTTGAGGAACAATAAGGGATACGGCTGAATGGTGCGATGTAAATGAAAACCGCTCTTTTATTTGTGTCAAAATTACATCACATACTTCTTTAGCCGCGATCGTCCTATTAGCATGACCGCCTTCTTCATGTCTTGCTCTTTTGCGTTGTAGAGGCATCTGGTCTACAGCACTTTTCACGGAGTTCATTTTTTCTCTTTCTTTATTTATTTCCCTCAGAAAGGTTTCCACGTCCTTTTTTGTTCGCACAGGATCTGTATAGGTAAGCTGAATTTGTCTGTATAAAATGTCGACGTGTGGCATTATATTATGGAAAACTGTAAGCCAAAACACAAAAGTTGGGTCTTCCAGCATTCGCCGGATTGCTCCAGCTTTGGTAATAGAAGATTCTTGTTTAGAGGTTGATTCTATTCCTCCATACAGGTAATAAGGTCTTCCCGATGTTCGAATACTGTATTTACAGTTCTGCTTTTAAAATTCCATCTAGTGCTTGAAGCTCGAGGGATTCTTTTCCCGACAATATTATCCAAAATTTCTGCTCTTTGAGGTGAATTGCTGAAAAAGTTTTTTACATCACTCAAATTCACAAAAAATATCCGCACTTGCTGATTTTGGCTAGCAGCTCGAGTAATCACTAGATTTAATTGATGAGCATAGCAATGGATATAAAAAGCATACTCGTAATGTCGTTGAATAATTGTTTTTACACCGGTTAGGTGTCCGCTCATCACGTTTGCTCCATCATAACTCTGAGAGATTAACTTTTCCGGCTTATCAACAACATTTTTTTAGGGCACCAAGAATGCATCCAGCGATCGAGTCTGAGTCGTGTCCGGGGGGATGTATAAACTCCCAAAATCTTTCTACTGGTTCTCCATTAGGTAATACGTAGCGAAAAACAATAGCTAATGAAAATGTCAAACTAACATCTGTGGTCTCATCAGCGATTACAGAGAAGAAATCTGCAAATTTTATTTCCTCCTTAATCTTTTCCTGTGCAAACAAGAAGCATACAATCGAGCAGGTCATTTTGAATTTCTTTTGATGTTCCTTTAAAAACGGTTGCATCACGTAAGTGTTCTCTTAGTGAGGCATCAATCTGAGCAGCAAAATCCACTAAGCCTCGAAAAATCCCAGGATTTGAAGAATCATCTCCTTCCCTGTGTCCCCGAAGTGCCAGTTCAAAAGCAGTCAATTATTTTTGATAATGCATAACGATTGTTCTCTACTTTTTCATTATGTTCTTTTACATTCCTCCGATAAGCGCTGTTCAACTGCTGACATATGTCGACTTTACCAAGCAAGTTAAACTCTAGCAAAGAGTTCAAATGAGTTTGAGAACATTCATGTTTTTTAATTTTCGAGAGTAAATGACCTAAATCATTCACACCATACTTAATCCAGTTTAAGTTTTCAGAGCTTTGTTTTGGAAATAGCAGACAAGGGAAACAATATAGTTTATTTGTAGCTTCACAACCGCAGAGCCAAGAAGTCTTTTCATATAAAGTTTCTTTAAATTCCCTTTTGAAATCTCTATCTTTACCTTTGGTCACTTGTACGATATTAAGCTTTGGGGTCGGACGACCACATTGTTTTATTTCGAGTTTCTTTTCTAATGAAATACTTGAAAAAATTGTTTCTTTTAACACAGACACAGGGGTAGCAGCCATTGCTAATCGATCACCAACATTAACACAACACAAACACAACTGCACTGGGCGCGAGCGACACTGGGAGAGCGAGTAACGTGACGCCTACAACGGCTAGAACAGCACTGGTTCACAAACCGAATGTGCGCACATTCTTTACATGGGAGAGGTTTGCCCCCACCACCGCGCCAATGCCGCATCACGTCACCGCTCTCATTTGATCTAGCAGTGCACGTACAGAGCTGTGCGCACACCTTACACTGCGTGGACTGCACGACTGTTTTACCAGAACGAGCATTTTGTTATTGCATCATAAAACTATACCAAATTATTTCCCATTTATTTAGTGTTTGTTAAAATTAATTAATTTATATTTATTTATGTAGGGGGTTCACGTGCTCATGTGCACCAATTAAGAAACCGCCACTGATTGTACGAGTATAATCTTGTTGAATAACATGTTGATTTCAAACTGTTAATTGAGACTAATTAAAGCTTGTGATTAGTGACTTAATTGGTGTCTTGTATTTTGTTTTCCACTGTACCATATGACGATCAGTGAGACTGTCGTAACAGTGGATCAGAAGTGTGACAGAATTGTTAACGGTGGAAACAGTGGACAGTTTGTATGAGACTAGTGTAATTTGTTATGAATCGGTAAAAATGTATGCCAGTCAGATGATGGAAGCTTTCCAAGCGCTGCTATGACAGACACAAGAACAACAAAAATTAGAATGACGATAAGAGGCAGAAGAGACAAAAGAAGAATGGCGATGGGAAAGAGAAGAAACACAAGAATGGCAGAAAGCACTAATTTTTGAATCTGAAGGATAACAAGCAGATAAAACAGAAGCTCTTTTTGAAGCTATGCAGAAACAGATGCAAGAACATAGTACCGCAGAATTGGGTCTCCTATGAGGTGAGCTTACTAAACAAGTTACTAAAATATCGGAGGTACAAGAATCAATGACATTAAAAATAGCTGAAGTAGAAAATCTTATCTCGAGTGTTGAAGAATCGATCTCTACAAAAATATCTGTCATAGAAGAATCCATATCGAATAGAATATCTGCAGTAGAAAACTCAATGGCAAACATAAGAGGACAAATTAAAAGTGAAGTTGAGTAGTTCATGAAGATACAACCAAAACAAATTTCTGAACAGAGTTTACCAATGATAAAGACAGAAAAAGACACATAAAATAAGACAACAGAGATGATGGATCTGGTACGTCAAGGCCTGACATGGAAAACTTGCCTTGTTTATTTAGACGATGTCATAGTCATCAGGAAGACTTTCAACGACCATTTGGAAAACTTTAAGGACATTCTAACTAGAAGTCACGGTGCTCAACTGAAGTTGAGCCCGAAGAAGTGTTCTCTATTCCAGAAGGATGTACAATATCTGGGCCATCTGGTTTTGGCAGCGGCTGTTAAAATGGATCTAATAAAGTAGACACCGTAAGAGACTGCCCAGTTCCAAAGAGTAAACACAAAGTTCGGAGTTTCCTGGGGTTATGCTCATATTACAGACGTTTTGTGAAAGGTTTCATTACTATTGCTAAACCACTACATGAGCTAATGGAAAATAAACAAAACTTCCAGTGGTCGAGAGAGTGTGATCAACCATTTAGGACTTTGAAAATGCATTATGTTCACAGCCAATTCTTGCTTTCCCAGCATCCGAAGGGAAGAACATTGCAGACACATATGCAAGTAATACTGGTCTAGGAGCCAGGATTGCTGCCTGGATTGGCAAGATATCTGCCATGGTTCAGAAGTGCTGAAGGGCTACTGGGCACAATGGGAATCTCTTACCTTAGAGAATGGATTGGTGATTAGGGCTTGGGAAAGTGCAGATGGACGAGACGTGGTCATGCAGTTGATAGTTCCCTGAAGTAGTGTGCAATGTGTTTTGATAGAGATGCATGATGGGACTGTCTGGATACCACCCTGGTGTTAACAAAACCCTTACCAAAATACGGAAGCGATTCTATTGACTTCGTCTTTGCCACAACGTAGAGGAATGGGTTTGGACATGTGAAATATGTGCTGCAAGCAAGGGCCCACAAACCAGAAGCAGGGGGAAAATGAGACAGTATAACATTGGACTGCCTTTCGAGAGAATTGCCATAGACATTGCTGGACCTTTCTCAGTTACTGACGATGGAAACTGGTACATCGTGGCTATATGCGACTATTTTACTAAGTGGGTGGAATCCTACACAATTCCAAATCAGGAGGTTACCACTGTGGCAAAGGAGCTAGTTCACAACTTCTGTTGCCGTTATGGAGCCCCTATGGAAACCTATATGGATCAAGGAAGGAATTTTGAATCAGGAGTGTTTAAAGAATTATGCCGTCTACTCGAAATTTGAAAGACCAGGACAACACCTCTCCATGCTCAGTCGGACGGGATGGTTGAGAGTTTCAATAAGACACTTGAGCAGCATCTTTTGAAGGTTGTTGATGAGAAACAAACAGACTGGGTCCAACGTATACCACTATTCCTCATGGGATGTAGGTCATCGGTACACGACACAACTGGCATAACTCCAGCAAACTGGTGTTTGGGCGGGAGATTCGTCTTCCTGGGGACTTGATGTTCAGATCTCCTGAGACTCAGTCCCAAGAGCCACAGAACTATTCCTCACAATGATAAAACCAACTGCGAGAAATGAATTGCTTGATAAGAGGACAGCTGAAGATAGCCAGTGATAAAATGCAAACCCGGTATGACATTCACAGTAATAGTATGGGTTTCTAAGAAGGAGAGCAGGTTTGGTTGTTCAACCCAAAGCACTGTTGTAGTCGCTCACCTAAACTTCAGACTAACTGGGAAGGACCCTACACTGTGAAAAAAGAATCAACGATGTTGTCTATCGGATTCAACAGGAAGGACAGCGAAAGTTTAAGGTTGTCCACCTAGATCGCCTAGCTAAGTATTACTTCAGAGATGGGTTGCCAGTTTGGGACGAACAGGCTTAAGGAGGGGCCACTGTTAGGCCATTACAGAACGTTCTGCATGTTTCTCGGCTATCCTAGCAGAGTCCAGCTGTAATGTTTGTATGCATATGTGGCACTTAACATGCAAGACAGTGTTACATAATACGGAACAATTTCGTAGATTCGATAGTGTTGTTCTACAAGCTTCTCAACTAGCCCAACAGTGGGTGTTTCTGGCAAGGTCGGACTGAAGTATCCTCTAAAATTTTCAAATGTTTGTTAAGGACGCCTCTTATGGACCCCTGGAGACTATAAATACCCAACCCGCCGCTTATATTTGAGTTATTGTTGAGCGATTTACACAGTGCGTCTAAATTTTTTTTTGTGAGAATTGATTATAGTGCGGAATTCTTTATAGTTGAAATTATTATTTGTGTGGACAGATTAACTTGAATTGTTGTATAAGTATAACCTTGTTAATTTCAGAGAGTTAAATGAGAGTAAATAAAGCTGGTGATTAGTGACTTAATTGGTGTCTTGTATCTTGTTTTCCACTGTACCATACGATGATCAGTGAGACCGTTGTAACAATATTATTAATTTGGCAATGCATATCAGTGTCTGCATTTGTACATGCCAAATCTGAATGCTTTCCCCTCTCTTGGCACAGGCTTTAGAGACAACAGTTTTTGATCCCTTGTGTAACAATTTTGTTTTGAACTGAGCTGTTTAACGAAAATTATGTTTTACCAATATTAAAAATTTTTTCTAACATTGTGTATGGTATGTTAACC
Source organism: Magicicada septendecula (assembly GCA_034769895.1). Lineage (NCBI taxonomy): Eukaryota > Metazoa > Arthropoda > Insecta > Hemiptera > Cicadidae > Magicicada > Magicicada septendecula. Next base: position 231,734,841 of record CM068373.1, read on the forward strand.
TTTTCTTTTTAAGATCATTAATCCTCTGACAACTTAAAGAGGATTTTTTATGTTTTTTTCAGCCTACTTGAGGACCCTAGTTTCCTTGTATTTACTTATATATATTAGATGACATAAAATGAGAGAGACATGAAAGATTTTTATTTCAAAGAACATTGTTACCCACGTTGGAATCGTATGAATATTTAAAGGATATTTTGGGAAACAGTCAACAGCACTTAAAATATGGCAATATTTTATTATGGTGTATGTTATAATGCCTAGGAAAACCCTCTTTCTGACCATACACTTGTGAAAACTCTTGACTGTTCACTCTGTTCAGTAAATTCTCAACTTAATTAACCTTTTGCTGTGACTATAGTCCTTTTAAGCAGTGCATTGGCTAACCAGCTGATTGACTTAGAGCAGCAAAATAGTTAAGAAAACGTTTGAAATCATTGAAAATTATAACACGGTAACAGTGTAGTTTTAGAAGAAGCAAAATAACATACCAATCACACTTTTGTGCAGGTGATCAGTGAACTCCTTTCAAGTTATACAAGATGTCAACCATCAGCTAGCTCTACACATGTATTCATAATGCACAAGAATAATTGCACTCCTAGTGTAAGTGATCAGAATCACCCGCCTTTATCCAATCTTAATATCACATTTGTATTAATCCTTTTTATGATTTTTATTTATGGCAATTAGTGAATAAATTCATAAAACATAACTGATGCAAGAAAAATCAATTAACATAACCAGTATAATATTTTGGTTCAAGTGAATTTACAGTCACTGGTCACACTTAAAGATACAGGAGGTCCTCGACTTTCTAACATAATGCATTCCTGAAAACATGTTTGAAACTCGAATTGTCTGAAAGTTGAGTACTGTACAGTATGCTGTATTTGCAACAGGCATACTATGTTAGTAGGATTGGTTCCATTAACTGTAGTACAGTGTACTGTAATGAAATCAGATATTATTCTCACTTAATTTTAAATCATATGACCACTCTTACTACAAAAATAGTACATATTACAGTAATACGCTAAATGAAACATTTTGTACCAGTACATTAGTAAAGTTTATAATTATTGTTTGAGAAACAAGTACAGCACAGTTTCTTTTATTATATAAATGAAATTAATCACTTCAACACTTTGAATTCTTTACATTAATAGACTAACATTAATTATGAAACCATAGTAGCAGGAATAATAACAGATACATGCACTTGTCTTAATGCATATACATTTCCTCACAACTCTGTTTGTGTTTGAAAATTGAATAAAGGGTATCAATTCTGAATGTCCGAAAGAGTGAAATGTATGAAAGTCGAATGTCCAAAAGTAGAGGACTTCCTGTATATTGTTGCCAACCAGATAACTTGTTTCAATATTATTCCTCTGTAAGCAAGACATGTTAAAGGGTAATGCAGACACTGCATACTCAGTAGTAGTGTAACCAGGATTTTTTTTTCATGAAGGGGGGCATTGTCAATTGTAGGAAATTTGTAATTTATAGCCTACTGTGTATATCACATGGCTGCTATAGGCCGACTAGCCTTTCCTGAATAGTAATCTGCGCCGACCCAATGCATGAATTACCCCCATTTTCAAGTATAGCTAAGTTATCTAGAGAGAAGAGAGGGGAGACGACGCTATAACGTTCACTGTCTCACTTCCATATTATTTCCCTCTCTTGTCACACACACGGTTCCGTTGTTCTCACCAGTCTTACTGCAGCCAATGTTCATGATATGAAACAGTCCACAAAACTGTTCTGCGCATGTGCGAAGTGATTGGAAATTTTGTTAGCCTCACAGCAAGGTGTTTGTCTACTGCGCATTGAGACCTCAGTGTTCAATTTACATCCTCCTGCCTCTAACAATATAAGTGTCCATCTGCAAATTTTATTATAAGATCTGATTGGCGACCTACTCAATGGTGGTGGAGGGTCATAACCACCAAGTAACCCTCCCCTTGGCTATGTTACTGATATGCGTGTACTTCAATATCTCCAGGGTAGTCCTACCATGTACATGGGCTTTTTGTATTTAAGAAACTTTTTAATGTTGTTATTACTTCTTCTTTATTACTGTGGATACTATCCACATCTTCTTTGTCTGTTGCAGCCTTTACACTGCCCATTCCATCAAGAGTGTATGCACAGTAATTACTGAAAGTATTCTCTCTGTTGCTCCATTATTATTTGTTCTTTTGTTGATATATCTCTACACCAAATGCATGAATTTGGAATACCAAGCAAGCTGGTAAGATTAACACAAGTGACCATGCAGCAGACTGAAGCCCAAGTAAAGGTGGATAGCCAACTAACTGAACCCATAAATATTACACGAGGCCTAAGCCAGGAGATGGGTTAGCCCCAACACTATTTAATATTGCATTGGAATATGTAATTAGAGGCTCTTATCAATAAATAGCTCCAATCCGTTAACAAATAAAACTGTACAGATAGCTGCATATGCAGATGACATTAACATCATGTCAAGACGGATCACGGCAGCTAAAGAAATATTTATAGAGCTTAAAAACAAAACCAAGGAAGTTGGGCTAGCCATAAATATGGATAAAAGAAAACTGCTTATCCAAACAAGAAGGGACCAGGTTCATAACAACATTGAGATAGAGGAGGACACAATTGAAGTGGTGGACAATTTCACGTATCTTGGAGTGAATCTAGCAAAGACTGGATCAGAGGAGCTGGAGATCCAAAGACGGACCACCATGGCTAACAAGGCATACTTCGCATTGCTGCCATCATTTAGGTCTGGGGATGTGCACAGGGAAACAAAAATGAAAATATATAGGACTGTCATCAGACCGGTGGTATGCTACGGGTGTGAAGCATGGACAATCACACAGAAAACAGTCGACATAGTAGACACCTTTGAAATGAAAATCCTCAGACGCATTACAGGCCCAATACAAGAAAATGGCTTATGGAGACTGAGATACAACAACGAACTGTATCAAATATATAAAGAGATACCAGTCACAAAATTTATAAGAATACAAAGATTGCGTTGGGCCGGACATGTTATGAGAATGGAGGATGGCAGGAACCCCAAGAGGGCTTTGCTGGGTACATGGGAGTACGAGACCTAGAGGTAGACCGAGGAAGAGGTGGGAAGATGGCATTGCAGAGGACGCGAGAGACATGGGGATAAGAAACTGGAGGAGGGTTGCAGTGGATAGAGTGGATTGGAGGCAGAGATTGGTGGAGGCCAGGGCCCGACGTGGGCTGTAGCGCCATAGGAGTAGGTGGGTTGATATATTTCCACCCTTACGCTTCCACCACTTCTTTTATGTTCTGTTCTAATTGGTACTCTTTGTATTATCTTCTATGGTACTGCCTGGATATTTATTAGTTTCTCTTCTAAATCTGCTCTTGTACTTCTTAATTTCACTATACCATTTCCTTCATTCCGTTACATTTTTCCTAGTTGAATCTGCTTTTCACTTAAAGGGATTCCATTATGAAAAAGCAAATACGTAATTGTGTATATGAGTAATTCAGTTTTAAAAGACAACTGTACACTCTCAGAACTACATATCTGGGTATAAACTAGCTGACATGTGAAATATCTGTTTATTATCTCAGAAAACTTGTAATGAAATTAAGTAAATTGGGACCACATTTTCTTATCGAGCCGTAGTTTGTTACCATTATCCCTAAATAACCAACTTCCATTGCCTGTTATATAATTTCATATATTACTAAATTATATCTAACTGGAATTATAACAATAGTCATAGTGTTGTTTATATATATGTAGGTAACCATATTCATTATTTGAATATATTGTTAAATTTTGTAAAAAAAATAAGAGATTCCTGATTTACTTGTTATTTTTGCATCAGTTTCTTTATATAATTATAAAGAATTATATAAATTTAATTATTTAAATAAATGAATAATTTAATATTTCTAGTTCAAATTTATAATTGATTCCCTATTACCTAGTCCAAATAAGATATTTACCTAGATATTTTAAATAAGTATCTCTTTTCTTTGGTTTGACTTCTTCACAGAATGAGATTGTGTTCTTTTTGTTATGGTAGTTTTTGGTTGCTTTTGTCTTTCTTTCATAGAAGATTTCTTGTGTGGCCTCTTTAATGTTATGTTTATTCTTCCATTTTGTCTTCTATCATGCAAGAAAAAATTATACAGTAGACTCCCAACTAATGTGGTGGAAGGGCAGGCCGGATAACAAAAAAGCTGGATAGGCCGGAGTTCTATAATTACTCACTTCATGCCCTACCCATACCATTAAAATCACGCTTTTTATACCAAAACCTGCTCTTATTCATATTTTGTGACCTCTTAGTACAGTCTAGTACTTTATAAATATTTGTTATGTACTGTACTGTACGTTTTAAAAATTTATTACAGGAAGGAAGTCCAAGAATAAAAATCGGTATGGAGAACCATACATGACTTCCATGTTGTAAGATTTATGTTTAAAATAATTTACTTGAATTCATTTCGGTAATTTCTAAAAAAATATCGTCCACCCTCAAACTAATTATGGGGTAGTCGTTTAATATAATGTTATTTTCAGTCACTTTATCCATAAAAAGTAGGTAGGCTTACTTTATTCATATAAAGAAACCGAACTGTGCAGATAATTGTTCCTCCTCCGAAGCGCTCCGAAGTCACTCATGGACCCTGAGGATCTTGCAGAAGGTTCATTCCCTAAAGACGAAAAGTCTGTCTATGAACCGTTCCTCTGTAAACACGTGCAGTTACACTGCCCAGCAATCCACAGGAAGCAAATTGATAACAAAAGCTTGCAAATGTGTGTGTGTGTGTGTGTGTGTCTTGCCTGCCTTTTTATTGCGGTAATCATAATAATAAAATGGAAACGTAAACATTAGATAATTGAGATATACTTGCCTGCCACGAACGATATATTTTCTCTCATACATGATTTAAATTAAAATGAAAAAATATAGAATTTTGTTAAAGTGAAATAAAATGTTTCCATAGAAACTACTTCTTTGTTGTCAATAACGTATTACATATATACAACTTATAAAATTTACTTTCTCCATCATCAACTACCATTTTAATTTATAGAAAATTACCCCTTTCCCCTTCAACTATCCTTTTCATTTATAGATATTTCATCTACGTTTCTACAGTGGATTATTAAGACCTTCTTTTAAGGATACTTTATTTATCAAAATTAAGCACTTTACTTTTGTTAAAACGTAAAACATTGCACATAAACTACCCCTTCCCCTGAACCGATCTTCACCAAAATCAATAGGCCTCGAGTCCTCTACAATTCAGAACTGTATGCAAAAAATTATGTGATTCTGTTTGAATTTGCGGCAGTTATCATTTGACATAGAAAAATTCTACACACAGACACACAGACACTTTTCAAAAAATGACTTTTTTTTCATGTTTTGAAGGTAGTACAATCAGAATCTGCCATTATCTCGAACACGATTTTTTTCGCCATGACCATACTTCCATTTCCTTATGGAACATGAAAGTAAAATATTGTATACACATTTAAATTTTATAATGTCTAACTTAATTGCAAGAAACATAAAATGATGTACACTGTACAGTATGAATGCATACAAAATTTTAAAATAAACAAGCATTAACGTAAAACATAGGCCCAATTCTTAAAAAAATGATATAAACATATTTTACTGTTAATTGATAAATGATTACACAAATGTGAAAAGATAGGTCTAAGATAAAAGAGTCAAAACTTACAATTTTAAGTTTTTGAAAAAGTCCTTGATAGATGACTGCTTCACCCTTTTAGCCCTCTTCCGTGATGCAATGTCCCTCCACTTACACAACCAGATAATATCAGCTGGCATCGCTTCCCCCTGGTGACTAATATACTTCAGCGCTGCTTCAATCATCTTGAACCCTTCCGAATGTGGGATGAGCTTTTTCCTGTCATCTAAAGATGCCTCTTCCTCCTCTTCTTCTATTTCTTCTCCATGTGTCAAAATTTCCACAATATCTTTGTCAGTTATTTCATCAACTTTGTCGTTTGCCATCTGTTCTCTAATGTCCTCGGCATTGACATCGTCACACCCTGGTACTTTTTCCAGCAACAAAACAAGTTTATCGTTTTCATCTTCCACTTGTGTGAGTGTGTATGTGTGTATTGCAGGGTCTTGTAAGTTTCGCAGCGTTTGGGTATCTTGTGCTTCTGATTTGACCACTTTAGTTGTCATCTTTCTCTTGACATTTCGACACCTTCCTCTCTGATATCTTTGTTTTTGATTTTTGTGACAAGACCTGTTGATCTTAATTGATGGTTGGTGGCTTTTCTCACTAGTTTTAAGGCTGTTCCTATTTAGTAGATGGTCAGCAGTCACTATATAGGATTAGGGGTGCAATGTAGCAGGCCTCCTCGTTGGTGCACCCTGGGTAACGCTAAATCTGCTACGGCGAATCGCCGCGAACGATGACACAATCAATCGCTACTGGGAGGCTCGACGTCGAATGGTGGAAGCACCAAAGACGGGCGTTGGATAAGAAGAAGAAGACTATATAGGATTGGAGAAGTATGTGGATTACATGAATTGAAAGAGTCACAGAAAGAAAATATCGGTATGGAGAACATACATGACTTCCATGTTCTAAGATTTATATTTAAAATCTTTTTCGAAATGAAATATTTCCATAGAAACTACTTCTTTCTAGTTATTGGTTCAGCCTTAACCACAGTACTGTGGTCACTAACGTATACCACCTCACGTTATCGCACTCGATTTTCACTGATGATGGAAGTCTATGGCACTGCTGAAACGTCTGGTTTTGCAGAAAACATTGGTCTACGGCAAAACAGGCCAGGAAGGAATTTTAACAACAAACTACTTATTTGTTGCCGATAACGTGGTACATATATAAAAAAAAATTATCCGCTCCACCTTCAACTATAATTTTCGTTTATAGAAAATTACCCCATCCCGTTCACCTAGCCTCTTCATTTATAGATATTTCATCTACGTTTCTACAGTGGATTATTAAGATCTTCTTATCAGGATACTTTATTTATCAAAATTAAATACTTTACTCTTGTTACAACATAAAATGTTGCAGGTAAACTACCCCTTTCCCTTAACCGATCTTCACCAAAATCAATAGGCCTTCATTCCTTTACAATTCAGGAATGTACACAAAATAATATTCAATTCTGTTTCAATGTGCGGCAGTTATCATTCGTCATAGAAAAATTACCGTTGTTAAAACATAAAATGTTGCAGGTAAACTACCCTTTTCCCGTAACCGATCTTCACCAAAATGAACAGACCTTGAGTACTCTACAACACAGGCATATATGCAAAAAAATATTTGATTCTGTTTGAATTTACGGCAGTTATCGTTCGTCATGAAAAAATTTCTCTTGTAACAACATAAAATGTTGCAGGTAAACTACCCCTTTCCCTTAACCGATCTTCCCCAAAATCAACAGGCCTTGAGTTCTTTAGAATTTAGGGATGTATGCAAAAAATTATTTCATTATGTTTGAATTTACAGCAGTTATCGTTCGTCATAGAAAAAATTACCCTTGTTAAAATATAAAATGTTGCTGGTAAACTACCCCTTTCACTTAACCGATCTTCATCAAAATCAACAGACCTTGAGTACTTAAAACTTCAGGAATGTATGCAAAAAATTATTTGATATTTTTTGAATATGCGGCAGTTATCATTCGTCATAAAAATAAAATTACCCTTTTAAAACATAAAATGTTGGAGGTAAACTACCCCTTTCTCTTAACCGATCTTCACCAAAATCAAAAGGTGCAAAACATGATTTGATTCTGTTTGAATTTGCGGCTGTTATCGTTTGCCATAGAAAAAAATTACCCTTGATAAAAAAAACGTTGCAGGTAAACTACCCCTTTCCCTTAACCGATCTTCACCAAAAACAATAGGTCTTGAGTACTCTACAATTCAGGACTGTATGCAAACAATTATTTGATTCTGTTTGAATTTGCGGCTGTTGTCATTTGCCATAGAAACAAAATCTACAGACACACAGACAGACACATTCACAGACACTTTTCGAAATATGACTTTTTTTCATGTTTTGAGGGTAGTACAATCAGAATCTGCAATTATCTCGAACACGATTTTTTTTGCCATCACCATACTTCCATTTCCTTATGAAACATGGAAGTAAAATGGACATGCCAGATCCTTAAAGAAAGGCAACAACAAATCAGGACTGGCACAGTCTCACACTGAGGCTGAACACACTGTAAAATTCAAAGACACATAAACACTATCCACCATCACCAGTGTAAGGGAACAATAAATTAGGAAGCCCTGAATATTCATAGATGCTTACTCTGCCTAAACATATGCTACAATGGTTGCACGGATCGTTATATTGTACAGAGGAAACAGAATAACTGATACCAGATGAAGTCACTAATTACAATTTTTTATTAGAAAAAGAACAGAAGTAAACAAAGACTGTATACAATAATTCAAGTTAAATTTGTCCAAAACACAATAATAAATGTCACCTTATTACAGTTTTCAACAATGTAACTAATAATACTAAACCCAGAAGTGACAATAACAATCACTCCGAATTCACTGTAATATCACTAGTCCAAAAGCTAACTCAACTGAATTACTTAGCTGACTGATGGCACTTATATTTATACCCGCTGAGATTCAAGAATGATCTCACATTCCAGATAGATATCTGTAACTTGCTAGAAACTGTGTCATTGTCTGACCATGCAGAACATCTCTAAATGTATGGAACAGTTGAGTGTATTACCTCATGTTAAAAGTCACGTAGGCACTTTTGTTGTTTTTTTCCGCTCAAAGTAGCAATATGGAACGACACTGTCACATACAGGACATACACTTAGGGCCTATAGTACCCACTTGTGACGTACATACTATTAAATTTTTTTAAAAGACTTTACGTTTGTGCGACAATATTAAATACTATTTGAATTAGATTTAATATCTGTGTTACTAAATACATCCACTCATTATTATATCAATCAATAATTCGGTTGGGCGCCAGAGCAAAGTATCCCAGGGTTTATTAATAAATAATAACTCAATCCGTTCAGATACTAATATTCTATATTATTTCATTATTATTACAAACATGGCATCTGAAATTTGGTCATAAACATTATGGTTCTAATATACACTGAGATGCTTGATACACAATTTTACAACTAATTTCAAGGTAATAGTATTCACTTGATTACTATTTTTTAAGATTACCACTATTTAAGTATTCTTTGGTCTAACGAGCCGCACCATTATATTTTATTCACTTGACACACACATATTGTAACGTAACGAAAATATGGTCCCCTACGTTACATAAATCAACTTATAAGATTTAAAATAGAATAAAATTATTAATTATCCACACTTGTAAAAGGTCAGAAACCCAACCCATGATTGATTAAATAAAATAAGAATACAAGGTAGAAAGAAAAGAAATTAATAATGTTAATAATTATAAACCACAAAGTTCAGTGAAAGGTGTAAACAACAGACATTGACAAATAATGTAAAAAACTAATTTAGACTGTTTCATAATAATTGATGTTTTAAAGGAGGTGAGAATGAGTAAATGTTGCATGACTTAGGTTACACAAATGTACCTGTTATTAATTGTATCATGTTATATTATTATCATGATAGTGATGTTATTTTTTGTGTGTAGCGAGTGAAGTTATTCTGTTAATAGAATACCAGGTAAATAAGTATTATGTGTTATCAATTTACCATTATAGAGCTGTAGTTAAACTCAGTAATTGATTACTAATTAATTTCATTTTATGTGTTATCCATATGTCATGATAAAGCTTTTGTTAGACTTTATAGAGTTAATTATTTGTATACATGTACTTAGATAGTAGGATGATTATAATTGTAAACTTGGCCAAAAAGGCTATAATTGTTAACGAGATACAAAAGAGTTTAGTATAACCATGTCATAAATAGATAAAGGATTCTATAATATTGCAGATAGTAACAAGTTAAACTCAGAAGTAGATCAAGGTATAATGATAGGCCTAACAACCAGTAACATTATATAGTAAGTCAGATCGGAAAGGTTAGGTAAAGAAATTTGTAACAAATACTAAATAAAATCTAATGAGTTAGGAGAAGTTAATAATAATTGCTAATAACAAATAAATAAATTCAAATTAAATAAATTCTCATAATGCCACAGTGCAATGATACCGATAGATAATGTTTTGTAACAGAAAAATAATATTTGTTAAAGTAAGTAGACTAAGAGGAAACGACGGCAAAATATATAAAAGTTAGTAACAAGCAATAGGTAAAATTATAATAGGATATAATGGAAATTTAGAAAAGGATTATTTTGATGAGTGGAAGAACATTGTATGAAATGGTTATAGTATAATATAATATCCAATAAGAATAGAAAAGATGGTTGTCAGGGACGACAAGAGATAGAATTTGTTGATTTGATTATTGAATAAATTTACATGAACGAAGACTGTTTAGTTAAAAGACACTCAGCAAAGATTTGGTTAATTTCAATACAAATAATACAATTGGGAAGTAAAATGAATAATAAATCACAATAGTATGGTCCACTGTCATTCAACCGTCTTATATAATTGGACAATCTAAAACCTATACATGAAAGTAACGAAAAATATAAAGGAAGAATTCTGATTGTAAAAATCAATATAATGAACAAATGTTAACTTAAGTAACTAACCAAAACAGAGAAATAACTACCTGCATAAAGTGATATAATCCTATAACATAAAAGAAACGAAAATAAAACACCAAATTATATCTGAACTTCAGTTTCCACAATTCAATAGAAAAAATGTAGTTGGACGCGAAATTCGTCGAAGCACGTAACCACAAAACTCGGATATTGGTGAACAAAAGGAGCGGTATTTCTGCATCATCTCAGGACCAAGAATTCAACTTTTATTTCAACTTGGAGTGAAGACTGACGGGAACGAATTCATCTGCATTCTGTTATTGACCAAAAATGACGAAGAGGTTATCTGTACACTGCCTTATCGAGTCATGATGCCGAGCGGACGGTAAACTACAATTATTTTAAATATTATTTAATAAAAACTTAATTCTATATTGGAATACCTTGTATTCCTATTTAGGCATTTTCTGATCTTACTAACAGTTGAAAGAACCTTCACGCCCTGTATTTAAAGAAATATAAAATCATAACTAAAAATAATATAAAACCCTGAATCCGATCGATAATCGATTACTTCTAACATATAGCCTTTTATATCTCCGTAAAGGAAACAATTTTGTTGGACAAGAAATATTAAAATATTAATAAAGAATCCTTTCAGAATTCAGATATCTTCTCATTTATATAATATTTAGTGTAGTGTGAACAAGATATAAGATAAGTAGAGAGTGTAACTGAGAATTATCGTACGCGGTGGGCTAACCTACAAATTTCAGTTATCTGGGAACCACAGCGCTATTCGCGGACTGCTTGGGTATTAAAGAGAATGAGAATAGAATAAAAAATTCCTTCTCTTCTCTTCAACGCAGAACAGGCTTGAACGAAAAAGTCGAATTACACACTATACACATAATTTTCACCCACCATAACACAATTATATTAAAATAGGGAGAAACTGGGATATACTTAAACATTATTATACCACATATTGAAATAAGATAAGTTATAAATTGGCACTCTCAACAGAGAGGGTTAACGAGGAGACAAACCCGATAAGTTATAAATTGACGCTTCCATCGTGAGGCGAATTAAATAGAGACGACAAGGGTTAAGTTATAAATTGACGAACCCAACAGTGGGGCTGAAATAACGATAAACCCGCAACCGTAATATCCGCTAAGTTATAATATATATATATATATATATATTCAATACTCTAATTAACATATAGCATAATATTTCTTAACTAACATGAATTTTCTTAATAATTATTATATGCAAGTATTCGATTCGTACTAGAATGCTATTCTTATTATATTTTGTTTCATTCATTTGATTATACAATAATTCTACTAAATATCCTTTCTAGCATGTCATATCACATAAACTGAATCGTTAGTATCTGAACAATTGTGGGTCTTTTGAGAATGAGATGAGTTATACTTATGGTAGACATTAATTTATGTGTTTGTACATTAGAGTTGTGAATTATTAAAGATTATTATACTGTTACTTGTTTGCCGGATTCCACAAGACTCTGGTTTGGGCGTTCTACGTTGTTCATTTCACTTCACTTCCACCAAACATAATTGATTACCACTTCTTAACTTTGTATCACACACTTGCGTTGTACTTATCGTCACGCACATAAATAAATATACTTTCTTGATTCAACTTTACACGCATATATGAAATATCTTCATAATGCGTACTTTACGTGCACCAATACAATATTCTTTATACTTTAACTTGTTCTTTCTTGACTTTTATTTACCGAGCTAATCTATACATTTTAAACAAAGCTAGTATAACGTTCCGTTATAATTATATTATTGAATACTTGTACAGAGTAACGCAGATTTCCCGTGCTTGTCTTGAAATTTTGACTTAAAAAACTTTTAACTAACTCCCTTTTTCACTTGCTTTTCTCTTTTTATAGTGTGTCTACTGATTCCCTTACCACCGTCCTGGTTGATGACACTTTCATTGGCCAGGATTTGAAATATTCCCCGGTGGATTTGAAATTCTCCATTCTGAAATCGTAATTTTCTCGCTCACTGGACTGATGCTATTGCTTATTGGTCGATCAGTTCGGGCACGTAGTTTTTACCGCGTGGCCGTTTAACTTGCTAAAAACGACGCTACTTTATAAATTTGCAATAAATATTGGGATGTCACTTTTTGTCTTCTGAAGGACACCGACCTGCCTTCCTAACGGTACTTGCTCGTTTTTTGCTGTTTCTTATACACAAAACATTTTATGTGTTTATGACATAGCAGGTACAGGCTTCTATTATATTTTAATTTCGGCTGGCGACAGACTGTCGGTGCACTGGCCTCACCCTGTCCATTCTTATTCTACTTTTTCTTACATATATGTATATTACAAATTCTTATACTACCATATCTCTATAATTACTATTATTACAAGATGTTTACTTGTGTTGTAAAAATTTTAATTAAAGTTTAAATGTTTAATGTTGTTAAACGTGTCAAAATGTATGCTCTCAGTCGTGTACGGGTAAACCGTATTCTGCTCTGCTGCATTCAAACGTTGCCGCCTCGCCACCTGATTGGCGTACAGCTCTCTGCAGTATTACCCAGCTTGCGTCTCGCTTTAACGCCTTCACTTCAATAATTACTAGTCGTAATTCTAAATTAACTGAATCAAACATACAGCATTGCAGATTGAGAACATTTATTAATCCTTTAGAATATTTTACTTGGTTTATTATACATCAAAATTCGTTTTCTTCACCGGCTATTACAATTGTGCAGTTGGTACTTGCTCAGCTCAGTTGTATACAATCAGTCAGTAACGTTAGTTTACAGTAAAAATATCGTTTTTCTCAGGGGTGTAAAGTCCTTTCGGCTACAGAAATATGTACTTACGGCTAACACTCACAAAGTTATAACAATTCTTAGAACTAATTACATAAATAAATAGATATCTCATTACATTTGACTAAGTAATCACCAATGAAAACTTGTGAAGCAATTTTGGGTTATGTTTCGTTTGTCAAAAGTTCGTTGTTAAATGATTCGTTAATGATTTATCATGTTTTACTTTCTTAATAATTATTAATTAGTTAGAGTTAAGTAGTGAATTTAAATAAACATTTATTTTGACTCGGAAATAGTGATCAGTGATTTTGAAATAGTTATATTTAATTCAGACCAAAATTTGTGAATACGATTTAAGGGATAATGTTTATACTCATCGGTTACTTGTTGCTGAAGATCCTGATGTCGTCTTCTTCGATAGATAACTCCTGGGCTGCCGTCTTCTTCTATGGATAATTCCTGTCGTCTGTTTCCCTCGTCTCGTCACTTCTCCTTGCTGATTCAGGCCTCGTAATTCTTCAGTTGGTGTCGTCTTCTTCTTTTAGGAGGTTCCACTGATCTTCATATAGTCTCCGTGGTCGTCTTTCTTCGTCACGGCGTCGCTTCGTCTTCTTCTGATCACTACGGTTTGTTAATTTAATTTTTTACAAATAAAAATTTATGTTCAGGATTCCCTGTACTGTTGTAATCGCCTTCCATTAGTTTTAAATAGTTTTGAAATTACTTGAAGAATAATAATTTAATTTTAATACGAGAGCTACTCGGTCCACTCTCTGGCGTTGGTTAATAATGACTACTGAAAATCTAACGGTTTTTTGGCGTTATTTTTCTTGTTGCTATGGTTACTTAATAAATTATGCTAATTTTTCATTGGTTATTAACTCAGGTTATTGTTAGGATTTATCGTCTTTTTTCGTCTATTTCTACCAAAATATCTTCAACTGAAGATTACTACTTTATTCTAATAGCTAGGGTCATCACATTAGTACCATTCTTCCTAATTTTTCATGATGAACATTTTGATACCCCTCATGCCTACTTTTGAATGGCTAATTACATTTTTACTATTTTCCCATATTTATATCTTACATATATTTTATTCAAAATTAGTTGTTAACCACATATTTTGGTACTAGGAATACCCACTTACATGGTTTAATCATTTGGCACATTCTGCCTTAACTTTGGATTATTATTTGTTCTCAAATTAATAAATTTATGTTCAACAGTTTGGCCTAGAGCCTAGATTCCATTCTACTTCCATCTAACATTTCTTACTAACATTTCTGGTAACTCTAATACAATTTACAAACAAAACAAACAATAAACATCAGTATCCCTAACTCTAATTCTTACTATTAAATATTTCTTTTCAGGTTCTACCCTGAAATAACTTTTAATTGCTGTTATCTGCTTACCCTATAATTTACTCTATGCTATGATTTTCTGAACACTAACAAAATTCTTAATACTTACTTACAGAAACTTAAAGAAACTCTTATAATACTATTGACAAATTGTTCCTTGCATGATATGTCCTATCTACTATTCCCTTCACTTAAATACAGTGTCAGTCCTTCTTAATTTGCTATTCATTCTAATACCTTAACTCTTACCTTAATATATAATCCTGATATCTTATTACCTAAATTAACAATATTACAATTAGTTTGATCTTACTTAGTAATGCACAGTTTATCACAAATTGTTTATCTGTTTAACATAGTTGGCTTATATAATATTTGGTTCTACACTCCCACTGCACTTTTCTTTTCGTTAGAAAGTTTCTATAATTACTACCCTGCTCACTTTGTTTCATTATTCTATACCTATCACTTCACTACTTATTTAGTTTTACACACTTTTGGGCTTATTCACTTGTTTATTCAAGGATTGTCTAATTACTTTAAATCACTGTGTGATTATGGTCATGTATAACTATTTACCTCCAAATCACACTGATCACCTTTGGTCATCATTCTAATATTGCTTTTGTTTTGGGCTCAAAGTATTGTTTATAGCCTTTGGCCATTATTATTACAATTAGTTTGGGGTATCGTTAGCTTCTAACCCCCCCACATTATATTATACAAGTACATTCTTTAAATAACAAGATACATGTGATACTATTATCCTTCATTAATCTTATTGTCCTAGCTACATCTCATATGCTACAGACATCAATTCATTACTAAATTTACAATATTCTGTTCACTTTTTTGGGATGACTTGATTGTACTTAAACTTCTTCTTCACTGTCTCTTGGTTTTCTTTTGGTTCCTATCCGATCTATTGTGTCAAGTCTGTCGGGTTAATAGTCATTTGTCATTTATTGGGTTACTGGGTTATTGATCTTTAAGCTCATAAGTTTTTTGCCTTTTACTCTCATCTTCAGCTGTTTATTTTATAATTAAATACCATTGAATCTTTGCTACCTTATGTCATGTTACATAATGCATCGCCACCAAAATTGATTATTTCGAAACAAAGATTATTAGATTTTTTCTGAAATCATCAATATTGTTTATTTTATCAAGTTGTTATGATTCAGGAATTCATCCACCGCTACTCCTATGTTCATTCTTTATTAAGTCATGGTTCATAATGTAATAATTGGTATTATTTTCTTTCTTTATTATTCCCCTTTATGTTCTATTTCCCTAAAATTTTTCTTCTCTCTTTTTCATATAAATTGGTAATAGTCAGAGGGCACGTGTGGCTCTATTACTCTGCTATCCATTTATACACATTTTGAGTTCAGAGGCCTTGCCTATCTGCTCAATAACATATGTTGGACGTATCTCAACATAAAATCATCACATAATAATATTCATAATAATTATAATAATAGTCGTTCATTTCCGACTCACATAATATTAATACAATAAAACACTTTTGGGATCAATTATTCTTTCTTTTCATACAACTCATGACCTTTCATCTCAATAACTTGTTTGGATTCCTTTGTTTTAATCTTGTGGCGATATTTAATAGGCATTTTGTATTGTTTTAAGAGCTTATTCTATATGGTAGTGATTCTATTTGTCATCACTTTAATGCTCATTGATATTTAATTAACATTATAGCTGGTTTTGACTCATTTATATTTTTTCATTGATAGCTCAGCTAATCTGCCAGTGTTATTTTTTATTTGATTGTTTTCGTTTCTTCTTTTGTGAAACATTAATTTCTATTTATCCCCTTTTTGTGATAGGGTTTGTTAATGATGTTATGTAGCATCAGTATTATTTGCGTAACATTGAATTATTTACATCTCAATTTTTTATGATATTTCATTATACATTTTCAAAATTTACATGTGTTTACACATTTTGTTTCACACTTGGTCGTAAGTTTAGCCTTACTTTGTTGTGAATTTAGTTTATCTTTCTTCTAAATTCCCTCTCATTTATAACAATAATGGTTCCAATCAAATACTTACTGTAAGTTGTGCTTACATTACTTTTGAATTTTGATAATAGTTATTTACAAAATTCTCTTTAATCTTCTGACACTGGTTCATAATACTTTTTTAAAGAAGACTGGTTATAAGTCCCTTTTATCTTTTTAGTTGTGATTTCACTTATGACAGGTATTATTTTTATTATCTTTCAATATGAGATAGGGTATTTATTTTGCTATACAATGGACCCTGTTATATACACTCTTTTTTCTTGTAGGTTAATCTTCTCATTTATATACATTAATTGGTTTGCATGGTCGTTTTACTTAAAATCAGTCCCATCTCTCAGTGTTCCTCCACACTTGGTTTAACCATTGTCCATGATTATATGGGCTGCTCCCGTTCAGATTGCTGTCGTTTTCATAATGACTTCTGTTCTTGTCCACTTTCTTGCTATTACTTTGTATTTAAATGGTTCTGGCATACCATTTTCACTTGTTTCCATTGCTATTGCAATCATTTCATTGTTTTGTTTATACAACGAATAGGTCAATGCTATTTCCATTGTAGATGCTATCGTTGATATAGGATTATGCATGTCCATTAAGTGTCTTCTCCTTCTTATTCTGTTACCCACTATTTTGTAGTGGTTCCTTCCTAAAGGTTCTAGTAAGTTCCTTCTGTTATTTCTAAAATTCATCATTTCATTCTGGTCGTTAATTAGTACATTAAACATCTCAACCAGTCCATTCTTCATCATCTCCAACTCTTCTCTGGTATTTATTATTTTCTTTCTATATATTTTTCTTATTTCCTTGGTCTTCATTTCCAAGTATTTATTCTTCTTAGTCGTCGCCTCCATGATCTGGATATTCTCCTTGTGGCTGCTAATTTTATTTGCAGGTAATGGTATGCTATTATCTTCTTTTAATTCTGTTTCCTTCTCACTATCTTCTGTTTTCGTAATTACCGGTTCCTCAATGCTTTTGGAATCCCTGTCTAGTGGTTCACTCAATTTCTCGTTAAATCTGTCCAATTTCTCATTCATCCTTTTGAAATGGTTATCATTTTCTTCCCTCATTTTCCTCAGCTCTTCCTTCATTAATTCCCAGAATTGTTGTACGCTCATGTCTCTTCTGGTTTCCTCCTGTTGTGTGGTTTCTGGCATTTTCTTCGGTTGCTTCGCTTCCCCGTCCTTGACTATTTCTTTTTCTAATTGAACATTGGGTTGTTCCAGGTTTTTATTATTTGGTGTTTCGCTGAACCCTTTTATTTGATTATGTCTTTTCCTCCAATTACACATATCTTCTCTGGATAGCTCGAACATAACCCTTATCCATTCTCTTAGCTCTGCGTTTTCCGTTTGTATTGGTTTTTCTGGTAGTTTTATAGATTGTCTCCATTGGTCGTATTCCTCCTGTGTATATTCCTCTGTCACCTGTGCGTATGTTCCCGTTCTTTTGTTTTTCATTTGTTCTTCATTGTTGAGCAATCTCTCCCAATCTTCCTTAGTCATTCTTTCCACCTTGTTATCGCCTTTTTCGTTTGGATCGTTTTCCAGCTTCCACACTTCATCATAAATTTCTTCCAATGTCATTTGGTCGTATGGTGGTTCCGTTACATCCGCACGACTCATTTGTGCTCGTTCATGGTCAGTGGTGTTCCTTTCGATGTACTCTATCTCTCTGCTAAACTTTTTAAATAGTGCTGTCATCCATTCTGCATAGCTGACTCGTTTTTCTTCTATCTCCTTTTCCGATCTCTTTGTCTCCTTTTCCGCCTCCTTCTCGTGTTTTGCCGGTTCCATTTCCGTAGTCGCCGCTAGAATCTGTAAAGTTTAAAGGTATGTTTCCTTACCTATTCTAGCCCTACTAGTTGGCGCGCCACTTTTATTACAAGATGTTTACTTGTGTTGTAAAAATTTTAATTAAAGTTTAAATGTTTAATGTTGTTAAACGTGTCAAAATGTATGCTCTCAGTCGTGTACGGGTAAACCGTATTCTGCTCTGCTGCATTCAAACGTTGCCGCCTCGCCACCTGATTGGCGTACAGCTCTCTGCAGTATTACCCAGCTTGCGTCTCGCTTTAACGCCTTCACTTCAATAATTACTAGTCGTAATTCTAAATTAACTGAATCAAACATACAGCATTGCAGATTGAGAACATTTATTAATCCTTTAGAATATTTTACTTGGTTTATTATACATCAAAATTCGTTTTCTTCACCGGCTATTACAATTGTGCAGTTGGTACTTGCTCAGCTCAGTTGTATACAATCAGTCAGTAACGTTAGTTTACAGTAAAAATATCGTTTTTCTCAGGGGTGTAAAGTCCTTTCGGCTACAGAAATATGTACTTACGGCTAACACTCACAAAGTTATAACAATTCTTAGAACTAATTACATAAATAAATCGATATCTCATTACATTTGACTAAGTAATCACCAATGAAAACTTGTGAAGCAATTTTGGGTTATGTTTCGTTTGTCAAAAGTTCGTTGTTAAATGATTCGTTAATGATTTATCATGTTTTACTTTCTTAATAATTATTAATTAGTTAGAGTTAAATAGTGAATTTAAATAAACATTTATTTTGACTCGGAAATAGTGATCAGTGATTTTGAAATAGTTATATTTAATTCAGACCAAAATTTGTGAATACGATTTAAGGGATAATGTTTATACTCATCGGTTACTTGTTGCTGAAGATCCTGATGTCGTCTTCTTCGATAGATAACTCCTGGGCTGCCGTCTTCTTCTATGGATAATTCCTGTCGTCTGTTTCCCTCGTCTCGTCACTTATCCTTGCTGATTCAGGCCTCGTAATTCTTCAGTTGGTGTCGTCTTCTTCTTTTAGGAGGTTCCACTGATCTTCATATAGTGTCCGTGGCGTCTTTCTTCGTCACGGCGTCGCTTCGTCTTCTTCGGATCACTACGGTTTGTTAATTTAATTTTTTACAAATAAAAATTTACGTTCAGGATTCCCTGTACTGTTGTAATCGCCTTCCATTAGTTTTAAATAGTTTTGAAATTACTTGAAGAATAATAATTTAATTTTAATACGAGAGCTACTCGGTCCACTCTCTGGCGTTGGTTAATAATGACTACTGAAAATCTAACGGTTTTTTGGCGTTATTTTTCTTGTTGCTATGGTTACTTAATAAATTATGCTAATTTTTCATTGGTTATTAACTCAGGTTATTGTTAGGATTTATCGTCTTTTTTCGTCTATTTCTACCAAAATATCTTCAACTGAAGATTACTACTTTATTCTAATAGCTAGGGTCATCACATTAGTACCATTCTTCCTAATTTTTCATGATGAACATTTTGATACCCCTCATGCCTACTTTTGAATGGCTAATTACATTTTTACTATTTTCCCATATTTATATCTTACATATATTTTATTCAAAATTAGTTGTTAACCACATATTTTGGTACTAGGAATACCCACTTACATGGTTTAATCATTTGGCACATTCTGCCTTAACTTTGGATTATTATTTGTTCTCAAATTAATAAATTTATGTTCAACAGTTTGGCCTAGAGCCTAGATTCCATTCTACTTCCATCTAACATTTCTTACTAACATTTCTGGTAACTCTAATACAATTTACAAACAAAACAAACAATAAACATCAGTATCCCTAACTCTAATTCTTACTATTAAATATTTCTTTTCAGGTTCTACCCTGAAATAACTTTTAATTGCTGTTATCTGCTTACCCTATAATTTACTCTATGCTATGATTTTCTGAACACTAACAAAATTCTTAATACTTACTTACAGAAACTTAAAGAAACTCTTATAATACTATTGACAAATTGTTCCTTGCATGATATGTCCTATCTACTATTCCCTTCACTTAAATACAGTGTCAGTCCTTCTTAATTTGCTATTCATTCTAATACCTTAACTCTTACCTTAATATATAATCCTGATATCTTATTACCTAAATTAACAATATTACAATTAGTTTGATCTTACTTAGTAATGCACAGTTTATCACAAATTGTTTATCTGTTTAACATAGTTGGCTTATATAATATTTGGTTCTACACTCCCACTGCACTTTTCTTTTCGTTAGAAAGTTTCTATAATTACTACCCTGCTCACTTTGTTTCATTATTCTATACCTATCACTTCACTACTTATTTAGTTTTACACACTTTTGGGCTTATTCACTTGTTTATTCAAGGATTGTCTAATTACTTTAAATCACTGTGTGATTATGGTCATGTATAACTATTTACCTCCAAATCACACTGATCACCTTTGGTCATCATTCTAATATTGCTTTTGTTTTGGGCTCAAAGTATTGTTTATAGCCTTTGGCCATTATTATTACAATTAGTTTGGGGTATCGTTAGCTTCTAACCCCCCCACATTATATTATACAAGTACATTCTTTAAATAACAAGATACATGTGATACTATTATCCTTCATTAATCTTATTGTCCTAGCTACATCTCATATGCTACAGACATCAATTCATTACTAAATTTACAATATTCTGTTCACTTTTTTGGGATGACTTGATTGTACTTAAACTTCTTCTTCACTGTCTCTTGGTTTTCTTTTGGTTCCTATCCGATCTATTGTGTCAAGTCTGTCGGGTTAATAGTCATTTGTCATTTATTGGGTTACTGGGTTATTGATCTTTAAGCTCATAAGTTTTTTGCCTTTTACTCTCATCTTCAGCTGTTTATTTTATAATTAAATACCATTGAATCTTTGCTACCTTATGTCATGTTACATAATGCATCGCCACCAAAATTGATTATTTCGAAACAAAGATTATTAGATTTTTTCTGAAATCATCAATATTGTTTATTTTATCAAGTTGTTATGATTCAGGAATTCATCCACCGCTACTCCTATGTTCATTCTTTATTAAGTCATGGTTCATAATGTAATAATTGGTATTATTTTCTTTCTTTATTATTCCCCTTTATGTTCTATTTCCCTAAAATTTTTCTTCTCTCTTTTTCATATAAATTGGTAATAGTCAGAGGGCACGTGTGGCTCTATTACTCTGCTATCCATTTATACACATTTTGAGTTCAGAGGCCTTGCCTATCTGCTCAATAACATATGTTGGACGTATCTCAACATAAAATCATCACATAATAATATTCATAATAATTATAATAATAGTCGTTCATTTCCGACTCACATAATATTAATACAATAAAACACTTTTGGGATCAATTATTCTTTCTTTTCATACAACTCATGACCTTTCATCTCAATAACTTGTTTGGATTCCTTTGTTTTAATCTTGTGGCGATATTTAATAGGCATTTTGTATTGTTTTAAGAGCTTATTCTATATGGTAGTGATTCTATTTGTCATCACTTTAATGCTCATTGATATTTAATTAACATTATAGCTGGTTTTGACTCATTTATATTTTTTCATTGATAGCTCAGCTAATCTGCCAGTGTTATTTTTTATTTGATTGTTTTCGTTTCTTCTTTTGTGAAACATTAATTTCTATTTATCCCCTTTTTGTGATAGGGTTTGTTAATGATGTTATGTAGCATCAGTATTATTTGCGTAACATTGAATTATTTACATCTCAATTTTTTATGATATTTCATTATACATTTTCAAAATTTACATGTGTTTACACATTTTGTTTCACACTTGGTCGTAAGTTTAGCCTTACTTTGTTGTGAATTTAGTTTATCTTTCTTCTAAATTCCCTCTCATTTATAACAATAATGGTTCCAATCAAATACTTACTGTAAGTTGTGCTTACATTACTTTTGAATTTTGATAATAGTTATTTACAAAATTCTCTTTAATCTTCTGACACTGGTTCATAATACTTTTTTAAAGAAGACTGGTTATAAGTCCCTTTTATCTTTTTAGTTGTGATTTCACTTATGACAGGTATTATTTTTATTATCTTTCAATATGAGATAGGGTATTTATTTTGCTATACAATGGACCCTGTTATATACACTCTTTTTTCTTGTAGGTTAATCTTCTCATTTATATACATTAATTGGTTTGCATGGTCGTTTTACTTAAAATCAGTCCCATCTCTCAGTGTTCCTCCACACTTGGTTTAACCATTGTCCATGATTATATGGGCTGCTCCCGTTCAGATTGCTGTCGTTTTCATAATGACTTCTGTTCTTGTCCACTTTCTTGCTATTACTTTGTATTTAAATGGTTCTGGCATACCATTTTCACTTGTTTCCATTGCTATTGCAATCATTTCATTGTTTTGTTTATACAACGAATAGGTCAATGCTATTTCCATTGTAGATGCTATCGTTGATATAGGATTATGCATGTCCATTAAGTGTCTTCTCCTTCTTATTCTGTTACCCACTATTTTGTAGTGGTTCCTTCCTAAAGGTTCTAGTAAGTTCCTTCTGTTATTTCTAAAATTCATCATTTCATTCTGGTCGTTAATTAGTACATTAAACATCTCAACCAGTCCATTCTTCATCATCTCCAACTCTTCTCTGGTATTTATTATTTTCTTTCTATATATTTTTCTTATTTCCTTGGTCTTCATTTCCAAGTATTTATTCTTCTTAGTCGTCGCCTCCATGATCTGGATATTCTCCTTGTGGCTGCTAATTTTATTTGCAGGTAATGGTATGCTATTATCTTCTTTTAATTCTGTTTCCTTCTCACTATCTTCTGTTTTCGTAATTACCGGTTCCTCAATGCTTTTGGAATCCCTGTCTAGTGGTTCACTCAATTTCTCGTTAAATCTGTCCAATTTCTCATTCATCCTTTTGAAATGGTTATCATTTTCTTCCCTCATTTTCCTCAGCTCTTCCTTCATTAATTCCCAGAATTGTTGTACGCTCATGTCTCTTCTGGTTTCCTCCTGTTGTGTGGTTTCTGGCATTTTCTTCGGTTGCTTCGCTTCCCCGTCCTTGACTATTTCTTTTTCTAATTGAACATTGGGTTGTTCCAGGTTTTTATTATTTGGTGTTTCGCTGAACCCTTTTATTTGATTATGTCTTTTCCTCCAATTACACATATCTTCTCTGGATAGCTCGAACATAACCCTTATCCATTCTCTTAGCTCTGCGTTTTCCGTTTGTATTGGTTTTTCTGGTAGTTTTATAGATTGTCTCCATTGGTCGTATTCCTCCTGTGTATATTCCTCTGTCACCTGTGCGTATGTTCCCGTTCTTTTGTTTTTCATTTGTTCTTCATTGTTGAGCAATCTCTCCCAATCTTCCTTAGTCATTCTTTCCACCTTGTTATCGCCTTTTTCGTTTGGATCGTTTTCCAGCTTCCACACTTCATCATAAATTTCTTCCAATGTCATTTGGTCGTATGGTGGTTCCGTTACATCCGCACGACTCATTTGTGCTCGTTCATGGTCAGTGGTGTTCCTTTCGATGTACTCTATCTCTCTGCTAAACTTTTTAAATAGTGCTGTCATCCATTCTGCATAGCTGACTCGTTTTTCTTCTATCTCCTTTTCCGATCTCTTTGTCTCCTTTTCCGCCTCCTTCTCGTGTTTTGCCGGTTCCATTTCCGTAGTCGCCGCTAGAATCTGTAAAGTTTAAAGGTATGTTTCCTTACCTATTCTAGCCCTACTAGTTGGCGCGCCACTTTTATTACAAGATGTTTACTTGTGTTGTAAAAATTTTAATTAAAGTTTAAATGTTTAATGTTGTTAAACGTGTCAAAATGTATGCTCTCAGTCGTGTACGGGTAAACCGTATTCTGCTCTGCTGCATTCAAACGTTGCCGCCTCGCCACCTGATTGGCGTACAGCTCTCTGCAGTATTACCCAGCTTGCGTCTCGCTTTAACGCCTTCACTTCAATAATTACTAGTCGTAATTCTAAATTAACTGAATCAAACATACAGCATTGCAGATTGAGAACATTTATTAATCCTTTAGAATATTTTACTTGGTTTATTATACATCAAAATTCGTTTTCTTCACCGGCTATTACAATTGTGCAGTTGGTACTTGCTCAGCTCAGTTGTATACAATCAGTCAGTAACGTTAGTTTACAGTAAAAATATCGTTTTTCTCAGGGGTGTAAAGTCCTTTCGGCTACAGAAATATGTACTTACGGCTAACACTCACAAAGTTATAACAATTCTTAGAACTAATTACATAAATAAATAGATATCTCATTACATTTGACTAAGTAATCACCAATGAAAACTTGTGAAGCAATTTTGGGTTATGTTTCGTTTGTCAAAAGTTCGTTGTTAAATGATTCGTTAATGATTTATCATGTTTTACTTTCTTAATAATTATTAATTAGTTAGAGTTAAGTAGTGAATTTAAATAAACATTTATTTTGACTCGGAAATAGTGATCAGTGATTTTGAAATAGTTATATTTAATTCAGACCAAAATTTGTGAATACGATTTAAGGGATAATGTTTATACTCATCGGTTACTTGTTGCTGAAGATCCTGATGTCGTCTTCTTCGATAGATAACTCCTGGGCTGCCGTCTTCTTCTATGGATAATTCCTGTCGTCTGTTTCCCTCGTCTCGTCACTTCTCCTTGCTGATTCAGGCCTCGTAATTCTTCAGTTGGTGTCGTCTTCTTCTTTTAGGAGGTTCCACTGATCTTCATATAGTGTCCGTGGCGTCTTTCTTCGTCACGGCGTCGCTTCGTCTTCTTCGGATCACTACGGTTTGTTAATTTAATTTTTTACAAATAAAAATTTACGTTCAGGATTCCCTGTACTGTTGTAATCGCCTTCCATTAGTTTTAAATAGTTTTGAAATTACTTGAAGAATAATAATTTAATTTTAATACGAGAGCTACTCGGTCCACTCTCTGGCGTTGGTTAATAATGACTACTGAAAATCTAACGGTTTTTTGGCGTTATTTTTCTTGTTGCTATGGTTACTTAATAAATTATGCTAATTTTTCATTGGTTATTAACTCAGGTTATTGTTAGGATTTATCGTCTTTTTTCGTCTATTTCTACCAAAATATCTTCAACTGAAGATTACTACTTTATTCTAATAGCTAGGGTCATCACATTAGTACCATTCTTCCTAATTTTTCATGATGAACATTTTGATACCCCTCATGCCTACTTTTGAATGGCTAATTACATTTTTACTATTTTCCCATATTTATATCTTACATATATTTTATTCAAAATTAGTTGTTAACCACATATTTTGGTACTAGGAATACCCACTTACATGGTTTAATCATTTGGCACATTCTGCCTTAACTTTGGATTATTATTTGTTCTCAAATTAATAAATTTATGTTCAACAGTTTGGCCTAGAGCCTAGATTCCATTCTACTTCCATCTAACATTTCTTACTAACATTTCTGGTAACTCTAATACAATTTACAAACAAAACAAACAATAAACATCAGTATCCCTAACTCTAATTCTTACTATTAAATATTTCTTTTCAGGTTCTACCCTGAAATAACTTTTAATTGCTGTTATCTGCTTACCCTATAATTTACTCTATGCTATGATTTTCTGAACACTAACAAAATTCTTAATACTTACTTACAGAAACTTAAAGAAACTCTTATAATACTATTGACAAATTGTTCCTTGCATGATATGTCCTATCTACTATTCCCTTCACTTAAATACAGTGTCAGTCCTTCTTAATTTGCTATTCATTCTAATACCTTAACTCTTACCTTAATATATAATCCTGATATCTTATTACCTAAATTAACAATATTACAATTAGTTTGATCTTACTTAGTAATGCACAGTTTATCACAAATTGTTTATCTGTTTAACATAGTTGGCTTATATAATATTTGGTTCTACACTCCCACTGCACTTTTCTTTTCGTTAGAAAGTTTCTATAATTACTACCCTGCTCACTTTGTTTCATTATCCTATACCTATCACTTCACTACTTATTTAGTTTTACACACTTTTGGGCTTATTCACTTGTTTATTCAAGGATTGTCTAATTACTTTAAATCACTGTGTGATTATGGTCATGTATAACTATTTACCTCCAAATCACACTGATCACCTTTGGTCATCATTCTAATATTGCTTTTGTTTTGGGCTCAAAGTATTGTTTATAGCCTTTGGCCATTAT
The DNA here is from genome assembly GCA_034769895.1 of Magicicada septendecula. NCBI lineage: Eukaryota > Metazoa > Arthropoda > Insecta > Hemiptera > Cicadidae > Magicicada > Magicicada septendecula. The sequence goes on from CM068373.1 coordinate 231,761,846, forward strand.
TATTACAATTAGTTTGGGGTATCGTTAGCTTCTAACCCCCCCACATTATATTATACAAGTACATTCTTTAAATAACAAGATACATGTGATACTATTATCCTTCATTAATCTTATTGTCCTAGCTACATCTCATATGCTACAGACATCAATTCATTACTAAATTTACAATATTCTGTTCACTTTTTTGGGATGACTTGATTGTACTTAAACTTCTTCTTCACTGTCTCTTGGTTTTCTTTTGGTTCCTATCCGATCTATTGTGTCAAGTCTGTCGGGTTAATAGTCATTTGTCATTTATTGGGTTACTGGGTTATTGATCTTTAAGCTCATAAGTTTTTTGCCTTTTACTCTCATCTTCAGCTGTTTATTTTATAATTAAATACCATTGAATCTTTGCTACCTTATGTCATGTTACATAATGCATCGCCACCAAAATTGATTATTTCGAAACAAAGATTATTAGATTTTTTCTGAAATCATCAATATTGTTTATTTTATCAAGTTGTTATGATTCAGGAATTCATCCACCGCTACTCCTATGTTCATTCTTTATTAAGTCATGGTTCATAATGTAATAATTGGTATTATTTTCTTTCTTTATTATTCCCCTTTATGTTCTATTTCCCTAAAATTTTTCTTCTCTCTTTTTCATATAAATTGGTAATAGTCAGAGGGCACGTGTGGCTCTATTACTCTGCTATCCATTTATACACATTTTGAGTTCAGAGGCCTTGCCTATCTGCTCAATAACATATGTTGGACGTATCTCAACATAAAATCATCACATAATAATATTCATAATAATTATAATAATAGTCGTTCATTTCCGACTCACATAATATTAATACAATAAAACACTTTTGGGATCAATTATTCTTTCTTTTCATACAACTCATGACCTTTCATCTCAATAACTTGTTTGGATTCCTTTGTTTTAATCTTGTGGCGATATTTAATAGGCATTTTGTATTGTTTTAAGAGCTTATTCTATATGGTAGTGATTCTATTTGTCATCACTTTAATGCTCATTGATATTTAATTAACATTATAGCTGGTTTTGACTCATTTATATTTTTTCATTGATAGCTCAGCTAATCTGCCAGTGTTATTTTTTATTTGATTGTTTTCGTTTCTTCTTTTGTGAAACATTAATTTCTATTTATCCCCTTTTTGTGATAGGGTTTGTTAATGATGTTATGTAGCATCATCATTATTTGCGTAACATTGAATTATTTACATCTCAATTTTTTATGATATTTCATTATACATTTTCAAAATTTACATGTGTTTACACATTTTGTTTCACACTTGGTCGTAAGTTTAGCCTTACTTTGTTGTGAATTTAGTTTATCTTTCTTCTAAATTCCCTCTCATTTATAACAATAATGGTTCCAATCAAATACTTACTGTAAGTTGTGCTTACATTACTTTTGAATTTTGATAATAGTTATTTACAAAATTCTCTTTAATCTTCTGACACTGGTTCATAATACTTTTTTAAAGAAGACTGGTTATAAGTCCCTTTTATCTTTTTAGTTGTGATTTCACTTATGACAGGTATTATTTTTATTATCTTTCAATATGAGATAGGGTATTTATTTTGCTATACAATGGACCCTGTTATATACACTCTTTTTTCTTGTAGGTTAATCTTCTCATTTATATACATTAATTGGTTTGCATGGTCGTTTTACTTAAAATCAGTCCCATCTCTCAGTGTTCCTCCACACTTGGTTTAACCATTGTCCATGATTATATGGGCTGCTCCCGTTCAGATTGCTGTCGTTTTCATAATGACTTCTGTTCTTGTCCACTTTCTTGCTATTACTTTGTATTTAAATGGTTCTGGCATACCATTTTCACTTGTTTCCATTGCTATTGCAATCATTTCATTGTTTTGTTTATACAACGAATAGGTCAATGCTATTTCCATTGTAGATGCTATCGTTGATATAGGATTATGCATGTCCATTAAGTGTCTTCTCCTTCTTATTCTGTTACCCACTATTTTGTAGTGGTTCCTTCCTAAAGGTTCTAGTAAGTTCCTTCTGTTATTTCTAAAATTCATCATTTCATTCTGGTCGTTAATTAGTACATTAAACATCTCAACCAGTCCATTCTTCATCATCTCCAACTCTTCTCTGGTATTTATTATTTTCTTTCTATATATTTTTCTTATTTCCTTGGTCTTCATTTCCAAGTATTTATTCTTCTTAGTCGTCGCCTCCATGATCTGGATATTCTCCTTGTGGCTGCTAATTTTATTTGCAGGTAATGGTATGCTATTATCTTCTTTTAATTCTGTTTCCTTCTCACTATCTTCTGTTTTCGTAATTACCGGTTCCTCAATGCTTTTGGAATCCCTGTCTAGTGGTTCACTCAATTTCTCGTTAAATCTGTCCAATTTCTCATTCATCCTTTTGAAATGGTTATCATTTTCTTCCCTCATTTTCCTCAGCTCTTCCTTCATTAATTCCCAGAATTGTTGTACGCTCATGTCTCTTCTGGTTTCCTCCTGTTGTGTGGTTTCTGGCATTTTCTTCGGTTGCTTCGCTTCCCCGTCCTTGACTATTTCTTTTTCTAATTGAACATTGGGTTGTTCCAGGTTTTTATTATTTGGTGTTTCGCTGAACCCTTTTATTTGATTATGTCTCTTCCTCCAATTACACATATCTTCTCTGGATAGCTCGAACATAACCCTTATCCATTCTCTTAGCTCTGCGTTTTCCGTTTGTATTGGTTTTCTGGTAGTTTTATAGATTGTCTCCATTGGTCGTATTCCTCCTGTGTATATTCCTCTGTCACCTGTGCGTATGTTCCCGTTCTTTTGTTTTTCATTTGTTCTTCATTGTTGAGCAATCTCTCCCAATCTTCCTTAGTCATTCTTTCCACCTTGTTATCGCCTTTTTCGTTTGGATCGTTTTCCAGCTTCCACACTTCATCATAAATTTCTTCCAATGTCATTTGGTCGTATGGTGGTTCCGTTACATCCGCACGACTCATTTGTGCTCGTTCATGGTCAGTGGTGTTCCTTTCGATGTACTCTATCTCTCTGCTAAACTTTTTAAATAGTGCTGTCATCCATTCTGCATAGCTGACTCGTTTTTCTTCTATCTCCTTTTCCGATCTCTTTGTCTCCTTTTCCGCCTCCTTCTCGTGTTTTGCCGGTTCCATTTCCGTAGTCGCCGCTAGAATCTGTAAAGTTTAAAGGTATGTTTCCTTACCTATTCTAGCCCTACTAGTTGGCGCGCCACTTTTATTACAAGATGTTTACTTGTGTTGTAAAAATTTTAATTAAAGTTTAAATGTTTAATGTTGTTAAACGTGTCAAAATGTATGCTCTCAGTCATGTACGGGTAAACCGTATTCTGCTCTGCTGCATTCAAACGTTGCCGCCTCGCCACCTGATTGGCGTACAGCTCTCTGCAGTATTACCCAGCTTGCGTCTCGCTTTAACGCCTTCACTTCAATAATTACTAGTCGTAATTCTAAATTAACTGAATCAAACATACAGCATTGCAGATTGAGAACATTTATTAATCCTTTAGAATATTTTACTTGGTTTATTATACATCAAAATTCGTTTTCTTCACCGGCTATTACAATTGTGCAGTTGGTACTTGCTCAGCTCAGTTGTATACAATCAGTCAGTAACGTTAGTTTACAGTAAAAATATCGTTTTTCTCAGGGGTGTAAAGTCCTTTCGGCTACAGAAATATGTACTTACGGCTAACACTCACAAAGTTATAACAATTCTTAGAACTAATTACATAAATAAATAGATATCTCATTACATTTGACTAAGTAATCACCAATGAAAACTTGTGAAGCAATTTTGGGTTATGTTTCGTTTGTCAAAAGTTCGTTGTTAAATGATTCGTTAATGATTTATCATGTTTTACTTTCTTAATAATTATTAATTAGTTAGAGTTAAATAGTGAATTTAAATAAACATTTATTTTGACTCGGAAATAGTGATCAGTGATTTTGAAATAGTTATATTTAATTCAGACCAAAATTTGTGAATACGATTTAAGGGATAATGTTTATACTCATCGGTTACTTGTTGCTGAAGATCCTGATGTCGTCTTCTTCGATAGATAACTCCTGGGCTGCCGTCTTCTTCTATGGATAATTCCTGTCGTCTGTTTCCCTCGTCTCGTCACTTCTCCTTGCTGATTCAGGCCTCGTAATTCTTCAGTTGGTGTCGTCTTCTTCTTTTAGGAGGTTCCACTGATCTTCATATAGTGTCCGTACTCGTCTTTCTTCGTCACGGCGTCGCTTCGTCTTCTTCGGATCACTACGGTTTGTTAATTTAATTTTTTACAAATAAAAATTTATGTTCAGGATTCCCTGTACTGTTGTAATCGCCTTCCATTAGTTTTAAATAGTTTTGAAATTACTTGAAGAATAATAATTTAATTTTAATACGAGAGCTACTCGGTCCACTCTCTGGCGTTGGTTAATAATGACTACTGAAAATCTAACGGTTTTTTGGCGTTATTTTTCTTGTTGCTATGGTTACTTAATAAATTATGCTAATTTTTCATTGGTTATTAACTCAGGTTATTGTTAGGATTTATCGTCTTTTTTCGTCTATTTCTACCAAAATATCTTCAACTGAAGATTACTACTTTATTCTAATAGCTAGGGTCATCACATTAGTACCATTCTTCCTAATTTTTCATGATGAACATTTTGATACCCCTCATGCCTACTTTTGAATGGCTAATTACATTTTTACTATTTTCCCATATTTATATCTTACATATATTTTATTCAAAATTAGTTGTTAACCACATATTTTGGTACTAGGAATACCCACTTACATGGTTTAATCATTTGGCACATTCTGCCTTAACTTTGGATTATTATTTGTTCTCAAATTAATAAATTTATGTTCAACAGTTTGGCCTAGAGCCTAGATTCCATTCTACTTCCATCTAACATTTCTTACTAACATTTCTGGTAACTCTAATACAATTTACAAACAAAACAAACAATAAACATCAGTATCCCTAACTCTAATTCTTACTATTATATATTTCTTTTCAGGTTCTACCCTGAAATAACTTTTAATTGCTGTTATCTGCTTACCCTATAATTTACTCTATGCTATGATTTTCTGAACACTAACAAAATTCTTAATACTTACTTACAGAAACTTAAAGAAACTCTTATAATACTATTGACAAATTGTTCCTTGCATGATATGTCCTATCTACTATTCCCTTCACTTAAATACAGTGTCAGTCCTTCTTAATTTGCTATTCATTCTAATACCTTAACTCTTACCTTAATATATAATCCTGATATCTTATTACCTAAATTAACAATATTACAATTAGTTTGATCTTACTTAGTAATGCACAGTTTATCACAAATTGTTTATCTGTTTAACATAGTTGGCTTATATAATATTTGGTTCTACACTCCCACTGCACTTTTCTTTTCGTTAGAAAGTTTCTATAATTACTACCCTGCTCACTTTGTTTCATTATTCTATACCTATCACTTCACTACTTATTTAGTTTTACACACTTTTGGGCTTATTCACTTGTTTATTCAAGGATTGTCTAATTACTTTAAATCACTGTGTGATTATGGTCATGTATAACTATTTACCTCCAAATCACACTGATCACCTTTGGTCATCATTCTAATATTGCTTTTGTTTTGGGCTCAAAGTATTGTTTATAGCCTTTGGCCATTATTATTACAATTAGTTTGGGGTATCGTTAGCTTCTAACCCCCCCACATTATATTATACAAGTACATTCTTTAAATAACAAGATACATGTGATACTATTATCCTTCATTAATCTTATTGTCCTAGCTACATCTCATATGCTACAGACATCAATTCATTACTAAATTTACAATATTCTGTTCACTTTTTTGGGATGACTTGATTGTACTTAAACTTCTTCTTCACTGTCTCTTGGTTTTCTTTTGGTTCCTATCCGATCTATTGTGTCAAGTCTGTCGGGTTAATAGTCATTTGTCATTTATTGGGTTACTGGGTTATTGATCTTTAAGCTCATAAGTTTTTTGCCTTTTACTCTCATCTTCAGCTGTTTATTTTATAATTAAATACCATTGAATCTTTGCTACCTTATGTCATGTTACATAATGCATCGCCACCAAAATTGATTATTTCGAAACAAAGATTATTAGATTTTTTCTGAAATCATCAATATTGTTTATTTTATCAAGTTGTTATGATTCAGGAATTCATCCACCGCTACTCCTATGTTCATTCTTTATTAAGTCATGGTTCATAATGTAATAATTGGTATTATTTTCTTTCTTTATTATTCCCCTTTATGTTCTATTTCCCTAAAATTTTTCTTCTCTCTTTTTCATATAAATTGGTAATAGTCAGAGGGCACGTGTGGCTCTATTACTCTGCTATCCATTTATACACATTTTGAGTTCAGAGGCCTTGCCTATCTGCTCAATAACATATGTTGGACGTATCTCAACATAAAATCATCACATAATAATATTCATAATAATTATAATAATAGTCGTTCATTTCCGACTCACATAATATTAATACAATAAAACACTTTTGGGATCAATTATTCTTTCTTTTCATACAACTCATGACCTTTCATCTCAATAACTTGTTTGGATTCCTTTGTTTTAATCTTGTGGCGATATTTAATAGGCATTTTGTATTGTTTTAAGAGCTTATTCTATATGGTAGTGATTCTATTTGTCATCACTTTAATGCTCATTGATATTTAATTAACATTATAGCTGGTTTTGACTCATTTATATTTTTTCATTGATAGCTCAGCTAATCTGCCAGTGTTATTTTTTATTTGATTGTTTTCGTTTCTTCTTTTGTGAAACATTAATTTCTATTTATCCCCTTTTTGTGATAGGGTTTGTTAATGATGTTATGTAGCATCATCATTATTTGCGTAACATTGAATTATTTACATCTCAATTTTTTATGATATTTCATTATACATTTTCAAAATTTACATGTGTTTACACATTTTGTTTCACACTTGGTCGTAAGTTTAGCCTTACTTTGTTGTGAATTTAGTTTATCTTTCTTCTAAATTCCCTCTCATTTATAACAATAATGGTTCCAATCAAATACTTACTGTAAGTTGTGCTTACATTACTTTTGAATTTTGATAATAGTTATTTACAAAATTCTCTTTAATCTTCTGACACTGGTTCATAATACTTTTTTAAAGAAGACTGGTTATAAGTCCCTTTTATCTTTTTAGTTGTGATTTCACTTATGACAGGTATTATTTTTATTATCTTTCAATATGAGATAGGGTATTTATTTTGCTATACAATGGACCCTGTTATATACACTCTTTTTTCTTGTAGGTTAATCTTCTCATTTATATACATTAATTGGTTTGCATGGTCGTTTTACTTAAAATCAGTCCCATCTCTCAGTGTTCCTCCACACTTGGTTTAACCATTGTCCATGATTATATGGGCTGCTCCCGTTCAGATTGCTGTCGTTTTCATAATGACTTCTGTTCTTGTCCACTTTCTTGCTATTACGTTGTATTTAAATGGTTCTGGCATACCATTTTCACTTGTTTCCATTGCTATTGCAATCATTTCATTGTTTTGTTTATACAACGAATAGGTCAATGCTATTTCCATTGTAGATGCTATCGTTGATATAGGATTATGCATGTCCATTAAGTGTCTTCTCCTTCTTATTCTGTTACCCACTATTTTGTAGTGGTTCCTTCCTAAAGGTTCTAGTAAGTTCCTTCTGTTATTTCTAAAATTCATCATTTCATTCTGGTCGTTAATTAGTACATTAAACATCTCAACCAGTCCATTCTTCATCATCTCCAACTCTTCTCTGGTATTTATTATTTTCTTTCTATATATTTTTCTTATTTCCTTGGTCTTCATTTCCAAGTATTTATTCTTCTTAGTCGTCGCCTCCATGATCTGGATATTCTCCTTGTGGCTGCTAATTTTATTTGCAGGTAATGGTATGCTATTATCTTCTTTTAATTCTGTTTCCTTCTCACTATCTTCTGTTTTCGTAATTACCGGTTCCTCAATGCTTTTGGAATCCCTGTCTAGTGGTTCACTCAATTTCTCGTTAAATCTGTCCAATTTCTCATTCATCCTTTTGAAATGGTTATCATTTTCTTCCCTCATTTTCCTCAGCTCTTCCTTCATTAATTCCCAGAATTGTTGTACGCTCATGTCTCTTCTGGTTTCCTCCTGTTGTGTGGTTTCTGGCATTTTCTTCGGTTGCTTCGCTTCCCCGTCCTTGACTATTTCTTTTTCTAATTGAACATTGGGTTGTTCCAGGTTTTTATTATTTGGTGTTTCGCTGAACCCTTTTATTTGATTATGTCTCTTCCTCCAATTACACATATCTTCTCTGGATAGCTCGAACATAACCCTTATCCATTCTCTTAGCTCTGCGTTTTCCGTTTGTATTGGTTTTTCTGGTAGTTTTATAGATTGTCTCCATTGGTCGTATTCCTCCTGTGTATATTCCTCTGTCACCTGTGCGTATGTTCCCGTTCTTTTGTTTTTCATTTGTTCTTCATTGTTGAGCAATCTCTCCCAATCTTCCTTAGTCATTCTTTCCACCTTGTTATCGCCTTTTTCGTTTGGATCGTTTTCCAGCTTCCACACTTCATCATAAATTTCTTCCAATGTCATTTGGTCGTATGGTGGTTCCGTTACATCCGCACGACTCATTTGTGCTCGTTCATGGTCAGTGGTGTTCCTTTCGATGTACTCTATCTCTCTGCTAAACTTTTTAAATAGTGCTGTCATCCATTCTGCATAGCTGACTCGTTTTTCTTCTATCTCCTTTTCCGCCTCCTTCTCGTGTTTTGCCGGTTCCATTTCCGTAGTCGCCGCTAGAATCTGTAAAGTTTAAAGGTATGTTTCCTTACCTATTCTAGCCCTACTAGTTGGCGCGCCACTTTTATTACAAGATGTTTACTTGTGTTGTAAAAATTTTAATTAAAGTTTAAATGTTTAATGTTGTTAAACGTGTCAAAATGTATGCTCTCAGTCGTGTACGGGTAAACCGTATTCTGCTCTGCTGCATTCAAACGTTGCCGCCTCGCCACCTGATTGGCGTCGCTTCGTCTTCTTCGGATCACTACGGTTTGTTAATTTAATTTTTTACAAATAAAAATTTACGTTCAGGATTCCCTGTACTGTTGTAATCGCCTTCCATTAGTTTTAAATAGCTTTGAAATTACTTGAAGAATAATAATTTAATTTTAATACGAGAGCTACTCGGTCCACTCTCTGGCGTTGGTTAATAATGACTACTGAAAATCTAACGGTTTTTTGGCGTTATTTTTCTTGTTGCTATGGTTACTTAATAAATTATGCTAATTTTTCATTGGTTATTAACTCAGGTTATTGTTAGGATTTATCGTCTTTTTTCGTCTATTTCTACCAAAATATCTTCAACTGAAGATTACTACTTTATTCTAATAGCTAGGGTCATCACATTAGTACCATTCTTCCTAATTTTTCATGATGAACATTTTGATACCCCTCATGCCTACTTTTGAATGGCTAATTACATTTTTACTATTTTCCCATATTTATATCTTACATATATTTTATTCAAAATTAGTTGTTAACCACATATTTTGGTACTAGGAATACCCACTTACATGGTTTAATCATTTGGCACATTCTGCCTTAACTTTGGATTATTATTTGTTCTCAAATTAATAAATTTATGTTCAACAGTTTGGCCTAGAGCCTAGATTCCATTCTACTTCCATCTAACATTTCTTACTAACATTTCTGGTAACTCTAATACAATTTACAAACAAAACAAACAATAAACATCAGTATCCCTAACTCTAATTCTTACTATTAAATATTTCTTTTCAGGTTCTACCCTGAAATAACTTTTAATTGCTGTTATCTGCTTACCCTATAATTTACTCTATGCTATGATTTTCTGAACACTAACAAAATTCTTAATACTTACTTACAGAAACTTAAAGAAACTCTTATAATACTATTGACAAATTGATCCTTGCATGATATGTCCTATCTACTATTCCCTTCACTTAAATACAGTGTCAGTCCTTCTTAATTTGCTATTCATTCTAATACCTTAACTCTTACCTTAATATATAATCCTGATATCTTATTACCTAAATTAACAATATTACAATTAGTTTGATCTTACTTAGTAATGCACAGTTTATCACAAATTGTTTATCTGTTTAACATAGTTGGCTTATATAATATTTGGTTCTACACTCCCACTGCACTTTTCTTTTCGTTAGAAAGTTTCTATAATTACTACCCTGCTCACTTTGTTTCATTATTCTATACCTATCACTTCACTACTTATTTAGTTTTACACACTTTTGGGCTTATTCACTTGTTTATTCAAGGATTGTCTAATTACTTTAAATCACTGTGTGATTATGGTCATGTATAACTATTTACCTCCAAATCACACTGATCACCTTTGGTCATCATTCTAATATTGCTTTTGTTTTGGGCTCAAAGTATTGTTTATAGCCTTTGGCCATTATTATTACAATTAGTTTGGGGTATCGTTAGCTTCTAACCCCCCCACATTATATTATACAAGTACATTCTTTAAATAACAAGATACATGTGATACTATTATCCTTCATTAATCTTATTGTCCTAGCTACATCTCATATGCTACAGACATCAATTCATTACTAAATTTACAATATTCTGTTCACTTTTTTGGGATGACTTGATTGTACTTAAACTTCTTCTTCACTGTCTCTTGGTTTTCTTTTGGTTCCTATCCGATCTATTGTGTCAAGTCTGTCGGGTTAATAGTCATTTGTCATTTATTGGGTTACTGGGTTATTGATCTTTAAGTTCATAAGTTTTTTGCCTTTTACTCTCATCTTCAGCTGTTTATTTTATAATTAAATACCATTGAATCTTTGCTACCTTATGTCATGTTACACTATTAATAATTGATTTTTTTTTAATTTACGAGGGGGTACCCAAAAATAATTGGAATTTTTTTTTTAAAGCTATGTATTTAATTTTTTTTTACAAAACAACCTTATCACCTTCAAAGTACTCTCCATTACACTTAATACATTTGTCCAATCTGCGATCCCATTCCTGGAAACATGTTTCAAACTCGTCTGTTGTGATGGCCGACAGCTCCTGCCTCATTTTTTTCTTTACCGCTTCCACGTCGTCAAAACGTTGTCCTTTCATGCCCCTCTTCATTCGCGGAAACAAGAAGAAATCACACGGAGCAAGCGGCATGGGGCAAGGGAGTCATGTTATTTTTTGCTAAAAACTGGTGCACTGAAATGGCTGCGTGAGCAGGTGCATTGTCATGGTGGAAAAACCAGTCCCTCGTCTGCCACAAATCGGGCCTTTTTTGTCGCACATTGTTACGCAATCTTTTTAAAACCTCCAAATAGAAAGCCTGATTAACAGTCTGACCTGGTGGGACGAATTCAGAATGCACTACCCCTCTCACATCGAAAAAACAAGTGAGCATCGTCTTGAAGTTTGATTTCACTTTTTTGGGGCGTGGCGACAATGAAGTTTTCCACTGGCTTGACTGTTGTTTAGTTTCGGGGTCGTAACCATAGCACCATGACTCGTCACCAGTAATGACCTTGGAAAAAAAATCTGGGTCGGTTCGGAGCTAGTCTTTCAATGCACGGCATGTTTCAACTCGATTCTCTTTTTGCTGTTCAGTCAGGACCCGAGGTACAAATTTTGGAGTGACCCTTCTCATCCCCAAATCTTCTGACTAAATTCGCTGAACCGAGCTCCAAGTTATTCCAGATAACTTACTAATCTCTTCAATGGTCTGTCGTCGGTCTTCAAGCATGATTGCTTGAACTTTTTCAACATTTTAGTCAATTCTGGAAGTTGACGGGCGTACAGAATGAGGTTTGTCATCAATTGACATTTCACCTTCTTTGAAATGAGAAAACCATTAGTACACTTGAGTTTTTCCCATAGCACTATCCTTGTAAGCTGTTTTCAACATCACAACAGTTTCTGCAGCGTTTTTCCCAAGCAGGAAGCAAACTTTCACAGTTCACTTAAATCCGCCATGACAAAAAACGAGGAGCAAGCGAAACTGCTTTTACAAAATGAATTACTGTGACCGGACACAACCTTCCCAGGCGACAACAACGACGGCACTGAACTCGGAACGAGTTGCGCTACGCTCGCCTAGTGGGAGAAATGCGTACTATGTAAGCTCCGCCAATCGCAGCGCTATTCCGGTTATTTTTGGGTACCCCCTCGTATAATGTACATATATATTGAATTAATTTATGTGTTCCACAGTAACGTTATATTTGTCCCCAAATTGATCTATCCATAAGTTTGTTTATACAATCTTTGGTAAATCAATTTCTACGCCTCTGACAGCACAAACAAATGAAGGGTTTGTTTACGTTTCTGTGTGACACACTTTCACAGTTTGGTCAAAACCGGTCTGCTTAGCTGTCCCTTCACTTTCTCTCCCTGGGTTTGTTGACACCATACAGTCACCCCTCTATTCTAAATTACATAACACCACCTTTTCACAACCCTCACTTACCAGCTATGTTAACATATAGGTTAAACGATCACTATCCCTTTGTCGGTCATCTACCCCACACTCTCATCCCTCATTCAACCTTTATTTAGAATTGTTTGTTTACAGTTATGTATATCTAACATTCACTTACAACTCTAACTCTACTACATTGTTATACATACTACATTTCTCTAACTTACTATTTACATTCAACTATTGACAATTACTTGAATTAGTGAGTTAGTTTATGTTTAATTATTCTTCCCCCGCCTTTTTTTTTTTTTTTTGTTGGGTATTGAAAACTCTCCTTATTGACTCTGTGTTGTTGGGATTGGCTAGTACATAGGTCGCCCTCCCTTTAACTTTTAACTCCTTTACTACGCAATTTTGGTCTTTTCACCTTTTTCTTTACAGATTCCTCTGGACTGTCAGTATCAATAGACTGTATCAGTCTTACACCTTCTACACTTGATATCTTACTGCTACCTGTTCCTTTTTGTTTCACAGACTTAGGAATGTCATGTATTTTGCCTCTGGGTACAGTCCGTTCCCATTTTCTATGACGTCCTGTGCCTCTTGCTTTCTCCCTACAACGTTCTGCCACAACTTTCCTTTTCCTACTTCTTGTTTTTGTTACACATTCTGGTTCTATATGGACCACCTCATAATTCTCATTTTCAAAGCATTCATAATTACTATCTTTAAACTTATTGTTTTTGTATCTCACCTTTTCATTATCTCTCATTTCTTCTTTGCTTTCTGATAAATATCTGTCTCTTAATAAAGTTGTATGTTCGTCTGATTCTTCTATACATAGGGTGTTGAACATGGTTTGTGTCCGAAGGCAGCTCTCTGTGTCTCGATGAGTATCCATATGCATTTTTAGTCTGTACTTTGTTTTGAAGTTTTTGTTACACTTGGAACAATTCCATGTGGCTTCATCATTATGAATTGTTAAGTGCCTTTGCAAGATGCCTCTTGATGTGAAACTGTGTCCACACTGCTCAAACACAAATGGTCTCTCTCTAACATAACTTGCCTTTAAATGTGCTGATACTGCTGACTTACTGCTAACCCTTTTATGACATAGATGACGTGGAAAAACAATGCGTTCTTCTTTTGGCACATGAGACCTAGCATGACGGTTCAACAAAGACCTTCTGTGAAATAATTTTTCACATTTATCACGTTTTATCTGAGCTTGAGTCTGATGAAATTCCATACAGTGTGTACACAATGCATTCCAATTCTTACAAACATAATCACACAAGTGACATTGAAAACTGAAAAGTGCAGGTACAAGAACTTTAAAATCAGACTTTTTGAGCTTCCTAGACTGTTTGTATTTTTCCTCTTTCACTGCTCGTTCTAAGGGTTTATCATTAACATTACAGTCTTTTCTTAATTGACTATAGCTTTCATTAATGCTCTCTTTACAATCACCCCATTTTGTTTTCTATCGCTTAGGTTCATTTACGTTTTCTAAAGTTCGCTCATCACTTTCATCTGGCTTGTGTCTTCTTTAATCCCTGAATTTCCTTTTCTTTCACAGGGGCCACTTTGGTGGCACCAGAACCTTGAGTGTCTTGCTTCATGTTCTCTTCACCAACCTCTTCTCCAATATCATTTTCATCATCATTTCCATCAACACATTCATCATCATTTTCATCAACACATTCATCATCATTTTCATCAACACATTCATCATCATAATTTAAATTTTCTTCATCATCAACATCATCCTCTTCTTCCTCATCCAATTCCTCATCTTCTACTTCTTCTTCTTCTTCCATTTCCTTCTCAACCTCCTCCTCAACCTCTAATCTTATTTTCTCATATAATTCTTCCTCTAGTCGTTTATTTCCTCTCGCTCTTAGTTTAGCTATTTGTCTATACCCTTCCTCTAGTTCTTTCCTTGATTGTTCCGCAATTTCCGCCATTTCTTGTGAGAATCGTCTCTGATTTTCCTCGTGTTGTTTGGATAATTGTTCGAATATGTTTATTTTTGGTCGTCCCCTTGCCTCTGAAGGACCGGTTCAACTTTATTTACAGTTACTTCTTCAAATATTTCTGTCTGACTCTTATGCTCGTCTAACTGTTGTTTAATGTTTTGTTCTGATCGGGTGTTGTCTTCCTTAATGTCTCTCTTTAACTGTATATTGTTTTCTTTAAGTTGTTACATATTTTCTGCTACTTGTTTGGATAATTGCTGATTTTCCGCCATTTGTTTGGATAATTGCTGTAGCATTGTTGCTATATCTAATTGTGTCTGTGGTGGTGGGACATCAGTACTTGCGTCTTCTTCATCAGGTCCCCTCGCCTCTGAAGCAACTGGCGGGTTCCCGTTATTTGTTAACTCTTCAAATATACCCGTCTCCCCCATCTGATTGTTTACTTCAAACTCTACTTCGTTATTATTATTCTCACTCCTACCGCTAGCCATTTTTAATTGATTGTTAATTGGTCGAGTTATTTGGTTATTTTTATTTAATATCTTACTTCTACTCCTTGTTATCATTAATTACTAAATTTACTTACATGTACATTTCTTATTTCTTAGCGTCTACTCATCTCATTCTACCAGGTTAACACTTTTAAACTTGTGTAGTTTAGTTTAAGCTCCCTAGTTGGGCAACAATATTAAATTTGTTTAAAAGACTTCACGTTTGTGGGACAATATTAAATACTATTTGAATTATATTTAATATCTGTGTTACTAAATACATCCACTCATTATTATATCAATCATTAATTCAGTTGAGCGCCAGAGCAGAGTATCCCAGGGTTTATTAATAAATAATAACTCAATCCGTTCAGAGACTAATATTCTATATTATTTCGTTCTTATTACTGAAATTTGGTCATAAACATTATGGTTCTAATATACACTGAGATGCTTGATACACAATTTTACAACTAATTTCAAGGTATTAGTATTCACTTGATTACTGTTTTTTAAGATTACCATTATTTAAGTATTCTTCGGTTTAACGAGCCGCACCATTATATTTTATTCACTTGACACATATTGTAGCATGACAGATTATCCACATTATTCTAATTTAAAAAATGATCATATATAAAATAAAAATAAAATGACATCAATGAAAACCACTATAAGAATTAGTCAAGGACCACAAAGTAGTGAAATAATAGTTAGGAGAGATTAAATAATTAAAATCAACCATGCAATATTTATAAGAAATTATAGAAAAATAATGATAGGCCAATGTATAAAGTAATTAGACCCAGGTAGTATAGGAGTAGGTCAGGAAATGCCCAATATAGACAAACATCCAAAATAAAGGAACAACTATTAGAGAAACAACCATAAGTAATAAATTTAAAAGCCTCCAAAAAACCTGAAACTAAATGAGAAAAGTATAATGCAATAAAATAAGAGTAAATGTGAATTAGGTGTAAGTGAAGGTTCTAGAATAAATGTAAAAATGTACCAGTGCAATTTAATCTTATAACGAAAAGCGGATCCGGATGATCTAATATAAGATATATTCTTTATCATATAATATCAGACAAAATGACAAAAAATGATATAAGAATATACAATACATAAGTGGAGTGATCAAGGGTAAATCCCTAAAATAAAACAAAAACAGCAAGGATTGCATGAAAATTAATTTTAAGAAATATTTTAGTTGATGGAAAAACAGATGTGTTTTGTTTATTTTAACAGTTCATTGAACTCCAGGCTGGAATGTCTGAGATGAAGTATAATTTTTTGTTATAAAATATTTGTTATGTTTTAATAATATTAATTGTTAATAAACCTTACTGTAATTTAAATAAGGGTAATTTAGTTAAGATGTCATAAGAATTGTAGGTCAGAGAGGGTATTAGCAAGCTGGAATAATAATAAACATTGTAAATGAACTAACATAAAATCTAGGCCAAATGGTAAATCACACAAACCTTGTAATTAGTAAATAAAATAAAGGAAATTAATTAAATTGATGAAAATTATATAATGTAAATCAATTACTGTATATTATAACTGTAACAATACTTTGTAAAGGTATTGAAAAAATGTATAAGATATTATTAGAAAAAATGCAAGAGTAATAACACTGGAATATTAGAGGAAAGCCTAAATTAAAGATAATATGTAAATTAATTAACCCAAATCATAAAATGACAAAGAATTAAATGAAAATAACCATTTTATTTGAATTAGTGATCTTGCTCAATGATAACTAGAACATAATAGAAATTGTAAACCATTTGAGGTGACAGGAAGTACAGTTAAGGCCTACATTCTAATATACTGTAAATTTGACTTTTCGAGTTAAAAATACTATAAAGTATATCATGTTTGGTATTAAATAACACAGAATTAACTAAGGAAAGTAATTATGTAATTAGTATTTAATAAAATTAAATAATAGTAAAAATGTGATTAATCATATAATGTAAAAGTCAATTATTTAGGCAGAAATGCCATCTGTTTAAAACTATGTAGATTTAAGATTAATTCAGCCAGAACTGATTGTATAGAGGAAGAAGGAGTTAGTTGATTGTTATACGTTGAGACGGACACTTCTAAACGAGCTCAGACAAATTAATTCATTTAAAAAGAGAGTAGGTAAATTGTGAATATAACCGAACCTATAAAAAAAATAAAACGAAAAGTGTAAAAATATGATTAATAAACACTGAGAGAACCTGGAATCAGCCAAATTAATTTATTTATGGAGATCTGAAGTTCCAACACAGATGGTAGAACGAAATAAACGAGAATTCTAAATTTTATCGACACGAAATTGGACACTATAAAACCTCACAACCATTGGAACAAAAACACATTGAAAACACTGATTGCCAAGCCAAACAACTGACCACTAAGCTCGAATAATTACACTGTGATGAAGAGTAATTAACTACTACTGCGTGGAAGAGGAAAACACCAATAACCAACATTTATTTGAGGGAATTATGCAGTGAAGGCATCTCGTATACACTCGTCACGTGGGCGGCCATGATGGAATAATAACCAGAATTCTTTGCGGCAACTGCAGGACGGCATCTCAAGTCTGGTTTGAGAATTTATCTTACTAACATTTTCTATTCAATAATAATTTTGTATTTTTAGATAACTGAGCAGTTTTTATTGTAAGCACTATACTTTCCAGCTTTGCCTTTCTCTGACTATTATAAAATAACAGCTAAAAGAACCTGCAATTTAACATTAATATTTTATATACTGAGTTTAATAGCCCTGAGATCGAGTTTGTAATTGTCGATTAACTAATCGATTCAAAGTCGATTAGTATCTCTAATGTTAATAAATTATTTAAATATTATAATTTTGAGTTTAATTTATTGATAAAAAGATAGATAGAAGAATTCCAGATAATATTTTACACCTGGACTCCGAGAAAGAAGAAATTAACATCACTGAAGGAGTAACATCACAGATTAACGAAAGACCGCTAATCGATTATGTTATGAGATAATATAATTAATTCGGAAAAAACAATCCTGATTATTCTAAACTATTAAATTGCTTAAATTAATAATTAAAAGAAATAAAATTACATAAATAAATACATCAAAAATAATTAATTAATTAATTAATTAAATAAATAAATAAATAAAATTTTTTTATTAAAATTTTTTTGTAACTCAGAAAAAAAATACATTACGTTATAAAATTGGCGAGCCCAACAGTGGGGCTGAAGATTAAATACTGAGGAGGAAAATTTTGATTTAATTAAATAAATAATCCACATTATTTGTAATAGGGCAATTTTGAATATTGTTACAAAATTGGCGTCCAACTTATGGGGCTGTAATTAGTGATTGATAGGCCATAAAAGGTAAATATAATTTGCCCGATTCCTAACTTGGCAGCTGTTATAAGGTCAGAAGAGTAAGAAAAATGCCGAAACGAGCACTATCTAAGAAAAGGGCGGCAGAAGCTGAAAAAGAAATCGAAGAGATAGATATGGAAAACATGGAGGCAACGCCAGTGGAAGACGTGGAGATGATACTACCTCCGGTTGAACCAACCAAATCAATGTCACAAGAGGAACAACCTGAGAAATCCACTACAAAAGAAGATACGAAAATGGACAAGATAATGGAAATGTTCCTAGAAATGAGAGAGGATAACAAATCAACAAATAAGAAAATTGATGAAACTAGTAAGAAGATGGAAAGTGACAACCAACAGTTGAAGGAAGAGTTAAGGGGAGAATAGTAAGAAGATGGAAGAGAAGATGGGGGAGAAGTTAGAAGATTTGAAGGATGACAACCAGCTGTTAAAGGAAGACTTGAGTAAGAAAATGGATGAAAACAACCAATCCACAAAGGAAGAATTGAGTAAGAAAATGGATGAAAACAACCAATCCACAAAGGAAGAATTGGGAGAATTGAGTCACCAAATTGAAAATACCAATAAGAAAATAGATGAAAACAATAAGAAGATGGAGGAGAAAATGGATGAGAATAACCAACTGTTAAGAGAAGAATTGAGGGAGGTTACCCAGGAAAATATCAACAAGTTAGACGAAAGGATAGAGTTGTTGAAAGAAGAATTGAGCAAGGAAATCAACGATAATAAGGAATCCACAAACCGGAAATTGGAAGAAGAAACAATAGGAATAAAACAACAAATCATGGAAGTTGACGAAAGATGTAGCCAGACTGAGCGGGAAGTACAGGGTTTTAAGGAAGAAGTAAATACCAAAATAACTAATATCGAAGAACATAATCGAAACAAATTTGAAGAAAACCAAAGAGAAACACAGGAAGAATTAGGGAAGGTACGGAACCAAATCACGGAAAGGTGTGATGGTATCGAAGTTGCCATGACAAATATAACCGGTCAAGTACGGCAGAGCCAAGAAGAGATCGAATTAATTCGAAATAGACCCACTAACATTACTGTTATCCCTATTAATGAAAATCGCGAATGGCTGAATTTTCGCCAGTATAAAAGAAAACCTGTGGAGTTTTTGGGCAGGATAGAAGAATATTTTGCTAAACATCGGGGAAATAGATGGAGTAACAACTGGGAACTATTGGATGAGTCTTTCAGAGAGATGACCGACGATTGGTGGATGCCAAATAGGAGTGAAATCACGGACTACCAACAATTTAAGAACCTGTTCAAGGCAAAGTATTGGTCGGAGACAACACAAAACCTGATATGTGATAACATCTGCCATGGAAGATACAATGCCCATGTAGGTAATGACTGCCTGTTTCCTGGGGAAGGTGTGTTTGGCAAAACATTAGGAACCTACCATACCAGAGGAATGTCTAGTGAACAAGTTGTCGTACCACTATGATGAAGACATCATAAGAGTGAGAAGGGGTAGCCAAATAAAAATGGTGCAAGCTATGACAGAATTATTGGAAAATTATGAAAACGAAGAATACTATCGGCAAAGTAGAAGGAGGAATGATAGGCCTGACGTGAGAAATAATCAGTACCCCAATAACAGTACTAAGCATAATAATAATAACTACCCCGGGAACCGCAACCATTCGAATTATTATAATAATAATAATCATACTAATAATAATAATAATAACTTCCATAATAACCAGAATCCTAACAGGAATCAACAACTACCCAAATCATAGAAATAATTATTATCATAACAGTAATAATTATAATAGTCAGAGAAACCCCAACCAAGGTAACACAGAACATTATTATAATAATCATAGGAATTACCAATCTAATAACAACAATAATAATAATAGGGTTTCTAGACCAAGAGTGAATTTTATAAGGGCCGAAGATAATGGTCAAAGGAGGTACACACATCAATGACAGAAAGTTTTCACGATTATGATAATCGACAGAGAAATGGAGAACATAATAATCCGATATACAATCAATCTAGACGAAGTACCAGTTTAGAGGATCGAGACAGGCAACCAAACCACGAACCACAATTTGACCATAATACTGAGCGGCAGGAACTGACTCAAAGTTTCCAGACCGACATCCCGGTCAGCCCTATTAATAGTAACGACAATGATAATTTAAATGGGAGAAGGCAGTGATAAATTATCACGACCCTTCACTGCTCCTATCTCCTGGGTATAAACAAGAATTACAAGGTACAAATCACTTTAAAAACATTACACTTATTAGAAATAATTATTTGAAAAATATAAGAAGTGAATTATTAGAAGAGAACAAAACAAGCATAAATAATCAGAATAATGAAATAATATATATAAACGCAGAGGTTGAAGGGATTTTTGCGCAAATAATGATTGATACGGGTGCAAATGTATCTATAATTAATAGCATGGAATTAGAAAGAATCCAAAAAGAATGTGATCAAACATTGCCGGCATTGCCAGTAAATAATATTATATAAATAGGGGCCACTGGTCGCCAGAACAAAACTATAAGAAAACAAGTGTCCATAAATGTTATTAGCAAGGGTGTAGCTTTAAATATGGTGTTTTTAATTGCAACAGGATTGCCATTCAATATATTGGTAGGGTGTGATATACTAAGGAAAAGGTATCGCTGTTTTCAGAAGGGATAAATGGACAGCAGATTTAGTAAGTAGCGAGACAATACTTCCCAATAGTATCCACCAACAACTTCGTGAAATCAATTATATAAAAAACGAATCATTATGTAACCAAATAGTATACAATAATAAAGAAGACGATTTATGGGAACAGAAGATACAGGAAATAAGGAACTTCCGAGGCGGAAATACGAAGGAAAAATTACCAATACACCAAGCAAACAATTTAATACGGATATATGAGACGTATCGAACGGTGTTCTCAGATGAGCCTGGTAAGATAAAAAACTATCAATGTAAAATTCAATTTAAGGAACAAGTGGAGTTTAACAGAAAGTCATATCCTATAGCGCATTCGCTGAAGGAGGCAGTACGAGCAGAAATTAATAAAATGATCAGTAACGACATTATAGAGAGTAGTCAATCTCCATTCACCAGTCCAATCGTGGCTATTCCAAAGAAAAACGGCCAAGTCCAGCTTTATTTGGATGCGCACGAGATACATAAGATGATTATAATAAATGACAGAACGTCACCTGGTGAGATAGAAGAAATTTTAAAAGGTTCCATGGGACCAAGTTTATTAGTACATGGGACACGGTGTGCGGTTACTGGGAAGGGGAGTTGCACCCACAGAGTCGCCAGTATATGGCGTTCATATTCGAAGGGCGTAATTACCAATTCAAGAGATTGCCCTTCGGACTCGTGAATTCAGTAACCATCTTTGTGGCATGTATGGACCAGATAATTGGCCAAGAAGCACTCCAGTTTACTACTGTGTATGTAGACGATCTACTTATTACCTCGGAAACCTGGGAGGAACACTGCTACTGAGTGGAACATGTATTAGAGAAATTAGCTATTAACAATATAACCCTTAAATTAGAAAAATCAAAATTCATTGCTAAAGAAGTCCAGTTCTTGGGATTTAATTTGAACGACCAAGGAATCTCACCGTCATTAGAAAAGGTGGAAGCAATACAGAAGTTCCCTAAACCTAAAAATCGAAAACAATTGCAGTCATTTTTAGGACTCTGTAATTATTATAGGAAATTCCAAAACCAATATTCCGAGCTAACAGCCAAATTTCAATACCAATTATCATCCAAAAACAAATGGATCTGGGGTCAAGAGCAAGACGTTACCTTTCAACTCATAAAGGACAAGTTTTTAAAAATAGTTATACTTCACCATCCAAATTTTAAACAACCTTTCTTTTTAAACTGCGATGCCAGCAACATCAGTTTAGGAACAACACTATATCAAGAGGACGAAAATGGTCATCATTTAGTGATTAGCTTCGCTAGTCGGACATTAAATCAATGTGAAAGGAACTACAATGTAACTGAAAAAGAGTTACTCAGTGTAGTGTTTGCTTGTAGTAAATTCCGTACCTATATTTTGGGTTATCCAGTAACAGTCCGGACAGACCATAAATCCATATCATTTTTAAGGAGATGTAAGTTGAGTCACGGCAGACTGACCAGGTGGATGCTTGCCCTGCAAGAGTACGATCTACGATGGGAGTACATCCCAGGAAAAAAGAATGTTGTAGTGGACGTCCTATTACGGATTAATTTGGAAGATCAAACTTTTGAGGGAGAGAAGGAGAGCATACTCAAGATCTACAACATTATTAGAACCAGATCAGATTTAGAGGCATTATTGATGAACATCAGCATCCACCAGCAATCTGACCCGAAGTTGAGAAATATCAAGGATCGATTAGCAGAACAAGATGACACTATATCCAAATTTTACTATATTAATAACGGAACATTATTTATTAAAACT
The DNA here is from genome assembly GCA_034769895.1 of Magicicada septendecula. Lineage (NCBI taxonomy): Eukaryota > Metazoa > Arthropoda > Insecta > Hemiptera > Cicadidae > Magicicada > Magicicada septendecula. The sequence goes on from CM068373.1 coordinate 231,784,718, forward strand.
ACTCTAAATCAGGAAACCTGGAAGGTGATTATTCCAACAAATATTGAAAAGGACATAATAATAGACTACCATGTACGATATGGCCATATGGGAGCCTTGAAAGTGATAAAGGCACTAGAAGAGAGTTGTCACATAAAAAACATAAATCGGAAGGTGAGAAATTACATCAAATCCTGTCATATTTGCCAACTGGTGAAGACTAATAATGAGAAGAAGGAAGGCATTATGATACCAATAACATCCAAAGCGAAGTTAGAAAAGGTGTTCTTAGATATCTGCGGACCATTTCCCCATAGTGGCGGTCGACACCGATATAAATACCTAATTATAATAATGGACCATTTCACAAAGTTTATAAAGCTATACCCCGTTAATCGTGCAACTACCCTGAAAATTCTGGGGGTGATAACTGAACTATATATTCCAGAAATAGGAAAACCCTCATCAGTTATAACTGATCATGATACCCAATTTAAGGGAAGAAGATGGCGAGATACCTTATTATCACTTGGGGTTAAAACGTATAAAACATCGGTTTACCACCCAAGTAGTAATCCGGCAGAGAGGGTGTTAAGAGAGCTGGGAAGAATACTGAGGACGTACTGTCACCACCAACAGAAAAAATGGCAAGAATATCTGGCAGCCACGGAGGAATTCCTCAATTTAGCTCATCACCCAGCTATAGGGATTACCCCATACTCCGCCATGTACGAGAAACCACCCCCACGAGAGATCAAGGAAATTAAGCGTTCCCCATTAGTGATGGATATAAATTTGATAAAATAAAATTTTATAATAAGGTGGCCGCAGACCAGGAGAAGCGGCGAACCAAGTATCAGAAGTCAATGGGAAAAATAACATATAAAATAGGAGAAAAACTACTGAACATATAAAATAGGAGAAAAAGTACTGCTGAAAAATCGCGAATTGCCAAGCACCCTAGAAGGGATCACTAAGAAGTTGTTACTACTATATACCGGACCATTTATAGTTACCAAAACAAATAACAATAACACTTATGAACTAAAAGAGAAGGAAAAATCAAAGGAGTGTATAACCAGGCCTCCATAAAAAAATATTACGAGAATTAGTAAACATATAAATTCAAAAACAATGTAAGATCAACTTACAACAGTTATTTATAGGAATTAATTTTGAATTGAAGTAACATATAAATTCAAAAACAACATAAGATAACTTACAACAATTATTTACAGAAATCAATTTTGAATGAAATAAAAAGATATCAACAAAATTCTAAAAGAAAGATAAAAATAACTTATATCAATAATATGAATAACCTAGTTTTGGAAAGAATAAAAAAAGATTTACGAAATGCAAGGGGAAGTAAGGACCATTTAAATAACATGGATGTTATTGGAATATGAATATATAGAAGTTAATGGAACATGGATGAAACCCACAGCGAAATAATAATTTTGAAAAAAAAAATATATAATATAACTATGATCACTACTTTAATTGTAATTATGATAAGAACAATTGGAAGAATAACTGTAATAAAATAATACCTTTAGAACACTTAATGAGAACCAAGAAAAAAAATATAATCATTATATATGCTATTAATTTTAATAACCAGAAGAAGATTGTGCAACCAATAGAAGAATTAAAGAGAATTCAGATGAAAAAACTTACACCCAACAACTAGTGATAAATATATCAACAGAACTTCCAACCATGAGAAAAATAATATATATCAACAGAGCTTCCAATCATGATAAACATAAATATATCAACAGAGCTAAAAAGATAGAAGAATAAATAATAAGGAGAATAAATCATACGAAGAATAACTGAGATAGAAAATATTAGTAAATCTGAGAAACTACAAAGTGAGGTATCCAAGGATGTTTTTTATTAGTCAAAAAATAGACTATTCTTATATAATTATTATTAAATGACTGTCTGTAGATAATTCCAGCAGTGTTATATTTTGAGCAGAGATGATGTTCCTCTGATCTCAATTAGAAGTGTAGTATGGCCAGCAGAGTATATGTAGCCAAAAGTGCCTCTCTGGACTGCCCCAGCTCATGTGTTAGGGAATGTTAGGGAATGAATATCCCATGGGTAAAGAACTAAGTTAAGGAAGAAACAAATATAATAATAATAATAATAATAAACCTCAGATAACAATATCTATCAAAGAAGAATCAATTTAAGAAAAAAAAAACTTAGCTCAAGTATGAAGAAGCAGATGTAGAAATGGAGAGGAAGACAAAGAATATAATAACTAAAAAATGTCATAAGCAATTATTTCATACATACTCAAAGTATGATCTGAACTAATCACTTCTGGAGGAGAGCAATCTGTAGCATGACAGATTATCCACATTATTCTAATTTAAAAAATGATCATATATAAAATAAAAATAAAATGACATCAATGAAAACCACTATAAGATTTAGTCAAGGACCACAAAGTAGTGAAATAATAGTTAGGAGAGATTAAATAATTAAAATCAACCATGCAATATTTATAAGAAATTATAGAAAAATAGTGATAGGCCAATGTATAAAGTAATTAGACCCAGGTAGTATAGGAGTAGGTCAGGAAATGCCCAATATAGACAAACATCCAAAATAAAAGAACAATTATTAGAGAAAAAACCATAAGTAATAAATTTAAAAGCCCCCAAAAACCTGAAACTAAATGAGAAAAGTATAATGCAATAAAATAAGAGTAAATGTGAATTAGGTGTAAGTGAAGGTTCTAGAATAAATGTAAAAATGTACCAGTGCAATTTAATCTTATAATGAAAAGCGAATCTGGATGATCTAATATAAGATATATTCTTTATCATATAATATCAGACAAAATGACAAAAAATGATATAAGAATATACAATACATAAGTGGAGTGATCAAGGGTAAATCCCTAAAATAAAACAAAAACAGCAAGGACTGCATGAAAATTAATTTTAAGAAATATTTTAGTTGATGGAAAAACAGATGTGTTTTGTTTATTTTAACAGTTCATTGAACTCCAGGCTGGAATGTCTGAGATGAAGTATAATTTTTTGTTATAAAATATTTGTTATGTTTTAATAATATTAATTATTAATAAACCTTACTGTAATTTAAATAAGGGTAATTTAGTTAAGATGTCATAAGAATTGTAGGTCAGAGAGGGTATTAGCAAGCTGGAATAATAATAAACATTGTAAATGAACTAACATAAAATCTAGGCCAAATGGTAAATCACACAAACCTTGTAATTAGTAAATAAAATAAAGGAAATTAATTAAATTGATGAAAATTATGTAATGTAAATCAATTACTATATATTAAAACTGTAACAATACTTTGTAAAGGTATTGAAAAAATGTATAAGATATTATTAGAAAAAATGCAAGAGTAATAACACTGGAATATTAGAGGAAAGCCTAAATTAAAGATAATATGTAAATTAATTAACCCAAACCATAAAATGACAAAGAATTAAATGAAAGTAACCATTTTATTTCAATTAGTGATCTTGCTCAATGATAACTAGAACATAATAGAAATTGTAAACCATTTGAGGTGACAGGAAGTACAGTTAAGGCCTACATTCTAATATACTGTAAATTTGACTTTTCGAGTTAAAAATACTATAAAGTATATCATGTTTGGTATTAAATAACACAGAATTATCTAAGGAAAGTAATTATGTAATTAGTATTTAATAAAATTAAATAATAGAAAAAATGTGATTAATCATATAATGTAAAAGTCAATTATTTAGGCGGAAATGCCATCTGTTTAAAACTATGTAGATTTAAGATTAATTCAGCCAGAACTGATTGTATAGAGGAAGAAGGAGTTAGTTGATTGTTATACGTTGAGACGGACACTTCTAAACGAGCTCAGACAAATTAATTCATTTAAAAAGAGAGTAGATAAATTTTGAATAAGACCGCTAATCGATTATGTTATGAGATAATATAATTAACACGGAAAAAACAATCCTGATTATTCTAAACTATTAAATTGCTTAAATTAATAATTAAAAGAAATAAAATTACATAAATAAATACATCAAAAATAATTAAATAATTAATTAAATAAATACAAATTTTTTATTACAATTTTTTTTGTAACTCAGAAAAGAAAATTACATTACGTTACAAAATTGGCGAACCCAACAATGGGGCTGAAGATTAAATACTGAGGAGGAAAATTTTGATTTAATTAAATAAATAATCCACATTATTTGTAATACGGCAATTTCGAGTTTCGTTTATATATATATATATATATATATATATATATATATATATATATATATATAAATTTTTTCAATACTCTAATTAACATATAGCATAATATTTCTTAACTAACATGAATTTTCTTAATAATTATTATATGCAAGTATTCGACTCGTACTAGAATGCTATTCTTATTATATTTTGTTTCATTCATTTGATTATACAGTAATTCTACTAAATACCCTTTCTAGCATGTCATATCACATAAACTGAATCGTTAGTATCTGAACATGTGTGGGTCTTTTGAGAATGAGATGAGTTATACTTATGGTAGACATTAATTTCTGTGTTTGTACATTAGAGTTGTGAATTATTAAAGGTTATTATACTGTTACTTGTTTGCCGGATTCCACAAGACTCTGGTTTGGGCGTTCTACGTTGCTCATTTCACTTCACTTCCACCAAACATAATTGATTAGCACTTCTTAACTTTGTATCACACACTTGCGTTGTACTTATCACGCACATAAATAAATATACTTTCTTGATTCAACTTTACGCGCACATATGAAATATCTTCATAATACGTACTTTACGTGCACCAATACAGTATTCTTCTTTATACTTTAACTTGTTCTTTCTCGACTTTTATTTACCGAGCTAATCTATACATTTTAAACAAAGCTATATAATGTTCCGTTATAATTATATTATTGAATACTTTTACAGAGTAACGCAGATTTCCCGTTCTTGTCTTGAAATTTTGACTTAAAAAACTTTTAACTAACTCCCTTTTTCACTTGCTTTTCTCTTTTTTTATAGTGTGTCTACTGATTCCCTTACCACCGTCCTGGTTGATGACACTTTCATTGGCCAGGGTTTTAAATATTCCCCGGTAGATTTGAAATTCTCTATTCTGAAATCGTAATTTTCTCGCTCGCTGGACTGATGCTATTGCTTATTGGTCAATCAGTTCGGGCACGTAGTTTTTACCGCGTGGCCGTTTAACTTGCTAAAAACGACGCTACTTTCTAAATTTGCAATAAATATTGGGATGTCACCTTCTGTCTTCTGAAGGACACCGACCTGCCTTCCTAACGGTACTTGCTCGTTTTTTGCTGTTTCTTATACACAAAACATTTTATGTGTTTATGACATAGCAGGTACAGGCTTCTATTATATTTTAATTTCGGCTGGCGACAGACTGTCGGCGCACTGGCCTCACCTTGTCCATTCTTATTCTACATATTTCTTACATATATGTATATTACAAATTCTTATACTACCATACCTCTATAATTACTATTAATAATTGAATTTTTCTTTATTATTTATAATGTACATATACAGGGTGTCCCGGGAGGAGAGGGAAATAATTTGAAAAATGGTTCTATAGTGTAAAAGAAGAAAAAAAGTTCATATAAACATATGTCCGGAAACACTTTGTAAGCGAGTTACGGCTAGCGAAAGATTTCGCCCGGGTTTCGGTTCCCCCGGGTAAATGAAGACTTTCTGAAATTCTGGGAAGGTGAATTAAGGGGCGAATTCTGTTGTTTCTTATGGTTTTTGACCTGAAAAATTGAATAAAACAGGTCGCAGAACTGTATCTCCCATAAGTTTCATGATATCTGACGTAAAACAGAAAAATCTTTGCCTAAAAACACGTTTTTTTTAGGTTAGAAGTACAATAACTTTGTTAAATGACTAATAAATGCATAAAAGTTAAAAAAAAAAACTTGTAAAGAATTTAATTCTGAGAAAAATGGTGTAAATAAAGTCAATAAAAATCAACAAAAAATTCCAATTGTTTCCAATTTTCCAAAATTTAAAAACAGCTGTTTTAAGTACAGTAATTTTATACCTTTAAAAAATTAGGTTGGCAACACTAATTCTATGCCGTGAAATTAATTTGAGTACTATTCATTGTTGTCATAAAATTGTGGTTACTTATTGAAATTATTCGTTCAATGGTTAAATAGTTTCTAATAGAATTTTGATTGTGTCAAATGTTTTGATTATGTTCAAATGTTTTTAAGAATTATTTAGTGTTTATTTGATTGTTGTACACTGAACTGTACCTACATTTTTACAATTGAATCTTAATTTTGTAAAAGTCAAATTACATTTTGAATTCTTTGTTTTCAAAAATGCCGCGACTCTTCAGTCACGCTGAATATGCTGATATGATTTTTGTGTACCGTTTTTGCAATGGAAGTGCTCCAGCTGCGGTGGAAGAATACCGACGTAGGTATCCTGGACGGGTAGTTCCAAACCGTAAAGTGTTTTGTAGAATTTTTAATAATGTTCGTGTGAAAGGCACACTTCCCAGTGCACAAGTTTCATCTGAACGTCAACCGGTATGTGTTGCTGAAACGGAAAACATTCTTCAGGCGGTACAGCGTAGTCCTACAACGAGGACACGAAGAATTTCTGCATAGCTCAATATTCCAAAAAGTACAGTATGGAGGACAATAAATGCTCACGGACTATTTCCTTTCCATCAGCAGAAAGTTCAACACCTCCGCCCTAGTGACTACCCCAGACGACTCACTTTGCCAATGGGTTAATTTAAATCATCAATCAATTCCGTGTATACTATTTTCAGATGAAGCCAACTTCACCCGTAATGGCATAAACAATACACAGAATTCACATGTATGGTCCGAAGAAAACCCACACGCTACAGTGGAATCAAATTTCCAGCAACGGTTTTCGGTGAACGTATGGTGTGGCATGATCGACAACCAATTAATAGGCCCTTACATACTAGAACATCGTGTTATGGGGGGAAATTACCTGAAACTTTTAAATAATGAATTTATTGCAGTGCTTGAAAATTTCCCACTGGCAAAACGAACAGAGATGTATTTTCAACATGATGGAGCCCCAATACATTTCACAAATGAAGTAAAACAATTCTTAGATGAAAAATTTCCTGATAAATGGATTGGACGTGGAGGCCCGGTAGAATGGCCACCTAGATCCCCGGGCCTTACTCCATTGGATTACTGTTTATGGGGATGGATGAAAAGCGAGGTATACAAGCAAAAGGTAGAGACACGTGATGGACTGATCGTTCGCATTCTCAATACTGCTGCCATCATCAAGGAACGCCAAGATATCATTATGGCGGCTACAGAAAATTTAAGAACATGAGTGGAGAAGTGCATCGATGTCAACAGTGGAATTTTCGAACCTTTATTGTAAATAAGTACAGTATTTCAGTGGCTGGAAGACAATTGTTCTACTGTATTTTCTCATGAATAGCACTCCATAAACCACAGAGAGTATTCTTGCTCAGACAGTTGTTTCTTTCATTACCAAAAATATTTATTGTGTTGTTTAAATAAAAAATTTTGTTCTGTATTGTTTTTAACCAAAATTGGAATTTTTTGTTGATTTTTATTGACTTTATTTACACAATTTTTCTCAGAATTAAATTCTTTACAAGTTTTGTTTTTAAATTTTATGCATTTATTAATCATTTAACAAAGTTATTGTACTTCTAACCTAAAAAAACGTGTTTTTAGGCAAAGATTTTTCTGTTTTACGTCAGATATCATGAAAGTTATGGGAGATACAGTTCAGCGACCTGTTTTATTCGATTTTTCAGGTCAAAAAACATAAGAAAAAACAGAATTCGCCCCTTAATTTACCTTCCCAGAATTTCAGAAAGTCTTCATTTACCCGGGGGAACCAAAACCCGGGCGAAATCTTTCGCTAGCCGTAACTCGCTTACAAAGTGTTTCCGGACATATGTTTATATGAACTTTTTTTCTTTTTTTACACTATAGAATCATTTCTCAAATTATTTCCCTCTCCTCCTGGGACACCCTGTCTATTGAATTAATTTATGTGTTCCACAGTAACGTTATAATACATACATAAGAACATGTAACATATACTGTGGTAGAATATTCACATCTACCTTTTGATCACCAATGGCAACAGTCCTAGCTCTAGTGACAGAAGTTGCAAAGCAATGAGAAGGATGAACAGGTCTTGACAGGTTTAATAAAAATAATGACACCCAATCAAACACCACAGTTGTGAAGAAAACATCAGAAAAGAAGAATGTTGATGCAACGAGAGGAAGACAACAACAACCCATACAGTCAAATCCAGAAACATAAGTAATCTAATATATTGCTATGATCATCATACCAAATTCAAAATTCAGGTTACAATAACTGTATAATAACAAACAACTGATGGTTGGCTGGTGTTTCTTTGTAGCTAACAGAAGCAGCAGTGTGTTTGCAAGCAAGTTCCACAATGTATGTTTGGAGAATGACAGGGCAAACGAAGATGTGCGACAGCTGCAGGAACTGTGTTGTGATGGCCAGTCTTTTGTGTAATATACAAACAACATTGCAGAGCTAATACATCAGTTGCTTATCTTATCAGTGGATATGTAATATTCATAATTTTAAAATGTTGATAAACCTGACATTTTCAAGCTGTAGGACTCTGGTCTAGCTCTTCTTGCAAATGTTTTGACGTGCCTGCGGCAGTTATCCTCAGTGCAGATGTCGATGAGGTCTCACCTGGTTGAATAAAATGAGTGGTTTACATGACCTGTGTTATTATGTTAATTAACATGAATTCATTGTTAATTAGTTTTAGTTGTTAGTTGTTAATTAGAACTTATACTGGAATAAGCATACAGACACTTAGTTCTTTCATTGAAGTAATGATGCTCGGCATATGGCATATGTTAATCAACAGTGAAACGTCGGACCATGTGCTCAGTGACAAAGATGAGGTCTGACAAAGTTTTGTCATGTGTTTACTGGAACATTGCTTCAGGAATATCCCACAGTGCTTTGATGATATCACCATGTTAATATTTCATCCCTGGATTATTGTTCACTGAGATGACATTATTTTTGAGCAGCAGCATCTGTTATATTTTTGTGTATTTTGCTGTTCAGTCTCAGTATTTATGTGTGGCTTGTTAGCTGAATAAGAATTAATAAATAAGAATAAATAATTAATTATTGGCTGTCGTGGATATTAATAAGAATAGGGCCATGTAAAACTTCCATTCTTATCTGATAAAGTGTTACTGATGATAAATAGATCAGAGCAGTTGTTAATGAGAAGAGCAAATGAGAAGTGTACAAAAGTTTATCAGATGGTTGTGAATGTCATTAATGATTGACAAGAGTGTGGTCCAGCACCTTTGTATGAGATGTGACCAAAACAATGGTGCTGAACATCCCACATTGAGGGCTGCTAATTTTCTGTGCCTAAAAAAATTGTGTTGGTATATATCAATAGAAATGTTGCTAAGTTTTTTTAGTACTAAAGGAGTTGACATCTGTAAATAGTCAATTAGACACTCTCATTTGAACATTACAAATTGGAAGTGATGAGAAAACTTTGACAGCACCCTTAGATGGGCATTATCTCTGGATAAGTTATAACTGTTGGAATGATCCACTTATGAAATCTGCTAGAGTGGCTTTCATGTATTCAAAAGTAAATAAATGCATTTTGTTGACTTGAAATGAAGTAAACAGTAGCTCTGAAGCAATCCAATGGACTCATTTCCAAAACTACTGTAATAGCACTGATTTTTTTTTTCTTTTTGTATTGGCCATCTAAGGGTTACATGCCAATTTTAGTTCTTTACTCTTTGTTCTTTTCTCTTTCTCCAATGTTCTTTCATCTTCCCACTGTGTCTCTTCTTCCTGACTTCAGTCCACTTTGAATCTGCTTTTTACTTTCTCCTACCCTGGACTCCTTCCAATTTTAACACTTTTGGCCGAAAAACTTCTCTTTCAATTACTTCAGCATGTATATTATTTTTTTCTAAATCCTTTTGGACTTCTTTAATCCAACTTGATGTTGACTTCTTCCCTCACAGATATTTGAAGATTCGCTTTGTCAACCTATTGTCGTCCATTCTATATAAATGTCCAAAAAATAATAGTCTTCTTTGTCTCATTGTTTCTGTTATATTTTCTGTACTTTGATATATTTCATCATTAAGCACTGATTTTTATTTTATAAGTATTTTATTCTAAAGAGAATTTTATTTTAAAAAGTAGAACACAGCAGTACTCAGCAGTTGTGAGCATAGCAGTTTTATAACAATGAAATCACGAATTTTATTTTCATACACAGTGGGTGAATCATGGTAATACATAGTACCACTTTTTGTTGACTGAAACTTGGTGTATAATTTTTTATGCAGTATTTTTGATGGTGATGTTAGTGTCTTGCAAGTACTTCAGTTTATTTTTAATCTTAATTTGATTTGAAGTATTCAAGAAGTTTGGTATGTTTCACATTTCTATCATTACTATCATTGTCTTGTTGTTCCTATGCCTGCATGGAAAATTATTGAAGTTTATTTCTGGTCTTCTAATCAAGTTTCACTCCTGTTGATGGATAGGGTTGTGGTCAGTGCAGTCCAGGAAGTCATCAACTTCATGGTAGACTTTGGGATGTGGCAAATTACGTGGGATGTGGGATGTTGCAGTCCTTTAACATGTAAATTTTCATTTGTACAAGATGTGCTGGCTGACGGTTTTGGCCAGTTCTTGCTCTGAAAGTGCCATGGTCACCTTCCTGGATTACCATTCGTGGTTCACTTTCTTCATCAAAATTTGTTTTACATGATAATGTTTTTAGGGTGGGGGTCATTCCACAAAAACGTCATTGAAAAACGTAACGCTTCCACACTTTTGATTCCCTACAGTCTAGAAATCTTTTGTTTACAAAACATTATCATGCTTCGATGTTTCGGTTTCGTCGAAATTCTTTATGTGCACGTGTGTGCGTATGTGTGTGTGTGTAGGGGGAGAGAGTTTAGTAAACATTGAAATTTTGTACTTACCTAGTGGTGCACACTGGAAAACAGATGGCACGGTGTCCAGTTTCTTCAAATTTGGATATTTATGTGTGCATACTGTCAGCCATTGTTCTTTGGGCATATATCTGGTTTATCATATTAACCAGTGGCCATTTCAGGAATGACAGCTGTCTACTTTAGTGGAGTTATCGGGGACAGACGATTGATTGATCTTTGTATGAAGTCCAGAAGATTAGGACACCGATGAAGCACTGATGGGCTCCATTTTACTTGGAATATTCAGTTTTCCAAGATATTTCTGCTTGTAGTGAGACATGCATGTAGGCAAGTCTTGAGTTTGCTTGGCAGATCCAGTTAGCTCTTACAGAAGCTTCCAACTTGACGAAGTGCATTACTGCTTGTTTTTGTATTTTATGTTTGAGTGGTGAGCTTTTGGGTATATTGTTGAAGGGTGGTGACTTCCATCGTCCTTATTCCCCCACATACGAGGTGCTATCAGAAAGTTCCCGGACTAGGTCTAATAAATTCTTTTTGCTTACCTAGGCCATTAATAGCTCCCATCTCCTTCAAAGTAGTCTCCCTGCGAATTGATACAACGAATCCAGCGTTGTTTCCATGCCTGGAAAGTGTCAAAAAAAGTCTTTTGCTGAAGGCTGTCAAGCACCTCCTGCGGTTTTTTCTTAACGTCTTCTACAGTGTCAAAACGGTGACCTTTCATGTGAATTTTTATTTTCGGGAACAGAGAAAAATCACAGGGGGCTAAATCTGGTGAATATGGAGGGTGTGGGACGGTGGCCATATTGTTTTTGGTCAAAAACTCTGTTGTTTTCAGTGAAGCGTGAGCAGGTGCATTGTCGTGATGCAACAGCCAGTTTTGGTCTTCCCACAATTTGGGCCTTTTTCGTCGCACATTTTGTCTTAGCCGCCTCAAAACGTCACAATAAAAATCTGAGTTCACTGTAACACCAGCTGGCACGAACTCGCGATGGACAATGCCTTTGATGTCAAAAAACACAATGAGTATGGTTTTTGTTGCACTTCTGACCTGCCGTGCTTTTTTTGGCCTCGGTGATTGTGGTCTTTTCCACTGTGACGACTGCTGTTTTGTTTCTGGATCATAACCATAAAACCAGCTTTCATCACCGGTTATGACCCTGGAGATGAAGGTAGGGTCATTTTCAGACGTTTCTCTGAGTTCACTGCACACATCAACACGGCGCTGTTTCTGATCCACAGACAAAAGCCGAGGGATGAATTTCGCAGCAACACGACGCATGCCTAAATTTTCAGTTAGAATTTCTTGACAGCTTCCATAGCTTATTCCGGAACTTGTACACAACTCATGGATTGTTTGACGACGGTCTTCGTGAATGAGTTGTCGAATTTTTTCAACATTTTCATCCGTTTTGCTCGTGCAAGGTCGTCCTGAACGGTGATCATCTTCAAGTGACATTCTGCCGGCCTTGAAACGAGCGTACCACTCAAAAACCTGTGTTCTGTGTAGGGAATGTTCTTCAAAAGCTTCTCGAAGCATTGCAAAAGTTTCAGTAGGCGATTTACCAAGTTTAAAACAAAACTTAATGCACGCGTGTTGCTCGAATTTATCAGCCATCATAAAATTCGCAAATGAACGTTAACACACGATTACAAAACACAACGCGTAGACCGAACACAACCTCACAATGCAACAAAACTCGGCAGACTGACTCATTACGTATTACGGAATCGGACACTGGGACGCCAGGTTGTACAGTCACGTCCAACAGCCGTGCCAAGTACAGTCCGGGAACTTTCTGATAGCACCTCGTATTAGTCTTAGTGCTTTGGACTGTGTTCTTTCTAGGAGGTCCAGTTGTCATTGTTGCAATGATGACAACTTTGTTTTTATATTCATGATAAGTTTGATATAGGTACAGTAGACACCCTATCTTCCAGCCATCTCGGGACCAGACCCTAGGCCAGATTACAAAATGGCCAGACGAACCGAAAATACGCTATAATGATGAAATAATGCTATTTAATGAATGATCCATACAATAAATGACCCAATACAGTATATATAAATTACTAATAATTATAATTTATCACCCTTACTCTATGGTAGCAAGTAAAAAAAACAAACAAGGGAAATTATTACAAACTCAAGAGATATTACTGTATTTCGCAAAAATAACACAACTCTTTATAGAATATGACAAACGCATGAACATTAAAAGTGTTACTACAGAACGTAAAACTTAGAAATAAAAATTAAAAGAAATCAGTCATCTTCTCCTTTTTTTGTTCAACTGTTTTGTTGAATGCGAAATCACGCCATTTCTTGATGAACATAACATCAACTACAGTTGTCTCTGTTTGTTGCTCGATGTACGTCGTTGCTAATTCCAGGGCTGCTCTTCCCTTAGTGTGGCTCATTTTTCCTCGACATTTCCCTCTTCCTCATTCACTTCTTCTTCTTCTTCGTCTTCTTGGCAAATGACAGCTTCCACAATTTCATCATCATTCAGGATCTCCTCATCTTGACCAGCAATCCATTCTGGAATGTCTTGTTGTACAAGATCATCAGAGTGAGGCAATCATTGTAGATCTTTTAACAGAGATGCGTTGTCATGTGGTTCAAAACCCGAAGATTTGGTTCATCTGCTTTAGGGTTGTCCTCTTTATTCTTTTCAATGAGAAGAAAAGAATTTGGACTTGCTTTTCTCCAAGACTTCGTAAATGTAGATGATGGCATTTCATCATATGCCTTAGCTACCATAAAGATCATGTCTTTCATGTTGATTGTCTTTAAGGCTGGAATGAGACTGTGCTGCCTTCATTGTCTAGTTTACCTAGAATTTCAGAAAGAAGCTTTCTGTGGTACCTTCTCGTAAAAGACTCGATGACCCCGTGGTCCATTGGTTGTGTAAGACTTGTGACGTTAGGTGGCAGGAATAATAATTTTATATCACTGTAAACTCCACAGGAATAATAATTTTATATCACTGTAACCTTCACATTCAAGTTCTTGCGGATGGGTAGGTGCATTGCCTAGCACTAAAAGTTATTTAACTGGTAACTTCAAACTCGTCAAATGATGTTTCACTTTAGGAACAAATTCGCTTTCGAACCACTCCTTAAACAGATACGAATCCATCCAGGCTGATTTTTGTGCTCTGTAGTACACTGGAAGGGATGACATGTTTAAATTCTTAAAAGCTCTGGGTTTTGCTGATTTTCTGATTACAAACAAAGGCAGCTTGTGGGACCCTGAGGCATTTGTACGCAAAGCCACCATGATTCTCTCTTTACTGGCTTTAAATCCTGGGGCTAAAGTTTCCGTAGCCGTAGCAAACGTTTTCCTGGGCAAGAGTTTAAAATTCAACCCCGTCTCGTCAATATTATAGACTTGTTCTGGACTAAGATTTTCACTAGCAATGATGTCAGACAGTTTTTTTGAAATTTGCTAGCTGCTGGTGGGTCCACCGACAATTTTTCACCACAAACGCCAATGAATGGACTCCATGACGGTTTTTCAGCATGATAGTCATCCATCACTTGCCGAGAATGTACCGGCATCTTGAGGTTTTGAGTGTAGGATAATTGCTTTTTCTTTTAAAATTGGTCCACTTATCGGAGTGCCTCTTAGGCGTTCCTGCATAAACCATAACCACAAAGCATCGTCTGCTAATTCGTTATTTGGTTTTTTAAAGTGAATCGCGTCGAAAGCACTTTTTCAATTTCAATTTGAGTGCAGAAAGTCTCATTCGATTTTCTGTTTCGGCGCCAGTCATTAACAGTACTCTTGCCTACATTAGACTCTTGGCAAACACTCTGGACTGATTTGCCCTTATCAAGATGCTGAAAGACTTGTAATTTTTGGTCCATAGTCACGAACGTGTGTTTTCATTTTGAACTCATGTCAGAAAACTTTTTTATTTACACAGATACATACAGTATTATGCGTACTATATGCACAGGTACATGTACACAGACTATGTACACAGAATACACAACATAAGACATACATCCGCATATGAACAAAAGCGTGAGTCAACTGAGCTACATATATTTTCCGTTTAACAAGTTGGGGCCTGTCGCTGGAGGCTCGTCTAGACTGTGTGACTCACCGTATGGCTGGCCGAACCATCCAACGGCCGATCAAACTGAAAACCGGACTAGAGAGCATCCACTATATTATAAGTAATTATCAGGTTGTTCTGCTCCATTTGGCTCCTGCTAACCTCTTCAAATGTCTAACGTGTTTGTTTGCTTTACCAGCAGTTGTTTGAACTTGCTTTTCCTAGTTTATTTTGATATCAAGCACAAACTTATTTGGAAAGTAAAACTCATAAGTAAACTGAAAACATGTAGAGTGAGATGACACATGTTAAACTGGTCTACAAGATTTCGTACTGAGAGATCATAGAAGATACAGTGGAGGGGGGATTGCAGAATCAGGCTACAAGCAATCTATGCTTAACCATCCTCAGAGAATCTCTTTCAGTTTGACCTCTTCAGCATGTGTATTAATGATCTGGAAGAAAAGGTGAAGAAGACTGATTTCTGTATGTTTGCTGACGACATCACCAGTAAGTAATAGGAACAAAAAACAAAGTGATAGGCCTACTCAAAAAGAGAATAATTGCTGCTCCAAAGGGACTCAATACATGGAAGTCTAAATAAAATGAGCTCCAACATTAAATATTTTTATAACTGAAATTTCAACAAGTCGATGTAGTGTCCAAACATCAAAATTTAATAACTTGTAGAAAATAATGCTTACAACCCACCTGAAATTAAAGTAATCATGATTCATACCTTCTTCACCATTTGATACTCTTATGATTTTGGACTATATTATATGTTATATGAACGTAAAATGCTAACCACTTGGTAGGCAAATTAGTCTAGTCATTGCAAACTTTTTTTAAAATTTTTTAATTAATAAAGTTGTGTTAGTGGTTATAATCATGAACAGACACACTGTTGCACACCACTATAGAAAAATTATTCCAATTAGCGCTTTCAAGCTTCATCAGATTGGAAATATACAATAATGGAACTAGACAACTTCTGTACTATACCTAACGTTTTAAAATCTCTCTCATTCATTACTTTTAACTGTAAGTTCCTTTTCGGCACAGTTTTGGTATGCAATGTATGTCAAAACCTTCCCTATTTCTTTCAACAATTCTATTTAAAACAATAATATGGGTAAATACCCTTTTCATCCCGTCCTATCACTGCCTATGGGCGATAATTTTTCAGTTAGTTACCCATATTTCAAAAACATTCCATGTTTACTATCTACTTTCTTCCTTAATGTTCTGTATCTGCCCACTACCTTTTACTTTGTAGTTATATTATAAAATATTTCTTCATTTCAAATCTAGTTTTAGTATTCATTAAATTATCAAATCTAGTATTATTTCAGTATTTCTAACTCCTCTCTAAGCCTTCTTTCAACTGTATTACAAACTAATTTTAAAATCTCATAGTTTTCTAGAGGATTAACAAATTTATGGTTCTCTTCTATGAAATGTCTTGCATATAACAAATTTGTTTTTCTATTACCTTCTCCTCGTTTATGGTCATACAACCTGCATTCGAATTTCCGTCTTGTCTTGCCTAGGTACACTTTGTTGCTTTCTTTGTATTTTAATTTATAAATAGAAAATTAATAGAATTTCTCTGTAAGATAGAAATATATAGAAAATTTCTATATCGAATAAAAATATAGAACAAATCCCAATCTTACAGAGAAGTGGCATTAGTCTTCTGTTGTTATTTCACATTGTAGTATTTTTTTTTTAAACTAAGAGTAAGTGTTGTTATAATATGATTATTAATTTGTAAGACATTTGTACATTAATAATTTTTTGCCTTGTAAAACTGTGATTCATATTGTTCCCTAATAATTTATTTGTATCCCATTTTCTAGTAACACTGGAACTCTAATCAGTAAGCTAGCGGTTTGTACTTCAAAAAACTCACTAGTAGCAAGGTTAGCAAGATTTGAAAACCTTACAATATATTCATGGCCTCTGAAAATGGAGCAGGTTGAAAATGAATTTGATTTGGGCGTGGTTGTTTCATTTGGACATTTGGTTCCTAAAAAACTTATTGATGCTATGCCACTGTAAGTATCAGGTGATTTCCTTTTAGCTTGTTTTGAAAAATGCTTTTAACAGTAATTGCAAAGTGTTTTAGTAGAGTGAGAACACTTAATGTTTTAACTCTGGGTAGGTTTAAATAAAAGATGTATTATATTCTCTTGTTACATATGTGATTAGTTGTAGATTTAACTGTTAGGTGTGAGGGAGTTGCTTTCTTCACTTCAAACCTTAGGTTTGCAGCCTGTTCTCTTCTCCCAGAAGGTTTGAGATACACTACCTTCCTTAACCAACCTCATATCATGCCTCATATCATCCATTCTGTTCACCATTGTGCCAGTTTTTTAAAAATGTTGTTCAAGTCTGTAAGTAACAGAAAATACTTGTAAATCTCTCCTCGTGTCCTAATTTCTGATTAGTTTTCAGAGAGTGCAACCCTTGATTCTTCTCAAAAAAAGTTCATCTTACTGGATTGTAGGCACTTTTGTGTTTTCAAGTAGGTGTCCACAGCTTTCTACCATATAATGTAGGTGCCATTGCCATACCTATGTAAAACTTATGAGGAGGAATAAAAAACTATAATATCTTCTAAACCAGCAGTTTTTAATCTTTTCTTCCATTCCAGCTGACGTCTTATTTCTCTGGAGGTACCTTGACCCGCTTATCTAGTTCATTGTGTGCATGTATGCATGTGTGTGCAACTTAGTTTGTGTATTTGTGGATGTGTTCTAATGTCTGATATCAAAAGTAAAAATAAACAATTTTCATATAGTACAGATTTCAAAGGCCGAGGCTATTTCTGTTTCCATTTTCCACATCCTCCTAGGTTGTACCTTCTTCCAATTTTTCCATGTCCTGCCATGGCATCTCCAGCTTGTTCCTGGTCATCCTTTTTCTTTTTTTCCCAGGGTACCGATTCCAGTATTAATTACGGCACCTGTGGTCCTCCAAACGTTTTATGTCTAAACAATACAAACTGTCTTGTTCTAATTTCTCCATTACACTTCTCTCCTTTCATTGATATCTAATTAATTAATTTCTTATTCTTTTCAGTCTGAAATTTGTGCAGCTTTAGTTTAAGAAATATATTTTTGCTGCTAAAAAATTGTTTCTTTCCCACTACTGATGTCCCAGCTTCTGTACCATATGTCTGTACAGTTTCAAATATGTGCATGTTTATATAGTTTTTCTTGTGTTTCTTTTCTATTATCTTGTCTCATAACATCAAATTCAAAGGTCAGGTTACTTGTCCTTCTTTTCTTCGGCATTCTTTTAATTTGTCGCAGCTGTTTCCATATTTATTAAAAACCTTACACTTACTTGGATGTTTTGACTCCTTGTGTATGTTCATGTAATCGAAGATTCACTTGATTATCTTGAAAAAGATATAACAGTAACTGGAGATTACTGTTATAATCTTTTAAACTGACTATATGAAAAAAGATAATATACACAGTTATGCAGAAGAAAATCATTTTTCATCAAGACAATTCGTGTGCCCACAAAACTGTTTTGCCAAAGGGAAAATTAAGAGAACTGTTCCCCCAACATATACATATAATAAACGTGTATGCCCCAACTATGATAAGCCTGAGGAGGAGAAAGATGACTTTTAAACTTGCTAGAGAATGCGTATGCCAGCAGCCCTAGACATTACATAAAAAAAATCATAGGTGACATGAATGCCAAAGTAGGAAGCAGCCATGCTTGTAATATAGGAAAGTATAGTTTACACTCAGACAATGGTTTCAGACTGTTGAACTTTGCAGTTGGTCAAAATATGATCATAGGAGGGACTTGCTTCGATCACAAAGACATACATAAGGGCACATGGTCCTCTCCAGACGGGAGAACGGTAATAAAATAGATCGTGTCCTATTGGATGGCCGCCATAAGTCAGACTTACAAGATGTTAGAGTTTACAGAAGTGCCAACATGGATAGGGATCACTATCTTATAGTTACAAAACTAGAATCTCCAATAATAGAAATGAAAAAGGAATAAAGACTGTTAGATACAATACAGAAATACTAAAGGAAATGAAATAAAACGGAGGTTTGAGGAAGTTACTAATGAGAAAATTAGACAGTGGAGAATTGAATGCCGTGAGGAACAAGATATAGAAAACACTGGCTTAATCTAAAAAACATATTAGTGATCACGGGAGAAGAAATCATTGGTTTGAAGAAGAGACATGAGGGAGATGAGTGGTTTGGTAAGGAGTGTGAAAAGGCAACTGAATTCAAAAACAAGACATACAAATTAATGATCCAAAAGAAATGGACTAGGGCTGTTCAAGAGGAATACAGGAAAGCCAGGCGGATGGAAAAGAAGATTCATAGAGGGAAAAAGAGGGAGTATATGATGAGACAGACAAAAGAGATAGAGGAATATAAGAGTAAAATGCTGAGCCGAGATATGTACAAGAAGGTGAATGACATGAGACAGGAATTTCAGCCTAGAACAAATGCCTGTAGGGTTAGTAATGGTGGCCTTTTGAGTGATACTGCTGGTGTAATCAGGAGATGGACAGAACACTTCGAAGAGTTGCTAGGCTCAGTTAGGGAGGCTTCGATGGAGGCATCTGAGGATGAAGAGGAAGCAGGAGAATTCGAGGATGATAGAGAGGAGTTGGTGCCATCGTATGACAAGGTGTATGAAGCTCTAGAAAAGCTTAAAAATAACAAGGCAGCAGGTTCCGATGGTTTACCAGGGGAACTATTAAAGAGCGCAGGAGGAGATTTCATAAAGGAATTTGCCTATTTCATTGAGCGAATATGGCTAGAGGAGGTAATGCTTGATGAGTGGAACAATGGGGTGGTGTGTTAATACATAAAAAGGATGATCCGCTCATATGTAAAAATTATAGGGGCATCTCTCTACTTAATACAACATATAAGGTATTGTCCAACATCATATTTTCTAGGCTGCTTCCCTATGCTGAGGAAAACATAAAAGAATATCAATGTGGATTCACTAGGAATAGGTCAACAACACTAAATATTTATACTAAGGCAAATCCTGGAAAAAACGTTGGAATATGGAGTGGTCACTCTCCATCTCTTTGTGGATTTCCAGTCGGCATATGATTCAATCAACCGGAAAATGCTATATAGAGCTATGAATGAGTTGAATATACCATCTAAGTTGGTGCGTATGGTTGGAGTAGTTATGTCCAATTCTAAGTGCCACATCATATTACAATCAAATCTATCTAACTCCTTAAAAACATTGAATGGGCTGAAACAAGGAGATGCCTTAGCGTGTCTGTTGTTCAACATAGCTCTAGAAAAGGTCATCAGGGATTCAGGAATTCAAACTAGCGGACACATATTTCACAAGGAGGTACAGCTTCTGGCATATGCCGATGATATTGACGTCATAAGTAGGTCTGAATCTGGCTTAAAGGAAGTCTTTCAGGAACTGGAGTTGTCCGCTAAGGCTATGGGCTTGGTTATAAACCAAAGCAAAACCAAATATATGGTTGTAGGTGCCAACACTCGTGCCCTGTCCCTGTGCATTAATGATTATGAGTTTGAAAAAATTCAGGGTTTTCCATATCTCGGGTCATATGTGGACTCTGGAAGTGACTCCTCTAGAGACATTGGAAAATGGATATTATCTGCTAATAGGTGTTACTACGGACTGGTGAAACATTTTAAGTCAAAATTAATAAGTAAAGAGACAAAAGCCACCCTATACAAGACCTTGATCAGACCAGTCCTTATGTATGGCTCGGAATGCTGGGTGCTAAAAAAACTAGATGAGCAGAAACTATCCGTGTTTGAGAGGAAGGTACTGAGGAGAATCTATGGCCCTGTGAAGGAAAACGACATTTGGAGGCGACTGCATAATCGAGAGTTGTACGAAAGGTTTAAAGATCTTCCGATCATGCAACTCATACAAATTAACAGATTGCGTTGGGCTGGACATGTGCAGAGAATGGTGGAGGATAGAATCTCAAAAAGGATTATGAATTGTTTGCCGATGGGAAGGAGAAAGAAAGGAAGACCGCGTACAAGATGGCTGGACCAGGTTGGTAAGGAGGCAGTGAGGCTGGGTGCAGCAAACTGGTGGACATTGGCCGGGAGTAGAGACCAGTAGGGATGATTTCTTTTGGAGGCCGGGGCCCGGACTGGGCTTTAGCGCCGAGGATGTATGTATGTATGTATGTTCTCCCAACAACTTCTGTCTCTTCTGAAAACCAAAACTCTTCGGTGAGCATTTTTAATCAGATCCTGAAGTTGTCCTCTAGCTGTAGAGAGGTATTTTGCAAAACTTGCAGAAAAGCCACTTCAGAGATTGGATAATGACATTGAGTATTGCTAGAGTAAATGTATTGATCTTAAGGGAGGTTATATTGAAAAAAAAGTATTGAATTTATAAATTCTCTCTTTCATAGTTAGACCTAGAACTGCTCAGACCGTCCCTCATATTATATGAGAGCTAAACAGAAAATTAGTTCTGATTGGTTATTAAAATATATATATATATATATATATATATATATATTATGTAACGATACAATTAAGCCAAATCTCATACCAGTGATAAAAAAGATAATTCTTGATATAAAATTACTTCATATGAAATAAAATGTGTAAAAAATGATTAAAATGTAAATACTTTGACAAGACGTACAACGATATTACCCAACCCAAGTGATTGAGCCAAAAAACCCAAACATAAAGAAGGGAACCACGTAACATACTTATTAAAATGTAAATATTTTGACATGATTGAGCCGAAAACACAAACATAAAGAAGGGAACCACGTAACATACTTAAGAAAAATATGATAGACAAACAATGATGGACACAGAACTAAAGAAGAACCAGAAGAAGAGGACAGATCCATACAAGTAAACAGAATTTAAACCAGAAGAGAAGAAGAGGAGAACCGAACCGGATTGAAGAAGAAGAAGAGGAAGAATGAAGAGGAGACAGATAAAACCCAAGGGGAAACTAACACACATATATAAAAGGGAAAGATTGTATGTTTAGAGATAGAATACGGTCAATAAACCTTGAATAATTAAGTATTAATGAAACCAATGTTATTATTAGCATTAATTTAACCTAGGTACCCATTTTTAAGACAATACAATTGTAAAGCAATGTAGTATAGGAAAAGTACACTAACCCTGACAGAAAGGTTAGATTCGACCAAAACACAACTAGCCTAGTATTGTTAATAGTAAAAATAATACTAAAACAAAATAGTGAGAAATGGTAGGAGAAAGTATAGGGATTACCCATTAAATAACACTAATTACAAAACAGTGAACCAAAGTGAAGTGCTTTAGTAAAGTGTAAATGCCCTAAAAAATAGTGAAAGTGGATGTGAAACATTCAAAACAGAATGCTAAGTAGATAGACACTCTGTAAAACATTGATAAACCACCAATGATTGGAGTGAGATTATAATTAGTTATATACCTAGAAGTAATTAGAAATAGTAATCCAAATTAATATTAAGGAAGCTTGTAATAATATTCAGGGAGAAAGCCCAGTACAATAACTTGTGTTAACATGGCATGATAGGATAGAAGTAAAGTTTGTTATTAAAGATTAAAATTATAAAGAATACAACACCCCATGTTGAAAGGGGAATTAACCTTCATAATATTAGAGAAAGTGACAATGTTTATCACCCTAGTTTATAAGACAAGAAAGAAATCAATGTTAGTACTAAGAATAATTTATGACTTGTAAAGAATAGTTGATTCAATGTTAAAGAAGGAATATGGCTGAAGGGGACTTACAGTCCATAAACCTAACTATTATATTTTAAATGAAGAGTAATGAAAATGTATGTTGGATAGTAATTAAAACACAAACAAATAAGTGAAGCCCATCAGGCTGAATTCAGAATGTAATTTAAAAAAGGAAATACACTAAAAAACAATCATGGCTGTTTGTGACTATGAAAACAGTTAACTGCCAAAGACATTCAAATGCAAATTGTATCAATTTCACAAAAAATCTTACTAATCTAAGAACAGTGAATGGACAGTAGTTATATATCAGTTATTTCAACACAGAAATATTATTGTGATAATTTAATTTAAGAAAGATATGTTATTTATTAAATGTCAAATAATTAGACTATAGTTAATGTGTAACAGAATATGACCTTATGAGGTATCATTGTAAACTTTGAAAGGAAAGAAAAATAATAGTGATGTCATTTATTATCGCAAAGGAATTATAAGGGAATAAAATCATTAGGAAAATACTTAATAAATTTTAATAAAAATTCAAATAGTTCTAACAATGTATGTAAGGAGTAATTAACCAAGCATTGAATTATTGGTTACTATGACAACGAGACGTTTGAGGGCTTATTTTTCCGTTAAATTAGAGAGACGCTGAAGAAACGAAGCGTGGGTAAGCCACACAAAAAATTGGACAAACTAAAATTTTAATTTAAACAGTTATAAAAAGTCGAATCAGTGAACCAAGATAACCCAATATGAAGAGACGTCGATCTATACAGAATTAATGATGTCCAGGAACGAAATTAAATAAACTAATTAACGAAAAAACCCAGACCAGTTTGAAGAAGATGTTGGAAGCCTTCAACCAGCCCAAATTCAAAAAATATACGCCTATCCTGATGACGACACAGACAACGTGAGATGAACTGATAAGTAACGAATAATTTCTTACTCCCAAAACCCCAAATTACTTAAATTATTTTCAAATGGTAAAATTTCTCACTATTTAAAAAGTAGTATTTTCTTTCAAAGGTAAAGGCATAATTTACTTACATTAAAAAACATTTTATATTAAACTATAGAGATAACCTTATTTGTGAACATAACTACTGTAACAGAAATACGACACTACTGAACAAATTATACAAACACATTATAAATCCTAAGTACGCATAAGGTATCGTAGTGTACTTTTTTGCATGTAATCAACGTTTATGTCTATTTTCATGATCCAAAGAACCCCAGATTTTAAAACTGGTAATATTTTGTATGTAACTTAATGCCGTGTCGGCAACGATAAGGTTTTGAAATCCATTTTGCCAACCTTGAGATATTTGTGTTTCAAGCTCTAAGCCGGAGCATAATATTATAAATTTGTTTGTGATTCATTTGTCATATTTATTGATAATTAAATGTGTATTAAAAAACGCAGTACAGAACATTACTATCTTGTTATTTCATAGGAATTTTGTAGAATATATGTGTGTTAGCGAAGTTTTAAGTTATAGCCAACTAGCGCTCACCACGAGCGGCCGAGTCGACAACCTGTGTAGCAGCGGGAACAATTCGAACGTCACAGCTGTCTAGCTAATATCACGTATTATCTTAAAAAATTAAATGTTTTAATTGTTTTAACAAAAACAATTTGGCGCCACCCGGGAATCGTAATCCCTATGAATTAACAGGTAGGTTGTACTGGTGACATTGACAACGCTACGGACTCCAGAAGTGACGTCGATTTATGTAACAACCAGTGTGAGGCAAACACACTACATTCACACTAATACACAAAATAAACAAGTGTGATACATTTTAACAGGTACGACCTCGTTTACTCGTTACATATTGACGAACCCAAAGAGGGGCTTTAAGAAGAAAGGAAGTACCCACAATAACTCGTTACAATATATATATATATATATATATATATATATATATATTGTAACGTACCGCCTTAGAGTGCGTGTGTGACGTCCGTCTTTTTACGGTCTCGGATCGGTCAGAACACCTCTTAGCAATCGCCACTTATGAATTATAAACACTGAGGTTTAAATAAATTTGGTGGTAATGTTACCCAAACGAAGCAGAAATCGAGTGTGTGTGATTTGGGTCAATTATGGAAGCTGTTTAGCCTTCTTTTGAAGAGAGAGCAAGTACCGCTTGTTTACCCTCGGAGTAGACGATTTCTTAATTTTTCAAATATTTGCCGTGAACCGAATCAGCTGATTTTGACATTAGTCTCCAAATATAGGTTAACCAAACGACACTGTTGCTGAATACTACCTGGTGGCTCATCCTCTTCTTATTTTTACTGAAATCTACCACAACTACCCGCTACAATAAAGGAAACACATTTTATTATTCAATATCATTTCTTAATAATATTTATTTATAATATTATTGTTTTTTCTCTTCCGCCAACATACAAATATTACAATCGATACTTTCAATAACTAGTTCATGATATCGACTTCATTGGGCAAACATGGAATTGTCATAAAATCTGTTTTTTTTTCTGATTTTACAATTTTATCCTTTATTTAAACATCAATCAACATATAATTCTTTTATTTATTTCCCCAGGGTTAAGGGTAGGTTCTTTGTGTTATGAGATGGTCAGAAATGGATAATTATATACTACGCTTTACAAAATAGAACAACTTCGAAAATTTGTTTATTCTTTTAGTACGTAGTTCCGGATTTGTCCGTAAGAGAGCAGATTGTGTTTTATTAAAACATGTGATTACACTTTAAAAGTTTCTGTACTGCACGACAGTTTGATTTGAGGTTTTCTTTATGAAATATTAAAAGAAATGTGTATATTACCTCTTTCCTCGAAGTTCTTACTTGTGTGAAGCTATTTCTCAGGTGGTGTTCTTAGTTGTTTTGCAATTTCACGACCGTCTGTCAGATACTATCTCATCAAAAAAAACTCGAAACGCGGCTTGGCTAGGCCTGATCTTCCAAATGGTTTTTCACTTTTATTATGGAGTAAAGCAAGTTACCTTTGATATTTAAGGTAGTGGTACATAATGTTTATACTGTTAGTTAAATTTTGTAATAATTTTGTACTGTTCAAAAGATTTCTAAAGGTTTTTTAATACAATTTTTGTCTCATAACGTTTTCCAACCGAACAGTTTCCAATCTCAAATTCGATTAAACAATACTTGTTATTTCGTTACTCTTAGTAACCCATAATTTTTATATCCTTTTTTATTGGTGCTGCTATTTACTTTTTAGTATATAGGCCGTTTTTAATTATTATAAATTTATTTTTTATTTACAGAAAAATAATTCTTTTTAATTTTGGTTTCTTTCCCAATTTGATTTATATAATAGTTTTTTGTTTATTTTCTTATAACTTTAGATATAAGTCTTTAATATTATTATTAACTTTAAATGAATTTATATAGTATTTATTAATCTCTTATAGTATTCTTACACTGCACTATTTTCTTCTGCCATTTTCCTCATACAGTATTATTTTATTTTTTATCATCATCTGATATTTAAATCTTTTATTTTTTAAAAACCCTGGGTTATCTGATATAATAACACAATTATTTTATTAAATATAAAATTAACATAGGTACTAAATTTTGTTGCCTACACAATATAAATCCTACAATAACTAAACAAAATACATAATTAGTTAGTAGCATCACAGCCTACTATTATAATCTATAATTCTCACATCTACAGCACAATTCTGTAAAAAGTTCCCTTCACCTTCAATTATTTCCTCACTGGGTATACTATAACTCACTTGTCACTGTATATCACTTCAGTATTGTTTATAATGTTTAGTGATATAACTTAATTTTTAGCTAGTTATAGTTTACCCATTTCTGACCTTTATGGTAGTATAAGAGTTATCATTTATTGGGACTGGGTTATGTACCGTTACAATATATATTTACAAAATATTTTTATTGCTATTTAAAATAAACACTTCAAATTATTTTTCTCGTACTTTCCATTGTTGTTGAAGCATTTTTCGTAGCTGGGGCACTAGCTTTGAATGTCTTTGTCACAGAAATTTCCTGCCTGTGATCTGAACCACATATTATTAGTTTTTTTTTGACTTCATCATCATGTCCTGGTCACCAAAGAATTTCAGATGCTTGATGTGAGGTCTGGTCTGTATGGCAGGTGATCAAATTGTTCCCAGTTGAAAGTTGATAGAAGATTTTGTGTTGAGTGTGAGTGGGTGAGCTCACTTATTCTGGATTGCATGATGCAATTTCATAAGTGTTTTGTAATAGACATCCAAGTAAACTGTGGAACCTTGAGCCAAGAAGTCCATAAGCAACACTCTTTTTCTGACTTCAAATGATTTTCTGGGAGAAAACATTCACTTGAATTTTTTGTTTGGGGGGGTGATGAAGTGTCTCCACTCCATGGATTGTTGTTTTGATTCTGGGGTTGTATGTGACACCATGTTTCACCCTCAGTGACTGTTCAACTCAGGGCGCCATCCCCTGTTGTTCTACGTCATCCACTGTAGCTCTCTGAATTGTGTCAAAAAGGCCTATGCACTATCCTGCCACTTCATTTGTGTTGCCCCAAAAGCATCTTTGGAACCCAGTGTGCACACACAACTTCTGGTAGTTTAATTTTTCAGACACAATTTCATGAAAGAGTGATTACTGGAAAATGCAGAGAGACCGACATCATAGTGCATTCTCTATTCACTGTAATGTACTTGTTAACTGCCCACACCATATTGTGAGTCACTAAAGATGGTCGTCTGCTACATCCATCATCATGAACATTTTCGGATCCTTCATTAAAAAGCCATACCAATCTCAACCATTGAATCATTCATTGCTTTTCTCCATAAACATAACAAATTTGATGATGAATTTGAGCCAGTTTAATGGAAGTTGCATTCAAGAAACAAATCACACACTTAATTTTACATGTGACAGTCGTCTTAGTTGTCTTTGACATTAAACAAGTTCAGTGAAGCTTACTCAGTAAAGAGTTGTTTAGACATGGCACTATTACCTTGCCAGCTAATCATCAAAATTGCCACACATGCACAACAGTACTTGAGGAGTATTTAAACATGGAACTTACTTTCTGGATAATCCTTTTATACAGTACTATTTATAATTTTTACAATTCTTTTCTTCCTTAATAAGCCAAATTCATTGGTTGTTGAACATAGTTGCTTCATAAAATATTTCCAATATTATCTGCACTGTAAGCTAATGTGAACTTCAACTTGAAAATTTATAACTACATTTTAAATTTTCAAGACAAGATATTACGATAATTTAACATGATTGATCCTATTCAAAAGGTCTGTTGCCTTCGTTACCTTTGTATTATAATAGGTTATCTAATTTTTTATATTAAAACAGTTAGTCTGTGTAATTCATGGAGGGATTTATTTTCAAATTGCCAGTAGAATATACAGAAGAGCAGTTAACTAAAGTAAAAAATGTGTTATATCTTTGTTCCCCTTTGATATAATGTATACAAAGTTTGAAGAACTAACATATAAATGTATGCATAAGAATAGACACACAATATCTTCATCATCATTGTATTGCGTCTGTTGATCGGTGGAACATTAGTGTTGTAACTGTCCTCCAGTAAAACTGTTAATGGGCAAACCATACCCCAGGCTGAAAGTGCTGAATACCTTGGGACGCACTTGTACAGGAGACTGATGTGGAAGAAATTCATAACATCCAAGAAGACTGAACTGTAGGTCAGAAATATGTACTGGCTGATCGGTTGAAAATTGTGGTTAAGTCTTATCAACAAAATTTTAATATAGAAAGCAATTCTTAAATTGGTATGAACTTACGCCATTCCTTACTGTGAAAGAAGAAATTTAGACTCAGCATGAACTACATATCTAAATTAGATTATCATCATAACCCCGTAGCTATTAATTTGGTGGATAATAGTGGAGACATTTGGGGACTAAGAAGACGTTATTTATTAGATCCACCTTACAGGTTCAATGAATAACGTGTTAACCATCGTAGTAGTGTGTTTGTGTCAACATTAAGTGTTATTGTCAACTGATATTTCTGACCTACAGGCTTAATGTTTAATATGGTAATGTAAGTTTTCAGTTCATGCCAACACCCCAAGTGATAGTGTCATTTTGTTTAAATGTTTAGACACTTAGACTTTTAATTATAGTTTTTGCATATGTGCGTTTTCTATGGATAATAGTAAGAAGAGCTGTCAGAGGACAACTCTTTGAATCTTGTATGTATGTCTTTCAATTGTTTGCTGTTTATATGATTACAAGTTTACAGTAAATTAAAAAAAAAAACTACTGTTCTCTTCAATTAATCCTGTTCCGGACCTGTTCTTTAGTTCTCTTACACCATCCTCTTCACATTAACTGTCATAATTAATTTCTTCCTTCCTCTAATCCTTTCCCATTTTCTTTTGTTTCAGTGATGTATCAAAAAGTATTTTGTTTCTTTTATTTTGTTATAGAACCTCCACATTATTCACTCTGTCAACCCATTTTACTCTCTCCATTTTTCTCTATACCCCCACCTCAGAAGCCTAATTCCAGGTGTTCCAGTATCTTCCTCTCTCTCCCCCTCCACATTATTTCAAATCTGTATAACAGAACGGAATGGAATAACCAGTCCCTTTCTAATTTCCAGATTTGTATTGTTGCAAAATGCAAGGTCTGTATAAAAAGTATCTGATCTTGGACTGGGGAAAAAAGGATCTATATCTGATTGATTACGGTACCTAATCCCCTTTGAAGTAGGCCCCTTGTGATTCCACACACCGAACCCAGCAGTCCTTCCATCACTGGAAGGAACACTGACAGGCTTCTTTTGGGATATCATGCAACTGTGCCATTGGATTTTAGATTATTTCCTTGTGACTCTCAAATGGGGACAACTTCATCTTCAGGTGCTCTTCATCTTTGGGAACAACCAGAAATCACAAGGAGCCATGTCAGGAGAGTAAGGAGGCTGGCAAACCTGCAGAATGCCACTCTTAGTCAGGAAAGTCTGGATCAGGTATGCTGAATGGGCTGGAACATTACCACAATACAGCTGTAAGTTTCCTGTTGCCCACAGCTCCGGTCTCTTATGATGAACTGCTTCATGAATATGACGGAGGATTTCTCAGTAGTAGTCCCTATTGATGGTCTGGCCTTGTGTACACATGCTGCACTTTGGCCTAGTAGTTGATAAAAGGAACCAGCATCACCTTCACCCTGCTCGAAACCTGTTGTCCTTTCTTGGCCCTCGGGGAACTTGGGTGCGTCCATTGTGATGACTGGACCTTAGATTCCGGGTTATACCTACCCATACATCTACATCTTATCGCTAGTGACCATAGTCTTTAGGTAATCAGGATCCCTGTTGGTACACTGTATCATGTCCTCTGAAACCTCAGCATGGAGTTGTCTCTGTTCTGGTGAAAGCAGCTTGGGCACAAATTTTGTAGCCAATCTGTGCATGCCCAAATCCTCATTCAGAATGCTGTCTGTGGAACCAATGCTGATCCCAACCTCATCAGCAATTTCCCGGACTGTCAGACGTCAGCCCTCCATGATCAACATCCACACTTCTCAATAACAGCAGCATTTTGGCTTGTTAACGGTCTCCCAGAATGCTAGTACTCTCCATGAACAAGTGGTCATTTTGTAACGGTAGATGGTATTCATTAAGCGGTAGAAAGTATTCATTAAGCGTGTCAGTATATAAATCAATAGTGGTGTCTGGAAACTGATAGATCATACTTGATTGGGAGTGGTCATATAATTTGTAAAGTGTTACAGAAAACATTTTTATGTAATAAAGAAGTTAACAAAGAATGAATAATAATTATACAATACACCCTCTATAATCCGGCATTGTGGTAGTCTGGCCCCTCCAGTAGTCCGGTGTTTTCAGGCGAGAAACAAGTCACTGGAGTTGACATAGACGTCAGTTGCATCATTAGTCATCATCATTTGCACTGAGTACAGTGCCGTTTATTTGCAGTTGTTTTTCTGTTGGTATAATTATTTGCTGTATTTATGTAATTTAAGATAATGAGTGCAAAATATCACATGCTGAAGTGTACGAGTTGCGAGATACAATCGCTTATCATATTTTTCACTCATACTCTTGTGTGTTTAGAAAACTTTAAATAATGCTTTGACAGTCATGTATTGTTGATATTAATAAATAAATCTTATGTTACTATCATTAGTGTTACTACATTGATACCATAATGTAAATTTTATTTTTGCTGTTGTGTGTTGTGATTGTATCATTATGTGAGACGATGTTTTGTAATGATGTTACATTTTGTAAAATGAACTCATCCCTTAGATAGTTGTATAAGTAACATGGTGTGTTAAACTGTTATTTATTCTCAATTTTGCTACTGTGCATGCCACATCATAGAATGAGCAAAACATGATATAAATAAAATGTGGTTGTCAATTGAAAAGAAAGTGTTATTAGTAGCATAATGGCAGCCCAAACAGGATACAATGTGGAAAGATCACTGTAGGAAAAACATCCAAAAAAGATTTTTCAAGAACAGTGCATTTTAATGAAACCTTTCTCTGAACTCTTGCAATCAAAGGGAGTTTATTATACTGAATAACAAAGGGAGTTTTATCTAAAGCCATCCTAGTTGATGATCAACAGCCTAAACTTTTTTGCCCAATAAGGTGTCTTCCCCTTATTTTTTACGATTATGTTGTTTCTTTTTATTCACAGCTGCGCACTAAAATTTATTGAAATTAATACTGCTTTTCCTAAAGTACATTTTAGACTTCTGCAGAAGTATTCTATCTAGCCTTTGGAAAGTTCCTGCTCCACCTTTCCTGTTTTATGTAGGCTTGTTTGTGTCAGTAGGTTCCTTCAAATTAAGTATGGGATTTGCAGCTTTAATGTCTCTCTCCTATTCAGCTACAGTCTGTGTGTTATATGTGAATAATTTGATCAAATTATTATTTTGATCTCCATCATTGGAGTAATACATTTGAGATATTAAGCATATTTACAGATAAGAAAGATTTAATACTATAAAACACAGTATCAGTCAAATTGAACAATAATTTCATAATAACAAAATTCACACTATAGTCTGATTTTGGGTAGACATAACAGCCAGTTTCTGAAAAAAAAAAACAGTTGATAAATGTTTCACATGAGAGTCAACATCTTCCTTCATATCTTGAAAAATTTATTTGCAAATGATCTTGTTGCTAACTTGCACAGTTTAATGGAGACATAGGTAGAAGAGAATTGAACAATTAGAACTCTGACATGTACATTGCAGGTTTAATTTTTTGTATTATGTATGGAATACTCATACAAGATTCTCAAGTCACTGATTTATACATTGTCTTATTAACAATAATTGAATGTGGGTAGGCTTAGCTTATAATCAGAGAGATTATTCCATAGCAAAATAATAAAATAGTTATATCCAAAAATAATAAAAAGAAAACTAAGTTTGTTCTTCCCTTTGGACTAATTAACTTAGTCCTTCTCCTTTAGACTGCTTCCCGACAGTGCAGCTACTGTTTTTTTCAACTGATTTGTAGATATATAAAGTCCTGCATGGACTGAAGACAGTAGATGGAATTGTGGGATCCTCACACCCCATGAAAGAGATCTTGAGGAAAAATCAGTAGTGAGATGGTCCGATGATATAAGCCAAGGATTGGCGGCAACCCTGTGCTTTGTGCATACATGCATTCAACAATGAAAAGTGATTCCTGCACCTATTAACTGTTTTGTAAATATGTTGTTTATGTGTGTCTCTTTAAAAAATATTATTTCATAAAAAAAAGCATTAAAGTCAGTATTCGGATATACAGGTGGGTCCTAATTACTCACTCACACAAGCACTTGCCATCAGATTTGTAAACTATTTTGTTATTAAGCTTTGGACGATGAGGTGTTTGAGAAGGGTATGCCCAGTAACTTGATCATAAAAACTTGATCAACTGATCCATGGTTGTAGATCAATAATGTAAGAATTGAGCTAAATTAGATTCTGAGTACAACAGGACTTGAAGAAGAAATCATAAAGCAAGCAGCTCAGTATAATACAGTACAGCTGATACCTGTAGCTCAAATAAGTACTAACTTTACTACCTATTTGTTGCAGGAACCCACCCTCCTCGTCAATTGATGTAAAACCTTTTGGATTGTTTTGACACTAAATACAAAAAAATCCACCCGTTGAAATTTTATGGTTGTGCCTGTAAACTGTTACTACAGTGAAGGAAAGATAAACAAATAAAATGTACTACACTATTGAATGAAACGGACTTTGTTCAACTCCCCCTTATTTTAAAAGTTTAATCTCAAGATTGTATTCAGATTCATCCATAAGTTTATTACTTCCTTACTCAGCTTGTTTCATACTTGAATAAGCGGAAAGTATTGGTAGCATAATACAAGTTGTTTTACTTTTTTCCTACAATACAAAATTGTAGTTTCAACGAAAACATAAAAGTTGAAGTGCGTATACATTCAGCTGTCACTTGTCTTTGTTATATTCAAACTGTTGTGTTAATGCAGAAAAATGAATACATGTACAGGTGTATGTGTTTGTGTTTTTTAATATAGCTGTATACTGTTGCCACTTATGCTGGTTTTACAGACTATAAAATATTATTAAAAAAAAAAAAAAAACCAATGAGTAAATTTATGTACATTTTACAGAGGTATTCTGAATGTTCATGGAAGTTTGTTGCCAAGGTGGCGTGGTGCTGCACCAATCCATTACGCTATAATGGCCGGAGACAATGAAACAGGAGTGACAGTGATGAGAATCAATCCCTTCAAGTCAGTAAATGTATTTGTTTAGAAACTTTAATTTTGTTCTTAGTTAAACTTTGGCAACCCCACAGTTAAACAATCATTGTTCAGGCTGCATTTGAATGTTCACGTATCCTAGACAAGGTGTAAATGTAACCATTGTCCCCTTCCCAAAAAATATGTTGACCTACAAACCCATCGTGTCCTGAATTTGGTAACTGGGAACTGCTAAGATCACAATTGCAATGTATTGTTTTAATTTAACGAGACATGTAGTGTGGATTTAGCATGAAATGGTGTTAGCATTTACCTAAGAACCCAACCTTGTAACCCCTTTCTATTTTTTTAATACTTTATACATTTTTTTTTTTTTTTTATTCCTAAGAGGGGCCACTAGATATTTAAAACTAGGCAGAAGGCCTAGAGAAGCAAAAATGCGCTGGGTCCAGAGTGAGACGGGACTTGCAATTAAACTCTCTGGTAACCAACAATAACAGCATTTATTAGGTGAAATTACATGTATCACAATATCACAATTCCAAAACCCCGTAATACCCCGTAATGTCCAAAACCACTTAATTATACATATATAGCCCCTGTTTATAACACATTGATAACAAACATAAAAGTCGAACATAATACATCTATTTATATATCCCTTCAATCTGAACTGATCATGATCGTACTTAACAAAAATTTTTTTTTTCCGACAAAAAGGTACTTTTATGTATATATTTATCACTCCCTCTGTAGAACACATAACTGCCTCTGACATCACAATTAATTTTCACAAAATCACAGTTACAACTCATATGCCATCATACTCAAACGCCCCACGGCCCGCCTGTATATTATTCCTTTATCGCCCTGTGATATAGAAACATCAAATAACTGACCCGCCAATATCTATTAAATAAATGGAAACTAATGTCATCAACCAAGACCACCCCTTATACATTGTTATAATGTCGGTAGCCCGCATAATTAACTACGAACTGTAACAATTCCATGTCAGATACAAATATACATTATAAATTGAAAAAACATTTGGAATGGGTGGTAATTAAAAAAAATATAATGATAAGTAAAGCTTGCTATAATGATAGGCAAAATGTGAAACTTGTTGATCTATATAATACACAGAACCTTTCTAAAAATCTGTCATAAGAATGTTAAATGTTTAGAAATTATTCATTTATTTAATTATATACCTAGTCATTATTTAACTATAATGGATTTGATAATAACAAAAATTAACAAAAACAGGTTTAGCATATAATGGCCAGAAAGTCTAAGTTACAAAAATATAAGAACCGCCTGTATATTTCATTCCATGTAAAATTTGATAATCTCAAAATATTAAATATATATACCTTAAAGAAACAGAAAATGTTAATTTCAGTCATCTGTGCATATATAAAATAAAACATGCTGTATTCGTCCGGCTGCATGAGTGTACCAGAGCAAGCCTGATCTGACAAAATATGAGCCGTAGGAAACCTGCATGTAATGGGACCAACAGGTGCCTACCTTGTGAACAGAAAACCCATTTATAAAATAACACCCGGAAACAGAATAAAAAAACAAACCCCCCCAAACCCTTATATACAGGAAAAATCATGAAATGTAAAATCCCAGTAATAATCTAAGAAAGACATCCGAACCAGCCGGTTCGGAATCCAGAAAATCATACATTTTTTTTCCCTTACAACTTTTGCACCCATAATACATACGAAAACAGCTCTGGCACCCTCCCACAGGTCAGCTTACAATTGCAGCGGTTGTACTGTATTATCAAGTTTAATTTACATTGAATTTGTCTTGCTGACATACCCTCGATTTAACCCTGTCACTGAATAAAGTTAAACTGTTATAGCACAAACACCTCACATGGGATGTTCCGCGGGCCAGGATAAAATAAAAAAGAGTTTATATCACCTCATACGAAGCGGGCGGTTCCCTCATTGTTGGCGGCAGCTGGTACTCCCTCCTCGGTCACAGATGAAGCTTTAGTGGTTCATAGCTGGTGAAGGTGGCAGCACACCAAGCTGTGGTCAGATCTCCATTCTAGGCGAGAACCCGGTGAGTCTTGAACACTTAGCCTGCCATAAAGATGAGTAAGAGAACACCCAAAAAGACTGCTAGACCAAGGGAGGCAGCTGAAGTAATTTATGCAGTGAGAGCCAGAGCGGAACTGAACTTTTACCATGTGCTCTGAATTGAAACCTGAACTCCACCCGCTAGATAGCGTTCACAGTCGAAACATTGCCACCGAAATTGCGCCCCCCAACTAGTAACTAGACACTTATCCGAATCAGAAAAGCTAGGACTTGCATTTCCTCGAACGCCGGATTGTGCAACTCCGGCACAACCTCTTTCAATGAATTGATAAGAAAACCTTTTGTGTTGTCTTGACACTAAATACAAAAAATATACCTCTTGTAATTTTGCATCTGAACCTGTAAATAACAATAAACATTGTAAACAACAAAGTAAGTGATTTTAATACCATATAAATTATTATTTCTCTTGTCACAAAAATTTGATCTAGGAGACTTTTGGAATCGGTGACTATGAATATGTCAAAAATTAAGAAGTTCAAAATAGTGAACTGCACTTCTAATAAAAGTTATATTTAGTATAAAACCATTTTGAAATATTGCAACCTATAGTTGTTTATATTTAAAAAAAGTAATTAATTACAATGTAATTAAAATTCAGAATGGTGGATTCAGCATTGAGTGGCATAAAAGTATTAATGTTTACAAGTTGTGAAATACAGTAGTTTAAATCATTTTTGTAATTGGTTTATAGATTTTCTATTAACAAAACCATTTTCTACGTAAAGAAAATTAATAACGTTCTTAAGAAGTTTTTCTAACAAGGTGTTACAAAATCAAACATTATTTAATTATAATAATAAATCAAGGTGTTTTATTATTTAATTAGTCAGTACAACTGTACATTCATTTCAACTTTATTCATATATGTAAATGTAACCATTACATGCTGATTAAGCAACAGTGCAATATAATCAGACCTGCCAAGTCTCACGTATTGAGCGTGAGACACACGCATTCGAGGCCGATCTTATGCTCACATTAAAATTTTATTTTGAAATTAACTTTATTGTGTTAATATAACTCCTGTTTATTGTGTTTCACAGTCTCTGAATACCGGTCATTTAAATATTGATGTGAAAGATAA
Organism: Magicicada septendecula; assembly: GCA_034769895.1. Classification (NCBI taxonomy): domain Eukaryota; kingdom Metazoa; phylum Arthropoda; class Insecta; order Hemiptera; family Cicadidae; genus Magicicada; species Magicicada septendecula. Next base: position 231,821,550 of record CM068373.1, read on the forward strand.
GTCCATAGTCGCATAAAAGATTGCGATTGTCACTAATAGATGGCGGGAGCGCCTCTACCGGCTTCGAAGGAAACGCATACGGCCGATTCGACACGTCACTCATAAGTTGTTTCATGGAAGAATGAAGCGTGTGCAGTCTGTGTTGTCTTCAGATTCAGAAAAGGAGGATGATCCTTCTCCGGGAGGAACTTCTCCAAAAAGAAATACAAATCCCAGATCTTTTGTGGGAGCTGCTAAATATAAAACCCGCTTCAACGTTGCCTGGCAAGTAAAGTATCCTGTATCTGCAGTTGCTGATGATCCATCTGGATCTGCCTTTCGGTGTGATGTGTGTGCACGAACTTTGTCCTGTGGACATCAAGGTGAGGCGGATATCAAAAGACACGTTGACTCCGATGCTCATAAGAAGTTTATGAAATCTAGCAGAAATCAGCCTAAAATATCTGACGTATTCAGCGGACCTAAGGATGATCGAACAATGGAAAAAGTAAGTAGCCTAATGTTTATGTATTTTAGTTATAAATTATTATTTACTGGCATTAGTTAAAAACGTATTTCTTTACCTATCAAAGGCACCAAAAACTTATTTCTTTACCGATCGACCACATTTCCCACTCTAACCTATGAAGTGGACGACGCTAGCCGATGTTCAGCTGTTAAATTAGTGATCGACTGCGATATATCGATTGATGTTCATGAGGTTATTTAATGATAGGTTAGGTTGTTTCGTGATATGGTAATTTTAAAACGTGTGGTCGATAGGTAAAGAGGCACCGTTAAAAAATTTAATTTTAGGCCAACCACATTTTATAATAGGTATACCTTATTTTCAGGTGGGTAGAGCAGAAGTGAAAATAGCAACACTTCTTGCATGCCACAACATCCCAATTGCCACTGCTAGTCATTTGAGTCCACTCTTCAAGGACATTTTCCCGGATTCTTTAATAGCTCAGAATTATGCTTCAGGAAGGTATGTAAGAAAATGTGGTTATAAAAATAAATTTATGGAAACATGTGAGCAATCGAAGAGCATGAACCTTGTCACTGATTTACCCTAATTCGTTTATCATTCCTTCTTGCAGATGGAAAACTACATGCATTATGAATGTGGCTATTGCACCATACTTTCATTCTCAGTTGGTGCAACACATGCAGATTCATCCATATTCAGTTCTTGTAGATGGTTCAAATGACACTGGTCTTGAGAAATTAAACCCACTGACTGTACGCATCTTTGATATAAGATTACGGAAAGTTATGAGTCATTTTTTGGACATGTGCACCACCACAGGTACTGGAGCAGCAACAGCAGCCACAATTTATGACAAGATTTCAGAGGTACTAGTGAAAAACAACATTCCCTGGATTAATTGTGTTGCTTTTGGTGTTGACAATACGAATGTAAATGTAGGTGTTAGGAACTCCATCATGTCACGAGTCCTTCTTCAGAATAAGGATACTTACTTCATGGGGTGCCCCTGTCACCTAATACATAATATTGCAAGGAGAGCTGCGGACAAATTTCTTGAGAGAAGTGGGTTTGATGTAGAAGATATGTGTGTTGATCTCTACTATTATTTTGATAAGAGCACTAAGCGCAAATCAAATCTTAAAACATTTTGCTTATTTTGTGATGTTGAATATCACAAAGTAGTCAAACATGTAAACACTAGATGGTTGAGTCTTGAGAGAGCAGTGGAGAGAATCCTTTCCTTATTTGATGGACTGAAGAGTTACTTTTTGTCCAATTCTGAGAGTGAGCCACATTTTAAAAGACTTAAAACGTTGTTCAATAATCCAATTCTGGAAGTGTATCTGCTCTTTTACAATGCAGTTCTGCCAATGTTCACTATTATTAACAAGTATCTTCAGAGGGAGGATCCATGTATCTTTGCTGCTTATCAATGTTTGCATGAATTTGTAAAAAAAAGTTCTAGGTAAAATTCTCCCCCCTGAGAAAGTTAAAGAGGTTGAAGGTTTTGGATTCAAAGATCTCAAAGTTGATATAAGAGAAGATCAACTGGATGATGAGGAAATATTTATTGGGATTGCAACTCGACAAAAACTGACTACTCTGTTTCATGAAGGTAGCATTAGCCCTAAAGACTATGCTGAATTTTTAACTGCAGTTAGGCAGTTTTACCAGGAAGTAATTTCTGAGGCAACCAAGAAGTTACCATTGAACGACAACTTGCTGAAACATGCCAGATTTGTTGACTTTTTTGAGAAAAGTTCAGTTCAGTTTAGTGACGTAGAATTTTTTTCTCTTGAAGTACCATAACATTCTTTCACATATCCACCCAGTGACTGAGACAGAACAACTATACGATGAATTTGTGGATTACAAAATTTTAAAACAAGACAGCATCCCTGAAGATGTATGGGAAAGTGCTAAAGTCCAAGATGAGGAGCAAGTAAGTCGGTATATTTACCGAATGGATGTAATTTGGGCATATTTATCTCAGATGAAACTAGCAAATGGAGAATTAAGGTATAAGAGGCTATCTGAGGTTGCAAAATTGGTTTTGATAATTCCACATTCTAATGCTGGCAAAGAACATGTTTTTTCTATCATACGGAAAAATGAAACAGCTTTTAGACCTTCAATGAACGTGGATGGCACATTATTATCTGTCTTGACCATGAAAATGGCCATCCTGAGCTATGCCACACATTCGAACCACCAAAAAAAGCAGTGGCTAATGCTAAGAAAGCAACATATCAGTATAATAAAACACATAGCAATAAAGAGTGAGATTTGTATTGTTTGCAATTAAGTGCAACATTTGGTATATATTAACTTGTGTTCTGTTGTTTTCCACAAAACTGATGAATATTACATAAAAATAATTTGCATTATAATAAAAAGTGGTTTGATAATGATTAATTATGAAATAAATGGATATATAAAATACATTTGTTGTCTCACTCATTTTCCTTGAATCTCACTCTTCCTGACCAGTGATCTCACTCAGTTACTCTGGGGACCCTTGGCAGCTCTGTATAATCCACTTTTCCTGTTTCCTCTTGCAGTACAGTATCATGGTTTATATGTATACAAAATTTTTTCAGAATAAAATTTGCAGGATTTGATGGTTGGTTTTTTTGTATCTGATGCTGAAAAATCACAATGTTGTTTCTGTACCCTGAATCCATTGGTAACAAACATTACCAATTCACATCTATAATAAAGTCTCTTAAAATGTTGCAAGGATGCATCATGTGTAGCAAGTTATATACAGCTATTTTTACTTCCATGTTCCATAAGGAAATGGAAGTATGGTGATGGCAAAAAAAAAACGTGTTCGAGATAACGGCTGATTCTGATTGTACTACCCTCAAAACATGAAGAAACGTCATTTTTCGAAAAGTGTCTGCGTGTCTGTCTCTCTGTCTTCTGTAGAATTTTTTCTATGGCAAACAATAACAGCCGCAAATTCAAACAGAATCAAATAATTTGTTGCATACGTCCCTAAATTGTAGAGAACTCAAGGCCTGTTGATTTTGGTGAAGATCTTTTAAGAGAAAGGGGTAGTTTACCTGCAACGTTTTATGTGATAACAAGGGTAATTTTTCTATGACGAACGATAACTGCCGTAAATTCAAACATAATCAAATAATTTGTTGCATACACCCCTAAATTGTAGAGAACTCAAGGCCTGTTGATTTTGGTGAAGATCGGTTAAGGGAAAGGGGTAGTTTACCTGCAACGTTTTATGTTTTAACAAGAGAAGTACTTAATTTTGGTAAATAGAGTATCCTGATAAGATCATAATAATCCACTGTAGGAACGTAGATGAAATATCTATAAATGAAGAGGCTAGTCGAATGGGGTGGGGGTAATTTTCTATAAATGAAAATTATAGTCGAAGGGGAAGGGGGTAATTTTTTATATGTGTACTATGTTATCGGCAACAAAGAAGTAGTTTACTGTTAAAATTCCTTCCCGGACTGTTTGGGCATAGTCCAGTGTTTTCTGCAAAACCAGACATTTCGGCAGTGCCATTGACTGCCATCATAAGTGAAAATCGAGTGCGATAACGTGAGGTGGTATATGTTAGTGACCACAGTACTGTGGTTAAGGCTGAAGCAATAAGTGGAAAGAAGTAGTTTCTGTGGAAATATTTCATTTCGAAAATGATTTTAAATATAAATCTTAGAACATGGAAGTCATGTATGGTTCTCCATACCGATATTTAACTGTAGCGTAATAAAATAATGTAATTCTAAATTTATATAAAAAATTAATATTTTCCAGTGATGTGTATTAAAAGGCATTTAATTTAGCCTCTGCTTCTAACATTTTTTCACATTGTCATCTTCTGTTGCACAAATGTTTACATTTTGATGTAAATCTTGTCATTTTCAAAACATTTTGCAATGTGTTCTTACATTTTTAAACATGTCGACAGTGGCGGCTCGTCATTATGAACATGGGAGGGGCTCTTTCATAAGGTCATAACTATCTCTACACAAACACACACGCACGCGAACGTGCACACACAGATACACATACTCATTCACTTTCTTGTATGTATTTTTAAAATTTATAAAATTGTCAAAATTAGTCTACTTATAACATTTGATTTTACTGTAAGTATTTTATTTTTAAGATATGTGAATAATAAGAGTGGAAATTCAAAATATTTTATAGAACAGAAGTACATAGCTATATACCACAGGGCAAATGTGAAAGCTATATTTTGAAAATTAGACCAAGAATTCAGGAGGAAGTTGTATTAAGTAACAAGGTATTAATCTTCTACCACTTTAAATATACTTAGTCACATTTAATATCAAAAATAAATTAATCTACGACTGAAAATTCATACCTTTAGTTATATTGTTTGTAGCAGAAGTCCATCCTCCTCTCCTTCTGTGCAGCGAAGTGGTTGATCACACGTTGATTGAAATTGGGGGTAGATAATTTCTTTTCAATTGAACACATGGCGAGTGCACTGAGTCTACCTTCTTTCATTGTGCTCCTGGTAAAAGTCTTTATTCGCTTTAAAGTTGAAAAACATCTTTCACTTTCTGCAGTGGTCATTGGGATTGTGCAGATGATTTGAAGTAATTTTACTGATTCGGGGAGCACATCTCTCAGATTATTATCATAAATAAAATTAAGCAACCGTAATGAGCCTGTTGCCGCAGAAAAATCACTTCTACTGTATATTACTACCAACTCTTGTTTCAGTTCTATTTTATTCAACTGGAATAAATTTACAGCAATTTCTAATTCATTTTCAGGAAATTTATTTTTGAACTCAGGAAACAAACTTGGCTGAAATAACTTAGCTACCAACAAATGATCTAAGAAATTAAAGCGATTGTCAATTCCAGTCATGATAACGTCACACATTTCTTTTGCCACAATGTGTCTTCTATCTTCAAATTGGCCATGTTTACTGGGGCCTGAACAAGATAAATCATTTTCAGTTCCATCAAGTTCGCTAGAACTGGGCTGGTCAACCTCAGGCAAGTTTCTTATTTTTTGGATTATAAATTTAAATTCGCCTATATATTTTAAGGCCTTGATGCAGTAGATTGTCTTGTTCTGAAGCTCGTTGTACAAAATTTCACAATAGGGCATTATTTTATTAACAAATGTTACCCAGAAAATGAAATCGTTGTCTTTAAGAAGGTTGCTTAAACCAACTGTGTTATATTATTTTATTACTACCATAATATTACTATGGAATATCAATAATTTTATTCGACTTTTGTTCAGGCGCCATCTTGTTATATACAAGCACATTTACTTACCTTAAGGGCAGAATTCAGTTAAGCGAACCAGAAGATAGCGGAATGTGTTATTTGAAATAATAACTCTTGCTTGAAATGTTTACCAAATGACATTACCTTTTAATAACATATTACTTACAAAACATGTGACTCTACCGTGCAAAAACAAGCACGCTGCTATACACCTTGAGGTGTTATGTCATGAGACGCAGTTACATTATTTAAGTCAAAAAATCCCCTTAAACATTTCAATAGCCCTCCAAAATAACATATTCAATTGTATTTTTATCTATATATATAAAAGAGAAATACCACTGACTCACTGATTCATCACGAAATCTCCGAAACTATAACACCTAGAAACTTGAAATTTGGCATGTAGGTTCCTTATGTGATGTAGGTATCTGCTAAGAAGGGATTTTTGGAAATTCGACCTTTAAAGGGGGAAAAAGGGGGGGAGTTTGCCTAACTAACTGACATAGAATCAACGTAGAGCAAAAACTACTGAATGGATATCAATGAAACTTTGAACATAGCTTCATCATAGGTCTTAGGTGCTGACTAAGAAACGGTTTTAAAAACTTTCACTCCTAAGGGGCAACCCCCCCCTATTGTATGTATGTATGTTCCACATCTCCTCCTAAACCACTGGACCGATTTCAACCAAACTTGGCACAAATAATTTACGCGATGGGAGAACCAACATAGGTGAGGTGCTTTTTTCGTTGGGGTCCTTTGGGGGGTTCTTTGGGGTCTTTCACATCTCCTCCTAAACCACTGTACCGATTTCAACCAAACTTGGCACAAATATTTTACGCGACGGGAGAACCAACATAGGTGAGGTGCTTTTTTGGATGGGGTCCTTTGGGGGGTTCTTTGGGGTCTTCCACATCTCCTCCTAAACCACTGGACCGATTTCAACCAAACTTGGCACAAATATTTTACGCAACGGGAGAACCAACATAGGATAGGTGTTTTCTTCGATGGGGTCCTTTGGGGTCTTCCACATCTCCTCCTAAACCACTGGACCGATTTCAACCAAACTTGGCACAAATATTTTACGCAACGGGAGAACCAACATAGGACAAGTGTATTTTCAATACGATCCTTTGGGGGGTCCTTTGGGTCTTAAAAACTATTAGATCTGGTTACTATGGCAACCCAATAGAATAGATTCTGGTTACCATAGCATCGGTGGAAGTCTCCCGCGTAGTAAATAGCGTGGGAGTCGTCCGACGGGCCTTCCCCAGAGTTCATCCACGGAACCCGGGGAGTCTTAGGTCGGATCCCGCGAAAGACGGCGGGGCCAGAGTCCACGGTTCTTATAAATAAAGATATAGGTTATGATATCAAAGGTGGTGTATGCATCTTAAGAAACTTCTTAACAGTGTGTGAATTCAGAGTTGTTTCAGTTTGAATTTAAAAGTGGATAAGTTAAGATCGAAGTAAGTTATAAGCGAGTATAAAAAACAAAGTTTTGATAGCAAATGTATTCAGATCATAGTGTTCAGACAATATAAATGCACTTGCTTCAGTTTGAATTTAAAAATTGATAAGCTGAAATCTATAGAGGTATTGTATTGTTAGAATAAGTTTAGGAGACACTAATTTAACAAATGCCTTATTTCAACATTAACACAATGAATAATAAAAAGACAGTAAATATGCAGCGCATGCAAGTACTGTAGACATTTTATTGAAAACTAATTTAGCTGTTCGCCCTCTCCCAGAGTTAGAAATCTAGCAGGAGCATCACGCGCAACAGAATTCTTCTCCAGATATAAGAATACAGTTTATGACATGTTCTTAAACAAGTGCGCTACAGAGTATTCCTCCAGTGAGAATGCGAACGTAACAATATAAGGAAGATTATACAATATACAAGTAATATAACATTAGAACAAGAATAGGTGCCTATGAGCCTATGAATAAATTATGAACCTGAGCAATGCTGGGTAAATCAGCTAGATATAGATATCTATATAAGCCAAATACCACTGACTGACTCACTGATCACGATATCTCTGAAACCACTGAATGGATATCAATGAAACTTTGAACGTAGCTTCATCATAGGTCTTAGGTGCTCACTAAGAAACGGTTTTAAAAACTTTCACTCCTAAGGGGCAGAAAACCAAATAATGAAATTTATCGCGGGAATTGCATACTTTGTAAATGAAGTGGTTGACATCTCAGTTTATTGGAAACCTCGAATACAATTAGTTCTGAGTTTTTAATCATTGTTTTAAATTGAAAAACTTCGTTGTTTGTAGGTTCTTATAGTCGAAAAAATTTTGAAGTTCAATTAATTAATAAATGTATGTCATTTTTTTTCTCGGAAACGGCTCAAACGATTTTCTCGAAATAAATAATAAATAGCTGTTGCTATAAATGTAAATAAACAAACTAAGAGTTGAGAATTTGTACAATCTATCTAATCCTATACTATTAAGCGAGCAATAATTGTACAATTACGTACAACGTGAAACTCCGTAGCGAAGCACGGGTATTTTGCTAGTGATATCATAATTATAAGTAATTTCACAACCCAGCACTTGTTGTTTAGTTAAACATTCTTTCATTCGCTCACGTTCGCATTCTTAGTACAAATTTCTTTTAATTTTATTCCCAAATTGAGCTCTTTTTTATTTTTGAATGGAATATTAGAATATCAAAGTATTAAAATTTGTATTGACCACATTTTTGTCACTTAGCTGTAATTAGTCCTCTGGACGTCCCGTCGTTAAAAACGCACTATCGGTGTTAAAAAACTTTTATGAAAACTTTGGTTTACGTCTTACGTTGAACTTTTACTTCATTTTATGTAAAGACTGCACTTTTACATTTTATAACAAAACTTGGTTGTGTAAAATTTAGATGTAAGTAGCATTTAGAGAATTGCCGGCCTGCACGCTACTCTGATGAAACGAGACTGTCTTTGTTAGCAACACTGCAATACAGAGGTGGGGGACAAACTACGTCACTCATTCCTTTGTGTATCTCGCCCAACCCTATTTGTATACAAACGTATGTAATACGCATGGCATACCTTTGGCTGACGTAATCATGGGCGCAGCTGGTTGACACATTGACATGACGAAAGATTATTGTTGTTTCTGGACGTATACGCTCGACCTTGACGCCAATCCTGTCCACTTGATATTGCGCAGTTAAAAACCCTTGTAAAACTTTACTAGTCTTGTATATGTGAATTTGAAATAAAATACCATTTATATCCATTATTCCCCAAAATATAATAGAGCCAGAATTGTAACGTTACAACTGCTTTGTTTACAGTTGCATAATCATTGCTGTCGTCATATTTTATTTAAGCATTCTTCTATTTCATTTTTAAACTTAAATAATGTGCTGACAATTCTAGACTTGAAGTTCCAACGAGTGCCAGAGCTCTTTGGTATTCGTTTTTTCATAATGTCGTCAAGTACTGCTGTTCTTTTAGTCGATTGTGAAAAAAAGGATGAAAATGCTTCAACATTACTAAAAAATATTTTTATCTGTTTATTTTGTTTTGTAAAGTCTGGTCAATGATCAAATTTAGTTGATGCGCGTAGCAGTGTACGAAATGTGCATTTTTGTACACAGCTTTGACTTGCCTGCACACCTGTTTGCTGGCCACTCATGACAGAAGTGCCATCGTAGCTTTGAGCAATCACTCTTTCAGGTGTTTTGTCAATTTTTAGCTTTTCCAGCTCGTTAAAAATTGCTTCACTAACAGATGCTGCGTCATGACCTTTGGGTACTACAAAACTAACAAATCTTTCATTTACAATGCTGTTTAACTCGTATCTGACAACAAACACTAGCTGAGACAATGTACCACAGTCAGTTGTCTCATCGGCTTCAATAGCAATATATTTAGTGTGAGTAATTTCGTCGCATATAATTTCCAAGCACACGGCATATATGGAATCAAGTAAATAATTTGGGATGGTTTTGGAAAGCCCTAAAAATATACTCGGTTATTGCTTTTATGTTGTTTTAATGTAGAGTCTAACTCTGCCATTAGGTTGACAAGACCACGAAATATGCCAGGGTTGTTAGATGTGTCAGTGCCACTTTCGTCATGACCCCTTAATGCAAGTTCAAAAGCCCCACAAAACTTAACAGCATCAATCAACTTACTTTAAATGTACCGATTTTTGGATACTTCCTCATTTAACTTTTGAATTCTTAATCTATATGCACTGTCTAACTGAGATCTAATGTCAACCTTCCCAAGTACTGCATACTCGATACATGCATTTATATGTTTTTCACTTAATTTATGTTTTTTAAGTTTTTCACTCAAATGCTTAATATCCGAGATACCATCTACAGTCCAGGTGCGATCCTGTATGCCCATTACTATGCACGGGTAACAGAAAAATGAGTTTTTTATTCCACACCCACACAACCAATCAGCATAATTATACAAATGAATACTAAATTTCCGATTGTAGCTATTCCTACTCTTAGTGGATTTTTGTACTTGATTAATCACCATATTAGGCGTAGGAGGACCTAATCTTTTAAGTTCAACCCTGTGCTCTAAGTTCTTTATCCCTTGGCTAATAATTTTACTTACATCATTTGTAATTACAAATTTAGAATCCATGTTATTCATTATGACACACATTAATCACACACTAAACACAATAAATCTGTTTGCAAACAAGGAGTGCCAATAACTGCTACACTGCTGGCCGCTGGCGCTGGCTGAGATGATTTGCGCATGCGTGGCCAAGGATGGAGTCCATCATGTCCGTAAGAACACAGTTGATTGACGTCACCGCACGGTTAGAGCTGTATGCTGTATTTTCCATTTACACTGCACACAGTAGCTTTGGGCTCTATGGCCAACGCCCGCAATTCAACTCCGGACTTTAAACGTCAAATGTTTTCCATTGTATTATTGTTTTGATGCGTATAGGAACTTTTTTAATTGATTTGGTGAAAAATTAATAATTAATTATTACTTTTTATTTTATTGGGAGGGCTGCGCCCCGAGAGCCCTTATGGGCAAGCCGCCACTGCATGTCGACATAATCACATCCAGAAAAACCAGGTAAAAAACTAGATGTTCTTTATATTTAAGAGAATTTTTTCTAATCTTTTGGATAAAAACACTTTTTACAAACTTGACAGTAAAACTAATACATCGATATCCTCAAAACCATGATGCCATTTTTGGATTCTATATTTGTGATGCCATTTGTTGTGATTTCAGTTATTAACAGTGGCGAAGCTAATGTGTAAGTACTTGGTAAGCTGATAAAATAAAAATATGCTTCCTTATCTTATATTTTTTTATACAAAGGTCCATATGTTGATTCTGCTTTGTTGCAAAAATATCAGTTACAGTTCCTTGAAACTCTGATCCATAGAAAGTTCTGTAACTAAACTTTTTTCAGTGGCGAATGTATTGAGAGAACTTAATCGTTCATTTATCATTGAATTTTGGAGGCAATTTTTTATCCTTTTTAATGTGCTCATATTTCTTTCAGAGGAAAGTGTAGTAACAGGAAATGTCAAGACCAACTTGATAAGTCGTGTTACTTCTTTATAAATGGTTTGAAGACCATTGCTAGTTATGAATTTCAGAAGGTCTACAGGGGGTAAATATTTTTCTTCATCTAGATAAATATTCTTTAATTCATTTTCCAATCGTTCTTTGTTGAAAAATGGATATGTGGACAGAAGGTTGTTTAATTTCAATGAAGGAAAATCTAGTTTATATCCTCCAAAGCTATTTTGATCCAGCTATTCAACAAATCTGATCTTTTCAATATATCCAAAATGCATTTCCATTTATACAGTCAGTGTGTCTAAAATTTCATAGGTTAAAAGTTTGAAAGACCCGAATTCTTGTTCACTTACACTTAAATTGTTGCAAATTTTTTTTAGAGTTTTCAGTACATGATTTCACAGTATTGTTACGATGGTCTACTTGATCGTCGTAGGTACAGTGGAAACAAAATAAGTACAAGACACCAATAAGTCACTATCACCAGCTTTAATTTTTACAGTTAAAAAGTTCGTAATTAACAACACAGTCTCCTATAACAAATCAAATAAAAATTGTTCACACGCAATAAAATGTCACTAATATTAAACACAATGGTATTACAATTATACCGCCCGATTATAAAACGCAACACTTCACTAATAACCACTTGAACATACACAATAATCTCGCCCGATAATAACTCGAACCGCACTGAAAATATATCGCTGCTATACTGAACTGACCATCCCTGAGTAATTGTATTTATAGCCGCCGAAAATCTAGACGATTCCACATACTACGTGTTACCTTTAAACTACGATGTAATTGCTTGCGGCCGTGACACAGTGAGAGCGGCCGCGTTTATTCTCGTACCGTCTAGCAAATGCGTCTACAAGTACGTACGCCACACACATTACATTCCAGATCCCTCTAGAACATATGATAATCACGTAGATTGTTCTGTGATGTCGTAACACTGCCCCCTCCTTAAGCCTGTTCATCCCGAACTGGCAAACCGTCTCTTAGCTAGGCGATCTAGGTGGACGACCTTCAACTTTCGCTGTCCTTCCTGTTGAATCCGATAAACAACATCGTTGATTCTTTTTTTTCACAGTATAGGGTCCTTTCCAGTTAGTTTGTAACTTAGGTGAGCGACCACGATGGCGCTTTGGGTTAAACAACCAGACCTGATCTCCTTCTTGGAAACCCACACTATTGCTGCGAATGTCATACCTAGTTTTCATTTTATCACTGGCAATGTTCAGCCGTCCTCTTACCAAGCGATTCATTTCTCGCAGTTGGTTTTCTAATTGCGAGGAATAGTTCTGTGGTTCTTGGGACTGAGTCTCAGGTGATCCGAACATTAAGTCCCCAGGAAGACGAATCTCCTGCCCAAACACCAATTTTGCTGCAGTCATGCCGGTTGTGTCGTGTACTGATGATCTATATGCCATGAGGAATAGTGTTATACGTTGGTCCCAGTCTGTTTGGTTCTCGTCAACAACCTTTGAAAGATACTGCTCAAGTGTCCTATTGAATCTCTCAACAATCCCGTCCGACTGATGATGCAAATGCGTTGTCCTGGTCTTTCGAATTCTGAGTAGACGGCATAATTCTTTAAACACTCCTGATTCGAAATTTCCCCCTTGATCCATATGGATTTCCATAGGGGCTCCATAATGGAAACAGAAGTTGTGAATTAATTCCTTTGCCACAGTGGTAACCTCCTGATTTGGAATTGCATAGGCTTCCACCCACTTAGTAAAGTAGTCACCTACAACCATGATGTACCGGTTTCCATCGTCAGTAACTAGGAATGGTCCAGCAATGTCTATGGCAATTCTCTCAAAAGGCAGTCCAACGTTATACTGCCTCATTTTACCCCTGCTTCTGGTTTGTGGGCCCTTGCTCGCAGCACATATTTCACAACGTCCGAACCCATTCCTCTACGTCATGGTGAAGATGAAACCAAAAGAATCGCTTCTGTATTTTGTCAAGGGCTTTGTTAATGCCAAGATGGAGTCCAGATGTTCCATCATGCATCTTCTTCAAAACAGACTTCACTTTACTTCGGGGAACTATCAACTACATGACCATGTCTCGTCCATCTGCACTTTCCCAAGCCCTTTTCAGCAATCCGTTTTCTAAGGTGAGAGATTCCCATTGTGCCCAGTAGCCCTTCAGCACTTCGGAACCATGGCAGATATCTTGCCAATCCGGGCAGCGACCATCCTCTTTTGCTGTCAAGATCAGTCCAATGTCTTCATCAGTAGTCTGTTCTTGTCGACAGTCTTGTGTTATTCAGCCGTCTGCCAGGAAATCACAGTGATGGTTTGAACATGTTCGCTTGAGTTTTGTTCTTCCTTTCTGTGGCAAGGTCTGTAGTCTTCCGGGCACGGTTTTTGTGATAAGCCATCTGCATTACCATGCAGGCACCCCCGTCGATGTTGTACCTTGAAGTTGTACTCTTGCAGACGTTCAGGCCACCTTGCCAACTGTCCTTCCGGATTTTTAAATCTCAAGAGCCATGCAAGCGCGGCATGGTTGGTACGTAGCGAAAACTCTTCCATAGAGGTATTTATGGAAGTGCTCCTATGCTCGGACAACTGCCACCAACTCTCTCCTTGTAACACAATAATTTCTCTCTAGTTTAGAAAGTGTCTTGCTGTAATATGCTATTACTCGTTCTTCACCGTTTTGCACTTGAGACAAAACTGCTCCTAGACCAGTATTGCTTGCGTCTGTGTCCACAATGTTCTTCCCTTCTGAAGCTGGGAAAGCGAGAATTGGCTGCGAACATAATGAGATTTTCAAAGTTCTCTATGCTTGGTCACACTCTCTCGACCACTGGAAGTTTTGTTTATTTTCCGTTAGCTCATGTAAGGGTTTAGCAATAGTAGCGAAGTCTGTCACAAAGCATCTGTAACATGAGCATAACCCCAGGAAATTATGAACTTCATGTTTACTCTTCGGCAGTGGCCAGTCTCTTACGGCGTCTACTTTATTAGGATCCATGCTAACATCCGCTGCCGAAACCAGATGGCAGAGATACTGTACTTCCTTCTGGAATAGAGAACACTTCTTCGGGCTCAGCTTCAGTTGGGCACCGTGAATTCTAGTTAGAACCTCCTTAAGGTTTTCCAAATGGTCTTTGAAAGTCTTCCCGATGACTATGACATCATCTAAATAAACAAGGCAAGTTTTCCATGTCAGGCCTCGGAGTACCAGGTCCATCAATCTTTCAAATGTTGTCGGTGCATTACAGAGTCCAAATGGGATGACGTTAAATTGGAATAAGCCACTTGGGGTCGAGAAAGCGGTCTTTTCCGTGTCTTCTTGATGAAGACTCACTTGCCAATATCCACTCTTCAGGTCCAGTGTGGAAAACCACTGTGCTCCGGACAACGTGTCGAGTGTATCGTCAACGCGAGGTAATGGATGGCAGTCTTTCTTTGTAACATCATTTAACCTCCAGTAGTCTACGCAGAAATGCAATCCACCATCCTTCTTCGCTACCAGCACTACAGGAGAAGACCAAGCACTTGACAAAGGTTCGATTACTCCCTCTGTCAACATGTCCTGTACTAACCGAGACATTTCCTTGTGTTTAGATAATGGAGGTCTTCGAGGAGATTGGCGTATCGGTGTTGTGTCCCCGGTATTGATGCGATGTTGTACAAGATAGGTTCTTCCCAGTGACTGTCCCCGAACTGCAAAACAATCTTTGAATTCATGTAAAAACTGTCCGAGTTCTTTTACTTCACCACTTGAGAGGTCGTTAGAAGATCTGTTCAATAATTCTTGCAGTTCCTCTGGTAATTTGGAATTATCCGAAGCACTGGATCTTCGTAGCGTTATTCCAGCTACCCAGGCCAAAGGAGTCAATTTGTCTAGGAGCGTATTGCTTTGTAAAGTGATAGCTTGATCTAAAATATTCGCCACTCTAATAGGTACATTTCCGGTTTCGTCAAGTTTTACTAAACTTCTGGCAATTAGTATGCCTGATGTGCTGACTACCTGGGGTTCGAATATAGAGCACTGGTTACCCCGAGTATCTACATCGGTTCTAACCATGATGATCTTTTTGGAGTTTGGCGGATCAGTTATGGCCACTTGGGATGTCCATCGATTTTTTTCTGCTGTCGTCCTTGTAGATAGCATTACCTCTTCGCCTCCGATTCTCAAGACATTGTTTCTGAGGTCGACTATGAATCCGTATGCGTTCATAACGTCCACATAAGAATTGCTTCATCCACAATGTCTGCAACAAGTACTTGATGATTAAACTTAAGTCGACCGAGGCGTAGGTGTATCTCCACTTTTCCAAACACTTTTAAAGGCCGTCCAGTAGCTGTTCGCAAGCTGTAAGAGCACCAGATTGGCTTGAGATCTTCACCATGTCGGGGCGTACAATAGAAACTGTTGCGCCTGTGTCAACTGTAATCGAGGTTGGCATTTCTTGAACAAATCCGGTAACTACCAAGCTCCCGCTGTTTTTCTGAAGTGTGTAGAAATTGCGTATTGTCTAGGGGCTTCGTTCCTCCAGTTAGTCAGCACACGCCTCTTTGCACCGACTACTGCTCGTTTCCCGGCTGGTGAACTCTAACCCGACAATCCCGTTGTAGATGTCCAGGTTTCCCACATCGATAACACTTCGGTCTTCCATCCTTTCTTACTTTATTCTGTGGCGCCGACTGTCGAGTCTCTGTTCCTTGCTCTTCTTCCTCATCGTCTGTGCCGTCGGGATCTTTTAGTGCTCACACTTTATGACTTGTCCAACCAGACGCTGATTTGGCAGCCTCAAATTGCAAAGTATGTACCAGTGCGTCCGCACTGTTCTGGTATCTTGCCATTCGTAACACTTGCTGTAGTTCGTTATCTCGGACACCGGCAGTAAATGTCTGCATCGCAAAACTTGTTCGAAAATCTTCTGGCGCTTCAGGATAGGCCAGTCTAATTAGTCTGTTGATACTTGCTTCAAACTCCTGAAGGCTCTCCCCGGAATGCTGTCACCTTGCTCTCAACTGGGTGCAGTACACATCTCGCAAATGTTTATCACCATACTGTAATTCTAGAGCTTTTATCAACTCGGCAGATGTTCTGGCTGTCAGTTGGGACTTTCTGTAGTAGTTCTGCCGTGGGTCCTTTTAATGCGAGAACGAGTGAGACTGCCTTGTTTTTCTCTGTCCAATTATTTGCACATGCAGCAGCTTCAAATTGGCGGAGGTACGTTGCCCAGTGACTGCTTCCGTCAAAGGTTAACTTATTTTCTGTGTCTTTTTCTGTCTTTATCATTGGTACAGTCTGTTCACAAAGTTGTTTTGGTTGTAACTTCAGGCACTGCTTGACTTCATTTTTAATCAGGTCTTTTATATTTGTAATCGAGTCTTCTATTTTTGTTGACATAGCTTTTTCCACTCTCGTGACAGATTTTTCTACTTCAGCTATTTTATTTGACATGGATTCTTCTACGTCAGATATTCTGGTTATTTGATTGTTAAGCTCACCTCGTAATTCACCTACGTCACCAAGTAGGAGACCCAATTCTGCTGTAGTATGTTCTTGCATTTGCTTTTGCTCTTGAATTAACGCTTTGATGTCATCTGCTTCCTGGTTACGTTTTTCATCCTGTCGTTTTTCTGTCTGTAATAGCAGCGCCTGCAAATTTTCCATGATCTGACTGGCATCCATTGTTTTCCAATTAATTATGAAATACACTCGTTTTATAAAAATTGTCCACTGTTCCCCATTCTATCCCACTTCTGATACCACTGTTACGACAGTCTACTTGATCGTCGTAGGTACAGTGGAAACAAAATAAGTACAAGACACCAATTAAGTTACTATCACCAGCTTTAATTTTTACAGTTAAACAGTTCATAATTAACAACACAGTCTCCTGCAACAATTCAAATAAAAATTGTTCACACGCAATAAAATGTCACTAATATTAAACACAATGGTATTACAATTATTCCACCCGATTATATTTTTAATGCAACACTTCACTAAAAACCACTTGAACGTATACAGTAATCTCGCCCGATAATAACTCGAACCGCACTGAAAATATATCGCTGCTATACTGAACTGAGCGTCTCTGAGTAATTGTATTTATAGCCGCCGAAAATCTAGACGATTCCACATACTACGTATTACCTTTAAAGTACGACGTAATTGCTTGCAGCCGTGACAGTGAGAGTGGCCGCGTGAATTCTCGCACCATCTAGCAAATGCGTCTACAAGCACGTATGCCACACACATTACATTCCGGATCCCTCTAGAACATTCGATAATCACGTAGATTGTTCTGTGATGTCGTAACACTGTTTTCTGATCTCATATTCTTTATTACACTGACGGTCTTCTGGATTTCAGTATTACACATATTGTTATATCCTGGGTATGTACCCCTTTAAGCCCCGCGATGGAGCACCAATTTGTAACTGACTGTTTAATTTTTGTTTAGATAAAAAAATAAAAAAATGTATTTAAGTTCGGTTTAAATGAATTCGTGGTTTATTCCTCGATGTTCTCTCTTCGATAAGACGAATCAGTGTAGGTGACTTCTCGCTGAAATTAGAAGTTATTTGTTAGACATATACTTACTTGAAGTGATGTTTTAAAAGCAATGCAGATTTACAATGATGGTTAACATGTTTAAAATTATTTAAACCAACTCGCTGCCACCACCAGTGCTGCCAACCGTGGTTGCTGTCCACGTAAACTGTAACGTCTTAGTCTATGGAAATTATTTGTTGAACTCTTTGGTTGGGTAAAATTATGTTTTATTTCTCCAAAATTATTTATGAAATTATATTAAACCACAATAGTATTGTTAATCATTCTTTTTTTATACGTTATTGATAGACTCTTAAAATTCTTATTTCTCAGGGTTTGCTATTATGACTCTAGTATTCGCCACATGGGACGTTAATGTTTTGGTTAAGTTATTTTATAAACAATGTAGGTTCTTTGAAACTGCAAGATACAAAAAATATTGTTACGACGGTCTATTCGATCGTCGTAGGTACATTGGAAACAAAATAAGTACAAGACACCAATTAAGTCACTAATCACACCTTTAATTGTTACAGTAAAACAGTTCGTAATTAACAACACAGTCTCTACAACAAATCAAATGAAAATTGTACACACGCAACAAAATGTCCACAAATATTAAAACTCAATTGTATTACAATTATACCGTCTGATTATAAAACGCAACACTTCAGTAATAACTACTTGAACGTACACAGTAATAACTCGAACCGCTCTGGAAATATATCGCACTAATACTCTCGAACCGCACTATCAAATATCTCGCATTGAACTGAAAACTAAGGCCGCTACCCGATGTATTTATAGTCACGCTCACACACCAGAAGCTTCCAAACTGCGTCTTATCTCTCGTGAACTACGTAATTACTACGGCCTTGACACAGTCCGAGCGCCCGAGCGAAGGCCGGCACAGTCGAGAAAATTCTCGCAAAATGCGTCTAGTAGCATGTACACCACACGCTTACATCGAGATCCTTCTGGCATATTCGATAAACGCGTAGATTGTTCTGTGCTGTCGTAGCACCGCCCCCTCCTTAAGCCTCTTCGTCCCGAACTGGCAAAGCGTCTCTAAATTTGTACTTAGCCAGGCGATCTAGGTGGACGACCATGAAATTTCGCTGTCCTTCCTGTTGAATCCGATAAACAACATCGTTAATTCTTTTTTTCACAGTGTAGGGTCCTTCCCAGTTAGACTGAAGCTTAGGTGAGCGACCACGACGGCGCTTTGGATTGAACAACCAGACCTGATCTCCTTCTTGGAAACCCACACTATTGCTGCGAATGTCATACCGAGTTTTCATTTTATCACTGGCAATTTTCAGCTGTCCTCTTACCAAGCGATTCATTTCTCGCAGTTGGTTTTCTGATTGCGAGGAATAGTTCTTTGGCTCTTGGGACTGAGTCTCAGGTGATCCAAACACCAAGTCCCCAGGAAAACGAATCTCCCGCCTAAACACCAATTTTGCTGGAGTCATGCCGGTTGTGTCATGTACTGATGACCTATACGCCATAAGGAATAGTATTATACGTTGGTCCCAGTCTGTTTGGTTCTCGTCAACAACTTTCGAAAGATGCTGCTCAAGTGTCCTGTTGAATCTCTCAACCATCCCGTCCGACTGAGGATGCAGAGGCGTTGTCCTGGTCTTTCGAATTCCAAGTAGACGGCATAATTCTTTAAACACTCCTGATTCGAAATTTCTCCCTTGATCCGTATGGATTTCCATAGGGGCTCCATAACGGCAACAGAAGTTGTGAACTAACTGCTTTGCCACAGTGGTAACCTCCTGATTTGGAATTGCGTAGGCTTCCACCCACTTAGTAAAGTAGTCACCTACAACCATGATGTACCGGTTTCCATCGTCAGTAACTGGGAATGGTCCAGCAATGTCTATGGCAATTCTCTCGAAAGGTTGTCCAACGTTATACTGTCTCATTTTTCCCCTGCTTCTGGTTTGTGGGCCCTTGCTTGCAGCACATATTTCACACGTCCGAACCCATTCCTCTACGTCGTGGCGAAGATGAAGCCAATAGAATCGCTTCCGTATTTTGTCAAGGGTTTTGTTAACGCCAAGATGGCCTCCAGATGTTCCATCATGCATCTCCTTCAAAACACACTGCACTTTACTTCGGGGAACTATCAACTGCATGACCACGTCTCGTCCATCTGCACTTTCCCAAGCCCTTTTCAGCAATCCGTTTTCTAAGGTGAGAGATTCCCATTGTGCCCAGTAGCCCTTCAGCACTTCGGAACCATGGCAGATATCTTGCCAATCCGGGCGGCGACCTTCCTCTTTTGCTGTCAAGATCAGTCCAATGTCTTCATCAGTCATCTGTTCTTGTCGACAGTCTTGTGTTGTCCAGCCATCAGCAAGGAAATCTACAGTGATGGCTTGAACATGTTCGCTTGAGTTTTATTCTTCCTTTCTGTGGCAATGTCGGCAGTCTTCCGGGCATGGTCTTCGTGATAAGCCATCTGCATTACCGTGCAGGCGCCCCCGCCGATGTTGTAATTTGAAGTTGTACTCTTGCAGACGTTCGAGCCACCTTGCCAACTGTCCTTCCGGATTGTTAAATCTCAAGAGCCATGCAAGTGCAGCATGGTCGGTACGTAGTGAAAACTCTCTCCCATAGAGGTATTTATGGAAGTGCTCCAAAGCTCTGACAATTGCCAACAACTCTCTTCTTGTAACACAATAATTTCTCTCTGGTTTAGAAAGCGTCTTGCTGTAATACGCTATTACTCGTTCTTCACCGTTCTGCACTTGAGACAAAACTGCTCCTAGACCAGTATTGCTTGCGTCTGTGTCTACGATGTACTTCCCTTCGGAAGCTGGAAAAGCGAGAATTGGCTGCGAATGTAATGCAATTTTCAACGTTCTAAATGCTTGTTCACACTCTCTCGACCATTGGAAGTTTCGTTTATTTTCCGTTAGATCATGTAGTAGTTTAACAATAGTAGCGAAGCCTTTCTCAAAACGTCGGTAATATGAGCATAACCCCAGGAAACTCCGAACTTCGTGTTTATTCTTCGGAACTGGCCAGTCTCTTACGTTGTCTACTTTATTAGGATCCATGCTAACGCCCGCTGCCGAAACCAGATGGCCCAAATACTGTACTTCCTTCTGGAATAGAGAACACTTCTTCGGGCTCAGCTTCAGTTGTGCACCGTGAATTCTAGTTAGAACTTCCTTAAGGTTTTCCAAATGATCTTCGAAAGTCTTCCCGATCACTATGCCATCGTCTAAGTAAACAAGGCAAGTTTTCCACGTCAGGCCTCGGAGTATCAGGTCCATCAATCTCTCAAATGTTGCCGGTGCATTACAGAGTCCAAATGGCATGACGTTAAATTGGAATAAGCCACTTGGGGTCGAGAAAGCGGTCTTTTCCTTGTCTTCTTGATGAAGACCCACTTGCCAATATCCACTCTTCAGGTCCAATGTGGAAAACCACTGTGCTCCGGACAACGTGTCTAGTGTATCGTCAGCGCGAGGTAATGGATGGCAGTCTTTCTTTGTAACGTCATTTAACCTCCGGTAGTCTACGCAGAAACGCAATCCACCATCGTTCTTCGCTACCAGCACTACAGGGGAAGACAAATCACTTGACGAAGGTTCGATTACTCCCTCTGTCAACATGTCCTGTACTAACCGAGACATCTCCTCTTGTTTAGATAATGGAGGCCTTCGAGGAGGTTGGCGTATCGGTGTTGTGTCCCCGGTATTGATGCGATGTTGCACAAGAGAGGTTCTTCCCAGTGACTGTCCCCGAACTGCAAAACAATCTTTGAATTCGTGTAAAAACTGTCCGAGTTCTTTTACTTCACCACTTGAGAGGTCGTTAGAAGATCTGCTCAATAATTCTTGCAGTTCCTCTGGTAATTTAGAAGTATCCGAAGAACTGGGTCTTCGTTGCGTTATTCCGGCTACCCAGGCGTCAGTAGTCAATTTGCCTAGGAGCGTATTGCTTTGTAAAGTGATAGCTTGATCCAAAATATTCTCCACTCTAATAGGTACATTTCCGGTTTCGTCAGGTTTTACTAAACTTCTGGCAATTAGTATGCCCGGTGTGCTGACTACCTGGGGTTCGAATATAGAGCACTGATTGCCCCTAGTATCTACCGCAGTTCTAACCATGATGATCTTTTTGGAGTTTGGCGGGACAGTTACGGCCACTTGGTTTATGACGTCCATCGATTTTTCTGCCGTCGTCATTGTTGATAGCATTACCTCTTCGCCTCCAATTCTCAAGACATTGTTTTTAAAGTCGACTATAAATCCGTATGCGTTCATTACGTCCACACCAAGAATTGCTTCATCCACAATGTCTGCAACAAGTACTTGATGATTAAACTCAAGTCGACCGAGGCGTACGTGTATCTCCACTTTTCCATACACTTTTACAG
Source organism: Magicicada septendecula (assembly GCA_034769895.1). NCBI lineage: Eukaryota > Metazoa > Arthropoda > Insecta > Hemiptera > Cicadidae > Magicicada > Magicicada septendecula. The sequence continues at coordinate 231,843,764 of CM068373.1, forward strand.
GCCGTCCAGTAGCTGTTCGCAAGCTGCAAAAGCACCAGATTGGCTTGAGATCTTTCACCACGTCGAGGCGCACAATAGAAACTGTTGCGCCTGTGTCAACTGTAATCGAGGTTGGCCTTTCTTGAACAAATCCGGTAACTACCAAGCTCCCGCTGTTTTTCTGAAGCGTAGAAATTGCGTATTCTCTAGGGGCTTCGTTCCTCCAGTTAGTCAGCACAAGCCCCGTTGCACCGACTATTGCTCGTTTCCCTGCTGCTGAATTCTAACCCGACAATCTCGTTGTAGATGTCCAGGTTTCCCACATCGATAACACTTCTGTCTTCCATCCTTTCTTATTTTATTCTGTGGCGCCGACCGTCGAGTCTCTGTTCCTTGTTCTTCTTCCTCATCGTCTGTGCCGTCGCGATCTTTTAGCGCGCGCACTTTATGACTTGTCCAACCAGATGCTGATTTGGCGGCCTCAAATTGCAAAGCATGTACCAGGGCGTCCGCACTGTTCTGGTGTCTTGCCATTCGTAACACTTGCTGTAGTTCGTTACCTCGGACACCGGCAGTAAATGTCTGCATCGCAAAACGCGTTCGAAAATCTTCTGGCGCTTCAGGATAGGCCAGTCTAATTAGTCTGTCGATACTTGCTTCAAACTCTTGAAGACTTTCCCCGGAATGCTGTCGCCTTGCTCTCAGCTGTGTGCAGTACACATCTCGCAAATGTTTATCACCATACCGTAATTCCAGAGCTTTTATCAACTCGGCATAGGTGTTCTGGCTGTCAGGTGGCACTTTCTGTAGTAGTTCTGCCGCGGGTCCTTTTAATGCAAGAACAAGTGAAACAGCCTTGTCTTTTTCTGTCCAATTATTTGCGCATGCAGCAGCTTCAAATTGGCGGAGGTACGTTGCCCAGTGACTGCTTCCATCAAAGGTTGGAGCTTTGACATGAACTGTCCCTACTGCAGGGAAAGTGACTTTCTCTGTTAACTTATTTTCTGTGTCTTTTTCTGTCTTGATCACCGGTACAGTCTGTTCAGAAATTTGTTTTGGTTGAATCTTCATGCACTGTTCAACTTCAATTTTAATTTGTTCTCTTATGTTTGCCATTGAGTTTTCTACTGCAGATATTTTTGTTGACATAACTTCTTCCACAGTCAAGACAGATTTTTCTACTTTAGCTATTTTATTTGACATGGATTCTTCTACGTCAGATATTCTGGTAAACTGATTGTTGAGCTCACCTCGTAATTCACCTACGTCACCCCACGTAGGAGACCCAATTCTGCGGTAGTATGTTCTTGCATCTGCTTTTGTTCATGAATTAATGCTTTGATGTCACCTGCTTCACGTTTATGTTCCTCTGCCTCCTGCTTATGTTCCTCTTTTTGTTTTTCTTCTGTTTCTAGCATTAGTGCTTTCTGACGTTCCTCAGCTTCTTCTCTTTCTTGTATTCGTTCTTCTTTTTGTCGTCTTTCTGCTTCTTCTCTTTCTTGTATTCGTTCTTCTTTTTGTCGTCTTTCTGCTTCTTCCTGTGTCTGCTGCAGCAGTGTTTGTAAAGCTTCCATCATCTGACTGGGATCCATGTTTACTGATTAATTACGAATCACACTCGTCTTGTACAAAGCGTCCACTGTTTCCACTGTTAACCGTTCTATCCCAGTTCTGACACCACTGTACGACGGTCTATTCGATCGTCGTAGGTACAGTGGAAACAAAATAAGTACAAGACACCAATTAAGTCACTAATCACACCTTTAATTGTTACAGTAAAATAGTTCGTAATTAACAACACAGTCTCTACAACAAATCAAATGAAAATTGTACACACGCAATAAAATGTCCACAAATATTAAAACTCAATTGTATTACAATTATACCGTCTGATTATAAAACGCAACACTTCATTAATAACTACTTGAACGTACACAGTAATAACTCGAACCGCTCTGGAAATATATCGCACTAATACTCTCGAACCGCACTATCAAATATCTCGCATTGAACTGAAAACTAAGGCCGCTACCCGATGTATTTATAGTCACGCTCACACACCAGAAGCTTCCAAACTGCGTCTTATCTCTCGTGAACTACGTAATTACTACGGCCTTGACACAGTCCGAGCGCCCGAGCGAAGGCCGGCACAGTCGAGAAAATTCTCGCAAAATGCGTCTAGTAGCACGTACACCACACGCTTACATCGAGATCCTTCTGGCGTATTCGATAAACGCGTAGATTGTTCTGTGCTGTCGTAGCACCGCCCCCTCCTTAAGCTTGTTCGTCCCGAACTGGCAAAGCGTCTCTAAATTTGTACTTAGCCAGGCGATCTAGGTGGACGACCTTGTACTTTCGCTGTCCTTCCTGTTGAATCCGATAAACAACATCGTTAATTCTTTTTTTCACAGTGTAGGGTCCTTCCCAGTTAGACTGAAGCTTAGGTGAGCGACCACGACGGCGCTTTGGATTGAACAACCAGACCTGATCTCCTTCTTGGAAACCCACACTATTGCTGCGAATGTCATACCGAGTTTTCATTTTATCACTGGCAATTTTCAGCTGTCCTCTTACCAAGCGATTCATTTCTCGCAGTTGGTTTTCTAATTGCGAGGAATAGTTCTTTGGCTCTTGGGACTGAGTCTCAGGTGATCCAAACATCAAGTCCCCAGGAAGACGAATCTCCCGCCCAAACACCAATTTTGCTGGAGTCATGTCGGTTGTGTCATGTACTGATGACCTATACGCCATAAGGAATAGTATTATACGTTGGTCCCAGTCTGTTTGGTTCTCGTCAACAACTTTCGAAAGATGCTGCTCAAGTGTCCTGTTGAATCTCTCAACCATCCCGTCCGACTGAGGATGCAGAGGCGTTGTCCTGGTCTTTCGAATTCCAAGTAGACGGCATAATTCTTTAAACACTCCTGATTCGAAATTTCTCCCTTGATCCGTATGGATTTCCATAGGGGCTCCATAACGGCAACAGAAGTTGTGAACTAACTGCTTTGCCACAGTGGTAACCTCCTGATTTGGAATTGCGTAGGCTTCCACCCACTTAGTAAAGTAGTCACCTACAACCATGATGTACCGGTTTCCATCGTCCGTAACTGGGAATGGTCCAGCAATGTCTATGGCAATTCTCTCGAAAGGTTGTCCAACGTTATACTGTCTCATTTTTCCCCTGCTTCTGGTTTGTGGGCCCTTGCTTGCAGCACATATTTCACACGTCCGAACCCATTCCTCTACGTCGTGGCGAAGATGAAGCCAATAGAATCGCTTCCGTATTTTGTCAAGGGTTTTGTTAACGCCATGATGGCCTCCAGATGTTCCATCATGCATCTCCTTCAAAACACACTGCACTTTACTTCGGGGAACTATCAACTGCATGACCACGTCTCGTCCATCTGCACTTTCCCAAGCCCTTTTCAGCAATCCGTTTTCTAAGGTGAGAGATTCCCATTGTGCCCAGTAGCCCTTCAGCACTTCGGAACCATGGCAGATATCTTGCCAATCCGGGCGGCGACCTTCCTCTTTTGCTGTCAAGATCAGTCCAATGTCTTCATCAGTCATCTGTTCTTGTCGACAGTCTTGTGTTGTCCAGCCATCAGCAAGGAAATCTACAGTGATGGCTTGAACATGTTCGCTTGAGTTTTATTCTTCCTTTCTGTGGCAATGTCGGCAGTCTTCCGGGCATGGTCTTCGTGATAAGCCATCTGCATTACCGTGCAGGCGCCCCCGCCGATGTTGTAATTTGAAGTTGTACTCTTGCAGACGTTCGAGCCACCTTGCCAACTGTCCTTCCGGATTGTTAAATCTCAAGAGCCATGCAAGTGCAGCATGGTCGGTACGTAGTGAAAACTCTCTCCCATAGAGGTATTTATGGAAGTGCTCCAAAGCTCTGACAATTGCCAACAACTCTCTTCTTGTAACACAATAATTTCTCTCTGGTTTAGAAAGCGTCTTGCTGTAATACGCTATTACTCGTTCTTCACCGTTCTGCACTTGAGACAAAACTGCTCCTAGACCAGTATTGCTTGCGTCTGTGTCTACGATGTACTTCCCTTCGGAAGCTGGAAAAGCGAGAATTGGCTGCGAATGTAATGCAATTTTCAACGTTCTAAATGCTTGTTCACACTCTCTCGACCATTGGAAGTTTCGTTTATTTTCCGTTAGCTCATGTAGTGGTTTAACAATAGTAGCGAAGCCTTTCTCAAAACGTCGGTAATATGAGCATAACCCCAGGAAACTCCGAACTTCGTGTTTATTCTTCGGAACTGGCCAGTCTCTTACGGTGTCTACTTTATTAGGATCCATGCTAACGCCCGCTGCCGAAACCAGATGGCCCAAATACTGTACTTCCTTCTGGAATAGAGAACACTTCTTCGGGCTCAGCTTCAGTTGTGCACCGTGAATTCTAGTTAGAACTTCCTTAAGGTTTTCCAAATGATCTTCGAAAGTCTTCCCGATCACTATGCCATCGTCTAAGTAAACAAGGCAAGTTTTCCACGTCAGGCCTCGGAGTATCAGGTCCATCAATCTCTCAAATGTTGCCGGTGCATTACAGAGTCCAAATGGCATGACGTTAAATTGGAATAAGCCACTTGGGTCGAGAAAGCGGTCTTTTCCTTGTCTTCTTGATGAAGACCCACTTGCCAATATCCACTCTTCAGGTCCAATGTGGAAAACCACTGTGCTCCGGACAACGTGTCTAGTGTATCGTCAGCGCGAGATAATGGATGGCAGTCTTTCTTTGTAACGTCATTTAACCTCCGGTAGTCTACGCAGAAACGCAATCCACCATCCTTCTTCGCTACCAGCACTACAGGGGAAGACCAAGCACTTGACGAAGGTTCGATTACTCCCTCTGTCAACATGTCCTGTACTAACCGAGACATCTCCTCTTGTTTAGATAATGGAGGCCTTCGAGGACGTTGGCGTATCGGTGTTGTGTCCCCGGTATTGATGCGATGTTGCACAAGAGAGGTTCTTCCCAGTGACTGTCCCCGAACTATAAAAAAAACAATCTTTGAATTCGTGTAAAAACTGTCCGAGTTCTTTTACTTCACCACTTGAGAGGTCGTTAGAAGATCTGCTCAATAATTCTTGCAGTTCCTCTGGTAATTTAGAAGTATCCGAAGAACTGGGTCTTCGTTGCGTTATTCCGGCTACCCAGGCCTCAGTAGTCAATTTGCCTAGGAGCGTATTGCTTTGTAAAGTGATAGCTTGATCCAAAATATTCTCCACTCTAATAGGTACATTTCCGGTTTCGTCAGGTTTTACTAAACTTCTGGCAATTAGTATGCCCGGTGTGCTGACTACCTGGGGTTCGAATATAGAGCACTGATTGCCCCTAGTATCTACCGCAGTTCTAACCATGATGATCTTTTCGGAGTTTGGCGGGACAGTTACGGCCACTTGGTTTATGACGTCCATCGATTTTTCTGCTGTCGTCATTGTTGATAGCATTACCTCTTCGCCTCCGATTCTCAAGACATTGTTTTTGAAGTCGACTATAAATCCGTATGCGTTCATTACGTCCACACCAAGAATTGCTTCATCCACAATGTCTGCAACAAGTACTTGATGATTAAACTCAAGTCGACCGAGGCGTACGTGTATCTCCAATTTTCCGTACACTTTTACAGGCCGTCCAGTAGCTGTTCGCAAGCTGCAAGAGCACCAGATTGGCTTGAGATCTTTCACCACGTCGAGGCGCACAATAGAAACTGTTGCGCCTGTGTCAACTGTAATCGAGGTTGGCCTTTCTTGAACAAATCCGGTAACTACCAGGCTCCCGCTGTTTTTCTGAAGCGTAGAAATTGCGTATTCTCTAGGGGCTTCGTTCCTCCAGTTAGTCAGCACAAGCCCCGTTGCACCGACTATTGCTCGTTTCCCTGCTGCTGAATTCTAACCCGACAATCTCGTTGTAGATGTCCAGGTTTCCCACATCGATAACACTTCTGTCTTCCATCCTTTCTTATTTTATTCTGTGGCGCCGACCGTCGAGTCTCTGTTCCTTGTTCTTCTTCCTCATCGTCTGTGCCGTCGCGATCTTTTAGCGCGCGCACTTTATGACTTGTCCAACCAGATGCTGATTTGGCGGCCTCAAATTGCAAAGCATGTACCAGGGCGTCCGCACTTTTCTGGTGTCTTGCCATTCGTAACACTTGCTGTAGTTCGTTACCTCGGACACCGGCAGTAAATGTCTGCATCGCAAAACGCGTTCGAAAATCTTCTGGCGCTTCAGGATAGGCCAGTCTAATTAGTCTGTCGATACTTGCTTCAAACTCTTGAAGACTTTCCCCGGAATGCTGTCGCCTTGCTCTCAGCTGGGTGCAGTACACATCTCGCAAATGTTTATCACCATACCGTAATTCCAGAGCTTTTATCAACTCGGCATAGGTGTTCTGGCTGTCAGGTGGCACTTTCTGTAGTAGTTCTGCCGCGGGTCCTTTTAATGCAAGAACAAGTGAAACAGCCTTGTCTTTTTCTGTCCAATTATTTGCGCATGCAGCAGCTTCAAATTGGCGGAGGTACGTTGCCCAGTGACTGCTTCCATCAAAGGTTGGAGCTTTGACATGAACTGTCCCTACTGCAGGGAAAGTGACTTTCTCTGTTAACTTATTTTCTGTGTCTTTTTCTGTCTTGATCACCGGTACAGTCTGTTCAGAAATTTGTTTTGGTTGAATCTTCATGCACTGTTCAACTTCAATTTTAATTTGTTCTCTTATGTTTGCCATTGAGTTTTCTACTGCAGATATTTTTGTTGACATAACTTCTTCCACAGTCAAGACAGATTTTTCTACTTTAGCTATTTTATTTGACATGGATTCTTCTACGTCAGATATTCTGGTAAACTGATTGTTGAGCTCACCTCGTAATTCACCTACGTCACCCCACGTAGGAGACCCAATTCTGCGGTAGTATGTTCTTGCATCTGCTTTTGTTCATGAATTAATGCTTTGATGTCACCTGCTTCACGTTTATGTTCCTCTGCCTCCTGCTTATGTTCCTCTTTTTGTTTTTCTTCTGTTTCTAGCATTAGTGCTTTCTGACGTTCCTCAGCTTCTTCTCTTTCTTGTATTCGTTCTTCTTTTTGTCGTCTTTCTGCTTCTTCTCTTTCTTGTATTCGTTCTTCTTTTTGTCGTCTTTCTGCTTCTTCCTGTGTCTGCTGCAGCAGTGTTTGTAAAGCTTCCATCATCTGACTGGGATCCATGTTTACTGATTAATTACGAATCACACTCGTCTTGTACAAAGCGTCCACTGTTTCCACTGTTAACCGTTCTATCCCAGTTCTGACACCACTGTACGACGGTCTATTCGATCGTCGTAGGTACAGTGGAAACAAAATAAGTACAAGACACCAATTAAGTCACTAATCACACCTTTAATTGTTACAGTAAAATAGTTCGTAATTAACAACACAGTCTCTACAACAAATCAAATGAAAATTGTACACACGCAATAAAATGTCCACAAATATTAAAACTCAATTGTATTACAATTATACCGTCTGATTATAAAACGCAACACTTCAGTAATAACTACTTGAACGTACACAGTAATAACTCGAACCGCTCTGGAAATATATCGCACTAATACTCTCGAACCGCACTATGAAATATCTCGCATTGAACTGAAAACTAAGGCCGCTACCCGATGTATTTATAGTCACGCTCACACACCAGAAGCTTCCAAACTGCGTCTTATCTCTCGTGAACTACGTAATTACTACGGCCTTGACACAGTCCGAGCGCCCGAGCGAAGGCCGGCACAGTCGAGAAAATTCTCGCAAAATGCGTCTAGTAGCACGTACACCACACGCTTACATCGAGATCCTTCTGGCGTATTCGATAAACGCGTAGATTGTTCTGTGCTGTCGTAGCACCGCCCCCTCCTTAAGCTTGTTCGTCCCGAACTGGCAAAGCGTCTCTAAATTTGTACTTAGCCAGGCGATCTAGGTGGACGACCTTGAACTTTCGCTGTCCTTCCTGTTGAATCCGATAAACAACATCGTTAATTCTTTTTTTCACAGTGTAGGGTCCTTCCCAGTTAGACTGAAGCTTAGGTGAGCGACCACGACGGCGCTTTGGATTGAACAACCAGACCTGATCTCCTTCTTGGAAACCCACACTATTGCTGCGAATGTCATACCGAGTTTTCATTTTATCACTGGCAATTTTCAGCTGTCCTCTTACCAAGCGATTCATTTCTCGCAGTTGGTTTTCTAATTGCGAGGAATAGTTCTTTGGCTCTTGGGACTGAGTCTCAGGTGATCCAAACATCAAGTCCCCAGGAAGACGAATCTCCCGCCCAAACACCAATTTTGCTGGAGTCATGTCGGTTGTGTCATGTACTGATGACCTATACGCCATAAGGAATAGTATTATACGTTGGTCCCAGTCTGTTTGGTTCTCGTCAACAACTTTCGAAAGATGCTGCTCAAGTGTCCTGTTGAATCTCTCAACCATCCCGTCCGACTGAGGATGCAGAGGCGTTGTCCTGGTCTTTCGAATTCCAAGTAGACGGCATAATTCTTTAAACACTCCTGATTCGAAATTTCTCCCTTGATCCGTATGGATTTCCATAGGGGCTCCATAACGGCAACAGAAGTTGTGAACTAACTGCTTTGCCACAGTGGTAACCTCCTGATTTGGAATTGCGTAGGCTTCCACCCACTTAGTAAAGTAGTCACCTACAACCATGATGTACCGGTTTCCATCGTCAGTAACTGGGAATGGTCCAGCAATGTCTATGGCAATTCTCTCGAAAGGTTGTCCAACGTTATACTGTCTCATTTTTCCCCTGCTTCTGGTTTGTGGGCCCTTGCTTGCAGCACATATTTCACACGTCCGAACCCATTCCTCTACGTCGTGGCGAAGATGAAGCCAATAGAATCGCTTCCGTATTTTGTCAAGGGTTTTGTTAACGCCATGATGGCCTCCAGATGTTCCATCATGCATCTCCTTCAAAACACACTGCACTTTACTTCGGGGAACTATCAACTGCATGACCACGTCTCGTCCATCTGCACTTTCCCAAGCCCTTTTCAGCAATCCGTTTTCTAAGGTGAGAGATTCCCATTGTGCCCAGTAGCCCTTCAGCACTTCGGAACCATGGCAGATATCTTGCCAATCCGGGCGGCGACCTTCCTCTTTTGCTGTCAAGATCAGTCCAATGTCTTCATCAGTCATCTGTTCTTGTCGACAGTCTTGTGTTGTCCAGCCATCAGCAAGGAAATCTACAGTGATGGCTTGAACATGTTCGCTTGAGTTTTATTCTTCCTTTCTGTGGCAATGTCGGCAGTCTTCCGGGCATGGTCTTCGTGATAAGCCATCTGCATTACCGTGCAGGCGCCCCCGCCGATGTTGTAATTTGAAGTTGTACTCTTGCAGACGTTCGAGCCACCTTGCCAACTGTCCTTCCGGATTGTTAAATCTCAAGAGCCATGCAAGTGCAGCATGGTCGGTACGTAGTGAAAACTCTCTCCCATAGAGGTATTTATGGAAGTGCTCCAAAGCTCTGACAATTGCCAACAACTCTCTTCTTGTAACACAATAATTTCTCTCTGGTTTAGAAAGCGTCTTGCTGTAATACGCTATTACTCGTTCTTCACCGTTCTGCACTTGAGACAAAACTGCTCCTAGACCAGTATTGCTTGCGTCTGTGTCTACGATGTACTTCCCTTCGGAAGCTGGAAAAGCGAGAATTGGCTGCGAATATAATGCAATTTTCAACGTTCTAAATGCTTGTTCACACTCTCTCGACCATTGGAAGTTTCGTTTATTTTCCGTTAGCTCATGTAGTGGTTTAACAATAGTAGCGAAGCCTTTCTCAAAACGTCGGTAATATGAGCATAACCCCAGGAAACTCCGAACTTCGTGTTTATTCTTCGGAACTGGCCAGTCTCTTACGGTGTCTACTTTATTAGGATCCATGCTAACGCCCGCTGCCGAAACCAGATGGCCCAAATACTGTACTTCCTTCTGGAATAGAGAACACTTCTTCGGGCTCAGCTTCAGTTGTGCACCGTGAATTCTAGTTAGAACTTCCTTAAGGTTTTCCAAATGATCTTCGAAAGTCTTCCCGATCACTATGCCATCGTCTAAGTAAACAAGGCAAGTTTTCCACGTCAGGCCTCGGAGTATCAGGTCCATCAATCTCTCAAATGTTGCCGGTGCATTACAGAGTCCAAATGGCATGACGTTAAATTGGAATAAGCCACTTGGGTCGAGAAAGCGGTCTTTTCCTTGTCTTCTTGATGAAGACCCACTTGCCAATATCCACTCTTCAGGTCCAATGTGGAAAACCACTGTGCTCCGGACAACGTGTCTAGTGTATCGTCAGCGCGAGATAATGGATGGCAGTCTTTCTTTGTAACGTCATTTAACCTCCGGTAGTCTACGCAGAAACGCAATCCACCATCCTTCTTCGCTACCAGCACTACAGGGGAAGACCAAGCACTTGACGAAGGTTCGATTACTCCCTCTGTCAACATGTCCTGTACTAACCGAGACATCTCCTCTTGTTTAGATAATGGAGGCCTTCGAGGACGTTGGCGTATCGGTGTTGTGTCCCCGGTATTGATGCGATGTTGCACAAGAGAGGTTCTTCCCAGTGACTGTCCCCGAACTGCAAAACAATCTTTGAATTCGTGTAAAAACTGTCCGAGTTCTTTTACTTCACCACTTGAGAGGTCGTTAGAAGATCTGCTCAATAATTCTTGCAGTTCCTCTGGTAATTTAGAAGTATCCGAAGAACTGGGTCTTCGTTGCGTTATTCCGGCTACCCAGGCCTCAGTAGTCAATTTGCCTAGGAGCGTATTGCTTTGTAAAGTGATAGCTTGATCCAAAATATTCTCCACTCTAATAGGTACATTTCCGGTTTCGTCAGGTTTTACTAAACTTCTGGCAATTAGTATGCCCGGTGTGCTGACTACCTGGGGTTCGAATATAGAGCACTGATTGCCCCTAGTATCTACCGCAGTTCTAACCATGATGATCTTTTCGGAGTTTGGCGGGACAGTTACGGCCACTTGGTTTATGACGTCCATCGATTTTTCTGCTGTCGTCATTGTTGATAGCATTACCTCTTCGCCTCCGATTCTCAAGACATTGTTTTTAAAGTCGACTATAAATCCGTATGCGTTCATTACGTCCACACCAAGAATTGCTTCATCCACAATGTCTGCAACAAGTACTTGATGATTAAACTCAAGTCGACCGAGGCGTACGTGTATCTCCAATTTTCCGTACACTTTTACAGGCCGTCCAGTAGCTGTTCGCAAGCTGCAAGAGCACCAGATTGGCTTGAGATCTTTCACCACGTCGAGGCGCACAATAGAAACTGTTGCGCCTGTGTCAACTGTAATCGAGGTTGGCCTTTCTTGAACAAATCCGGTAACTACCAGGCTCCCGCTGTTTTTCTGAAGCGTAGAAATTGCGTATTCTCTAGGGGCTTCGTTCCTCCAGTTAGTCAGCACAAGCCCCGTTGCACCGACTATTGCTCGTTTCCCTGCTGCTGAATTCTAACCCGACAATCTCGTTGTAGATGTCCAGGTTTCCCACATCGATAACACTTCTGTCTTCCATCCTTTCTTATTTTATTCTGTGGCGCCGACCGTCGAGTCTCTGTTCCTTGTTCTTCTTCCTCATCGTCTGTGCCGTCGCGATCTTTTAGCGCGCGCACTTTATGACTTGTCCAACCAGATGCTGATTTGGCGGCCTCAAATTGCAAAGCATGTACCAGGGCGTCCGCACTTTTCTGGTGTCTTGCCATTCGTAACACTTGCTGTAGTTCGTTACCTCGGACACCGGCAGTAAATGTCTGCATCGCAAAACGCGTTCGAAAATCTTCTGGCGCTTCAGGATAGGCCAGTCTAATTAGTCTGTCGATACTTGCTTCAAACTCTTGAAGACTTTCCCCGGAATGCTGTCGCCTTGCTCTCAGCTGGGTGCAGTACACATCTCGCAAATGTTTATCACCATACCGTAATTCCAGAGCTTTTATCAACTCGGCATAGGTGTTCTGGCTGTCAGGTGGCACTTTCTGTAGTAGTTCTGCCGCGGGTCCTTTTAATGCAAGAACAAGTGAAACAGCCTTGTCTTTTTCTGTCCAATTATTTGCGCATGCAGCAGCTTCAAATTGGCGGAGGTACGTTGCCCAGTGACTGCTTCCATCAAAGGTTGGAGCTTTGACATGAACTGTCCCTACTGCAGGGAAAGTGACTTTCTCTGTTAACTTATTTTCTGTGTCTTTTTCTGTCTTGATCACCGGTACAGTCTGTTCAGAAATTTGTTTTGGTTGAATCTTCATGCACTGTTCAACTTCAATTTTAATTTGTTCTCTTATGTTTGCCATTGAGTTTTCTACTGCAGATATTTTTGTTGACATAACTTCTTCCACAGTCAAGACAGATTTTTCTACTTTAGCTATTTTATTTGACATGGATTCTTCTACGTCAGATATTCTGGTAAACTGATTGTTGAGCTCACCTCGTAATTCACCTACGTCACCCCACGTAGGAGACCCAATTCTGCGGTAGTATGTTCTTGCATCTGCTTTTGTTCATGAATTAATGCTTTGATGTCACCTGCTTCACGTTTATGTTCCTCTGCCTCCTGCTTATGTTCCTCTTTTTGTTTTTCTTCTGTTTCTAGCATTAGTGCTTTCTGACGTTCCTCAGCTTCTTCTCTTTCTTGTATTCGTTCTTCTTTTTGTCGTCTTTCTGCTTCTTCTCTTTCTTGTATTCGTTCTTCTTTTTGTCGTCTTTCTGCTTCTTCCTGTGTCTGCTGCAGCAGTGTTTGTAAAGCTTCCATCATCTGACTGGGATCCATGTTTACTGATTAATTACGAATCACACTCGTCTTGTACAAAGCGTCCACTGTTTCCACTGTTAACCGTTCTATCCCAGTTCTGACACCACTGTACGACGGTCTATTCGATCGTCGTAGGTACAGTGGAAACAAAATAAGTACAAGACACCAATTAAGTCACTAATCACACCTTTAATTGTTACAGTAAAATAGTTCGTAATTAACAACACAGTCTCTACAACAAATCAAATGAAAATTGTACACACGCAATAAAATGTCCACAAATATTAAAACTCAATTGTATTACAATTATACCGTCTGATTATAAAACGCAACACTTCAGTAATAACTACTTGAACGTACACAGTAATAACTCGAACCGCTCTGGAAATATATCGCACTAATACTCTCGAACCGCACTATGAAATATCTCGCATTGAACTGAAAACTAAGGCCGCTACCCGATGTATTTATAGTCACGCTCACACACCAGAAGCTTCCAAACTGCGTCTTATCTCTCGTGAACTACGTAATTACTACGGCCTTGACACAGTCCGAGCGCCCGAGCGAAGGCCGGCACAGTCGAGAAAATTCTCGCAAAATGCGTCTAGTAGCACGTACACCACACGCTTACATCGAGATCCTTCTGGCGTATTCGATAAACGCGTAGATTGTTCTGTGCTGTCGTAGCACCGCCCCCTCCTTAAGCTTGTTCGTCCCGAACTGGCAAAGCGTCTCTAAATTTGTACTTAGCCAGGCGATCTAGGTGGACGACCTTGAACTTTCGCTGTCCTTCCTGTTGAATCCGATAAACAACATCGTTAATTCTTTTTTTCACAGTGTAGGGTCCTTCCCAGTTAGACTGAAGCTTAGGTGAGCGACCACGACGGCGCTTTGGATTGAACAACCAGACCTGATCTCCTTCTTGGAAACCCACACTATTGCTGCGAATGTCATACCGAGTTTTCATTTTATCACTGGCAATTTTCAGCTGTCCTCTTACCAAGCGATTCATTTCTCGCAGTTGGTTTTCTAATTGCGAGGAATAGTTCTTTGGCTCTTGGGACTGAGTCTCAGGTGATCCAAACATCAAGTCCCCAGGAAGACGAATCTCCCGCCCAAACACCAATTTTGCTGGAGTCATGTCGGTTGTGTCATGTACTGATGACCTATACGCCATAAGGAATAGTATTATACGTTGGTCCCAGTCTGTTTGGTTCTCGTCAACAACTTTCGAAAGATGCTGCTCAAGTGTCCTGTTGAATCTCTCAACCATCCCGTCCGACTGAGGATGCAGAGGCGTTGTCCTGGTCTTTCGAATTCCAAGTAGACGGCATAATTCTTTAAACACTCCTGATTCGAAATTTCTCCCTTGATCCGTATGGATTTCCATAGGGGCTCCATAACGGCAACAGAAGTTGTGAACTAACTGCTTTGCCACAGTGGTAACCTCCTGATTTGGAATTGCGTAGGCTTCCACCCACTTAGTAAAGTAGTCACCTACAACCATGATGTACCGGTTTCCATCGTCAGTAACTGGGAATGGTCCAGCAATGTCTATGGCAATTCTCTCGAAAGGTTGTCCAACGTTATACTGTCTCATTTTTCCCCTGCTTCTGGTTTGTGGGCCCTTGCTTGCAGCACATATTTCACACGTCCGAACCCATTCCTCTACGTCGTGGCGAAGATGAAGCCAATAGAATCGCTTCCGTATTTTGTCAAGGGTTTTGTTAACGCCATGATGGCCTCCAGATGTTCCATCATGCATCTCCTTCAAAACACACTGCACTTTACTTCGGGGAACTATCAACTGCATGACCACGTCTCGTCCATCTGCAATTTCCCAAGCCCTTTTCAGCAATCCGTTTTCTAAGGTGAGAGATTCCCATTGTGCCCAGTAGCCCTTCAGCACTTCGGAACCATGGCAGATATCTTGCCAATCCGGGCGGCGACCTTCCTCTTTTGCTGTCAAGATCAGTCCAATGTCTTCATCAGTCATCTGTTCTTGTCGACAGTCTTGTGTTGTCCAGCCATCAGCAAGGAAATCTACAGTGATGGCTTGAACATGTTCGCTTGAGTTTTATTCTTCCTTTCTGTGGCAATGTCGGCAGTCTTCCGGGCATGGTCTTCGTGATAAGCCATCTGCATTACCGTGCAGGCGCCCCCGCCGATGTTGTAATTTGAAGTTGTACTCTTGCAGACGTTCGAGCCACCTTGCCAACTGTCCTTCCGGATTGTTAAATCTCAAGAGCCATGCAAGTGCAGCATGGTCGGTACGTAGTGAAAACTCTCTCCCATAGAGGTATTTATGGAAGTGCTCCAAAGCTCTGACAATTGCCAACAACTCTCTTCTTGTAACACAATAATTTCTCTCTGGTTTAGAAAGCGTCTTGCTGTAATACGCTATTACTCGTTCTTCACCGTTCTGCACTTGAGACAAAACTGCTCCTAGACCAGTATTGCTTGCGTCTGTGTCTACGATGTACTTCCCTTCGGAAGCTGGAAAAGCGAGAATTGGCTGCGAATATAATGCAATTTTCAACGTTCTAAATGCTTGTTCACACTCTCTCGACCATTGGAAGTTTCGTTTATTTTCCGTTAGCTCATGTAGTGGTTTAACAATAGTAGCGAAGCCTTTCTCAAAACGTCGGTAATATGAGCATAACCCCAGGAAACTCCGAACTTCGTGTTTATTCTTCGGAACTGGCCAGTCTCTTACGGTGTCTACTTTATTAGGATCCATGCTAACGCCCGCTGCCGAAACCAGATGGCCCAAATACTGTACTTCCTTCTGGAATAGAGAACACTTCTTCGGGCTCAGCTTCAGTTGTGCACCGTGAATTCTAGTTAGAACTTCCTTAAGGTTTTCCAAATGATCTTCGAAAGTCTTCCCGATCACTATGCCATCGTCTAAGTAAACAAGGCAAGTTTTCCACGTCAGGCCTCGGAGTATCAGGTCCATCAATCTCTCAAATGTTGCCGGTGCATTACAGAGTCCAAATGGCATGACGTTAAATTGGAATAAGCCACTTGGGTCGAGAAAGCGGTCTTTTCCTTGTCTTCTTGATGAAGACCCACTTGCCAATATCCACTCTTCAGGTCCAATGTGGAAAACCACTGTGCTCCGGACAACGTGTCTAGTGTATCGTCAGCGCGAGATAATGGATGGCAGTCTTTCTTTGTAACGTCATTTAACCTCCGGTAGTCTACGCAGAAACGCAATCCACCATCCTTCTTCGCTACCAGCACTACAGGGGAAGACCAAGCACTTGACGAAGGTTCGATTACTCCCTCTGTCAACATGTCCTGTACTAACCGAGACATCTCCTCTTGTTTAGATAATGGAGGCCTTCGAGGACGTTGGCGTATCGGTTTTGTGTCCCCGGTATTGATGCGATGTTGCACAAGAGAGGTTCTTCCCAGTGACTGTCCCCGAACTGCAAAACAATCTTTGAATTCGTGTAAAAACTGTCCGAGTTCTTTTACTTCACCACTTGAGAGGTCGTTAGAAGATCTGCTCAATAATTCTTGCAGTTCCTCTGGTAATTTAGAAGTATCCGAAGAACTGGGTCTTCGTTGCGTTATTCCGGCTACCCAGGCCTCAGTAGTCAATTTGCCTAGGAGCGTATTGCTTTGTAAAGTGATAGCTTGATCCAAAATATTCTCCACTCTAATAGGTACATTTCCGGTTTCGTCAGGTTTTACTAAACTTCTGGCAATTAGTATGCCCGGTGTGCTGACTACCTGGGGTTCGAATATAGAGCACTGATTGCCCCTAGTATCTACCGCAGTTCTAACCATGATGATCTTTTCGGAGTTTGGCGGGACAGTTACGGCCACTTGGTTTATGACGTCCATCGATTTTTCTGCTGTCGTCATTGTTGATAGCATTACCTCTTCGCCTCCGATTCTCAAGACATTGTTTTTAAAGTCGACTATAAATCCGTATGCGTTCATTACGTCCACACCAAGAATTGCTTCATCCACAATGTCTGCAACAAGTACTTGATGATTAAACTCAAGTCGACCGAGGCGTACGTGTATCTCCAATTTTCCGTACACTTTTACAGGCCGTCCAGTAGCTGTTCGCAAGCTGCAAGAGCACCAGATTGGCTTGAGATCTTTCACCACGTCGAGGCGCACAATAGAAACTGTTGCGCCTGTGTCAACTGTAATCGAGGTTGGCCTTTCTTGAACAAATCCGGTAACTACCAGGCTCCCGCTGTTTTTCTGAAGCGTAGAAATTGCGTATTCTCTAGGGGCTTCGTTCCTCCAGTTAGTCAGCACAAGCCCCGTTGCACCGACTATTGCTCGTTTCCCTGCTGCTGAATTCTAACCCGACAATCTCGTTGTAGATGTCCAGGTTTCCCACATCGATAACACTTCTGTCTTCCATCCTTTCTTATTTTATTCTGTGGCGCCGACCGTCGAGTCTCTGTTCCTTGTTCTTCTTCCTCATCGTCTGTGCCGTCGCGATCTTTTAGCGCGCGCACTTTATGACTTGTCCAACCAGATGCTGATTTGGCGGCCTCAAATTGCAAAGCATGTACCAGGGCGTCCGCACTTTTCTGGTGTCTTGCCATTCGTAACACTTGCTGTAGTTCGTTACCTCGGACACCGGCAGTAAATGTCTGCATCGCAAAACGCGTTCGAAAATCTTCTGGCGCTTCAGGATAGGCCAGTCTAATTAGTCTGTCGATACTTGCTTCAAACTCTTGAAGACTTTCCCCGGAATGCTGTCGCCTTGCTCTCAGCTGGGTGCAGTACACATCTCGCAAATGTTTATCACCATACCGTAATTCCAGAGCTTTTATCAACTCGGCATAGGTGTTCTGGCTGTCAGGTGGCACTTTCTGTAGTAGTTCTGCCGCGGGTCCTTTTAATGCAAGAACAAGTGAAACAGCCTTGTCTTTTTCTGTCCAATTATTTGCGCATGCAGCAGCTTCAAATTGGCGGAGGTACGTTGCCCAGTGACTGCTTCCATCAAAGGTTGGAGCTTTGACATGAACTGTCCCTACTGCAGGGAAAGTGACTTTCTCTGTTAACTTATTTTCTGTGTCTTTTTCTGTCTTGATCACCGGTACAGTCTGTTCAGAAATTTGTTTTGGTTGAATCTTCATGCACTGTTCAACTTCAATTTTAATTTGTTCTCTTATGTTTGCCATTGAGTTTTCTACTGCAGATATTTTTGTTGACATAACTTCTTCCACAGTCAAGACAGATTTTTCTACTTTAGCTATTTTATTTGACATGGATTCTTCTACGTCAGATATTCTGGTAAACTGATTGTTGAGCTCACCTCGTAATTCACCTACGTCACCCCACGTAGGAGACCCAATTCTGCGGTAGTATGTTCTTGCATCTGCTTTTGTTCATGAATTAATGCTTTGATGTCACCTGCTTCACGTTTATGTTCCTCTGCCTCCTGCTTATGTTCCTCTTTTTGTTTTTCTTCTGTTTCTAGCATTAGTGCTTTCTGACGTTCCTCAGCTTCTTCTCTTTCTTGTATTCGTTCTTCTTTTTGTCGTCTTTCTGCTTCTTCTCTTTCTTGTATTCGTTCTTCTTTTTGTCGTCTTTCTGCTTCTTCCTGTGTCTGCTGCAGCAGTGTTTGTAAAGCTTCCATCATCTGACTGGGATCCATGTTTACTGATTAATTACGAATCACACTCGTCTTGTACAAAGCGTCCACTGTTTCCACTGTTAACCGTTCTATCCCAGTTCTGACACCACTGTACGACGGTCTATTCGATCGTCGTAGGTACAGTGGAAACAAAATAAGTACAAGACACCAATTAAGTCACTAATCACACCTTTAATTGTTACAGTAAAATAGTTCGTAATTAACAACACAGTCTCTACAACAAATCAAATGAAAATTGTACACACGCAATAAAATGTCCACAAATATTAAAACTCAATTGTATTACAATTATACCGTCTGATTATAAAACGCAACACTTCAGTAATAACTACTTGAACGTACACAGTAATAACTCGAACCGCTCTGGAAATATATCGCACTAATACTCTCGAACCGCACTATGAAATATCTCGCATTGAACTGAAAACTAAGGCCGCTACCCGATGTATTTATAGTCACGCTCACACACCAGAAGCTTCCAAACTGCGTCTTATCTCTCGTGAACTACGTAATTACTACGGCCTTGACACAGTCCGAGCGCCCGAGCGAAGGCCGGCACAGTCGAGAAAATTCTCGCAAAATGCGTCTAGTAGCACGTACACCACACGCTTACATCGAGATCCTTCTGGCGTATTCGATAAACGCGTAGATTGTTCTGTGCTGTCGTAGCACCGCCCCCTCCTTAAGCTTGTTCGTCCCGAACTGGCAAAGCGTCTCTAAATTTGTACTTAGCCAGGCGATCTAGGTGGACGACCTTGAACTTTCGCTGTCCTTCCTGTTGAATCCGATAAACAACATCGTTAATTCTTTTTTTCACAGTGTAGGGTCCTTCCCAGTTAGACTGAAGCTTAGGTGAGCGACCACGACGGCGCTTTGGATTGAACAACCAGACCTGATCTCCTTCTTGGAAACCCACACTATTGCTGCGAATGTCATACCGAGTTTTCATTTTATCACTGTCAATTTTCAGCTGTCCTCTTACCAAGCGATTCATTTCTCGCAGTTGGTTTTCTAATTGCGAGGAATAGTTCTTTGGCTCTTGGGACTGAGTCTCAGGTGATCCAAACATCAAGTCCCCAGGAAGACGAATCTCCCGCCCAAACACCAATTTTGCTGGAGTCATGCCGGTTGTGTCATGTACTGATGACCTATACGCCATAAGGAATAGTATTATACGTTGGTCCCAGTCTGTTTGGTTCTCGTGAACAACTTTCGAAAGATGCTGCTCAAGTGTCCTGTTGAATCTCTCAACCATCCCGTCCGACTGAGGATGCAGAGGCGTTGTCCTGGTCTTTCGAATTCCAAGTAGACGGCATAATTCTTTAAACACTCCTGATTCGAAATTTCTCCCTTGATCCGTATGGATTTCCATAGGGGCTCCATAACGGCAACAGAAGTTGTGAACTAACTGCTTTGCCACAGTGGTAACCTCCTGATTTGGAATTGCGTAGGCTTCCACCCACTTAGTAAAGTAGTCACCTACAACCATGATGTACCGGTTTCCATCGTCCGTAACTGGGAATGGTCCAGCAATGTCTATGGCAATTCTCTCGAAAGGTTGTCCAACGTTATACTGTCTCATTTTTCCCCTGCTTCTGGTTTGTGGGCCCTTGCTTGCAGCACATATTTCACACGTCCGAACCCATTCCTCTACGTCGTGGCGAAGATGAAGCCAATAGAATCGCTTCCGTATTTTGTCAAGGGTTTTGTTAACGCCAAGATGGCCTCCAGATGTTCCATCATGCATCTCCTTCAAAACACACTGCACTTTACTTCGGGGAACTATCAACTGCATGACCACGTCTCGTCCATCTGCACTTTCCCAAGCCCTTTTCAGCAATCCGTTTTCTAAGGTGAGAGATTCCCATTGTGCCCAGTAGCCCTTCAGCACTTCGGAACCATGGCAGATATCTTGCCAATCCGGGCGGCGACCTTCCTCTTTTGCTGTCAAGATCAGTCCAATGTCTTCATCAGTCATCTGTTCTTGTCGACAGTCTTGTGTTGTCCAGCCATCAGCAAGGAAATCTACAGTGATGGCTTGAACATGTTGGCTTGAGTTTTATTCTTCCTTTCTGTGGCAATGTCGGCAGTCTTCCGGGCATGGTCTTCGTGATAAGCCATCTGCATTACCGTGCAGGCGCCCCCGCCGATGTTGTAATTTGAAGTTGTACTCTTGCAGACGTTCGAGCCACCTTGCCAACTGTCCTTCCGGATTGTTAAATCTCAAGAGCCATGCAAGTGCAGCATGGTCGGTACGTAGTGAAAACTCTCTCTCATAGAGGTATTTATGGAAGTGCTCCAAAGCTCTGACAATTGCCAACAACTCTCTTCTTGTAACACAATAATTTCTCTCTGGTTTAGAAAGCGTCTTGCTGTAATACGCTATTACTCGTTCTTCACCGTTCTGCACTTGAGACAAAACTGCTCCTAGACCAGTATTGCTTGCGTCTGTGTCTACGATGTACTTCCCTTCGGAAGCTGGAAAAGCGAGAATTGGCTGCGAATGTAATGCAATTTTCAACGTTCTAAATGCTTGTTCACACTCTCTCGACCATTGGAAGTTTCGTTTATTTTCCGTTAGCTCATGTAGTGGTTTAACAATAGTAGCGAAGCCTTTCTCAAAACGTCGGTAATATGAGCATAACCCCAGGAAACTCCGAACTTCGTGTTTATTCTTCGGAACTGGCCAGTCTCTTACGGTGTCTACTTTATTAGGATCCATGCTAACGCCCGCTGCCGAAACCAGATGGCCCAAATACTGTACTTCCTTCTGGAATAGAGAACACTTCTTCGGGCTCAGCTTCAGTTGTGCACCGTGAATTCTAGTTAGAACTTCCTTAAGGTTTTCCAAATGATCTTCGAAAGTCTTCCCGATCACTATGCCATCGTCTAAGTAAACAAGGCAAGTTTTCCACGTCAGGCCTCGGAGTATCAGGTCCATCAATCTCTCAAATGTTGCCGGTGCATTACAGAGTCCAAATGGCATGACGTTAAATTGGAATAAGCCACTTGGGGTCGAGAAAGCGGTCTTTTCCTTGTCTTCTTGATGAAGACCCACTTGCCAATATCCACTCTTCAGGTCCAATGTGGAAAACCACTGTGCTCCGGACAACGTGTCTAGTGTATCGTCAGCGCGAGGTAATGGATGGCAGTCTTTCTTTGTAACGTCATTTAACCTCCGGTAGTCTACGCAGAAACGCAATCCACCATCGTTCTTCGCTACCAGCACTACAGGGGAAGACAAATCACTTGACGAAGGTTCGATTACTCCCTCTGTCAACATGTCCTGTACTAACCGAGACATCTCCTCTTGTTTAGATAATGGAGGCCTTCGAGGAGGTTGGCGTATCGGTGTTGTGTCCCCGGTATTGATGCGATGTTGCACAAGAGAGGTTCTTCCCAGTGACTGTCCCCGAACTGCAAAACAATCTTTGAATTCGTGTAAAAACTGTCCGAGTTCTTTTACTTCACCACTTGAGAGGTCGTTAGAAGATCTGCTCAATAATTCTTGCAGTTCCTCTGGTAATTTAGAAGTATCCGAAGAACTGGGTCTTCGTTGCGTTATTCCGGCTACCCAGGCGTCAGTAGTCAATTTGCCTAGGAGCGTATTGCTTTGTAAAGTGATAGCTTGATCCAAAATATTCTCCACTCTAATAGGTACATTTCCGGTTTCGTCAGGTTTTACTAAACTTCTGGCAATTAGTATGCCCGGTGTGCTGACTACCTGGGGTTCGAATATAGAGCACTGATTGCTCCTAGTATCTACCGCAGTTCTAACCATGATGATCTTTTCGGAGTTTGGCGGAACAGTTACGGCCACTTGGTTTATGACGTCCATCGATTTTTCTGCTGTCGTCATTGTTAATAGCATTACCTCTTCGCCTCCGATTCTCAAGACATTGTTTTTGAAGTCGACTATAAATCCGTATGCGTTCATTACGTCCACACCAAGAATTGCTTCATCCACAATGTCTGCAACAAGTACTTGATGATTAAACTCAAGTCGACCGAGGCGTACGTGTATCTCCACTTTTCCGTACACTTTTACAGGCCGTCCAGTAGCTGTTCGCAAGCTGCAAGAGCACCAGATTGGCTTGAGATCTTTCACCACGTCGAGGCGCACAATAGAAACTGTTGCGCCTGTGTCAACTGTAATCGAGGTTGGCCTTTCTTGAACAAATCCGGTAACTACCAGGCTCCCGCTGTTTTTCTGAAGCGTAGAAATTGCGTATTCTCTAGGGGCTTCGTTCCTCCAGTTAGTCAGCACAAGCCCCGTTGCACCGACTATTGCTCGTTTCCCTGCTGCTGAATTCTAACCCGACAATCTCGTTGTAGATGTCCAGGTTTCCCACATCGATAACACTTCTGTCTTCCATCCTTTCTTATTTTATTCTGTGGCGCCGACCGTCGAGTCTCTGTTCCTTGTTCTTCTTCTTCATCGTCTGTGCCGTCGCGATCTTTTAGCGCGCGCACTTTATGACTTGTCCAACCAGATGCTGATTTGGCGGCCTCAAATTGCAAAGCATGTACCAGGGCGTCCGCACTTTTCTGGTGTCTTGCCATTCGTAACACTTGCTGTAGTTCGTTACCTCGGACACCGGCAGTAAATGTCTGCATCGCAAAACGCGTTCGAAAATCTTCTGGCGCTTCAGGATAGGCCAGTCTAATTAGTCTGTCGATACTTGCTTCAAACTCTTGAAGACTTTCCCCGGAATGCTGTCGCCTTGCCCTCAGCTGGGTGCAGTACACATCTCGCAAATGTTTATCACCATACCGTAATTCCAGAGCTTTTATCAACTCGGCATAGGTGTTCTGGCTGTCAGGTGGCACTTTCTGTAGTAGTTCTGCCGCGGGTCCTTTTAATGCAAGAACAAGTGAAACAGCCTTGTCTTTTTCTGTCCAATTATTTGCGCATGCAGCAGCTTCAAATTGGCGGAGGTACGTTGCCCAGTGACTGCTTCCATCAAAGGTTGGAGCTTTGACATGAACTGTCCCTACTGCAGGGAAAGTGACTTTCTCTGTTAACTTATTTTCTGTGTCTTTTTCTGTCTTGATCACCGGTACAGTCTGTTCAGAAATTTGTTTTGGTTGAATCTTCATGCACTGTTCAACTTCAATTTTAATTTGTTCTCTTATGTTTGCCATTGAGTTTTCTACTGCAGATATTTTTGTTGACATAACTTCTTCCACAGTCAAGACAGATTTTTCTACTTTAGCTATTTTATTTGACATGGATTCTTCTACGTCAGATATTCTGGTAAACTGATTGTTGAGCTCACCTCGTAATTCACCTACGTCACCCCACGTAGGAGACCCAATTCTGCGGTAGTATGTTCTTGCATCTGCTTTTGTTCATGAATTAATGCTTTGATGTCACCTGCTTCACGTTTATGTTCCTCTGCCTCCTGCTTATGTTCCTCTTTTTGTCTTTCTTCTGTTTCTAGCATTAGTGCTTTCTGACGTTCCTCAGCTTCTTCTCTTTCTTGTATTCGTTCTTCTTTTTGTCGTCTTTCTGCTTCTTCTCTTTCTTGTATTCGTTCTTCTTTTTGTCGTCTTTCTGCTTCTTCCTGTGTCTGCTGCAGCAGTGTTTGTAAAGCTTCCATCATCTGACTGGGATCCATGTTTACTGATTAATTACGAATCACACTCGTCTTGTACAAAGCGTCCACTGTTTCCACTGTTAACCGTTCTATCCCAGTTCTGACACCACTGTACGACGGTCTATTCGATCGTCGTAGGTACAGTGGAAACAAAATAAGTACAAGACACCAATTAAGTCACTAATCACACCTTTAATTGTTACAGTAAAATAGTTCGTAATTAACAACACAGTCTCTACAACAAATCAAATGAAAATTGTACACACGCAATAAAATGTCCACAAATATTAAAACTCAATTGTATTACAATTATACCGTCTGATTATAAAACGCAACACTTCATTAATAACTACTTGAACGTACACAGTAATAACTCGAACCGCTCTGGAAATATATCGCACTAATACTCTCGAACCGCACTATGAAATATCTCGCATTGAACTGAAAACTAAGGCCGCTACCCGATGTATTTATAGTCACGCTCACACACCAGAAGCTTCCAAACTGCGTCTTATCTCTCGTGAACTACGTAATTACTACGGCCTTGACACAGTCCGAGCGCCCGAGCGAAGGCCGGCACAGTCGAGAAAATTCTCGCAAAATGCGTCTAGTAGCACGTACACCACACGCTTACATCGAGATCCTTCTGGCGTATTCGATAAACGCGTAGATTGTTCTGTGCTGTCGTAGCACCGCCCCCTCCTTAAGCTTGTTCGTCCCGAACTGGCAAAGCGTCTCTAAATTTGTACTTAGCCAGGCGATCTAGGTGGACGACCTTGAACTTTCGCTGTCCTTCCTGTTGAATCCGATAAACAACATCGTTAATTCTTTTTTTCACAGTGTAGGGTCCTTCCCAGTTAGACTGAAGCTTAGGTGAGCGACCACGACGGCGCTTTGGATTGAACAACCAGACCTGATCTCCTTCTTGGAAACCCACACTATTGCTGCGAATGTCATACCGAGTTTTCATTTTATCACTGGCAATTTTCAGCTGTCCTCTTACCAAGCGATTCATTTCTCGCAGTTGGTTTTCTAATTGCGAGGAATAGTTCTTTGGCTCTTGGGACTGAGTCTCAGGTGATCCAAACATCAAGTCCCCAGGAAGACGAATCTCCCGCCCAAACACCAATTTTGCTGGAGTCATGTCGGTTGTGTCATGTACTGATGACCTATACGCCATAAGAAATAGTATTATACGTTGGTCCCAGTCTGTTTGGTTCTCGTCAACAACTTTCGAAAGATGCTGCTCAAGTGTCCTGTTGAATCTCTCAACCATCCCGTCCGACTGAGGATGCAGAGGCGTTGTCCTGGTCTTTCGAATTCCAAGTAGACGGCATAATTCTTTAAACACTCCTGATTCGAAATTTCTCCCTTGATCCGTATGGATTTCCATAGGGGCTCCATAACGGCAACAGAAGTTGTGAACTAACTGCTTTGCCACAGTGGTAACCTCCTGATTTGGAATTGCGTAGGCTTCCACCCACTTAGTAAAGTAGTCACCTACAACCATGATGTACCGGTTTCCATCGTCAGTAACTGGGAATGGTCCAGCAATGTATATGGCAATTCTCTCGAAAGGTTGTCCAACGTTATACTGTCTCATTTTTCCCCTGCTTCTGGTTTGTGGGCCCTTGCTTGCAGCACATATTTCACACGTCCGAACCCATTCCTCTACGTCGTGGCGAAGATGAAGCCAATAGAATCGCTTCCGTATTTTGTCAAGGGTTTTGTTAACGCCAAGATGGCCTCCAGATGTTCCATCATGCATCTCCTTCAAAACACACTGCACTTTACTTCGGGGAACTATCAACTGCATGACCACGTCTCGTCCATCTGCACTTTCCCAAGCCCTTTTCAGCAATCCGTTTTCTAAGGTGAGAGATTCCCATTGTGCCCAGTAGCCCTTCAGCACTTCGGAACCATGGCAGATATCTTGCCCATCCGGGCGGCGACCTTCCTCTTTTGCTGTCAAGATCAGTCCAATGTCTTCATCAGTCATCTGTTCTTGTCGACAGTCTTGTGTTGTCCAGCCATCAGCAAGGAAATCTACAGTGATGGCTTGAACATGTTCGCTTGAGTTTTATTCTTCCTTTCTGTGGCAATGTCGGCAGTCTTCCGGGCATGGTCTTCGTGATAAGCCATCTGCATTACCGTGCAGGCGCCCCCGCCGATGTTGTAATTTGAAGTTGTACTCTTGCAGACGTTCGAGCCACCTTGCCAACTGTCCTTCCGGATTGTTAAATCTCAAGAGCCATGCAAGTGCAGCATGGTCGGTACGTAGTGAAAACTCTCTCCCATAGAGGTATTTATGGAAGTGCTCCAAAGCTCTGACAATTGCCAACAACTCTCTTCTTGTAACACAATAATTTCTCTCTGGTTTAGAAAGCGTCTTGCTGTAATACGCTATTACTCGTTCTTCACCGTTCTGCACTTGAGACAAAACTGCTCCTAGACCAGTATTGCTTGCGTCTGTGTCTACGATGTACTTCCCTTCGGAAGCTGGAAAAGCGAGAATTGGCTGCGAATGTAATGCAATTTTCAACGTTCTAAATGCTTGTTCACACTCTCTCGACCATTGGAAGTTTCGTTTATTTTCCGTTAGCTCATGTAGTGGTTTAACAATAGTAGCGAAGCCTTTCTCAAAACGTCGGTAATATGAGCATAACCCCAGGAAACTCCGAACTTCGTGTTTATTCTTCGGAACTGGCCAGTCTCTTACGGTGTCTACTTTATTAGGATCCATGCTAACGCCCGCTGCCGAAACCAGATGGCCCAAATACTGTACTTCCTTCTGGAATAGAGAACACTTCTTCGGGCTCAGCTTCAGTTGTGCACCGTGAATTCTAGTTAGAACTTCCTTAAGGTTTTCCAAATGATCTTCGAAAGTCTTCCCGATCACTATGCCATCGTCTAAGTAAACAAGGCAAGTTTTCCACGTCAGGCCTCAGAGTATCAGGTCCATCAATCTCTCAAATGTTGCCGGTGCATTACAGAGTCCAAATGGCATGACGTTAAATTGGAATAAGCCACTTGGGGTCGAGAAAGCGGTCTTTTCCTTGTCTTCTTGATGAAGACCCACTTGCCAATATCCACTCTTCAGGTCCAATGTGGAAAACCACTGTGCTCCGGACAACGTGTCTAGTGTATCGTCAGCGCGAGGTAATGGATGGCAGTCTTTCTTTGTAACGTCATTTAACCTCCGGTAGTCTACGCAGAAACGCAATCCACCATCGTTCTTCGCTACCAGCACTACAGGGGAAGACAAATCACTTGACGAAGGTTCGATTACTCCCTCTGTCAACATGTCCTGTACTAACCGAGACATCTCCTCTTGTTTAGATAATGGAGGCCTTCGAGGAGGTTGGCGTATCGGTGTTGTGTCCCCGGTATTGATGCGATGTTGCACAAGAGAGGTTCTTCCCAGTGACTGTCCCCGAACTGCAAAACAATCTTTGAATTCGTGTAAAAACTGTCCGAGTTCTTTTACTTCACCACTTGAGAGGTCGTTAGAAGATCTGCTCAATAATTCTTGCAGTTCCTCTGGTAATTTAGAAGTATCCGAAGAACTGGGTCTTCGTTGCGTTATTCCGGCTACCCAGGCCTCAGTAGTCAATTTGCCTAGGAGCGTATTGCTTTGTAAAGTGATAGCTTGATCCAAAATATTCTCCACTCTAATAGGTACATTTCCGGTTTCGTCAGGTTTTACTAAACTTCTGGCAATTAGTATGCCCGGTGTGCTGACTACCTGGGGTTCGAATATAGAGCACTGATTGCTCCTAGTATCTACCGCAGTTCTAACCATGATGATCTTTTCGGAGTTTGGCGGAACAGTTACGGCCACTTGGTTTATGACGTCCATCGATTTTTCTGCTGTCGTCATTGTTAATAGCATTACCTCTTCGCCTCCGATTCTCAAGACATTGTTTTTGAAGTCGACTATAAATCCGTATGCGTTCATTACGTCCACACCAAGAATTGCTTCATCCACAATGTCTGCAACAAGTACTTGATGATTAAACTCAAGTCGACCGAGGCGTACGTGTATCTCCACTTTTCCATACACTTTTACAGGCCGTCCAGTAGCTGTTCGCAAGCTGCAAGAGCACCAGATTGGCTTGAGATCTTTCACCACGTCGAGGCGCACAATAGAAATTGTTGCGCCTGTGTCAACTGTAATCGAGGTTGGCCTTTCTTGAACAAATCCGGTAACTACCAGGCTCCCGCTGTTTTTCTGAAGCGTAGAAATTGCGTATTCTCTAGGGGCTTCGTTCCTCCAGTTAGTCAGCACAAGCCCCGTTGCACCGACTATTGCTCGTTTCCCTGCTGCTGAATTCTAACCCGACAATCTCGTTGTAGATGTCCAGGTTTCCCACATCGATAACACTTCTGTCTTCCATCCTTTCTTATTTTATTCTGTGGCGCCGACCGTCGAGTCTCTGTTCCTTGTTCTTCTTCCTCATCGTCTGTGCCGTCGCGATCTTTTAGCGCGCGCACTTTATGACTTGTCCAACCAGATGCTGATTTGGCGGCCTCAAATTGCAAAGCATGTACCAGGGCGTCCGCACTGTTCTGGTGTCTTGCCATTCGTAACACTTGCTGTAGTTCGTTACCTCGGACACCGGCAGTAAATGTCTGCATCGCAAAACGCGTTCGAAAATCTTCTGGCGCTTCAGGATAGGCCAGTCTAATTAGTCTGTCGATACTTGCTTCAAACTCTTGAAGACTTTCCCCGGAATGCTGTCGCCTTGCTCTCAGCTGGGTGCAGTACACATCTCGCAAATGTTTATCACCATACCGTAATTCCAGAACTTTTATCAACTCGGCATAGGTGTTCTGGCTGTCAGGTGGCACTTTCTGTAGTAGTTCTGCCGCGGGTCCTTTTAATGCAAGAACAAGTGAAACAGCCTTGTCTTTTTCTGTCCAATTATTTGCGCATGCAGCAGCTTCAAATTGGCGGAGGTACGTTGCCCAGTGACTGCTTCCATCAAAGGTTGGAGCTTTGACATGAACTGTCCCTACTGCAGGGAAAGTGACTTTCTCTGTTAACTTATTTTCTGTGTCTTTTTCTGTCTTGATCACCGGTACAGTCTGTTCAGAAATTTGTTTTGGTTGAATCTTCATGCACTGTTCAACTTCAATTTTAATTTGTTCTCTTATGTTTGCCATTGAGTTTTCTACTGCAGATATTTTTGTTGACATAACTTCTTCCACAGTCAAGACAGATTTTTCTACTTTAGCTATTTTATTTGACATGGATTCTTGTACGTCAGATATTCTGGTAAACTGATTGTTGAGCTCACCTCGTAATTCACCTACGTCACCCCACGTAGGAGACCCAATTCTGCGGTAGTATGTTCTTGCATCTGCTTTTGTTCATGAATTAATGCTTTGATGTCACCTGCTTCACGTTTATGTTCCTCTGCCTCCTGCTTATGTTCCTCTTTTTGTTTTTCTTCTGTTTCTAGCATTAGTGCTTTCTGACGTTCCTCGGCTTCTTCTCTTTCTTGTATTCGGTCTTCCTTTTGTCGTCTTTCTGCTTCTTCTCTTTCTTGTATTCGTTCTTCTTTTTTTCGTCTTTCTGCTTCTTCCTGTGTCTGCTGCAGCAGTGTTTGTAAAGCTTCCATCATCTGACTGGGATCCATGTTTACTGATTAATTACGAATCACACTCGTCTTGTACAAAGCGTCCACTGTTTCCACTGTTAACCGTTCTATCCCAGTTCTGACACCACTGTACGACGGTCTATTCGATCGTCGTAGGTACAGTGGAAACAAAATAAGTACAAGACACCAATTAAGTCACTAATCACACCTTTAATTGTTACAGTAAAATAGTTCGTAATTAACAACACAGTCTCTACAACAAATCAAATGAAAATTGTACACACGCAATAAAATGTCCACAAATATTAAAACTCAATTGTATTACAATTATACCGTCTGATTATAAAACGCAACACTTCAGTAATAACTACTTGAACGTACACAGTAATAACTCGAACGGCTCTGGAAATATATCGCACTAATACTCTCGAACCGCACTATCAAATATCTCGCATTGAACTGAAAACTAAGGCCGCTACCCGATGTATTTATAGTCACGCTCACACACCAGAAGCTTCCAAACTGCGTCTTATCTCTCGTGAACTACGTAATTACTACGGCCTTGACACAGTCCGAGCGCCCGAGCGAAGGCCGGCACAGTCGAGAAAATTCTCGCAAAATGCGTCTAGTAGCACGTACACCACACGCTTACATCGAGATCCTTCTGGCGTATTCGATAAACGCGTAGATTGTTCTGTGCTGTCGTAGCACCGCCCCCTCCTTAAGCTTGTTCGTCCCGAACTGGCAAAGCGTCTCTAAATTTGTACTTAGCCAGGCGATCTAGGTGGACGACCTTGAACTTTCGCTGTCCTTCCTGTTGAATCCGATAAACAACATCGTTAATTCTTTTTTTCACAGTGTAGGGTCCTTCCCAGTTAGACTGAAGCTTAGGTGAGCGACCACGACGGCGCTTTGGATTGAACAACCAGACCTGATCTCCTTCTTGGAAACCCACACTATTGCTGCGAATGTCATACCGAGTTTTCATTTTATCACTGGCAATTTTCAGCTGTCCTCTTACCAAGCGATTCATTTCTCGCAGTTGGTTTTCTAATTGCGAGGAATAGTTCTTTGGCTCTTGGGACTGAGTCTCAGGTGATCCAAACATCAAGTCCCCAGGAAGACGAATCTCCCGCCCAAACACCAATTTTGCTGGAGTCATGTCGGTTGTGTCATGTACTGATGACCTATACGCCATAAGGAATAGTATTATACGTTGGTCCCAGTCTGTTTGGTTCTCGTCAACAACTTTCGAAAGATGCTGCTCAAGTGTCCTGTTGAATCTCTCAACCATCCCGTCCGACTGAGGATGCAGAGGCGTTGTCCTGGTCTTTCGAATTCCAAGTAGACGGCATAATTCTTTAAACACTCCTGATTCGAAATTTCTCCCTTGATCCGTATGGATTTCCATAGGGGCTCCATAACGGCAACAGAAGTTGTGAACTAACTGCTTTGCCACAGTGGTAACCTCCTGATTTGGAATTGCGTAGGCTTCCACCCACTTAGTAAAGTAGTCACCTACAACCATGATGTACCGGTTTCCATCGTCAGTAACTGGGAATGGTCCAGCAATGTATATGGCAATTCTCTCGAAAGGTTGTCCAACGTTATACTGTCTCATTTTTCCCCTGCTTCTGGTTTGTGGGCCCTTGCTTGCAGCACATATTTCACACGTCCGAACCCATTCCTCTACGTCGTGGCGAAGATGAAGCCAATAGAATCGCTTCCGTATTTTGTCAAGGGTTTTGTTAACGCCAAGATGGCCTCCAGATGTTCCATCATGCATCTCCTTCAAAACACACTGCACTTTACTTCGGGGAACTATCAACTGCATGACCACGTCTCGTCCATCTGCACTTTCCCAAGCCCTTTTCAGCAATCCGTTTTCTAAGGTGAGAGATTCCCATTGTGCCCAGTAGCCCTTCAGCACTTCGGAACCATGGCAGATATCTTGCCAATCCGGGCGGCGACCTTCCTCTTTTGCTGTCAAGATCAGTCCAATGTCTTCATCAGTCATCTGTTCTTGTCGACAGTCTTGTGTTGTCCAGCCATCAGCAAGGAAATCTACAGTGATGGCTTGAACATGTTCGCTTGAGTTTTATTCTTCCTTTCTGTGGCAATGTCGGCAGTCTTCCGGGCATGGTCTTCGTGATTAGCCATCTGCATTACCGTGCAGGCGCCCCCGCCGATGTTGTAATTTGAAGTTGTACTCTTGCAGACGTTCGAGCCACCTTGCCAACTGTCCTTCCGGATTGTTAAATCTCAAGAGCCATGCAAGTGCAGCATGGTCGGTACGTAGTGAAAACTCTCTCCCATAGAGGTATTTATGGAAGTGCTCCAAAGCTCTGACAATTGCCAACAACTCTCTTCTTGTAACACAATAATTTCTCTCTGGTTTAGAAAGCGTCTTGCTGTAATACGCTATTACTCGTTCTTCACCGTTCTGCACTTGAGACAAAACTGCTCCTAGACCAGTATTGCTTGCGTGTGTGTCTACGATGTACTTCCCTTCGGAAGCTGGAAAAGCGAGAATTGGCTGCGAATGTAATGCAATTTTCAACGTTCTAAATGCTTGTTCACACTCTCTCGACCATTGGAAGTTTCGTTTATTTTCCGTTAGCTCATGTAGTGGTTTAACAATAGTAGCGAAGCCTTTCTCAAAACGTCGGTAATATGAGCATAACCCCAGGAAACTCCGAACTTCGTGTTTATTCTTCGGAACTGGCCAGTCTCTTACGGTGTCTACTTTATTAGGATCCATGCTAACGCCCGCTGCCGAAACCAGATGGCCCAAATACTGTACTTCCTTCTGGAATAGAGAACACTTCTTCGGGCTCAGCTTCAGTTGTGCACCGTGAATTCTAGTTAGAACTTCCTTAAGGTTTTCCAAATGATCTTCGAAAGTCTTCCCGATCACTATGCCATCGTCTAAGTAAACAAGGCAAGTTTTCCACGTCAGGCCTCGGAGTATCAGGTCCATCAATCTCTCAAATGTTGCCGGTGCATTACAGAGTCCAAATGGCATGACGTTAAATTGGAATAAGCCACTTGGGGTCGAGAAAGCGGTCTTTTCCTTGTCTTCTTGATGAAGACCCACTTGCCAATATCCACTCTTCAGGTCCAATGTGGAAAACCACTGTGCTCCGGACAACGTGTCTAGTGTATCGTCAGCGCGAGGTAATGGATGGCAGTCTTTCTTTGTAACGTCATTTAACCTCCGGTAGTCTACGCAGAAACGCAATCCACCATCGTTCTTCGCTACCAGCACTACAGGGGAAGACAAATCACTTGACGAAGGTTCGATTACTCCCTCTGTCAACATGTCCTGTACTAACCGAGACATCTCCTCTTGTTTAGATAATGGAGGCCTTCGAGGAGGTTGGCGTATCGGTGTTGTGTCCCCGGTATTGATGCGATGTTGCACAAGAGAGGTTCTTCCCAGTGACTGTCCCCGAACTGCAAAACAATCTTTGAATTCGTGTAAAAACTGTCCGAGTTCTTTTACTTCACCACTTGAGAGGTCGTTAGAAGATCTGCTCAATAATTCTTGCAGTTCCTCTGGTAATTTAGAAGTATCCGAAGAACTGGGTCTTCGTTGCGTTATTCCGGCTACCCAGGCCTCAGTAGTCAATTTGCCTAGGAGCGTATTGCTTTGTAAAGTGATAGCTTGATCCAAAATATTCTCCACTCTAATAGGTACATTTCCGGTTTCGTCAGGTTTTACTAAACTTCTGGCAATTAGTATGCCCGGTGTGCTGACTACCTGGGGTTCGAATATAGAGCACTGATTGCTCCTAGTATCTACCGCAGTTCTAACCATGATGATCTTTTCGGAGTTTGGCGGAACAGTTACGGACACTTGGTTTATGACGTCCATCGATTTTTCTGCTGTCGTCATTGTTAATAGCATTACCTCTTCGCCTCCGATTCTCAAGACATTGTTTTTGAAGTCGACTATAAATCCGTATGCGTTCATTACGTCCACACCAAGAATTGCTTCATCCACAATGTCTGCAACAAGTACTTGATGATTAAACTCAAGTCGACCGAGGCGTACGTGTATCTCCACTTTTCCGTACACTTTTACAGGCCGTCCAGTAGCTGTTCGCAAGCTGCAAGAGCACCAGATTGGCTTGAGATCTTTCACCACGTCGAGGCGCACAATAGAAACTGTTGCGCCTGTGTCAACTGTAATCGAGGTTGGCCTTTCTTGAACAAATCCGGTAACTACCAGGCTCCCGCTGTTTTTCTGAAGCGTAGAACTTGCGTATTCTCTAGGGGCTTCGTTCCTCCAGTTAGTCAGCACAAGCCCCGTTGCACCGACTATTGCTCGTTTCCCTGCTGCTGAATTCTAACCCGACAATCTCGTTGTAGATGTCCAGGTTTCCCACATCGATAACACTTCTGTCTTCCATCCTTTCTTATTTTATTCTGTGGCGCCGACCGTCGAGTCTCTGTTCCTTGTTCTTCTTCTTCTTCATCGTCTGTGCCGTCGCGATCTTTTAGCGCGCGCACTTTATGACTTGTCCAACCAGATGCTGATTTGGCGGCCTCAAATTGCAAAGCATGTACCAGGGCGTCCGCACTTTTCTGGTGTCTTGCCATTCGTAACACTTGCTGTAGTTCGTTACCTCGGACACCGGCAGTAAATGTCTGCATCGCAAAACGCGTTCGAAAATCTTCTGGCGCTTCAGGATAGGCCAGTCTAATTAGTCTGTCGATACTTGCTTCAAACTCTTGAAGACTTTCCCCGGAATGCTGTCGCCTTGCCCTCAGCTGGGTGCAGTACACATCTCGCAAATGTTTATCACCATACCGTAATTCCAGAGCTTTTATCAACTCGGCATAGGTGTTCTGGCTGTCAGGTGGCACTTTCTGTAGTAGTTCTGCCGCGGGTCCTTTTAATGCAAGAACAAGTGAAACAGCCTTGTCTTTTTCTGTCCAATTATTTGCGCATGCAGCAGCTTCAAATTGGCGGAGGTACGTTGCCCAGTGACTGCTTCCATCAAAGGTTGGAGCTTTGACATGAACTGTCCCTACTGCAGGGAAAGTGACTTTCTCTGTTAACTTATTTTCTGTGTCTTTTTCTGTCTTGATCACCGGTACAGTCTGTTCAGAAATTTGTTTTGGTTGAATCTTCATGCACTGTTCAACTTCAATTTTAATTTGTTCTCTTATGTTTGCCATTGAGTTTTCTACTGCAGATATTTTTGTTGACATAACTTCTTCCACAGTCAAGACAGATTTTTCTACTTTAGCTATTTTATTTGACATGGATTCTTCTACGTCAGATATTCTGGTAAACTGATTGTTGAGCTCACCTCGTAATTCACCTACGTCACCCCACGTAGGAGACCCAATTCTGCGGTAGTATGTTCTTGCATCTGCTTTTGTTCATGAATTAATGCTTTGATGTCACCTGCTTCACGTTTATGTTCCTCTGCCTCCTGCTTATGTTCCTCTTTTTGTCCTTCTTCTGTTTCTAGCATTAGTGCTTGCTGACGTTCCTCGGCTTCTTCTCTTTCTTGTATTCGTTCTTCTTTTTGTCGTCTTTCTGCTTCTTCTCTTTCTTGTATTCGTTCTTCTTTTTGTCGTCTTTCTGCTTCTTCCTGTGTCTGCTGCAGCAGTGTTTGTAAAGCTTCCATCATCTGACTGGGATCCATGTTTACTGATTAATTACGAATCACACTCGTCTTGTACAAAGCGTCCACTGTTTCCACTGTTAACCGTTCTATCCCAGTTCTGACACCACTGTACGACGGTCTATTCGATCGTCGTAGGTACAGTGGAAACAAAATAAGTACAAGACACCAATTAAGTCACTAATCACACCTTTAATTGTTACAGTAAAATAGTTCGTAATTAACAACACAGTCTCTACAACAAATCAAATGAAAATTGTACACACGCAATAAAATGTCCACAAATATTAAAACTCAATTGTATTACAATTATACCGTCTGATTATAAAACGCAACACTTCAGTAATAACTACTTGAACGTACACAGTAATAACTCGAACCGCTCTGGAAATATATCGCACTAATACTCTCGAACCGCACTATCAAATATCTCGCATTGAACTGAAAACTAAGGCCGCTACCCGATGTATTTATAGTCACGCTCACACACCAGAAGCTTCCAAACTGCGTCTTATCTCTCGTGAACTACGTAATTACTACGGCCTTGACACAGTCCGAGCGCCCGAGCGAAGGCCGGCACAGTCGAGAAAATTCTCGCAAAATGCGTCTAGTAGCACGTACACCACACGCTTACATCGAGATCCTTCTGGCGTATTCGATAAACGCGTAGATTGTTCTGTGCTGTCGTAGCACCGCCCCCTCCTTAAGCTTGTTCGTCCCGAACTGGCAAAGCGTCTCTAAATTTGTACTTAGCCAGGCGATCTAGGTGGACGACCTTGAACTTTCGCTGTCCTTCCTGTTGAATCCGATAAACAACATCGTTAATTCTTTTTTTCACAGTGTAGGGTCCTTCCCAGTTAGACTGAAGCTTAGGTGAGCGACCACGACGGCGCTTTGGATTGAACAACCAGACCTGATCTCCTTCTTGGAAACCCACACTATTGCTGCGAATGTCATACCGAGTTTTCATTTTATCACTGGCAATTTTCAGCTGTCCTCTTACCAAGCGATTCATTTCTCGCAGTTGGTTTTCTGATTGCGAGGAATAGTTCTTTGGCTCTTGGGACTGAGTCTCAGGTGATCCAAACATCAAGTCCCCAGGAAGACGAATCTCCCGCCCAAACACCAATTTTGCTGGAGTCATGTCGGTTGTGTCATGTACTGATGACCTATACGCCATAAGGAATAGTATTATACGTTGGTCCCAGTCTGTTTGGTTCTCGTCAACAACTTTCGAAAGATGCTGCTCAAATGTCCTGTTGAATCTCTCAACCATCCCGTCCGACTGAGGATGCAGAGGCGTTGTCCTGGTCTTTCGAATTCCAAGTAGACGGCATAATTCTTTAAACACTCCTGATTCGAAATTTCTCCCTTGATCCGTATGGATTTCCATAGGGGCTCCATAACGGCAACAGAAGTTGTGAACTAACTGCTTTGCCACAGTGGTAACCTCCTGATTTGGAATTGCGTAGGCTTCCACCCACTTAGTAAAGTAGTCACCTACAACCATGATGTACCGGTTTCCATCGTCAGTAACTGGGAATGGTCCAGCAATGTATATGGCAATTCTCTCGAAAGGTTGTCCAACGTTATACTGTCTCATTTTTCCCCTGCTTCTGGTTTGTGGGCCCTTGCTTGCAGCACATATTTCACACGTCCGAACCCATTCCTCTACGTCGTGGCGAAGATGAAGCCAATAGAATCGCTTCCGTATTTTGTCAAGGGTTTTGTTAACGCCAAGATGGCCTCCAGATGTTCCATCATGCATCTCCTTCAAAACACACTGCACTTTACTTCGGGGAACTATCAACTGCATGACCACGTCTCGTCCATCTGCACTTTCCCAAGCCCTTTTCAGCAATCCGTTTTCTAAGGTGAGAGATTCCCATTGTGCCCAGTAGCCCTTCAGCACTTCGGAACCATGGCAGATATCTTGCCAATCCGGGCGGCGACCTTCCTCTTTTGCTGTCAAGATCAGTCCAATGTCTTCATCAGTCATCTGTTCTTGTCGACAGTCTTGTGTTGTCCAGCCATCAGCAAGGAAATCTACAGTGATGGCTTGAACATGTTCGCTTGAGTTTTATTCTTCCTTTCTGTGGCAATGTCGGCAGTCTTCCGGGCATGGTCTTCGTGATAAGCCATCTGCATTACCGTGCAGGCGCCCCCGCCGATGTTGTAATTTGAAGTTGTACTCTTGCAGACGTTCGAGCCACCTTGCCAACTGTCCTTCCGGATTGTTAAATCTCAAGAGCCATGCAAGTGCAGCATGGTCGGTACGTAGTGAAAACTCTCTCCCATAGAGGTATTTATGGAAGTGCTCCAAAGCTCTGACAATTGCCAACAACTCTCTTCTTGTAACACAATAATTTCTCTCTGGTTTAGAAAGCGTCTTGCTGTAATACGCTATTACTCGTTCTTCACCGTTCTGCACTTGAGACAAAACTGCTCCTAGACCAGTATTGCTTGCGTCTGTGTCTACGATGTACTTCCCTTCGGAAGCTGGAAAAGCGAGAATTGGCTGCGAATGTAATGCAATTTTCAACGTTCTAAATGCTTGTTCACACTCTCTCGACCATTGGAAGTTTCGTTTATTTTCCGTTAGCTCATGTAGTGGTTTAACAATAGTAGCGAAGCCTTTCTCAAAACGTCGGTAATATGAGCATAACCCCAGGAAACTCCGAACTTCGTGTTTATTCTTCGGAACTGGCCAGTCTCTTACGGTGTCTACTTTATTAGGATCCATGCTAACGCCCGCTGCCGAAACCAGATGGCCCAAATACTGTACTTCCTTCTGGAATAGAGAACACTTCTTCGGGCTCAGCTTCAGTTGTGCACCGTGAATTCTAGTTAGAACTTCCTTAAGGTTTTCCAAATGATCTTCGAAAGTCTTCCCGATCACTATGCCATCGTCTAAGTAAACAAGGCAAGTTTTCCACGTCAGGCCTCGGAGTATCAGGTCCATCAATCTCTCAAATGTTGCCGGTGCATTACAGAGTCCAAATGGCATGACGTTAAATTGGAATAAGCCACTTGGGGTCGAGAAAGCGGTCTTTTCCTTGTCTTCTTGATGAAGACCCACTTGCCAATATCCACTCTTCAGGTCCAATGTGGAAAACCACTGTGCTCCGGACAACGTGTCTAGTGTATCGTCAGCGCGAGGTAATGGATGGCAGTCTTTCTTTGTAACGTCATTTAACCTCCGGTAGTCTACGCAGAAACGCAATCCACCATCGTTCTTCGCTACCAGCACTACAGGGGAAGACAAATCACTTGACGAAGGTTCGATTACTCCCTCTGTCAACATGTCCTGTACTAACCGAGACATCTCCTCTTGTTTAGATAATGGAGGCCTTCGAGGAGGTTGGCGTATCGGTGTTGTGTCCCCGGTATTGATGCGATGTTGCACAAGAGAGGTTCTTCCCAGTGACTGTCCCCGAACTGCAAAACAATCTTTGAATTCGTGTAAAAACTGTCCGAGTTCTTTTACTTCACCACTTGAGAGGTCGTTAGAAGATCTGCTCAATAATTCTTGCAGTTCCTCTGGTAATTTAGAAGTATCCGAAGAACTGGGTCTTCGTTGCGTTATTCCGGCTACCCAGGCGTCAGTAGTCAATTTGCCTAGGAGCGTATTGCTTTGTAAAGTGATAGCTTGATCCAAAATATTCTCCACTCTAATAGGTACATTTCCGGTTTCGTCAGGTTTTACTAAACTTCTGGCAATTAGTATGCCCGGTGTGCTGACTACCTGGGGTTCGAATATAGAGCACTGATTGCTCCTAGTATCTACCGCAGTTCTAACCATGATGATCTTTTCGGAGTTTGGCGGAACAGTTACGGCCACTTGGTTTATGACGTCCATCGATTTTTCTGCTGTCGTCATTGTTAATAGCATTACCTCTTCGCCTCCGATTCTCAAGACATTGTTTTTGAAGCGACTATAAATCCGTATGCGTTCATTACGTCCACACCAAGAATTGCTTCATCCACAATGTCTGCAACAAGTACTTGATGATTAAACTCAAGTCGACCGAGGCGTACGTGTATCTCCACTTTTCCATACACTTTTACAGGCCGTCCAGTAGCTGTTCGCAAGCTGCAAGAGCACCAGATTGGCTTGAGATCTTTCACCACGTCGAGGCGCACAATAGAAACTGTTGCGCCTGTGTCAACTGTAATCGAGGTTGGCCTTTGTTGAACAAATCCGGGAACTACCAAGCTCCCGCTGTTTTTCTGAAGCGTAGAAATTGCGTATTCTGTAGGGGCTTCGTTCCTCCAGTTAGTCAGCACAAGCCCCGTTGCACCGACTATTGCTCGTTTCCCTGCTGCTGAATTCTAACCCGACAATCTCGTTGTAGATGTCCAGGTTTCCCACATCGATAACACTTCTGTCTTCCATCCTTTCTTATTTTATTCTGTGGCGCCGACCGTCGAGTCTCTGTTCCTTGTTCTTCTTCCTCATCGTCTGTGCCGTCGCGATCTTTTAGCGCGCGCACTTTATGACTTGTCCAACCAGATGCTGATTTGGCGGCCTCAAATTGCAAAGCATGTACCAGGGCGTCCGCACTGTTCTGGTGTCTTGCCATTCGTAACACTTGCTGTAGTTCGTTACCTCGGACACCGGCAGTAAATGTCTGCATCGCAAAACGCGTTCGAAAATCTTCTGGCGCTTCAGGATAGGCCAGTCTAATTAGTCTGTCGATACTTGCTTCAAACTCTTGAAGACTTTCCCCGGAATGCTGTCGCCTTGCTCTCAGCTGGGTGCAGTACACATCTCGCAAATGTTTATCACCATACCGTAATTCCAGAGCTTTTATCAACTCGGCATAGGTGTTCTGGCTGTCAGGTGGCACTTTCTGTAGTAGTTCTGCCGCGGGTCCTTTTAATGCAAGAACAAGTGAAACAGCCTTGTCTTTTTCTGTCCAATTATTTGCGCATGCAGCAGCTTCAAATTGGCGGAGGTACGTTGCCCAGTGACTGCTTCCATCAAAGGTTGGAGCTTTGACATGAACTGTCCCTACTGCAGGGAAAGTGACTTTCTCTGTTAACTTATTTTCTGTGTCTTTTTCTGTCTTGATCACCGGTACAGTCTGTTCAGAAATTTGTTTTGGTTGAATCTTCATGCACTGTTCAACTTCAATTTTAATTTGTTCTCTTATGTTTGCCATTGAGTTTTCTACTGCAGATATTTTTGTTGACATAACTTCTTCCACAGTCAAGACAGATTTTTCTACTTTAGCTATTTTATTTGACATGGATTCTTCTACGTCAGATATTCTGGTAAACTGATTGTTGAGCTCACCTCGTAATTCACCTACGTCACCCCACGTAGGAGACCCAATTCTGCGGTAGTATGTTCTTGTATCTGCTTTTGTTCATGAATTAATGCTTTGATGTCACCTGCTTCACGTTTATGTTCCTCTGCCTCCTGCTTATGTTCCTCTTTTTGTTTTTCTTCTGTTTCTAGCATTAGTGCTTTCTGACGTTCCTCAGCTTCTTCTCTTTCTTGTATTCGTTCTTCTTTTTGTCGTCTTTCTGCTTCTTCTCTTTCTTGTATTCGTTCTTCTTTTTGTCGTCTTTCTGCTTCTTCCTGTGTCTGCTGCAGCAGTGTTTGTAAAGCTTCCATCATCTGACTGGGATCCATGTTTACTGATTAATTACGAATCACACTCGTCTTGTACAAAGCGTCCACTGTTTCCACTGTTAACCGTTCTATCCCAGTTCTGACACCACTGTACGACGGTCTATTCGATCGTCGTAGGTACAGTGGAAACAAAATAAGTACAAGACACCAATTAAGTCACTAATCACACCTTTAATTGTTACAGTAAAATAGTTCGTAATTAACAACACAGTCTCTACAACAAATCAAATGAAAATTGTACACACGCAATAAAATGTCCACAAATATTAAAACTCAATTGTATTACAATTATACCGTCTGATTATAAAACGCAACACTTCAGTAATAACTACTTGAACGTACACAGTAATAACTGGAACCGCTTTGGAAATATATCGCACTAATACTCTCGAACCGCACTATCAAATATCTCGCATTGAACTGAAAACTAAGGCCGCTACCCGATGTATTTATAGTCACGCTCACACACCAGAAGCTTCCAAACTGCGTCTTATCTCTCGTGAACTACGTAATTACTACGGCCTTGACACAGTCCGAGCGCCCGAGCGAAGGCCGGCACAGTCGAGAAAATTCTCGCAAAATGCGTCTAGTAGCACGTACACCACACGCTTACATCGAGATCCTTCTGGCGTATTCGATAAACGCGTAGATTGTTCTGTGCTGTCGTAGCACCGCCCCCTCCTTAAGCTTGTTCGTCCCGAACTGGCAAAGCGTCTCTAAATTTGTACTTAGCCAGGCGATCTAGGTGGACGACCTTGAACTTTCGCTGTCCTTCCTGTTGAATCCGATAAACAACATCGTTAATTCTTTTTTTCACAGTGTAGGGTCCTTCCCAGTTAGACTGAAGCTTAGGTGAGCGACCACGACGGCGCTTTGGATTGAACAACCAGACCTGATCTCCTTCTTGGAAACCCACACTATTGCTGCGAATGTCATACCGAGTTTTCATTTTATCACTGGCAATTTTCAGCTGTCCTCTTACCAAGCGATTCATTTCTCGCAGTTGGTTTTCTGATTGCGAGGAATAGTTGTTTGGCTCTTGGGACTGAGTCTCAGGTGATCCAAACATCAAGTCCCCAGGAAGACGAATCTCCCGCCCAAACACCAATTTTGCTGGAGTCATGTCGGTTGTGTCATGTACTGATGACCTATACGCCATAAGGAATAGTATTATACGTTGGTCCCAGTCTGTTTGGTTCTCGTCAACAACTTTCGAAAGATGCTGCTCAAGTGTCCTGTTGAATCTCTCAACCATCCCGTCCGACTGAGGATGCAGAGGCGTTGTCCTGGTCTTTCGAATTCCAAGTAGACGGCATAATTCTTTAAACACTCCTGATTCGAAATTTCTCCCTTGATCCGTATGGATTTCCATAGGGGCTCCATAACGGCAACAGAAGTTGTGAACTAACTGCTTTGCCACAGTGGTAACCTCCTGATTTGGAATTGCGTAGGCTTCCACCCACTTAGTAAAGTAGTCACCTACAACCATGATGCACCGGTTTCCATCGTCAGTAACTGGGAATGGTCCAGCAATGTATATGGCAATTCTCTCGAAAGGTTGTCCAACGTTATACTGTCTCATTTTTCCCCTGCTTCTGGTTTGTGGGCCCTTGCTTGCAGCACATATTTCACACGTCCGAACCCATTCCTCTACGTCGTGGCGAAGATGAAGCCAATAGAATCGCTTCCGTATTTTGTCAAGGGTTTTGTTAACGCCAAGATGGCCTCCAGATGTTCCATCATGCATCTCCTTCAAAACACACTGCACTTTACTTCGGGGAACTATCAACTGCATGACCACGTCTCGTCCATCTGCACTTTCCCAAGCCCTTTTCAGCAATCCGTTTTCTAAGGTGAGAGATTCCCATTGTGCCCAGTAGCCCTTCAGCACTTCGGAACCATGGCAGATATCTTGCCAATCCGGGCGGCGACCTTCCTCTTTTGCTGTCAAGATCAGTCCAATGTCTTCATCAGTCATCTGTTCTTGTCGACAGTCTTGTGTTGTCCAGCCATCAGCAAGGAAATCTACAGTGATGGCTTGAACATGTTCGCTTGAGTTTTATTCTTCCTTTCTGTGGCAATGTCGGCAGTCTTCCGGGCATGGTCTTCGTGATAAGCCATCTGCATTACCGTGCAGGCGCCCCCGCCGATGTTGTAATTTGAAGTTGTACTCTTGCAGACGTTCGAGCCACCTTGCCAACTGTCCTTCCGGATTGTTAAATCTCAAGAGCCATGCAAGTGCAGCATGGTCGGTACGTAGTGAAAACTCTCTCCCATAGAGGTATTTATGGAAGTGCTCCAAAGCTCTGACAATTGCCAACAACTCTCTTCTTGTAACACAATAATTTCTCTCTGGTTTAGAAAGCGTCTTGCTGTAATACGCTATTACTCGTTCTTCACCGTTCTGCACTTGAGACAAAACTGCTCCTAGACCAGTATTGCTTGCGTCTGTGTCTACGATGTACTTCCCTTCGGAAGCTGGAAAAGCGAGAATTGGCTGCGAATGTAATGCAATTTTCAACGTTCTAAATGCTTGTTCACACTCTCTCGACCATTGGAAGTTTCGTTTATTTTCCGTTAGCTCATGTAGTGGTTTAACAATAGTAGCGAAGCCTTTCTCAAAACGTCGGTAATATGAGCATAACCCCAGGAAACTCCGAACTTCGTGTTTATTCTTCGGAACTGGCCAGTCTCTTACGGTGTCTACTTTATTAGGATCCATGCTAACGCCCGCTGCCGAAACCAGATGGCCCAAATACTGTACTTCCTTCTGGAATAGAGAACACTTCTTCGGGCTCAGCTTCAGTTGTGCACCGTGAATTCTAGTTAGAACTTCCTTAAGGTTTTCCAAATGATCTTCGAAAGTCTTCCCGATCACTATGCCATCGTCTAAGTAAACAAGGCAAGTTTTCCACGTCAGGCCTCGGAGTATCAGGTCCATCAATCTCTCAAATGTTGCCGGTGCATTACAGAGTCCAAATGGCATGACGTTAAATTGGAATAAGCCACTTGGGGTCGAGAAAGCGGTCTTTTCCTTGTCTTCTTGATGAAGACCCACTTGCCAATATCCACTCTTCAGGTCCAATGTGGAAAACCACTGTGCTCCGGACAACGTGTCTAGTGTATCGTCAGCGCGAGGTAATGGATGGCAGTCTTTCTTTGTAACGTCATTTAACCTCCGGTAGTCTACGCAGAAACGCAATCCACCATCGTTCTTCGCTACCAGCACTACAGGGGAAGACAAATCACTTGACGAAGGTTCGATTACTCCCTCTGTCAACATGTCCTGTACTAACCGAGACATCTCCTCTTGTTTAGATAATGGAGGCCTTCGAGGAGGTTGGCGTATCGGTGTTGTGTCCCCGGTATTGATGCGATGTTGCACAAGAGAGGTTCTTCCCAGTGACTGTCCCCGAACTGCAAAA
Organism: Magicicada septendecula; assembly: GCA_034769895.1. NCBI lineage: Eukaryota > Metazoa > Arthropoda > Insecta > Hemiptera > Cicadidae > Magicicada > Magicicada septendecula. Next base: position 231,888,110 of record CM068373.1, read on the forward strand.
CAATCTTTGAATTCGTGTAAAAACTGTCCGAGTTCTTTTACTTCACCACTTGAGAGGTCGTTAGAAGATCTGCTCAATAATTCTTGCAGTTCCTCTGGTAATTTAGAAGTATCCGAAGAACTGGGTCTTCGTTGCGTTATTCCGGCTACCCAGGCGTCAGTAGTCAATTTGCCTAGGAGCGTATTGCTTTGTAAAGTGATAGCTTGATCCAAAATATTCTCCACTCTAATAGGTACATTTCCGGTTTCGTCAGGTTTTACTAAACTTCTGGCAATTAGTATGCCCGGTGTGCTGACTACCTGGGGTTCGAATATAGAGCACTGATTGCTGCTAGTATCTACCGCAGTTCTAACCATGATGATCTTTTCGGAGTTTGGCGGAACAGTTACGGCCACTTGGTTTATGACGTCCATCGATTTTTCTGCTGTCGTCATTGTTAATAGCATTACCTCTTCGCCTCCGATTCTCAAGACATTGTTTTTGAAGCGACTATAAATCCGTATGCGTTCATTACGTCCACACCAAGAATTGCTTCATCCACAATGTCTGCAACAAGTACTTGATGATTAAACTCAAGTCGACCGAGGCGTACGTGTATCTCCACTTTTCCATACACTTTTACAGGCCGTCCAGTAGCTGTTCGCAAGCTGCAAGAGCACCAGATTGGCTTGAGATCTTTCACCACGTCGAGGCGCACAATAGAAACTGTTGCGCCTGTGTCAACTGTAATCGAGGTTGGCCTTTGTTGAACAAATCCGGGAACTACCAAGCTCCCGCTGTTTTTCTGAAGCGTAGAAATTGCGTATTCTGTAGGGGCTTCGTTCCTCCAGTTAGTCAGCACAAGCCCCGTTGCACCGACTATTGCTCGTTTCCCTGCTGCTGAATTCTAACCCGACAATCTCGTTGTAGATGTCCAGGTTTCCCACATCGATAACACTTCTGTCTTCCATCCTTTCTTATTTTATTCTGTGGCGCCGACCGTCGAGTCTCTGTTCCTTGTTCTTCTTCCTCATCGTCTGTGCCGTCGCTATCTTTTAGCGCGCGCACTTTATGACTTGTCCAACCAGATGCTGATTTGACGGCCTCAAATTGCAAAGCATGTACCAGGGCGTCCGCACTGTTCTGGTGTCTTGCCATTCGTAACACTTGCTGTAGTTCGTTACCTCGGACACCGGCAGTAAATGTCTGCATCGCAAAACGCGTTCGAAAATCTTCTGGCGCTTCAGGATAGGCCAGTCTAATTAGTCTGTCGATACTTGCTTCAAACTCTTGAAGACTTTCCCCGGAATGCTGTCGCCTTGCTCTCAGCTGGGTGCAGTACACATCTCGCAAATGTTTATCACCATACCGTAATTCCAGAGCTTTTATCAACTCGGCATAGGTGTTCTGGCTGTCAGGTGGCACTTTCTGTAGTAGTTCTGCCGCGGGTCCTTTTAATGCAAGAACAAGTGAAACAGCCTTGTCTTTTTCTGTCCAATTATTTGCGCATGCAGCAGCTTCAAATTGGCGGAGGTACGTTGCCCAGTGACTGCTTCCATCAAAGGTTGGAGCTTTGACATGAACTGTCCCTACTGCAGGGAAAGTGACTTTCTCTGTTAACTTATTTTCTGTGTCTTTTTCTGTCTTGATCACCGGTACAGTCTGTTCAGAAATTTGTTTTGGTTGAATCTTCATGCACTGTTCAACTTCAATTTTAATTTGTTCTCTTATGTTTGCCATTGAGTTTTCTACTGCAGATATTTTTGTTGACATAACTTCTTCCACAGTCAAGACAGATTTTTCTACTTTAGCTATTTTATTTGACATGGATTCTTCTACGTCAGATATTCTGGTAAACTGATTGTTGAGCTCACCTCGTAATTCACCTACGTCACCCCACGTAGGAGACCCAATTCTGCGGTAGTATGTTCTTGCATCTGCTTTTGTTCATGAATTAATGCTTTGATGTCACCTGCTTCACGTTTATGTTCCTCTTTTTGTTTTTCTTCTGTTTCTAGCATTAGTGCTTTCTGACGTTCCTCAGCTTCTTCTCTTTCTTGTATTCGTTCTTCTTTTTGTCGTCTTTCTGCTTCTTCTCTTTCTTGTATTCGTTCTTCTTTTTGTCGTCTTTCTGCTTCTTCCTGTGTCTGCTGCAGCAGTGTTTGTAAAGCTTCCATCATCTGACTGGGATCCATGTTTACTGATTAATTACGAATCACACTCGTCTTGTACAAAGCGTCCACTGTTTCCACTGTTAACCGTTCTATCCCAGTTCTGACACCACTGTACGACGGTCTATTCGATCGTCGTAGGTACAGTGGAAACAAAATAAGTACAAGACACCAATTAAGTCACTAATCACACCTTTAATTGTTACAGTAAAATAGTTCGTAATTAACAACACAGTCTCTACAACAAATCAAATGAAAATTGTACACACGCAATAAAATGTCCACAAATATTAAAACTCAATTGTATTACAATTATACCGTCTGATTATAAAACGCAACACTTCAGTAATAACTACTTGAACGTACACAGTAATAACTGGAACCGCTCTGGAAATATATCGCACTAATACTCTCGAACCGCGCTATCAAATATCTCGCATTGAACTGAAAACTAAGGCCGCTACCCGATGTATTTATAGTCACGCTCACACACCAGAAGCTTCCAAACTGCGTCTTATCTCTCGTGAACTACGTAATTACTACGGCCTTGACATAGTCCGAGCGCCCGAGCGAAGGCCGGCACAGTCGAGAAAATTCTCGCAAAATGCGTCTAGTAGCACGTACACCACACGCTTACATCGAGATCCTTCTGGCGTATTCGATAAACGCGTAGATTGTTCTGTGCTGTCGTAGCACCGCCCCCTCCTTAAGCTTGTTCGTCCCGAACTGGCAAAGCGTCTCTAAATTTGTACTTAGCCAGGCGATCTAGGTGGACGACCTTGAACTTTCGCTGTCCTTCCTGTTGAATCCGATAAACAACATCGTTAATTCTTTTTTTCACAGTGTAGGGTCCTTCCCAGTTAGACTGAAGCTTAGGTGAGCGACCACGACGGCGCTTTGGATTGAACAACCAGACCTGATCTCCTTCTTGGAAACCCACACTATTGCTGCGAATGTCATACCGAGTTTTCATTTTATCACTGGCAATTTTCAGCTGTCCTCTTACCAAGCGATTCATTTCTCGCAGTTGGTTTTCTGATTGCGAGGAATAGTTCTTTGGCTCTTGGGACTGAGTCTCAGGTGATCCAAACATCAAGTCCCCAGGAAGACGAATCTCCCGCCCAAACACCAATTTTGCTGGAGTCATGTCGGTTGTGTCATGTACTGATGACCTATACGCCATAAGGAATAGTATTATACGTTGGTCCCAGTCTGTTTGGTTCTCGTCAACAACTTTCGAAAGATGCTGCTCAAGTGTCCTGTTGAATATCTCAACCATCCCGTCCGACTGAGGATGCAGAGGCGTTGTCCTGGTCTTTCGAATTCCAAGTAGACGGCATAATTCTTTAAACACTCCTGATTCGAAATTTCTCCCTTGATCCGTATGGATTTCCATAGGGGCTCCATAACGGCAACAGAAGTTGTGAACTAACTGCTTTGCCACAGTGGTAACCTCCTGATTTGGAATTGCGTAGGCTTCCACCCACTTAGTAAAGTAGTCACCTACAACCATGATGTACCGGTTTCCATCGTCAGTAACTGGGAATGGTCCAGCAATGTATATGGCAATTCTCTCGAAAGGTTGTCCAACGTTATACTGTCTCATTTTTCCCCTGCTTCTGGTTTGTGGGCCCTTGCTTGCAGCACATATTTCACACGTCCGAACCCATTCCTCTACGTCGTGGCGAAGATGAAGCCAATAGAATCGCTTCCGTATTTTGTCAAGGGTTTTGTTAACGCCAAGATGGCCTCCAGATGTTCCATCATGCATCTCCTTCAAAACACACTGCACTTTACTTCGGGGAACTATCAACTGCATGACCACGTCTCGTCCATCTGCACTTTCCCAAGCCCTTTTCAGCAATCCGTTTTCTAAGGTGAGAGATTCCCATTGTGCCCAGTAGCCCTTCAGCACTTCGGAACCATGGCAGATATCTTGCCAATCCGGGCGGCGACCTTCCTCTTTTGCTGTCAAGATCAGTCCAATGTCTTCATCAGTCATCTGTTCTTGTCGACAGTCTTGTGTTGTCCAGCCATCAGCAAGGAAATCTACAGTGATGGCTTGAACATGTTCGCTTGAGTTTTATTCTTCCTTTCTGTGGCAATGTCGGCAGTCTTCCGGGCATGGTCTTCGTGATAAGCCATCTGCATTACCGTGCAGGCGCCCCCGCCGATGTTGTAATTTGAAGTTGTACTCTTGCAGACGTTCGAGCCACCTTGCCAACTGTCCTTCCGGATTGTTAAATCTCAAGAGCCATGCAAGTGCAGCATGGTCGGTACGTAGTGAAAACTCTCTCCCATAGAGGTATTTATGGAAGTGCTCCAAAGCTCTGACAATTGCCAACAACTCTCTTCTTGTAACACAATAATTTCTCTCTGGTTTAGAAAGCGTCTTGCTGTAATACGCTATTACTCGTTCTTCACCGTTCTGCACTTGAGACAAAACTGCTCCTAGACCAGTATTGCTTGCGTGTGTGTCTACGATGTACTTCCCTTCGGAAGCTGGAAAAGCGAGAATTGGCTGCGAATGTAATGCAATTTTCAACGTTCTAAATGCTTGTTCACACTCTCTCGACCATTGGAAGTTTCGTTTATTTTCCGTTAGCTCATGTAGTGGTTTAACAATAGTAGCGAAGCCTTTCTCAAAACGTCGGTAATATGAGCATAACCCCAGGAAACTCCGAACTTCGTGTTTATTCTTCGGAACTGGCCAGTCTCTTACGGTGTCTACTTTATTAGGATCCATGCTAACGCCCGCTGCCGAAACCAGATGGCCCAAATACTGTACTTCCTTCTGGAATAGAGAACACTTCTTCGGGCTCAGCTTCAGTTGTGCACCGTGAATTCTAGTTAGAACTTCCTTAAGGTTTTCCAAATGATCTTCGAAAGTCTTCCCGATCACTATGCCATCGTCTAAGTAAACAAGGCAAGTTTTCCACGTCAGGCCTCGGAGTATCAGGTCCATCAATCTCTCAAATGTTGCCGGTGCATTACAGAGTCCAAATGGCATGACGTTAAATTGGAATAAGCCACTTGGGGTCGAGAAAGCGGTCTTTTCCTTGTCTTCTTGATGAAGACCCACTTGCCAATATCCACTCTTCAGGTCCAATGTGGAAAACCACTGTGCTCCGGACAACGTGTCTAGTGTATCGTCAGCGCGAGGTAATGGATGGCAGTCTTTCTTTGTAACGTCATTTAACCTCCGGTAGTCTACGCAGAAACGCAATCCACCATCGTTCTTCGCTACCAGCACTACAGGGGAAGACAAATCACTTGACGAAGGTTCGATTACTCCCTCTGTCAACATGTCCTGTACTAACCGAGACATCTCCTCTTGTTTAGATAATGGAGGCCTTCGAGGAGGTTGGCGTATCGGTGTTGTGTCCCCGGTATTGATGCGATGTTGCACAAGAGAGGTTCTTCCCAGTGACTGTCCCCGAACTGCAAAACAATCTTTGAATTCGTGTAAAAACTGTCCGAGTTCTTTTACTTCACCACTTGAGAGGTCGTTAGAAGATCTGCTCAATAATTCTTGCAGTTCCTCTGGTAATTTAGAAGTATCCGAAGAACTGGGTCTTCGTTGCGTTATTCCGGCTACCCAGGCGTCAGTAGTCAATTTGCCTAGGAGCGTATTGCTTTGTAAAGTGATAGCTTGATCCAAAATATTCTCCACTCTAATAGGTACATTTCCGGTTTCGTCAGGTTTTACTAAACTTCTGGCAATTAGTATGCCCGGTGTGCTGACTACCTGGGGTTCGAATATAGAGCACTGATTGCTGCTAGTATCTACCGCAGTTCTAACCATGATGATCTTTTCGGAGTTTGGCGGAACAGTTACGGCCACTTGGTTTATGACGTCCATCGATTTTTCTGCTGTCGTCATTGTTAATAGCATTACCTCTTCGCCTCCGATTCTCAAGACATTGTTTTTGAAGCGACTATAAATCCGTATGCGTTCATTACGTCCACACCAAGAATTGCTTCATCCACAATGTCTGCAACAAGTACTTGATGATTAAACTCAAGTCGACCGAGGCGTACGTGTATCTCCACTTTTCCATACACTTTTACAGGCCGTCCAGTAGCTGTTCGCAAGCTGCAAGAGCACCAGATTGGCTTGAGATCTTTCACCACGTCGAGGCGCACAATAGAAACTGTTGCGCCTGTGTCAACTGTAATCGAGGTTGGCCTTTGTTGAACAAATCCGGGAACTACCAAGCTCCCGCTGTTTTTCTGAAGCGTAGAAATTGCGTATTCTGTAGGGGCTTCGTTCCTCCAGTTAGTCAGCACAAGCCCCGTTGCACCGACTATTGCTCGTTTCCCTGCTGCTGAATTCTAACCCGACAATCTCGTTGTAGATGTCCAGGTTTCCCACATCGATAACACTTCTGTCTTCCATCCTTTCTTATTTTATTCTGTGGCGCCGACCGTCGAGTCTCTGTTCCTTGTTCTTCTTCCTCATCGTCTGTGCCGTCGCTATCTTTTAGCGCGCGCACTTTATGACTTGTCCAACCAGATGCTGATTTGACGGCCTCAAATTGCAAAGCATGTACCAGGGCGTCCGCACTGTTCTGGTGTCTTGCCATTCGTAACACTTGCTGTAGTTCGTTACCTCGGACACCGGCAGTAAATGTCTGCATCGCAAAACGCGTTCGAAAATCTTCTGGCGCTTCAGGATAGGCCAGTCTAATTAGTCTGTCGATACTTGCTTCAAACTCTTGAAGACTTTCCCCGGAATGCTGTCGCCTTGCTCTCAGCTGGGTGCAGTACACATCTCGCAAATGTTTATCACCATACCGTAATTCCAGAGCTTTTATCAACTCGGCATAGGTGTTCTGGCTGTCAGGTGGCACTTTCTGTAGTAGTTCTGCCGCGGGTCCTTTTAATGCAAGAACAAGTGAAACAGCCTTGTCTTTTTCTGTCCAATTATTTGCGCATGCAGCAGCTTCAAATTGGCGGAGGTACGTTGCCCAGTGACTGCTTCCATCAAAGGTTGGAGCTTTGACATGAACTGTCCCTACTGCAGGGAAAGTGACTTTCTCTGTTAACTTATTTTCTGTGTCTTTTTCTGTCTTGATCACCGGTACAGTCTGTTCAGAAATTTGTTTTGGTTGAATCTTCATGCACTGTTCAACTTCAATTTTAATTTGTTCTCTTATGTTTGCCATTGAGTTTTCTACTGCAGATATTTTTGTTGACATAACTTCTTCCACAGTCAAGACAGATTTTTCTACTTTAGCTATTTTATTTGACATGGATTCTTCTACGTCAGATATTCTGGTAAACTGATTGTTGAGCTCACCTCGTAATTCACCTACGTCACCCCACGTAGGAGACCCAATTCTGCGGTAGTATGTTCTTGCATCTGCTTTTGTTCATGAATTAATGCTTTGATGTCACCTGCTTCACGTTTATGTTCCTCTTTTTGTTTTTCTTCTGTTTCTAGCATTAGTGCTTTCTGACGTTCCTCAGCTTCTTCTCTTTCTTGTATTCGTTCTTCTTTTTGTCGTCTTTCTGCTTCTTCTCTTTCTTGTATTCGTTCTTCTTTTTGTCGTCTTTCTGCTTCTTCCTGTGTCTGCTGCAGCAGTGTTTGTAAAGCTTCCATCATCTGACTGGGATCCATGTTTACTGATTAATTACGAATCACACTCGTCTTGTACAAAGCGTCCACTGTTTCCACTGTTAACCGTTCTATCCCAGTTCTGACACCACTGTACGACGGTCTATTCGATCGTCGTAGGTACAGTGGAAACAAAATAAGTACAAGACACCAATTAAGTCACTAATCACACCTTTAATTGTTACAGTAAAATAGTTCGTAATTAACAACACAGTCTCTACAACAAATCAAATGAAAATTGTACACACGCAATAAAATGTCCACAAATATTAAAACTCAATTGTATTACAATTATACCGTCTGATTATAAAACGCAACACTTCAGTAATAACTACTTGAACGTACACAGTAATAACTGGAACCGCTCTGGAAATATATCGCACTAATACTCTCGAACCGCGCTATCAAATATCTCGCATTGAACTGAAAACTAAGGCCGCTACCCGATGTATTTATAGTCACGCTCACACACCAGAAGCTTCCAAACTGCGTCTTATCTCTCGTGAACTACGTAATTACTACGGCCTTGACATAGTCCGAGCGCCCGAGCGAAGGCCGGCACAGTCGAGAAAATTCTCGCAAAATGCGTCTAGTAGCACGTACACCACACGCTTACATCGAGATCCTTCTGGCGTATTCGATAAACGCGTAGATTGTTCTGTGCTGTCGTAGCACCGCCCCCTCCTTAAGCTTGTTCGTCCCGAACTGGCAAAGCGTCTCTAAATTTGTACTTAGCCAGGCGATCTAGGTGGACGACCTTGAACTTTCGCTGTCCTTCCTGTTGAATCCGATAAACAACATCGTTAATTCTTTTTTTCACAGTGTAGGGTCCTTCCCAGTTAGACTGAAGCTTAGGTGAGCGACCACGACGGCGCTTTGGATTGAACAACCAGACCTGATCTCCTTCTTGGAAACCCACACTATTGCTGCGAATGTCATACCGAGTTTTCATTTTATCACTGGCAATTTTCAGCTGTCCTCTTACCAAGCGATTCATTTCTCGCAGTTGGTTTTCTGATTGCGAGGAATAGTTCTTTGGCTCTTGGGACTGAGTCTCAGGTGATCCAAACATCAAGTCCCCAGGAAGACGAATCTCCCGCCCAAACACCAATTTTGCTGGAGTCATGTCGGTTGTGTCATGTACTGATGACCTATACGCCATAAGGAATAGTATTATACGTTGGTCCCAGTCTGTTTGGTTCTCGTCAACAACTTTCGAAAGATGCTGCTCAAGTGTCCTGTTGAATATCTCAACCATCCCGTCCGACTGAGGATGCAGAGGCGTTGTCCTGGTCTTTCGAATTCCAAGTAGACGGCATAATTCTTTAAACACTCCTGATTCGAAATTTCTCCCTTGATCCGTATGGATTTCCATAGGGGCTCCATAACGGCAACAGAAGTTGTGAACTAACTGCTTTGCCACAGTGGTAACCTCCTGATTTGGAATTGCGTAGGCTTCCACCCACTTAGTAAAGTAGTCACCTACAACCATGATGTACCGGTTTCCATCGTCAGTAACTGGGAATGGTCCAGCAATGTATATGGCAATTCTCTCGAAAGGTTGTCCAACGTTATACTGTCTCATTTTTCCCCTGCTTCTGGTTTGTGGGCCCTTGCTTGCAGCACATATTTCACACGTCCGAACCCATTCCTCTACGTCGTGGCGAAGATGAAGCCAATAGAATCGCTTCCGTATTTTGTCAAGGGTTTTGTTAACGCCAAGATGGCCTCCAGATGTTCCATCATGCATCTCCTTCAAAACACACTGCACTTTACTTCGGGGAACTATCAACTGCATGACCACGTCTCGTCCATCTGCACTTTCCCAAGCCCTTTTCAGCAATCCGTTTTCTAAGGTGAGAGATTCCCATTGTGCCCAGTAGCCCTTCAGCACTTCGGAACCATGGCAGATATCTTGCCAATCCGGGCGGCGACCTTCCTCTTTTGCTGTCAAGATCAGTCCAATGTCTTCATCAGTCATCTGTTCTTGTCGACAGTCTTGTGTTGTCCAGCCATCAGCAAGGAAATCTACAGTGATGGCTTGAACATGTTCGCTTGAGTTTTATTCTTCCTTTCTGTGGCAATGTCGGCAGTCTTCCGGGCATGGTCTTCGTGATAAGCCATCTGCATTACCGTGCAGGCGCCCCCGCCGATGTTGTAATTTGAAGTTGTACTCTTGCAGACGTTCGAGCCACCTTGCCAACTGTCCTTCCGGATTGTTAAATCTCAAGAGCCATGCAAGTGCAGCATGGTCGGTACGTAGTGAAAACTCTCTCCCATAGAGGTATTTATGGAAGTGCTCCAAAGCTCTGACAATTGCCAACAACTCTCTTCTTGTAACACAATAATTTCTCTCTGGTTTAGAAAGCGTCTTGCTGTAATACGCTATTACTCGTTCTTCACCGTTCTGCACTTGAGACAAAACTGCTCCTAGACCAGTATTGCTTGCGTGTGTGTCTACGATGTACTTCCCTTCGGAAGCTGGAAAAGCGAGAATTGGCTGCGAATGTAATGCAATTTTCAACGTTCTAAATGCTTGTTCACACTCTCTCGACCATTGGAAGTTTCGTTTATTTTCCGTTAGCTCATGTAGTGGTTTAACAATAGTAGCGAAGCCTTTCTCAAAACGTCGGTAATATGAGCATAACCCCAGGAAACTCCGAACTTCGTGTTTATTCTTCGGAACTGGCCAGTCTCTTACGGTGTCTACTTTATTAGGATCCATGCTAACGCCCGCTGCCGAAACCAGATGGCCCAAATACTGTACTTCCTTCTGGAATAGAGAACACTTCTTCGGGCTCAGCTTCAGTTGTGCACCGTGAATTCTAGTTAGAACTTCCTTAAGGTTTTCCAAATGATCTTCGAAAGTCTTCCCGATCACTATGCCATCGTCTAAGTAAACAAGGCACGTTTTCCACGTCAGGCCTCGGAGTATCAGGTCCATCAATCTCTCAAATGTTGCCGGTGCATTACAGAGTCCAAATGGCATGACGTTAAATTGGAATAAGCCACTTGGGGTCGAGAAAGCGGTCTTTTCCTTGTCTTCTTGATGAAGACCCACTTGCCAATATCCACTCTTCAGGTCCAATGTGGAAAACCACTGTGCTCCGGACAACGTGTCTAGTGTATCGTCAGCGCGAGGTAATGGATGGCAGTCTTTCTTTGTAACGTCATTTAACCTCCGGTAGTCTACGCAGAAACGCAATCCACCATCGTTCTTCGCTACCAGCACTACAGGGGAAGACAAATCACTTGACGAAGGTTCGATTACTCCCTCTGTCAACATGTCCTGTACTAACCGAGACATCTCCTCTTGTTTAGATAATGGAGGCCTTCGAGGAGGTTGGCGTATCGGTGTTGTGTCCCCGGTATTGATGCGATGTTGCACAAGAGAGGTTCTTCCCAGTGACTGTCCCCGAACTGCAAAACAATCTTTGAATTCGTGTAAAAACTGTCCGAGTTCTTTTACTTCACCACTTGAGAGGTCGTTAGAAGATCTGCTCAATAATTCTTGCAGTTCCTCTGGTAATTTAGAAGTATCCGAAGAACTGGGTCTTCGTTGCGTTATTCCGGCTACCCAGGCGTCAGTAGTCAATTTGCCTAGGAGCGTATTGCTTTGTAAAGTGATAGCTTGATCCAAAATATTCTCCACTCTAATAGGTACATTTCCGGTTTCGTCAGGTTTTACTAAACTTCTGGCAATTAGTATGCCCGGTGTGCTGACTACCTGGGGTTCGAATATAGAGCACTGATTGCTCCTAGTATCTACCGCAGTTCTAACCATGATGATCTTTTCGGAGTTTGGCGGAACAGTTACGGCCACTTGGTTTATGACGTCCATCGATTTTTCTGCTGTCGTCATTGTTAATAGCATTACCTCTTCGCCTCCGATTCTCAAGACATTGTTTTTGAAGCGACTATAAATCCGTATGCGTTCATTACGTCCACACCAAGAATTGCTTCATCCACAATGTCTGCAACAAGTACTTGATGATTAAACTCAAGTCGACCGAGGCGTACGTGTATCTCCACTTTTCCATACACTTTTACAGGCCGTCCAGTAGCTGTTCGCAAGCTGCAAGAGCACCAGATTGGCTTGAGATCTTTCACCACGTCGAGGCGCACAATAGAAACTGTTGCGCCTGTGTCAACTGTAATCGAGGTTGGCCTTTCTTGAACAAATCCGGGAACTACCAAGCTCCCGCTGTTTTTCTGAAGCGTAGAAATTGCGTATTCTGTAGGGGCTTCGTTCCTCCAGTTAGTCAGCACAAGCCCCGTTGCACCGACTATTGCTCGTTTCCCTGCTGCTGAATTCTAACCCGACAATCTCGTTGTAGATGTCCAGGTTTCCCACATCGATAACACTTCTGTCTTCCATCCTTTCTTATTTTATTCTGTGGCGCCGACCGTCGAGTCTCTGTTCCTTGTTCTTCTTCCTCATCGTCTGTGCCGTCGCTATCTTTTAGCGCGCGCACTTTATGACTTGTCCAACCAGATGCTGATTTGACGGCCTCAAATTGCAAAGCATGTACCAGGGCGTCCGCACTGTTCTGGTGTCTTGCCATTCGTAACACTTGCTGTAGTTCGTTACCTCGGACACCGGCAGTAAATGTCTGCATCGCAAAACGCGTTCGAAAATCTTCTGGCGCTTCAGGATAGGCCAGTCTAATTAGTCTGTCGATACTTGCTTCAAACTCTTGAAGACTTTCCCCGGAATGCTGTCGCCTTGCTCTCAGCTGGGTGCAGTACACATCTCGCAAATGTTTATCACCATACCGTAATTCCAGAGCTTTTATCAACTCGGCATAGGTGTTCTGGCTGTCAGGTGGCACTTTCTGTAGTAGTTCTGCCGCGGGTCCTTTTAATGCAAGAACAAGTGAAACAGCCTTGTCTTTTTCTGTCCAATTATTTGCGCATGCAGCAGCTTCAAATTGGCGGAGGTACGTTGCCCAGTGACTGCTTCCATCAAAGGTTGGAGCTTTGACATGAACTGTCCCTACTGCAGGGAAAGTGACTTTCTCTGTTAACTTATTTTCTGTGTCTTTTTCTGTCTTGATCACCGGTACAGTCTGTTCAGAAATTTGTTTTGGTTGAATCTTCATGCACTGTTCAACTTCAATTTTAATTTGTTCTCTTATGTTTGCCATTGAGTTTTCTACTGCAGATATTTTTGTTGACATAACTTCTTCCACAGTCAAGACAGATTTTTCTACTTTAGCTATTTTATTTGACATGGATTCTTCTACGTCAGATATTCTGGTAAACTGATTGTTGAGCTCACCTCGTAATTCACCTACGTCACCCCACGTAGGAGACCCAATTCTGCGGTAGTATGTTCTTGCATCTGCTTTTGTTCATGAATTAATGCTTTGATGTCACCTGCTTCACGTTTATGTTCCTCTTTTTGTTTTTCTTCTGTTTCTAGCATTAGTGCTTTCTGACGTTCCTCAGCTTCTTCTCTTTCTTGTATTCGTTCTTCTTTTTGTCGTCTTTCTGCTTCTTCTCTTTCTTGTATTCGTTCTTCTTTTTGTCGTCTTTCTGCTTCTTCCTGTGTCTGCTGCAGCAGTGTTTGTAAAGCTTCCATCATCTGACTGGGATCCATGTTTACTGATTAATTACGAATCACACTCGTCTTGTACAAAGCGTCCACTGTTTCCACTGTTAACCGTTCTATCCCAGTTCTGACACCACTGTACGACGGTCTATTCGATCGTCGTAGGTACAGTGGAAACAAAATAAGTACAAGACACCAATTAAGTCACTAATCACACCTTTAATTGTTACAGTAAAATAGTTCGTAATTAACAACACAGTCTCTACAACAAATCAAATGAAAATTGTACACACGCAATAAAATGTCCACAAATATTAAAACTCAATTGTATTACAATTATACCGTCTGATTATAAAACGCAACACTTCAGTAATAACTACTTGAACGTACACAGTAATAACTCGAACCGCTCTGGAAATATATCGCACTAATACTCTCGAACCGCGCTATCAAATATCTCGCATTGAACTGAAAACTAAGGCCGCTACCCGATGTATTTATAGTCACGCTCACACACCAGAAGCTTCCAAACTGCGTCTTATCTCTCGTGAACTACGTAATTACTACGGCCTTGACACAGTCCGAGCGCCCGAGCGAAGGCCGGCACAGTCGAGAAAATTCTCGCAAAATGCGTCTAGTAGCACGTACACCACACGCTTACATCGAGATCCTTCTGGCGTATTCGATAAACGCGTAGATTGTTCTGTGCTGTCGTAGCACCGCCCCCTCCTTAAGCTTGTTCGTCCCGAACTGGCAAAGCGTCTCTAAATTTGTACTTAGCCAGGCGATCTAGGTGGACGACCTTGAACTTTCGCTGTCCTTCCTGTTGAATCCGATAAACAACATCGTTAATTCTTTTTTTCACAGTGTAGGGTCCTTCCCAGTTAGACTGAAGCTTAGGTGAGCGACCACGACGGCGCTTTGGATTGAACAACCAGACCTGATCTCCTTCTTGGAAACCCACACTATTGCTGCGAATGTCATACCGAGTTTTCATTTTATCACTGGCAATTTTCAGCTGTCCTCTTACCAAGCGATTCATTTCTCGCAGTTGGTTTTCTGATTGCGAGGAATAGTTCTTTGGCTCTTGGGACTGAGTCTCAGGTGATCCAAACATCAAGTCCCCAGGAAGACGAATCTCCCGCCCAAACACCAATTTTGCTGGAGTCATGTCGGTTGTGTCATGTACTGATGACCTATACGCCATAAGGAATAGTATTATACGTTGGTCCCAGTCTGTTTGGTTCTCGTCAACAACTTTCGAAAGATGCTGCTCAAGTGTCCTGTTGAATCTCTCAACCATCCCGTCCGACTGAGGATGCAGAGGCGTTGTCCTGGTCTTTCGAATTCCAAGTAGACGGCATAATTCTTTAAACACTCCTGATTCGAAATTTCTCCCTTGATCCGTATGGATTTCCATAGGGGCTCCATAACGGCAACAGAAGTTGTGAACTAACTGCTTTGCCACAGTGGTAACCTCCTGATTTGGAATTGCGTAGGCTTCCACCCACTTAGTAAAGTAGTCACCTACAACCATGATGTACCGGTTTCCATCGTCAGTAACTGGGAATGGTCCAGCAATGTATATGGCAATTCTCTCGAAAGGTTGTCCAACGTTATACTGTCTCATTTTTCCCCTGCTTCTGGTTTGTGGGCCCTTGCTTGCAGCACATATTTCACACGTCCGAACCCATTCCTCTACGTCGTGGCGAAGATGAAGCCAATAGAATCGCTTCCGTATTTTGTCAAGGGTTTTGTTAACGCCAAGATGGCCTCCAGATGTTCCATCATGCATCTCCTTCAAAACACACTGCACTTTACTTCGGGGAACTATCAACTGCATGACCACGTCTCGTCCATCTGCACTTTCCCAAGCCCTTTTCAGCAATCCGTTTTCTAAGGTGAGAGATTCCTATTGTGCCCAGTAGCCCTTCAGCACTTCGGAACCATGGCAGATATCTTGCCAATCCGGGCGGCGACCTTCCTCTTTTGCTGTCAAGATCAGTCCAATGTCTTCATCAGTCATCTGTTCTTGTCGACAGTCTTGTGTTGTCCAGCCATCAGCAAGGAAATCTACAGTGATGGCTTGAACATGTTCGCTTGAGTTTTATTCTTCCTTTCTGTGGCAATGTCGGCAGTCTTCCGGGCATGGTCTTCGTGATAAGCCATCTGCATTACCGTGCAGGCGCCCCCGCCGATGTTGTAATTTGAAGTTGTACTCTTGCAGACGTTCGAGCCACCTTGCCAACTGTCCTTCCGGATTGTTAAATCTCAAGAGCCATGCAAGTGCAGCATGGTCGGTACGTAGTGAAAACTCTCTCCCATAGAGGTATTTATGGAAGTGCTCCAAAGCTCTGACAATTGCCAACAACTCTCTTCTTGTAACACAATAATTTCTCTCTGGTTTAGAAAGCGTCTTGCTGTAATACGCTATTACTCGTTCTTCACCGTTCTGCACTTGAGACAAAACTGCTCCTAGACCAGTATTGCTTGCGTGTGTGTCTACGATGTACTTCCCTTCGGAAGCTGGAAAAGCGAGAATTGGCTGCGAATGTAATGCAATTTTCAACGTTCTAAATGCTTGTTCACACTCTCTCGACCATTGGAAGTTTCGTTTATTTTCCGTTAGCTCATGTAGTGGTTTAACAATAGTAGCGAAGCCTTTCTCAAAACGTCGGTAATATGAGCATAACCCCAGGAAACTCCGAACTTCGTGTTTATTCTTCGGAACTGGCCAGTCTCTTACGGTGTCTACTTTATTAGGATCCATGCTAACGCCCGCTGCCGAAACCAGATGGCCCAAATACTGTACTTCCTTCTGGAATAGAGAACACTTCTTCGGGCTCAGCTTCAGTTGTGCACCGTGAATTCTAGTTAGAACTTCCTTAAGGTTTTCCAAATGATCTTCGAAAGTCTTCCCGATCACTATGCCATCGTCTAAGTAAACAAGGCACGTTTTCCACGTCAGGCCTCGGAGTATCAGGTCCATCAATCTCTCAAATGTTGCCGGTGCATTACAGAGTCCAAATGGCATGACGTTAAATTGGAATAAGCCACTTGGGGTCGAGAAAGCGGTCTTTTCCTTGTCTTCTTGATGAAGACCCACTTGCCAATATCCACTCTTCAGGTCCAATGTGGAAAACCACTGTGCTCCGGACAACGTGTCTAGTGTATCGTCAGCGCGAGGTAATGGATGGCAGTCTTTCTTTGTAACGTCATTTAACCTCCGGTAGTCTACGCAGAAACGCAATCCACCATCGTTCTTCGCTACCAGCACTACAGGGGAAGACAAATCACTTGACGAAGGTTCGATTACTCCCTCTGTCAACATGTCCTGTACTAACCGAGACATCTCCTCTTGTTTAGATAATGGAGGCCTTCGAGGAGGTTGGCGTATCGGTGTTGTGTCCCCGGTATTGATGCGATGTTGCACAAGAGAGGTTCTTCCCAGTGACTGTCCCCGAACTGCAAAACAATCTTTGAATTCGTGTAAAAACTGTCCGAGTTCTTTTACTTCACCACTTGAGAGGTCGTTAGAAGATCTGCTCAATAATTCTTGCAGTTCCTCTGGTAATTTAGAAGTATCCGAAGAACTGGGTCTTCGTTGCGTTATTCCGGCTACCCAGGCGTCAGTAGTCAATTTGCCTAGGAGCGTATTGCTTTGTAAAGTGATAGCTTGATCCAAAATATTCTCCACTCTAATAGGTACATTTCCGGTTTCGTCAGGTTTTACTAAACTTCTGGCAATTAGTATGCCCGGTGTGCTGACTACCTGGGGTTCGAATATAGAGCACTGATTGCTCCTAGTATCTACCGCAGTTCTAACCATGATGATCTTTTCGGAGTTTGGCGGAACAGTTACGGCCACTTGGTTTATGACGTCCATCGATTTTTCTGCTGTCGTCATTGTTAATAGCATTACCTCTTCGCCTCCGATTCTCAAGACATTGTTTTTGAAGCGACTATAAATCCGTATGCGTTCATTACGTCCACACCAAGAATTGCTTCATCCACAATGTCTGCAACAAGTACTTGATGATTAAACTCAAGTCGACCGAGGCGTACGTGTATCTCCACTTTTCCATACACTTTTACAGGCCGTCCAGTAGCTGTTCGCAAGCTGCAAGAGCACCAGATTGGCTTGAGATCTTTCACCACGTCGAGGCGCACAATAGAAACTGTTGCGCCTGTGTCAACTGTAATCGAGGTTGGCCTTTCTTGAACAAATCCGGGAACTACCAAGCTCCCGCTGTTTTTCTGAAGCGTAGAAATTGCGTATTCTGTAGGGGCTTCGTTCCTCCAGTTAGTCAGCACAAGCCCCGTTGCACCGACTATTGCTCGTTTCCCTGCTGCTGAATTCTAACCCGACAATCTCGTTGTAGATGTCCAGGTTTCCCACATCGATAACACTTCTGTCTTCCATCCTTTCTTATTTTATTCTGTGGCGCCGACCGTCGAGTCTCTGTTCCTTGTTCTTCTTCCTCATCGTCTGTGCCGTCGCTATCTTTTAGCGCGCGCACTTTATGACTTGTCCAACCAGATGCTGATTTGACGGCCTCAAATTGCAAAGCATGTACCAGGGCGTCCGCACTGTTCTGGTGTCTTGCCATTCGTAACACTTGCTGTAGTTCGTTACCTCGGACACCGGCAGTAAATGTCTGCATCGCAAAACGCGTTCGAAAATCTTCTGGCGCTTCAGGATAGGCCAGTCTAATTAGTCTGTCGATACTTGCTTCAAACTCTTGAAGACTTTCCCCGGAATGCTGTCGCCTTGCTCTCAGCTGGGTGCAGTACACATCTCGCAAATGTTTATCACCATACCGTAATTCCAGAGCTTTTATCAACTCGGCATAGGTGTTCTGGCTGTCAGGTGGCACTTTCTGTAGTAGTTCTGCCGCGGGTCCTTTTAATGCAAGAACAAGTGAAACAGCCTTGTCTTTTTCTGTCCAATTATTTGCGCATGCAGCAGCTTCAAATTGGCGGAGGTACGTTGCCCAGTGACTGCTTCCATCAAAGGTTGGAGCTTTGACATGAACTGTCCCTACTGCAGGGAAAGTGACTTTCTCTGTTAACTTATTTTCTGTGTCTTTTTCTGTCTTGATCACCGGTACAGTCTGTTCAGAAATTTGTTTTGGTTGAATCTTCATGCACTGTTCAACTTCAATTTTAATTTGTTCTCTTATGTTTGCCATTGAGTTTTCTACTGCAGATATTTTTGTTGACATAACTTCTTCCACAGTCAAGACAGATTTTTCTACTTTAGCTATTTTATTTGACATGGATTCTTCTACGTCAGATATTCTGGTAAACTGATTGTTGAGCTCACCTCGTAATTCACCTACGTCACCCCACGTAGGAGACCCAATTATGCGGTAGTATGTTCTTGCATCTGCTTTTGTTCATGAATTAATGCTTTGATGTCACCTGCTTCACGTTTATGTTCCTCTGCCTCCTGCTTATGTTCCTCTTTTTGTTTTTCTTCTGTTTCTAGCATTAGTGCTTTCTGACGTTCCTCAGCTTCTTCTCTTTCTTGTATTCGTTCTTCTTTTTGTCGTCTTTCTGCTTCTTCTCTTTCTTGTATTCGTTCTTCTTTTTGTCGTCTTTCTGCTTCTTCCTGTGTCTGCTGCAGCAGTGTTTGTAAAGCTTCCATCATCTGACTGGGATCCATGTTTACTGATTAATTACGAATCACACTCGTCTTGTACAAAGCGTCCACTGTTTCCACTGTTAACCGTTCTATCCCAGTTCTGACACCACTGTACGACGGTCTATTCGATCGTCGTAGGTACAGTGGAAACAAAATAAGTACAAGACACCAATTAAGTCACTAATCACACCTTTAATTGTTACAGTAAAATAGTTCGTAATTAACAACACAGTCTCTACAACAAATCAAATGAAAATTGTACACACGCAATAAAATGTCCACAAATATTAAAACTCAATTGTATTACAATTATACCGTCTGATTATAAAACGCAACACTTCAGTAATAACTACTTGAACGTACACAGTAATAACTGGAACCGCTCTGGAAATATATCGCACTAATACTCTCGAACCGCACTATCAAATATCTCGCATTGAACTGAAAACTAAGGCCGCTACCCGATGTATTTATAGTCACGCTCACACACCAGAAGCTTCCAAACTGCGTCTTATCTCTCGTGAACTACGTAATTACTACGGCCTTGACACAGTCCGAGCGCCCGAGCGAAGGCCGGCACAGTCGAGAAAATTCTCGCAAAATGCGTCTAGTAGCACGTACACCACACGCTTACATCGAGATCCTTCTGGCGTATTCGATAAACGCGTAGATTGTTCTGTGCTGTCGTAGCACCGCCCCCTCCTTAAGCTTGTTCGTCCCGAACTGGCAAAGCGTCTCTAAATTTGTACTTAGCCAGGCGATCTAGGTGGACGACCTTGAACTTTCGCTGTCCTTCCTGTTGAATCCGATAAACAACATCGTTAATTCTTTTTTTCACAGTGTAGGGTCCTTCCCAGTTAGACTGAAGCTTAGGTGAGCGACCACGACGGCGCTTTGGATTGAACAACCAGACCTGATCTCCTTCTTGGAAACCCACACTATTGCTGCGAATGTCATACCGAGTTTTCATTTTATCACTGGCAATTTTCAGCTGTCCTCTTACCAAGCGATTCATTTCTCGCAGTTGGTTTTCTGATTGCGAGGAATAGTTCTTTGGCTCTTGGGACTGAGTCTCAGGTGATCCAAACATCAAGTCCCCAGGAAGACGAATCTCCCGCCCAAACACCAATTTTGCTGGAGTCATGTCGGTTGTGTCATGTACTGATGACCTATACGCCATAAGGAATAGTATTATACGTTGGTCCCAGTCTGTTTGGTTCTCGTCAACAACTTTCGAAAGATGCTGCTCAAGTGTCCTGTTGAATCTCTCAACCATCCCGTCCGACTGAGGATGCAGAGGCGTTGTCCTGGTCTTTCGAATTCCAAGTAGACGGCATAATTCTTTAAACACTCCTGATTCGAAATTTCTCCCTTGATCCGTATGGATTTCCATAGGGGCTCCATAACGGCAACAGAAGTTGTGAACTAACTGCTTTGCCACAGTGGTAACCTCCTGATTTGGAATTGCGTAGGCTTCCACCCACTTAGTAAAGTAGTCACCTACAACCATGATGCACCGGTTTCCATCGTCAGTAACTGGGAATGGTCCAGCAATGTATATGGCAATTCTCTCGAAAGGTTGTCCAACGTTATACTGTCTCATTTTTCCCCTGCTTCTGGTTTGTGGGCCCTTGCTTGCAGCACATATTTCACACGTCCGAACCCATTCCTCTACGTCGTGGCGAAGATGAAGCCAATAGAATCGCTTCCGTATTTTGTCAAGGGTTTTGTTAACGCCAAGATGGCCTCCAGATGTTCCATCATGCATCTCCTTCAAAACACACTGCACTTTACTTCGGGGAACTATCAACTGCATGACCACGTCTCGTCCATCTGCACTTTCCCAAGCCCTTTTCAGCAATCCGTTTTCTAAGGTGAGAGATTCCCATTGTGCCCAGTAGCCCTTCAGCACTTCGGAACCATGGCAGATATCTTGCCAATCCGGGCGGCGACCTTCCTCTTTTGCTGTCAAGATCAGTCCAATGTCTTCATCAGTCATCTGTTCTTGTCGACAGTCTTGTGTTGTCCAGCCATCAGCAAGGAAATCTACAGTGATGGCTTGAACATGTTCGCTTGAGTTTTATTCTTCCTTTCTGTGGCAATGTCGGCAGTCTTCCGGGCATGGTCTTCGTGATAAGCCATCTGCATTACCGTGCAGGCGCCCCCGCCGATGTTGTAATTTGAAGTTGTACTCTTGCAGACGTTCGAGCCACCTTGCCAACTGTCCTTCCGGATTGTTAAATCTCAAGAGCCATGCAAGTGCAGCATGGTCGGTACGTAGTGAAAACTCTCTCCCATAGAGGTATTTATGGAAGTGCTCCAAAGCTCTGACAATTGCCAACAACTCTCTTCTTGTAACACAATAATTTCTCTCTGGTTTAGAAAGCGTCTTGCTGTAATACGCTATTACTCGTTCTTCACCGTTCTGCACTTGAGACAAAACTGCTCCTAGACCAGTATTGCTTGCGTCTGTGTCTACGATGTACTTCCCTTCGGAAGCTGGAAAAGCGAGAATTGGCTGCGAATGTAATGCAATTTTCAACGTTCTAAATGCTTGTTCACACTCTCTCGACCATTGGAAGTTTCGTTTATTTTCCGTTAGCTCATGTAGTGGTTTAACAATAGTAGCGAAGCCTTTCTCAAAACGTCGGTAATATGAGCATAACCCCAGGAAACTCCGAACTTCGTGTTTATTCTTCGGAACTGGCCAGTCTCTTACGGTGTCTACTTTATTAGGATCCATGCTAACGCCCGCTGCCGAAACCAGATGGCCCAAATACTGTACTTCCTTCTGGAATAGAGAACACTTCTTCGGGCTCAGCTTCAGTTGTGCACCGTGAATTCTAGTTAGAACTTCCTTAAGGTTTTCCAAATGATCTTCGAAAGTCTTCCCGATCACTATGCCATCGTCTAAGTAAACAAGGCAAGTTTTCCACGTCAGGCCTCGGAGTATCAGGTCCATCAATCTCTCAAATGTTGCCGGTGCATTACAGAGTCCAAATGGCATGACGTTAAATTGGAATAAGCCACTTGGGGTCGAGAAAGCGGTCTTTTCCTTGTCTTCTTGATGAAGACCCACTTGCCAATATCCACTCTTCAGGTCCAATGTGGAAAACCACTGTGCTCCGGACAACGTGTCTAGTGTATCGTCAGCGCGAGGTAATGGATGGCAGTCTTTCTTTGTAACGTCATTTAACCTCCGGTAGTCTACGCAGAAACGCAATCCACCATCGTTCTTCGCTACCAGCACTACAGGGGAAGACAAATCACTTGACGAAGGTTCGATTACTCCCTCTGTCAACATGTCCTGTACTAACCGAGACATCTCCTCTTGTTTAGATAATGGAGGCCTTCGAGGAGGTTGGCGTATCGGTGTTGTGTCCCCGGTATTGATGCGATGTTGCACAAGAGAGGTTCTTCCCAGTGACTGTCCCCGAACTGCAAAACAATCTTTGAATTCGTGTAAAAACTGTCCGAGTTCTTTTACTTCACCACTTGAGAGGTCGTTAGAAGATCTGCTCAATAATTCTTGCAGTTCCTCTGGTAATTTAGAAGTATCCGAAGAACTGGGTCTTCGTTGCGTTATTCCGGCTACCCAGGCGTCAGTAGTCAATTTGCCTAGGAGCGTATTGCTTTGTAAAGTGATAGCTTGATCCAAAATATTCTCCACTCTAATAGGTACATTTCCGGTTTCGTCAGGTTTTACTAAACTTCTGGCAATTAGTATGCCCGGTGTGCTGACTACCTGGGGTTCGAATATAGAGCACTGATTGCTGCTAGTATCTACCGCAGTTCTAACCATGATGATCTTTTCGGAGTTTGGCGGAACAGTTACGGCCACTTGGTTTATGACGTCCATCGATTTTTCTGCTGTCGTCATTGTTAATAGCATTACCTCTTCGCCTCCGATTCTCAAGACATTGTTTTTGAAGCGACTATAAATCCGTATGCGTTCATTACGTCCACACCAAGAATTGCTTCATCCACAATGTCTGCAACAAGTACTTGATGATTAAACTCAAGTCGACCGAGGCGTACGTGTATCTCCACTTTTCCATACACTTTTACAGGCCGTCCAGTAGCTGTTCGCAAGCTGCAAGAGCACCAGATTGGCTTGAGATCTTTCACCACGTCGAGGCGCACAATAGAAACTGTTGCGCCTGTGTCAACTGTAATCGAGGTTGGCCTTTGTTGAACAAATCCGGGAACTACCAAGCTCCCGCTGTTTTTCTGAAGCGTAGAAATTGCGTATTCTGTAGGGGCTTCGTTCCTCCAGTTAGTCAGCACAAGCCCCGTTGCACCGACTATTGCTCGTTTCCCTGCTGCTGAATTCTAACCCGACAATCTCGTTGTAGATGTCCAGGTTTCCCACATCGATAACACTTCTGTCTTCCATCCTTTCTTATTTTATTCTGTGGCGCCGACCGTCGAGTCTCTGTTCCTTGTTCTTCTTCCTCATCGTCTGTGCCGTCGCTATCTTTTAGCGCGCGCACTTTATGACTTGTCCAACCAGATGCTGATTTGACGGCCTCAAATTGCAAAGCATGTACCAGGGCGTCCGCACTGTTCTGGTGTCTTGCCATTCGTAACACTTGCTGTAGTTCGTTACCTCGGACACCGGCAGTAAATGTCTGCATCGCAAAACGCGTTCGAAAATCTTCTGGCGCTTCAGGATAGGCCAGTCTAATTAGTCTGTCGATACTTGCTTCAAACTCTTGAAGACTTTCCCCGGAATGCTGTCGCCTTGCTCTCAGCTGGGTGCAGTACACATCTCGCAAATGTTTATCACCATACCGTAATTCCAGAGCTTTTATCAACTCGGCATAGGTGTTCTGGCTGTCAGGTGGCACTTTCTGTAGTAGTTCTGCCGCGGGTCCTTTTAATGCAAGAACAAGTGAAACAGCCTTGTCTTTTTCTGTCCAATTATTTGCGCATGCAGCAGCTTCAAATTGGCGGAGGTACGTTGCCCAGTGACTGCTTCCATCAAAGGTTGGAGCTTTGACATGAACTGTCCCTACTGCAGGGAAAGTGACTTTCTCTGTTAACTTATTTTCTGTGTCTTTTTCTGTCTTGATCACCGGTACAGTCTGTTCAGAAATTTGTTTTGGTTGAATCTTCATGCACTGTTCAACTTCAATTTTAATTTGTTCTCTTATGTTTGCCATTGAGTTTTCTACTGCAGATATTTTTGTTGACATAACTTCTTCCACAGTCAAGACAGATTTTTCTACTTTAGCTATTTTATTTGACATGGATTCTTCTACGTCAGATATTCTGGTAAACTGATTGTTGAGCTCACCTCGTAATTCACCTACGTCACCCCACGTAGGAGACCCAATTCTGCGGTAGTATGTTCTTGCATCTGCTTTTGTTCATGAATTAATGCTTTGATGTCACCTGCTTCACGTTTATGTTCCTCTTTTTGTTTTTCTTCTGTTTCTAGCATTAGTGCTTTCTGACGTTCCTCAGCTTCTTCTCTTTCTTGTATTCGTTCTTCTTTTTGTCGTCTTTCTGCTTCTTCTCTTTCTTGTATTCGTTCTTCTTTTTGTCGTCTTTCTGCTTCTTCCTGTGTCTGCTGCAGCAGTGTTTGTAAAGCTTCCATCATCTGACTGGGATCCATGTTTACTGATTAATTACGAATCACACTCGTCTTGTACAAAGCGTCCACTGTTTCCACTGTTAACCGTTCTATCCCAGTTCTGACACCACTGTACGACGGTCTATTCGATCGTCGTAGGTACAGTGGAAACAAAATAAGTACAAGACACCAATTAAGTCACTAATCACACCTTTAATTGTTACAGTAAAATAGTTCGTAATTAACAACACAGTCTCTACAACAAATCAAATGAAAATTGTACACACGCAATAAAATGTCCACAAATATTAAAACTCAATTGTATTACAATTATACCGTCTGATTATAAAACGCAACACTTCAGTAATAACTACTTGAACGTACACAGTAATAACTGGAACCGCTCTGGAAATATATCGCACTAATACTCTCGAACCGCGCTATCAAATATCTCGCATTGAACTGAAAACTAAGGCCGCTACCCGATGTATTTATAGTCACGCTCACACACCAGAAGCTTCCAAACTGCGTCTTATCTCTCGTGAACTACGTAATTACTACGGCCTTGACATAGTCCGAGCGCCCGAGCGAAGGCCGGCACAGTCGAGAAAATTCTCGCAAAATGCGTCTAGTAGCACGTACACCACACGCTTACATCGAGATCCTTCTGGCGTATTCGATAAACGCGTAGATTGTTCTGTGCTGTCGTAGCACCGCCCCCTCCTTAAGCTTGTTCGTCCCGAACTGGCAAAGCGTCTCTAAATTTGTACTTAGCCAGGCGATCTAGGTGGACGACCTTGAACTTTCGCTGTCCTTCCTGTTGAATCCGATAAACAACATCGTTAATTCTTTTTTTCACAGTGTAGGGTCCTTCCCAGTTAGACTGAAGCTTAGGTGAGCGACCACGACGGCGCTTTGGATTGAACAACCAGACCTGATCTCCTTCTTGGAAACCCACACTATTGCTGCGAATGTCATACCGAGTTTTCATTTTATCACTGGCAATTTTCAGCTGTCCTCTTACCAAGCGATTCATTTCTCGCAGTTGGTTTTCTGATTGCGAGGAATAGTTCTTTGGCTCTTGGGACTGAGTCTCAGGTGATCCAAACATCAAGTCCCCAGGAAGACGAATCTCCCGCCCAAACACCAATTTTGCTGGAGTCATGTCGGTTGTGTCATGTACTGATGACCTATACGCCATAAGGAATAGTATTATACGTTGGTCCCAGTCTGTTTGGTTCTCGTCAACAACTTTCGAAAGATGCTGCTCAAGTGTCCTGTTGAATCTCTCAACCATCCCGTCCGACTGAGGATGCAGAGGCGTTGTCCTGGTCTTTCGAATTCCAAGTAGACGGCATAATTCTTTAAACACTCCTGATTCGAAATTTCTCCCTTGATCCGTATGGATTTCCATAGGGGCTCCATAACGGCAACAGAAGTTGTGAACTAACTGCTTTGCCACAGTGGTAACCTCCTGATTTGGAATTGCGTAGGCTTCCACCCACTTAGTAAAGTAGTCACCTACAACCATGATGTACCGGTTTCCATCGTCAGTAACTGGGAATGGTCCAGCAATGTATATGGCAATTCTCTCGAAAGGTTGTCCAACGTTATACTGTCTCATTTTTCCCCTGCTTCTGGTTTGTGGGCCCTTGCTTGCAGCACATATTTCACACGTCCGAACCCATTCCTCTACGTCGTGGCGAAGATGAAGCCAATAGAATCGCTTCCGTATTTTGTCAAGGGTTTTGTTAACGCCAAGATGGCCTCCAGATGTTCCATCATGCATCTCCTTCAAAACACACTGCACTTTACTTCGGGGAACTATCAACTGCATGACCACGTCTCGTCCATCTGCACTTTCCCAAGCCCTTTTCAGCAATCCGTTTTCTAAGGTGAGAGATTCCCATTGTGCCCAGTAGCCCTTCAGCACTTCGGAACCATGGCAGATATCTTGCCAATCCGGGCGGCGACCTTCCTCTTTTGCTGTCAAGATCAGTCCAATGTCTTCATCAGTCATCTGTTCTTGTCGACAGTCTTGTGTTGTCCAGCCATCAGCAAGGAAATCTACAGTGATGGCTTGAACATGTTCGCTTGAGTTTTATTCTTCCTTTCTGTGGCAATGTCGGCAGTCTTCCGGGCATGGTCTTCGTGATAAGCCATCTGCATTACCGTGCAGGCGCCCCCGCCGATGTTGTAATTTGAAGTTGTACTCTTGCAGACGTTCGAGCCACCTTGCCAACTGTCCTTCCGGATTGTTAAATCTCAAGAGCCATGCAAGTGCAGCATGGTCGGTACGTAGTGAAAACTCTCTCCCATAGAGGTATTTATGGAAGTGCTCCAAAGCTCTGACAATTGCCAACAACTCTCTTCTTGTAACACAATAATTTCTCTCTGGTTTAGAAAGCGTCTTGCTGTAATACGCTATTACTCGTTCTTCACCGTTCTGCACTTGAGACAAAACTGCTCCTAGACCAGTATTGCTTGCGTGTGTGTCTACGATGTACTTCCCTTCGGAAGCTGGAAAAGCGAGAATTGGCTGCGAATGTAATGCAATTTTCAACGTTCTAAATGCTTGTTCACACTCTCTCGACCATTGGAAGTTTCGTTTATTTTCCGTTAGCTCATGTAGTGGTTTAACAATAGTAGCGAAGCCTTTCTCAAAACGTCGGTAATATGAGCATAACCCCAGGAAACTCCGAACTTCGTGTTTATTCTTCGGAACTGGCCAGTCTCTTACGGTGTCTACTTTATTAGGATCCATGCTAACGCCCGCTGCCGAAACCAGATGGCCCAAATCCGAAACCAGATGGCCCAAATACTGTACTTCCTTCTGGAATAGAGAACACTTCTTCGGGCTCAGCTTCAGTTGTGCACCGTGAATTCTAGTTAGAACTTCCTTAAGGTTTTCCAAATGATCTTCGAAAGTCTTCCCGATCACTATGCCATCGTCTAAGTAAACAAGGCAAGTTTTCCACGTCAGGCCTCGGAGTATCAGGTCCATCAATCTCTCAAATGTTGCCGGTGCATTACAGAGTCCAAATGGCATGACGTTAAATTGGAATAAGCCACTTGGGGTCGAGAAAGCGGTCTTTTCCTTGTCTTCTTGATGAAGACCCACTTGCCAATATCCACTCTTCAGGTCCAATGTGGAAAACCACTGTGCTCCGGACAACGTGTCTAGTGTATCGTCAGCGCGAGGTAATGAATGGCAGTCTTTCTTTGTAACGTCATTTAACCTCCGGTAGTCTACGCAGAAACGCAATCCACCATCCTTCTTCGCTACCAGCACTACAGGGGAAGACAAATCACTTGACGTAGGTTCGATTACTCCCTCTGTCAACATGTCCTGTACTAACCGAGACATCTCCTCTTGTTTAGATAATGGAGGCCTTCGAGGAGGTTGGCGTATCGGTGTTGTGTCCCCGGTATTGATGCGATGTTGCACAAGAGAGGTTCTTCCCAGTGACTGTCCCCGAACTGCAAAACAATCTTTGAATTCGTGTAAAAACTGTCCGAGTTCTTTTACTTCACCACTTGAGAGGTCGTTAGAAGATCTGCTCAATAATTCTTGCAGTTCCTCTGGTAATTTAGAAGTATCCGAAGAACTGGGTCTTCGTTGCGTTATTCCGGCTACCCAGGCCTCAGTAGTCAATTTGCCTAGGAGCGTATTGCTTTGTAAAGTGATAGCTTGATCCAAAATATTCTCCACTCTAATAGGTACATTTCCGGTTTCGTCAGGTTTTACTAAACTTCTGGCAATTAGTATGCCCGGTGTGCTGACTACCTGGGGTTCGAATATAGAGCACTGATTGCCCCTAGTATCTACCGCAGTTCTAACCATGATGATCTTTTCGGAGTTTGGCGAACAGTTACGGCCACTTGGTTTATGACGTCCATCGATTTTTCTGCTGTCGTCATTGGTAATAGCATTACCTCTTCGCCTCCGATTCTCAAGACATTGTTTTTGAAGTCGACTATAAATCCGTATGCGTTCATTACGTCCACACCAAGAATTGCTTCATCCACAATGTCTGCAACAAGTACTTGATGATTAAACTCAAGTCGACCGAGGCGTACGTGTATCTCCACTTTTCCATACACTTTTACAGGCCGTCCAGTAGCTGTTCGCAAGCTGCAAGAGCACCAGATTGGCTTGAGATCTTTCACCACGTCGAGGCGCACAATAGAAACTGTTGCGCCTGTGTCAACTGTAATCGAGGTTGGCCTTTCTTGAACAAATCCGGTAACTACCAGGCTCCCGCTGTTTTTCTGAAGCGTAGAAATTGCGTATTCTCTAGGGGCTTCGTTCCTCCAGTTAGTCAGCACAAGCCCCGTTGCACCGACTATTGCTCGTTTCCCTGCTGCTGAATTCTAACCCGACAATCTCGTTGTAGATGTCCAGGTTTCCCACATCGATAACACTTCTGTCTTCCATCCTTTCTTATTTGATTCTGTGGCGCCGACCGTCGAGTCTCTGTTCCTTGTTCTTCTTCCTCATCGTCTGTGCCGTCGCGATCTTTTAGCGCGCGCACTTTATGACTTGTCCAACCACATGCTGATTTGGCGGCCTCAAATTGCAAAGCATGTACCAGGGCGTCCGCACTGTTCTGGTGTCTTGCCATTCGTAACACTTGCTGTAGTTCGTTACCTCGGACACCGGCAGTAAATGTCTGCATCGCAAAACGCGTTCGAAAATCTTCTGGCGCTTCAGGATAGGCCAGTCTAATTAGTCTGTCGATACTTGCTTCAAACTCTTGAAGACTTTCCCCGGAATGCTGTCGCCTTGCTCTCAGCTGGGTGCAGTACACATCTCGCAAATGTTTATCACCATACCGTAATTCCAGAGCTTTTATCAACTCGGCATAGGTGTTCTGGCTGTCAGGTGGCACTTTCTGTAGTAGTTCTGCCGCGGGTCCTTTTAATGCAAGAACAAGTGAAACAGCCTTGTCTTTTTCTGTCCAATTATTTGCGCATGCAGCAGCTTCAAATTGGCGGAGGTACGTTGCCCAGTGACTGCTTCCATCAAAGGTTGGAGCTTTGACATGAACTGTCCCTACTGCAGGGAAAGTGACTTTCTCTGTTAACTTATTTTCTGTGTCTTTTTCTGTCTTGATCACCGGTACAGTCTGTTCAGAAATTTGTTTTGGTTGAATCTTCATGCACTGTTCAACTTCAATTTTAATTTGTTCTCTTATGTTTGCCATTGAGTTTTCTACTGCAGATATTTTTGTTGACATAACTTCTTCCACAGTCAAGACAGATTTTTCTACTTTAGCTATTTTATTTGACATATATTCTTCTACGTCAGATATTCTGGTAAACTGATTGTTGAGCTCACCTCGTAATTCACCTACGTCACCCCACGTAGGAGACCCAATTCTGCGGTAGTATGTTCTTGCATCTGCTTTTGTTCATGAATTAATGCTTTGATGTCACCTGCTTCACGTTTATGTTCCTCTGCCTCCTGCTTATGTTCCTCTTTTTGTTTTTCTTCTGTTTCTAGCATTAGTGCTTTCTGACGTTCCTCAGCTTCTTCTCTTTCTTGTATTCGTTCTTCTTTTTGTCGTCTTTCTGCTTCTTCTCTTTCTTGTATTCGTTCTTCTTTTTGTCGTCTTTCTGCTTCTTCCTGTGTCTGCTGCAGCAGTGTTTGTAAAGCTTCCATCATCTGACTGGGATCCATGTTTACTGATTAATTACGAATCACACTCGTCTTGTACAAAGCGTCCACTGTTTCCACTGTTAACCGTTCTATCCCAGTTCTGACACCACTGTACGACGGTCTATTCGATCGTCGTAGGTACAGTGGAAACAAAATAAGTACAAGACACCAATTAAGTCACTAATCACACCTTTAATTGTTACAGTAAAATAGTTCGTAATTAACAACACAGTCTCTACAACAAATCAAATGAAAATTGTACACACGCAATAAAATGTCCACAAATATTAAAACTCAATTGTATTACAATTATACCGTCTGATTATAAAACGCAACACTTCAGTAATAACTACTTGAACGTACACAGTAATAACTGGAACCGCTCTGGAAATATATCGCACTAATACTCTCGAACCGCACTATCAAATATCTCGCATTGAACTGAAAACTAAGGCCGCTACCCGATGTATTTATAGTCACGCTCACACACCAGAAGCTTCCAAACTGCGTCTTATCTCTCGTGAACTACGTAATTACTACGGCCTTGACACAGTCCGAGCGCCCGAGCGAAGGCCGGCACAGTCGAGAAAATTCTCGCAAAATGCGTCTAGTAGCACGTACACCACACGCTTACATCGAGATCCTTCTGGCGTATTCGATAAACGCGTAGATTGTTCTGTGCTGTCGTAGCACCGCCCCCTCCTTAAGCTTGTTCGTCCCGAACTGGCAAAGCGTCTCTAAATTTGTACTTAGCCAGGCGATCTAGGTGGACGACCTTGAACTTTCGCTGTCCTTCCTGTTGAATCCGATAAACAACTTCGTTAATTCTTTTTTTCACAGTGTAGGGTCCTTCCCAGTTAGACTGAAGCTTAGGTGAGCGACCACGACGGCGCTTTGGATTGAACAACCAGACCTGATCTCCTTCTTGGAAACCCACACTATTGCTGCGAATGTCATACCGAGTTTTCATTTTATCACTGGCAATTTTCAGCTGTCCTCTTACCAAGCGATTCATTTCTCGCAGTTGGTTTTCTGATTGCGAGGAATAGTTCTTTGGCTCTTGGGACTGAGTCTCAGGTGATCCAAACATCAAGTCCCCAGGAAGACGAATCTCCCGCCCAAACACCAATTTTGCTGGAGTCATGTCGGTTGTGTCATGTACTGATGACCTATACGCCATAAGGAATAGTATTATACGTTGGTCCCAGTCTGTTTGGTTCTCGTGAACAACTTTCGAAAGATGCTGCTCAAGTGTCCTGTTGAATCTCTCAACCATCCCGTCCGACTGAGGATGCAGAGGCGTTGTCCTGGTCTTTCGAATTCCAAGTAGACGGCATAATTCTTTAAACACTCCTGATTCGAAATTTCTCCCTTGATCCGTATGGATTTCCATAGGGGCTCCATAACGGCAACAGAAGTTGTGAACTAACTGCTTTGCCACAGTGGTAACCTCCTGATTTGGAATTGCGTAGGCTTCCACCCACTTAGTAAAGTAGTCACCTACAACCATGATGTACCGGTTTCCATCGTCAGTAACTGGGAATGGTCCAGCAATGTCTATGGCAATTCTCTCGTAAGGTTGTCCAACGTTATACTGTCTCATTTTTCCCATGCTTCTGGTTTGTGGGCCCTTGCTTGCAGCACATATTTCACACGTCCGAACCCATTCCTCTACGTCGTGGCGAAGATGAAGCCAATAGAATCGCTTCCGTATTTTGTCAAGGGTTTTGTTAACGCCAAGATGGCCTCCAGATGTTCCATCATGCATCTCCTTCAAAACACACTGCACTTTACTTCGGGGAACTATCAACTGCATGACCACGTCTCGTCCATCTGCACTTTCCCAAGCCCTTTTCAGCAATCCGTTTTCTAAGGTGAGAGATTCCCATTGTGCCCAGTAGCCCTTCAGCACTTCGGAACCATGGCAGATATCTTGCCAATCCGGGCGGCGACCTTCCTCTTTTGCTGTCAAGATCAGTCCAATGTCTTCATCAGTCATCTGTTCTTGTCGACAGTCTTGTGTTGTCCAGCCATCAGCAAGGAAATCTACAGTGATGGCTTGAACATGTTCGCTTGAGTTTTATTCTTCCTTTCTGTGGCAATGTCGGCAGTCTTCCGGGCATGGTCTTCGTGATAAGCCATCTGCATTACCGTGCAGGCGCCCCCGCCGATGTTGTAATTTGAAGTTGTACTCTTGCAGACGTTCGAGCCACCTTGCCAACTGTCCTTCCGGATTGTTAAATCTCAAGAGCCATGCAAGTGCAGCATGGTCGGTACGTAGTGAAAACTCTCTCCCATAGAGGTATTTATGGAAGTGCTCCAAAGCTCTGACAATTGCCAACAACTCTCTTCTTGTAACACAATAATTTCTCTCTGGTTTAGAAAGCGTCTTGCTGTAATACGCTATTACTCGTTCTTCACCGTTCTGCACTTGAGACAAAACTGCTCCTA
The DNA here is from genome assembly GCA_034769895.1 of Magicicada septendecula. NCBI lineage: Eukaryota > Metazoa > Arthropoda > Insecta > Hemiptera > Cicadidae > Magicicada > Magicicada septendecula. The sequence goes on from CM068373.1 coordinate 231,920,772, forward strand.
GACCAGTATTGCTTGCGTGTGTGTCTACGATGTACTTCCCTTCGGAAGCTGGAAAAGCGAGAATTGGCTGCGAATGTAATGCAATTTTCAACGTTCTAAATGCTTGTTCACACTCTCTCGACCATTGGAAGTTTCGTTTATTTTCCGTTAGCTCATGTAGTGGTTTAACAATAGTAGCGAAGCCTTTCTCAAAACGTCGGTAATATGAGCATAACCCCAGGAAACTCCGAACTTCGTGTTTATTCTTCGGAACTGGCCAGTCTCTTACGGTGTCTACTTTATTAGGATCCATGCTAACGCCCGCTGCCGAAACCAGATGGCCCAAATACTGTACTTCCTTCTGGAATAGAGAACACTTCCTCGGGCTCAGCTTCAGTTGTGCACCGTGAATTCTAGTTAGAACTTCCTTAAGGTTTTCCAAATGATCTTCGAAAGTCTTCCCGATCACTATGCCATCGTCTAAGTAAACAAGGCAAGTTTTCCACGTCAGGCCTCGGAGTATCAGGTCCATCAATCTCTCAAATGTTGCCGGTGCATTACAGAGTCCAAATGGCATGACGTTAAATTGGAATAAGCCACTTGGGGTCGAGAAAGCGGTCTTTTCCTTGTCTTCTTGATGAAGACCCACTTGCCAATATCCACTCTTCAGGTCCAATGTGGAAAACCACTGTGCTCCGGACAACGTGTCTAGTGTATCGTCAGCGCGAGGTAATGGATGGCAGTCTTTCTTTGTAACGTCATTTAACCTCCGGTAGTCTACGCAGAAACGCAATCCACCATCGTTCTTCGCTACCAGCACTACAGGGGAAGACAAATCACTTGACGAAGGTTCGATTACTCCCTCTGTCAACATGTCCTGTACTAACCGAGACATCTCCTCTTGTTTAGATAATGGAGGCCTTCGAGGAGGTTGGCGTATCGGTGTTGTGTCCCCGGTATTGATGCGATGTTGCACAAGAGAGGTTCTTCCCAGTGACTGTCCCCGAACTGCAAAACAATCTTTGAATTCGTGTAAAAACTGCCCGAGTTCTTTTACTTCACCACTTGAGAGGTCGTTAGAAGATCTGCTCAATAATTCTTGCAGTTCCTCTGGTAATTTAGAAGTATCCGAAGAACTGGGTCTTCGTTGCGTTATTCCGGCTACCCAGGCCTCAGTAGTCAATTTGCCTAGGAGCGTATTGCTTTGTAAAGTGATAGCTTGATCCAAAATATTCTCCACTCTAATAGGTACATTTCCGGTTTCGTCAGGTTTTACTAAACTTCTGGCAATTAGTATGCCCGGTGTGCTGACTACCTGGGGTTCGAATATAGAGCACTGATTGCTCCTAGTATCTACCGCAGTTCTAACCATGATGATCTTTTCGGAGTTTGGCGGAACAGTTACGGCCACTTGGTTTATGACGTCCATCGATTTTTCTGCTGTCGTCATTGTTAATAGCATTACCTCTTCGCCTCCGATTCTCAAGACATTGTTTTTGAAGCGACTATAAATCCGTATGCGTTCATTACGTCCACACCAAGAATTGCTTCATCCACAATGTCTGCAACAAGTACTTGATGATTAAACTCAAGTCGACCGAGGCGTACGTGTATCTCCACTTTTCCATACACTTTTACAGGCCGTCCAGTAGCTGTTCGCAAGCTGCAAGAGCACCAGATTGGCTTGAGATCTTTCACCACGTCGAGGCGCACAATAGAAACTGTTGCGCCTGTGTCAACTGTAATCGAGGTTGGCCTTTGTTGAACAAATCCGGGAACTACCAAGCTCCCGCTGTTTTTCTGAAGCGTAGAAATTGCGTATTCTCTAGGGGCTTCGTTCCTCCAGTTAGTCAGCACAAGCCCCGTTGCACCGACTATTGCTCGTTTCCCTGCTGCTGAATTCTAACCCGACAATCTCGTTGTAGATGTCCAGGTTTCCCACATCGATAACACTTCTGTCTTCCATCCTTTCTTATTTTATTCTGTGGCGCCGACCGTCGAGTCTCTGTTCCTTGTTCTTCTTCCTCATCGTCTGTGCCGTCGCGATCTTTTAGCGCGCGCACTTTATGACTTGTCCAACCAGATGCTGATTTGGCGGCCTCAAATTGCAAAGCATGTACCAGGGCGTCCGCACTGTTCTGGTGTCTTGCCATTCGTAACACTTGCTGTAGTTCGTTACCTCGGACACCGGCAGTAAATGTCTGCATCGCAAAACGCGTTCGAAAATCTTCTGGCGCTTCAGGATAGGCCAGTCTAATTAGTCTGTCGATACTTGCTTCAAACTCTTGAAGACTTTCCCCGGAATGCTGTCGCCTTGCTCTCAGCTGGGTGCAGTACACATCTCGCAAATGTTTATCACCATACCGTAATTCCAGAGCTTTTATCAACTCGGCATAGGTGTTCTGGCTGTCAGGTGGCACTTTCTGTAGTAGTTCTGCCGCGGGTCCTTTTAATGCAAGAACAAGTGAAACAGCCTTGTCTTTTTCTGTCCAATTATTTGCGCATGCAGCAGCTTCAAATTGGCGGAGGTACGTTGCCCAGTGACTGCTTCCATCAAAGGTTGGAGCTTTGACATGAACTGTCCCTACTGCAGGGAAAGTGACTTTCTCTGTTAACTTATTTTCTGTGTCTTTTTCTGTCTTGATCACCGGTACAGTCTGTTCAGAAATTTGTTTTGGTTGAATCTTCATGCACTGTTCAACTTCAATTTTAATTTGTTCTCTTATGTTTGCCATTGAGTTTTCTACTGCAGATATTTTTGTTGACATAACTTCTTCCACAGTCAAGACAGATTTTTCTACTTTAGCTATTTTATTTGACATGGATTCTTCTACGTCAGATATTCTGGTAAACTGATTGTTGAGCTCACCTCGTAATTCACCTACGTCACCCCACGTAGGAGACCCAATTCTGCGGTAGTATGTTCTTGCATCTGCTTTTGTTCATGAATTAATGCTTTGATGTCACCTGCTTCACGTTTATGTTCCTCTGCCTCCTGCTTATGTTCCTCTTTTTGTTTTTCTTCTGTTTCTAGCATTAGTGCTTTCTGACGTTCCTCAGCTTCTTCTCTTTCTTGTATTCGTTCTTCTTTTTGTCGTCTTTCTGCTTCTTCTCTTTCTTGTATTCGTTCTTCTTTTTGTCGTCTTTCTGCTTCTTCCTGTGTCTGCTGCAGCAGTGTTTGTAAAGCTTCCATCATCTGACTGGGATCCATGTTTACTGATTAATTACGAATCACACTCGTCTTGTACAAAGCGTCCACTGTTTCCACTGTTAACCGTTCTATCCCAGTTCTGACACCACTGTACGACGGTCTATTCGATCGTCGTAGGTACAGTGGAAACAAAATAAGTACAAGACACCAATTAAGTCACTAATCACACCTTTAATTGTTACAGTAAAATAGTTCGTAATTAACAACACAGTCTCTACAACAAATCAAATGAAAATTGTACACACGCAATAAAATGTCCACAAATATTAAAACTCAATTGTATTACAATTATACCGTCTGATTATAAAACGCAACACTTCAGTAATAACTACTTGAACGTACACAGTAATAACTCGAACCGCTCTGGAAATATATCGCACTAATACTCTCGAACCGCACTATCAAATATCTCGCATTGAACTGAAAACTAAGGCCGCTACCCGATGTATTTATAGTCACGCTCACACACCAGAAGCTTCCAAACTGCGTCTTATCTCTCGTGAACTACGTAATTACTACGGCCTTGACACAGTCCGAGCGCCCGAGCGAAGGCCGGCACAGTCGAGAAAATTCTCGCAAAATGCGTCTAGTAGCACGTACACCACACGCTTACATCGAGATCCTTCAGGCGTATTCGATAAACGCGTAGATTGTTCTGTGCTGTCGTAGCACTTCCCCCTCCTTAAGCTTGTTCGTCCCGAACTGGCAAAGCGTCTCTAAATTTGTACTTAGCCAGGCGATCTAGGTGGACGACCTTGAACTTTCGCTGTCCTTCCTGTTGAATCCGATAAACAACTTCGTTAATTCTTTTTTTCACAGTGTAGGGTCCTTCCCAGTTAGACTGAAGCTTAGGTGAGCGACCACGACGGCGCTTTGGATTGAACAACCAGACCTGATCTCCTTCTTGGAAACCCACACTATTGCTGCGAATGTCATACCGAGTTTTCATTTTATCACTGGCAATTTTCAGCTGTCCTCTTACCAAGCGATTCATTTCTCGCAGTTGGTTTTCTGATTGCGAGGAATAGTTCTTTGGCTCTTGGGACTGAGTCTCAGGTGATCCAAACATCAAGTCCCCAGGAAGACGAATCTCCCGCCCAAACACCAATTTTGCTGGAGTCATGTCGGTTGTGTCATGTACTGATGACCTATACGCCATAAGGAATAGTATTATACGTTGGTCCCAGTCTGTTTGGTTCTCGTGAACAACTTTCGAAAGATGCTGCTCAAGTGTCCTGTTGAATCTCTCAACCATCCCGTCCGACTGAGGATGCAGAGGCGTTGTCCTGGTCTTTCGAATTCCAAGTAGACGGCATAATTCTTTAAACACTCCTGATTCGAAATTTCTCCCTTGATCCGTATGGATTTCCATAGGGGCTCCATAACGGCAACAGAAGTTGTGAACTAACTGCTTTGCCACAGTGGTAACCTCCTGATTTGGAATTGCGTAGGCTTCCACCCACTTAGTAAAGTAGTCACCTACAACCATGATGTACCGGTTTCCATCGTCAGTAACTGGGAATGGTCCAGCAATGTCTATGGCAATTCTCTCGAAAGGTTGTCCAACGTTATACTGTCTCATTTTTCCCATGCTTCTGGTTTGTGGGCCCTTGCTTGCAGCACATATTTCACACGTCCGAACCCATTCCTCTACGTCGTGGCGAAGATGAAGCCAATAGAATCGCTTCCGTATTTTGTCAAGGGTTTTGTTAACGCCAAGATGGCCTCCAGATGTTCCATCATGCATCTCCTTCAAAACACACTGCACTTTACTTCGGGGAACTATCAACTGCATGACCACGTCTCGTCCATCTGCACTTTCCCAAGCCCTTTTCAGCAATCCGTTTTCTAAGGTGAGAGATTCCCATTGTGCCCAGTAGCCCTTCAGCACTTCGGAACCATGGCAGATATCTTGCCAATCCGGGCGGCGACCTTCCTCTTTTGCTGTCAAGATCAGTCCAATGTCTTCATCAGTCATCTGTTCTTGTCGACAGTCTTGTGTTGTCCAGCCATCAGCAAGGAAATCTACAGTGATGGCTTGAACATGTTCGCTTGAGTTTTATTCTTCCTTTCTGTGGCAATGTCGGCAGTCTTCCGGGCATGGTCTTCGTGATAAGCCATCTGCATTACCGTGCAGGCGCCCCCGCCGATGTTGTAATTTGAAGTTGTACTCTTGCAGACGTTCGAGCCACCTTGCCAACTGTCCTTCCGGATTGTTAAATCTCAAGAGCCATGCAAGTGCAGCATGGTCGGTACGTAGTGAAAACTCTCTCCCATAGAGGTATTTATGGAAGTGCTCCAAAGCTCTGACAATTGCCAACAACTCTCTTCTTGTAACACAATAATTTCTCTCTGGTTTAGAAAGCGTCTTGCTGTAATACGCTATTACTCGTTCTTCACCGTTCTGCACTTGAGACAAAACTGCTCCTAGACCAGTATTGCTTGCGTCTGTGTCTACGATGTACTTCCCTTCGGAAGCTGGAAAAGCGAGAATTGGCTGCGAATGTAATGCAATTTTCAACGTTCTAAATGCTTGTTCACACTCTCTCGACCATTGGAAGTTTCGTTTATTTTCCGTTAGCTCATGTAGTGGTTTAACAATAGTAGCGAAGCCTTTCTCAAAACGTCGGTAATATGAGCATAACCCCAGGAAACTCCGAACTTCGTGTTTATTCTTCGGAACTGGCCAGTCTCTTACGGTGTCTACTTTATTAGGATCCATGCTAACGCCCGCTGCCGAAACCAGATGGCCCAAATACTGTACTTCCTTCTGGAATAGAGAACACTTCTTCGGGCTCAGCTTCAGTTGTGCACCGTGAATTCTAGTTAGAACTTCCTTAAGGTTTTCCAAATGATCTTCGAAAGTCTTCCCGATCACTATGCCATCGTCTAAGTAAACAAGGCAGGTTTTCCACGTCAGGCCTCGGAGTATCAGGTCCATCAATCTCTCAAATGTTGCCGGTGCATTACAGAGTCCAAATGGCATGACGTTAAATTGGAATAAGCCACTTGGGGTCGAGAAAGCGGTCTTTTCCTTGTCTTCTTGATGAAGACCCACTTGCCAATATCCACTCTTCAGGTCCAATGTGGAAAACCACTGTGCTCCGGACAACGTGTCTAGTGTATCGTCAGCGCGAGGTAATGAATGGCAGTCTTTCTTTGTAACGTCATTTAACCTCCGGTAGTCTACGCAGAAACGCAATCCACCATCCTTCTTCGCTACCAGCACTACAGGGGAAGACAAATCACTTGACGTAGGTTCGATTACTCCCTCTGTCAACATGTCCTGTACTAACCGAGACATCTCCTCTTGTTTAGATAATGGAGGCCTTCGAGGAGGTTGGCGTATCGGTGTTGTGTCCCCGGTATTGATGCGATGTTGCACAAGAGAGGTTCTTCCCAGTGACTGTCCCCGAACTGCAAAACAATCTTTGAATTCGTGTAAAAACTGTCCGAGTTCTTTTACTTCACCACTTGAGAGGTCGTTAGAAGATCTGCTCAATAATTCTTGCAGTTCCTCTGGTAATTTAGAAGTATCCGAAGAACTGGGTCTTCGTTGCGTTATTCCGGCTACCCAGGCCTCAGTAGTCAATTTGCCTAGGAGCGTATTGCTTTGTAAAGTGATAGCTTGATCCAAAATATTCTCCACTCTAATAGGTACATTTCCGGTTTCGTCAGGTTTTACTAAACTTCTGGCAATTAGTATGCCCGGTGTGCTGACTACCTGGGGTTCGAATATAGAGCACTGATTGCCCCTAGTATCTACCGCAGTTCTAACCATGATGATCTTTTCGGAGTTTGGCGAACAGTTACGGCCACTTGGTTTATGACGTCCATCGATTTTTCTGCTGTCGTCATTGGTAATAGCATTACCTCTTCGCCTCCGATTCTCAAGACATTGTTTTTGAAGTCGACTATAAATCCGTATGCGTTCATTACGTCCACACCAAGAATTGCTTCATCCACAATGTCTGCAACAAGTACTTGATGATTAAACTCAAGTCGACCGAGGCGTACGTGTATCTCCACTTTTCCATACACTTTTACAGGCCGTCCAGTAGCTGTTCGCAAGCTGCAAGAGCACCAGATTGGCTTGAGATCTTTCACCACGTCGAGGCGCACAATAGAAACTGTTGCGCCTGTGTCAACTGTAATCGAGGTTGGCCTTTCTTGAACAAATCCGGTAACTACCAGGCTCCCGCTGTTTTTCTGAAGCGTAGAAATTGCGTATTCTCTAGGGGCTTCGTTCCTCCAGTTAGTCAGCACAAGCCCCGTTGCACCGACTATTGCTCGTTTCCCTGCTGCTGAATTCTAACCCGACAATCTCGTTGTAGATGTCCAGGTTTCCCACATCGATAACACTTCTGTCTTCCATCCTTTCTTATTTGATTCTGTGGCGCCGACCGTCGAGTCTCTGTTCCTTGTTCTTCTTCCTCATCGTCTGTGCCGTCGCGATCTTTTAGCGCGCGCACTTTATGACTTGTCCAACCACATGCTGATTTGGCGGCCTCAAATTGCAAAGCATGTACCAGGGCGTCCGCACTGTTCTGGTGTCTTGCCATTCGTAACACTTGCTGTAGTTCGTTACCTCGGACACCGGCAGTAAATGTCTGCATCGCAAAACGCGTTCGAAAATCTTCTGGCGCTTCAGGATAGGCCAGTCTAATTAGTCTGTCGATACTTGCTTCAAACTCTTGAAGACTTTCCCCGGAATGCTGTCGCCTTGCTCTCAGCTGGGTGCAGTACACATCTCGCAAATGTTTATCACCATACCGTAATTCCAGAGCTTTTATCAACTCGGCATAGGTGTTCTGGCTGTCAGGTGGCACTTTCTGTAGTAGTTCTGCCGCGGGTCCTTTTAATGCAAGAACAAGTGAAACAGCCTTGTCTTTTTCTGTCCAATTATTTGCGCATGCAGCAGCTTCAAATTGGCGGAGGTACGTTGCCCAGTGACTGCTTCCATCAAAGGTTGGAGCTTTGACATGAACTGTCCCTACTGCAGGGAAAGTGACTTTCTCTGTTAACTTATTTTCTGTGTCTTTTTCTGTCTTGATCACCGGTACAGTCTGTTCAGAAATTTGTTTTGGTTGAATCTTCATGCACTGTTCAACTTCAATTTTAATTTGTTCTCTTATGTTTGCCATTGAGTTTTCTACTGCAGATATTTTTGTTGACATAACTTCTTCCACAGTCAAGACAGATTTTTCTACTTTAGCTATTTTATTTGACATGGATTCTTCTACGTCAGATATTCTGGTAAACTGATTGTTGAGCTCACCTCGTAATTCACCTACGTCACCCCACGTAGGAGACCCAATTCTGCGGTAGTATGTTCTTGCATCTGCTTTTGTTCATGAATTAATGCTTTGATGTCACCTGCTTCACGTTTATGTTCCTCTGCCTCCTGCTTATGTTCCTCTTTTTGTTTTTCTTCTGTTTCTAGCATTAGTGCTTTCTGACGTTCCTCAGCTTCTTCTCTTTCTTGTATTCGTTCTTCTTTTTGTCGTCTTTCTGCTTCTTCTCTTTCTTGTATTCGTTCTTCTTTTTGTCGTCTTTCTGCTTCTTCCTGTGTCTGCTGCAGCAGTGTTTGTAAAGCTTCCATCATCTGACTGGGATCCATGTTTACTGATTAATTACGAATCACACTCGTCTTGTACAAAGCGTCCACTGTTTCCACTGTTAACCGTTCTATCCCAGTTCTGACACCACTGTACGACGGTCTATTCGATCGTCGTAGGTACAGTGGAAACAAAATAAGTACAAGACACCAATTAAGTCACTAATCACACCTTTAATTGTTACAGTAAAATAGTTCGTAATTAACAACACAGTCTCTACAACAAATCAAATGAAAATTGTACACACGCAATAAAATGTCCACAAATATTAAAACTCAATTGTATTACAATTATACCGTCTGATTATAAAACGCAACACTTCATTAATAACTACTTGAACGTACACAGTAATAACTCGAACCGCTCTGGAAATATATCGCACTAATACTCTCGAACCGCACTATCAAATATCTCGCATTGAACTGAAAACTAAGGCCGCTACCCGATGTATTTATAGTCACGCTCACACACCAGAAGCTTCCAAACTGCGTCTTATCTCTCGTGAACTACGTAATTACTACGGCCTTGACACAGTCCGAGCGCCCGAGCGAAGGCCGGCACAGTCGAGAAAATTCTCGCAAAATGCGTCTAGTAGCACGTACACCACACGCTTACATCGAGATCCTTCTGGCGTATTCGATAAACGCGTAGATTGTTCTGTGCTGTCGTAGCACCGCCCCCTCCTTAAGCTTGTTCGTCCCGAACTGGCAAAGCGTCTCTAAATTTGTACTTAGCCAGGCGATCTAGGTGGACGACCTTGAACTTTCGCTGTCCTTCCTGTTGAATCCGATAAACAACATCGTTAATTCTTTTTTTCACAGTGTAGGGTCCTTCCCAGTTAGACTGAAGCTTAGGTGAGCGACCACGACGGCGCTTTGGATTGAACAACCAGACCTGATCTCCTTCTTGGAAACCCACACTATTGCTGCGAATGTCATACCGAGTTTTCATTTTATCACTGGCAATTTTCAGCTGTCCTCTTACCAAGCGATTCATTTCTCGCAGTTGGTTTTCTAATTGCGAGGAATAGTTCTTTGGCTCTTGGGACTGAGTCTCAGGTGATCCAAACATCAAGTCCCCAGGAAGACGAATCTCCCGCCCAAACACCAATTTTGCTGGAGTCATGTCGGTTGTGTCATGTACTGATGACCTATACGCCATAAGGAATAGTATTATACGTTGGTCCCAGTCTGTTTGGTTCTCGTGAACAACTTTCGAAAGATGCTGCTCAAGTGTCCTGTTGAATCTCTCAACCATCCCGTCCGACTGAGGATGCAGAGGCGTTGTCCTGGTCTTTCGAATTCCAAGTAGACGGCATAATTCTTTAAACACTCCTGATTCGAAATTTCTCCCTTGATCCGTATGGATTTCCATAGGGGCTCCATAACGGCAACAGAAGTTGTGAACTAACTGCTTTGCCACAGTGGTAACCTCCTGATTTGGAATTGCGTAGGCTTCCACCCACTTAGTAAAGTAGTCACCTACAACCATGATGTACCGGTTTCCATCGTCAGTAACTGGGAATGGTCCAGCAATGTCTATGGCAATTCTCTCGAAAGGTTGTCCAACGTTATACTGTCTCATTTTTCCCATGCTTCTGGTTTGTGGGCCCTTGCTTGCAGCACATATTTCACACGTCCGAACCCATTCCTCTACGTCGTGGCGAAGATGAAGCCAATAGAATCGCTTCCGTATTTTGTCAAGGGTTTTGTTAACGCCAAGATGGCCTCCAGATGTTCCATCATGCATCTCCTTCAAAACACACTGCACTTTACTTCGGGGAACTATCAACTGCATGACCACGTCTCGTCCATCTGCACTTTCCCAAGCCCTTTTCAGCAATCCGTTTTCTAAGGTGAGAGATTCCCATTGTGCCCAGTAGCCCTTCAGCACTTCGGAACCATGGCAGATATCTTGCCAATCCGGGCGGCGACCTTCCTCTTTTGCTGTCAAGATCAGTCCAATGTCTTCATCAGTCATCTGTTCTTGTCGACAGTCTTGTGTTGTCCAGCCATCAGCAAGGAAATCTACAGTGATGGCTTGAACATGTTCGCTTGAGTTTTATTCTTCCTTTCTGTGGCAATGTCGGCAGTCTTCCGGGCATGGTCTTCGTGATAAGCCATCTGCATTACCGTGCAGGCGCCCCCGCCGATGTTGTAATTTGAAGTTGTACTCTTGCAGACGTTCGAGCCACCTTGCCAACTGTCCTTCCGGATTGTTAAATCTCAAGAGCCATGCAAGTGCAGCATGGTCGGTACGTAGTGAAAACTCTCTCCCATAGAGGTATTTATGGAAGTGCTCCAAAGCTCTGACAATTGCCAACAACTCTCTTCTTGTAACACAATAATTTCTCTCTGGTTTAGAAAGCGTCTTGCTGTAATACGCTATTACTCGTTCTTCACCGTTCTGCACTTGAGACAAAACTGCTCCTAGACCAGTATTGCTTGCGTGTGTGTCTACGATGTACTTCCCTTCGGAAGCTGGAAAAGCGAGAATTGGCTGCGAATGTAATGCAATTTTCAACGTTCTAAATGCTTGTTCACACTCTCTCGACCATTGGAAGTTTCGTTTATTTTCCGTTAGCTCATGTAGTGGTTTAACAATAGTAGCGAAGCCTTTCTCAAAACGTCGGTAATATGAGCATAACCCCAGGAAACTCCGAACTTCGTGTTTATTCTTCGGAACTGGCCAGTCTCTTACGGTGTCTACTTTATTAGGATCCATGCTAACGCCCGCTGCCGAAACCAGATGGCCCAAATACTGTACTTCCTTCTGGAATAGAGAACACTTCTTCGGGCTCAGCTTCAGTTGTGCACCGTGAATTCTAGTTAGAACTTCCTTAAGGTTTTCCAAATGATCTTCGAAAGTCTTCCCGATCACTATGCCATCGTCTAAGTAAACAAGGCAAGTTTTCCACGTCAGGCCTCGGAGTATCAGGTCCATCAATCTCTCAAATGTTGCCGGTGCATTACAGAGTCCAAATGGCATGACGTTAAATTGGAATAAGCCACTTGGGGTCGAGAAAGCGGTCTTTTCCTTGTCTTCTTGATGAAGACCCACTTGCCAATATCCACTCTTCAGGTCCAATGTGGAAAACCACTGTGCTCCGGACAACGTGTCTAGTGTATCGTCAGCGCGAGGTAATGGATGGCAGTCTTTCTTTGTAACGTCATTTAACCTCCGGTAGTCTACGCAGAAACGCAATCCACCATCGTTCTTCGCTACCAGCAGTACAGGGGAAGACAAATCACTTGACGAAGGTTCGATTACTCCCTCTGTGAACATGTCCTGTACTAACCGAGACATCTCCTCTTGTTTAGATAATGGAGGCCTTCGAGGAGGTTGGCGTATCGGTGTTGTGTCCCCGGTATTGATGCGATGTTGCACAAGAGAGGTTCTTCCCAGTGACTGTCCCCGAACTGCAAAACAATCTTTGAATTCGTGTAAAAACTGTCCGAGTTCTTTTACTTCACCACTTGAGAGGTCGTTAGAAGATCTGCTCAATAATTCTTGCAGTTCCTCTGGTAATTTAGAAGTATCCGAAGAACTGGGTCTTCGTTGCGTTATTCCGGCTACCCAGGCCTCAGTAGTCAATTTGCCTAGGAGCGTATTGCTTTGTAAAGTGATAGCTTGATCCAAAATATTCTCCACTCTAATAGGTACATTTCCGGTTTCGTCAGGTTTTACTAAACTTCTGGCAATTAGTATGCCCGGTGTGCTGACTACCTGGGGTTCGAATATAGAGCACTGATTGCTCCTAGTATCTACCGCAGTTCTAACCATGATGATCTTTTCGGAGTTTGGCGGAACAGTTACGGACACTTGGTTTATGACGTCCATCGATTTTTCTGCTGTCGTCATTGTTAATAGCATTACCTCTTCGCCTCCGATTCTCAAGACATTGTTTTTGAAGTCGACTATAAATCCGTATGCGTTCATTACGTCCACACCAAGAATTGCTTCATCCACAATGTCTGCAACAAGTACTTGATGATTAAACTCAAGTCGACCGAGGCGTACGTGTATCTCCACTTTTCCGTACACTTTTACAGGCCGTCCAGTAGCTGTTCGCAAGCTGCAAGAGCACCAGATTGGCTTGAGATCTTTCACCACGTCGAGGCGCACAATAGAAACTGTTGCGCCTGTGTCAACTGTAATCGAGGTTGGCCTTTCTTGAACAAATCCGGTAACTACCAGGCTCCCGCTGTTTTTCTGAAGCGTAGAAATTGCGTATTCTCTAGGGGCTTCGTTCCTCCAGTTAGTCAGCACAAGCCCCGTTGCACCGACTATTGCTCGTTTCCCTGCTGCTGAATTCTAACCCGACAATCTCGTTGTAGATGTCCAGGTTTCCCACATCGATAACACTTCTGTCTTCCATCCTTTCTTATTTTATTCTGTGGCGCCGACCGTCGAGTCTCTGTTCCTTGTTCTTCTTCTTCATCGTCTGTGCCGTCGCGATCTTTTAGCGCGCGCACTTTATGACTTGTCCAACCAGATGCTGATTTGGCGGCCTCAAATTGCAAAGCATGTACCAGGGCGTCCGCACTGTTCTGGTGTCTTGCCATTCGTAACACTTGCTGTAGTTCGTTACCTCGGACACCGGCAGTAAATGTCTGCATCGCAAAACGCGTTCGAAAATCTTCTGGCGCTTCAGGATAGGCCAGTCTAATTAGTCTGTCGATACTTGCTTCAAACTCTTGAAGACTTTCCCCGGAATGCTGTCGCCTTGCTCTCAGCTGGGTGCAGTACACATCTCGCAAATGTTTATCACCATACCGTAATTCCAGAGCTTTTATCAACTCGGCATAGGTGTTCTGGCTGTCAGGTGGCACTTTCTGTAGTAGTTCTGCCGCGGGTCCTTTTAATGCAAGAACAAGTGAAACAGCCTTGTCTTTTTCTGTCCAATTATTTGCGCATGCAGCAGCTTCAAATTGGCGGAGGTACGTTGCCCAGTGACTGCTTCCATCAAAGGTTGGAGCTTTGACATGAACTGTCCCTACTGCAGGGAAAGTGACTTTCTCTGTTAACTTATTTTCCGTGTCTTTTTCTGTCTTGATCACCGGTACAGTCTGTTCAGAAATTTGTTTTGGTTGAATCTTCATGCACTGTTCAACTTCAATTTTAATTTGTTCTCTTATGTTTGCCATTGAGTTTTCTACTGCAGATATTTTTGTTGACATAACTTCTTCCACAGTCAAGACAGATTTTTCTACTTTAGCTATTTTATTTGACATGGATTCTTCTACGTCAGATATTCTGGTAAACTGATTGTTGAGCTCACCTCGTAATTCACCTACGTCACCCCACGTAGGAGACCCAATTCTGCGGTAGTATGTTCTTGCATCTGCTTTTGTTCATGAATTAATGCTTTGATGTCACCTGCTTCACGTTTATGTTCCTCTGCCTCCTGCTTATGTTCCTCTTTTTGTCTTTCTTCTGTTTCTAGCATTAGTGCTTTCTGACGTTCCTCAGCTTCTTCTCTTTCTTGTATTCGTTCTTCTTTTTGTCGTCTTTCTGCTTCTTCTCTTTCTTGTATTCGTTCTTCTTTTTGTCGTCTTTCTGCTTCTTCCTGTGTCTGCTGCAGCAGTGTTTGTAAAGCTTCCATCATCTGACTGGGATCCATGTTTACTGATTAATTACGAATCACACTCGTCTTGTACAAAGCGTCCACTGTTTCCACTGTTAACCGTTCTATCCCAGTTCTGACACCACTGTACGACGGTCTATTCGATCGTCGTAGGTACAGTGGAAACAAAATAAGTACAAGACACCAATTAAGTCACTAATCACACCTTTAATTGTTACAGTAAAATAGTTCGTAATTAACAACACAGTCTCTACAACAAATCAAATGAAAATTGTACACACGCAATAAAATGTCCACAAATATTAAAACTCAATTGTATTACAATTATACCGTCTGATTATAAAACGCAACACTTCAGTAATAACTACTTGAACGTACACAGTAATAACTGGAACCGCTCTGGAAATATATCGCACTAATACTCTCGAACCGCACTATCAAATATCTCGCATTGAACTGAAAACTAAGGCCGCTACCCGATGTATTTATAGTCACGCTCACACACCAGAAGCTTCCAAACTGCGTCTTATCTCTCGTGAACTACGTAATTACTACGGCCTTGACACAGTCCGAGCGCCCGAGCGAAGGCCGGCACAGTCGAGAAAATTCTCGCAAAATGCGTCTAGTAGCACGTACACCACACGCTTACATCGAGATCCTTCTGGCGTATTCGATAAACGCGTAGATTGTTCTGTGCTGTCGTAGCACCGCCCCCTCCTTAAGCTTGTTCGTCCCGAACTGGCAAAGCGTCTCTAAATTTGTACTTAGCCAGGCGATCTAGGTGGACGACCTTGAACTTTCGCTGTCCTTCCTGTTGAATCCGATAAACAACATCGTTAATTCTTTTTTTCACAGTGTAGGGTCCTTCCCAGTTAGACTGAAGCTTAGGTGAGCGACCACGACGGCGCTTTGGATTGAACAACCAGACCTGATCTCCTTCTTGGAAACCCACACTATTGCTGCGAATGTCATACCGAGTTTTCATTTTATCACTGGCAATTTTCAGCTGTCCTCTTACCAAGCGATTCATTTCTCGCAGTTGGTTTTCTGATTGCGAGGAATAGTTCTTTGGCTCTTGGGACTGAGTCTCAGGTGATCCAAACATCAAGTCCCCAGGAAGACGAATCTCCCGCCCAAACACCAATTTTGCTGGAGTCATGTCGGTTGTGTCATGTACTGATGACCTATACGCCATAAGGAATAGTATTATACGTTGGTCCCAGTCTGTTTGGTTCTCGTGAACAACTTTCGAAAGATGCTGCTCAAGTGTCCTGTTGAATCTCTCAACCATCCCGTCCGACTGAGGATGCAGAGGCGTTGTCCTGGTCTTTCGAATTCCAAGTAGACGGCATAATTCTTTAAACACTCCTGATTCGAAATTTCTCCCTTGATCCGTATGGATTTCCATAGGGGCTCCATAACGGCAACAGAAGTTGTGAACTAACTGCTTTGCCACAGTGGTAACCTCCTGATTTGGAATTGCGTAGGCTTCCACCCACTTAGTAAAGTAGTCACCTACAACCATGATGTACCGGTTTCCATCGTCAGTAACTGGGAATGGTCCAGCAATGTCTATGGCAATTCTCTCGAAAGGTTGTCCAACGTTATACTGTCTCATTTTTCCCATGCTTCTGGTTTGTGGGCCCTTGCTTGCAGCACATATTTCACACGTCCGAACCCATTCCTCTACGTCGTGGCGAAGATGAAGCCAATAGAATCGCTTCCGTATTTTGTCAAGGGTTTTGTTAACGCCAAGATGGCCTCCAGATGTTCCATCATGCATCTCCTTCAAAACACACTGCACTTTACTTCGGGGAACTATCAACTGCATGACCACGTCTCGTCCATCTGCACTTTCCCAAGCCCTTTTCAGCAATCCGTTTTCTAAGGTGAGAGATTCCCATTGTGCCCAGTAGCCCTTCAGCACTTCGGAACCATGGCAGATATCTTGCCAATCCGGGCGGCGACCTTCCTCTTTTGCTGTCAAGATCAGTCCAATGTCTTCATCAGTCATCTGTTCTTGTCGACAGTCTTGTGTTGTCCAGCCATCAGCAAGGAAATCTACAGTGATGGCTTGAACATGTTCGCTTGAGTTTTATTCTTCCTTTCTGTGGCAATGTCGGCAGTCTTCCGGGCATGGTCTTCGTGATAAGCCATCTGCATTACCGTGCAGGCGCCCCCGCCGATGTTGTAATTTGAAGTTGTACTCTTGCAGACGTTCGAGCCACCTTGCCAACTGTCCTTCCGGATTGTTAAATCTCAAGAGCCATGCAAGTGCAGCATGGTCGGTACGTAGTGAAAACTCTCTCCCATAGAGGTATTTATGGAAGTGCTCCAAAGCTCTGACAATTGCCAACAACTCTCTTCTTGTAACACAATAATTTCTCTCTGGTTTAGAAAGCGTCTTGCTGTAATACGCTATTACTCGTTCTTCACCGTTCTGCACTTGAGACAAAACTGCTCCTAGACCAGTATTGCTTGCGTCTGTGTCTACGATGTACTTCCCTTCGGAAGCTGGAAAAGCGAGAATTGGCTGCGAATGTAATGCAATTTTCAACGTTCTAAATGCTTGTTCACACTCTCTCGACCATTGGAAGTTTCGTTTATTTTCCGTTAGCTCATGTAGTGGTTTAACAATAGTAGCGAAGCCTTTCTCAAAACGTCGGTAATATGAGCATAACCCCAGGAAACTCCGAACTTCGTGTTTATTCTTCGGAACTGGCCAGTCTCTTACGGTGTCTACTTTATTAGGATCCATGCTAACGCCCGCTGCCGAAACCAGATGGCCCAAATACTGTACTTCCTTCTGGAATAGAGAACACTTCTTCGGGCTCAGCTTCAGTTGTGCACCGTGAATTCTAGTTAGAACTTCCTTAAGGTTTTCCAAATGATCTTCGAAAGTCTTCCCGATCACTATGCCATCGCCTAAGTAAACAAGGCAAGTTTTCCACGTCAGGCCTCGGAGTATCAGGTCCATCAATCTCTCAAATGTTGCCGGTGCATTACAGAGTCCAAATGGCATGACGTTAAATTGGAATAAGCCACTTGGGGTCGAGAAAGCGGTCTTTTCCTTGTCTTCTTGATGAAGACCCACTTGCCAATATCCACTCTTCAGGTCCAATGTGGAAAACCACTGTGCTCCGGACAACGTGTCTAGTGTATCGTCAGCGCGAGGTAATGGATGGCAGTCTTTCTTTGTAACGTCATTTAACCTCCGGTAGTCTACGCAGAAACGCAATCCACCATCGTTCTTCGCTACCAGCACTACAGGGGAAGACAAATCACTTGACGAAGGTTCGATTACTCCCTCTGTCAACATGTCCTGTACTAACCGAGACATCTCCTCTTGTTTAGATAATGGAGGCCTTCGAGGAGGTTGGCGTATCGGTGTTGTGTCCCCGGTATTGATGCGATGTTGCACAAGAGAGGTTCTTCCCAGTGACTGTCCCCGAACTGCAAAACAATCTTTGAATTCGTGTAAAAACTGTCCGAGTTCTTTTACTTCACCACTTGAGAGGTCGTTAGAAGATCTGCTCAATAATTCTTCCAGTTCCTCTGGTAATTTAGAAGTATCCGAAGAACTGGGTCTTCGTTGCGTTATTCCAGCTACCCAGGCGTCAGTAGTCAATTTGCGTAGGAGCGTATTGCTTTGTAAAGTGATAGCTTGATCCAAAATATTCTCCACTCTAATAGGTACATTTCCGGTTTCGTCAGGTTTTACTAAACTTCTGGCAATTAGTATGCCCGGTGTGCTGACTACCTGGGGTTCGAATATAGAGCACTGATTGCTCCTAGTATCTACCGCAGTTCTAACCATGATGATCTTTTCGGAGTTTGGCGGAACAGTTACGGCCACTTGGTTTATGACGTCCATCGATTTTTCTGCTGTCGTCATTGTTAATAGCATTACCTCTTCGCCTCCGATTCTCAAGACATTGTTTTTGAAGCGACTATAAATCCGTATGCGTTCATTACGTCCACACCAAGAATTGCTTCATCCACAATGTCTGCAACAAGTACTTGATGATTAAACTCAAGTCGACCGAGGCGTACGTGTATCTCCACTTTTCCATACACTTTTACAGGCCGTCCAGTAGCTGTTCGCAAGCTGCAAGAGCACCAGATTGGCTTGAGATCTTTCACCACGTCGAGGCGCACAATAGAAACTGTTGCGCCTGTGTCAACTGTAATCGAGGTTGGCCTTTGTTGAACAAATCCGGGAACTACCAAGCTCCCGCTGTTTTTCTGAAGCGTAGAAATTGCGTATTCTCTAGGGGCTTCGTTCCTCCAGTTAGTCAGCACAAGCCCCGTTGCACCGACTATTGCTCGTTTCCCTGCTGCTGAATTCTAACCCGACAATCTCGTTGTAGATGTCCAGGTTTCCCACATCGATAACACTTCTGTCTTCCATCCTTTCTTATTTTATTCTGTGGCGCCGACCGTCGAGTCTCTGTTCCTTGTTCTTCTTCCTCATCGTCTGTGCCGTCGCGATCTTTTAGCGCGCGCACTTTATGACTTGTCCAACCAGATGCTGATTTGACGGCCTCAAATTGCAAAGCATGTACCAGGGCGTCCGCACTGTTCTGGTGTCTTGCCATTCGTAACACTTGCTGTAGTTCGTTACCTCGGACACCGGCAGTAAATGTCTGCATCGCAAAACGCGTTCGAAAATCTTCTGGCGCTTCAGGATAGGCCAGTCTAATTAGTCTGTCGATACTTGCTTCAAACTCTTGAAGACTTTCCCCGGAATGCTGTCGCCTTGCTCTCAGCTGGGTGCAGTACACATCTCGCAAATGTTTATCACCATACCGTAATTCCAGAGCTTTTATCAACTCGGCATAGGTGTTCTGGCTGTCAGGTGGCACTTTCTGTAGTAGTTCTGCCGCGGGTCCTTTTAATGCAGGAACAAGTGAAACAGCCTTGTCTTTTTCTGTCCAATTATTTGCGCATGCAGCAGCTTCAAATTGGCGGAGGTACGTTGCCCAGTGACTGCTTCCATCAAAGGTTGGAGCTTTGACATGAACTGTCCCTACTGCAGGGAAAGTGACTTTCTCTGTTAACTTATTTTCTGTGTCTTTTTCTGTCTTGATCACCGGTACAGTCTGTTCAGAAATTTGTTTTGGTTGAATCTTCATGCACTGTTCAACTTCAATTTTAATTTGTTCTCTTATGTTTGCCATTGAGTTTTCTACTGCAGATATTTTTGTTGACATAACTTCTTCCACAGTCAAGACAGATTTTTCTACTTTAGCTATTTTATTTGACATGGATTCTTCTACGTCAGATATTCTGGTAAACTGATTGTTGAGCTCACCTCGTAATTCACCTACGTCACCCCACGTAGGAGACCCAATTCTGCGGTAGTATGTTCTTGCATCTGCTTTTGTTCATGAATTAATGCTTTGATGTCACCTGCTTCACGTTTATGTTCCTCTGCCTCCTGCTTATGTTCCTCTTTTTGTTTTTCTTCTGTTTCTAGCATTAGTGCTTTCTGACGTTCCTCAGCTTCTTCTCTTTCCTGTATTCGTTCTTCTTTTTGTCGTCTTTCTGCTTCTTCTCTTTCTTGTATTCGTTCTCCTTTTTGTCGTCTTTCTGCTTCTTCCTGTGTCTGCTGCAGCAGTGTTTGTAAAGCTTCCATCATCTGACTGGGATCCATGTTTACTGATTAATTACGAATCACACTCGTCTTGTACAAAGCGTCCACTGTTTCCACTGTTAACCGTTCTATCCCAGTTCTGACACCACTGTACGACGGTCTATTCGATCGTCGTAGGTACAGTGGAATCAAAATAAGTACAAGACACCAATTAAGTCACTAATCACACCTTTAATTGTTACAGTAAAATAGTTCGTAATTAACAACACAGTCTCTACAACAAATCAAATGAAAATTGTACACACGCAATAAAATGTCCACAAATATTAAAACTCAATTGTATTACAATTATACCGTCTGATTATAAAACGCAACACTTCAGTAATAACTACTTGAACGTACACAGTAATAACTGGAACCGCTCTGGAAATATATCGCACTAATACTCTCGAACCGCACTATCAAATATCTCGCATTGAACTGAAAACTAAGGCCGCTACCCGATGTATTTATAGTCACGCTCACACACCAGAAGCTTCCAAACTGCGTCTTATCTCTCGTGAACTACGTAATTACTACGGCCTTGACACAGTCCGAGCGCCCGAGCGAAGGCCGGCACAGTCGAGAAAATTCTCGCAAAATGCGTCTAGTAGCACGTACACCACACGCTTACATCGAGATCCTTCTGGCGTATTCGATAAACGCGTAGATTGTTCTGTGCTGTCGTAGCACCGCCCCCTCCTTAAGCTTGTTCGTCCCGAACTGGCAAAGCGTCTCTAAATTTGTACTTAGCCAGGCGATCTAGGTGGACGACCTTGAACTTTCGCTGTCCTTCCTGTTGAATCCGATAAACAACATCGTTAATTCTTTTTTTCACAGTGTAGGGTCCTTCCCAGTTAGACTGAAGCTTAGGTGAGCGACCACGACGGCGCTTTGGATTGAACAACCAGACCTGATCTCCTTCTTGGAAACCCACACTATTGCTGCGAATGTCATACCGAGTTTTCATTTTATCACTGGCAATTTTCAGCTGTCCTCTTACCAAGCGATTCATTTCTCGCAGTTGGTTTTCTGATTGCGAGGAATAGTTCTTTGGCTCTTGGGACTGAGTCTCAGGTGATCCAAACATCAAGTCCCCAGGAAGACGAATCTCCCGCCCAAACACCAATTTTGCTGGAGTCATGTCGGTTGTGTCATGTACTGATGACCTATACGCCATAAGGAATAGTATTATACGTTGGTCCCAGTCTGTTTGGTTCTCGTGAACAACTTTCGAAAGATGCTGCTCAAGTGTCCTGTTGAATCTCTCAACCATCCCGTCCGACTGAGGATGCAGAGGCGTTGTCCTGGTCTTTCGAATTCCAAGTAGACGGCATAATTCTTTAAACACTCCTGATTCGAAATTTCTCCCTTGATCCGTATGGATTTCCATAGGGGCTCCATAACGGCAACAGAAGTTGTGAACTAACTGCTTTGCCACAGTGGTAACCTCCTGATTTGGAATTGCGTAGGCTTCCACCCACTTAGTAAAGTAGTCACCTACAACCATGATGTACCGGTTTCCATCGTCAGTAACTGGGAATGGTCCAGCAATGTCTATGGCAATTCTCTCGAAAGGTTGTCCAACGTTATACTGTCTCATTTTTCCCATGCTTCTGGTTTGTGGGCCCTTGCTTGCAGCACATATTTCACACGTCCGAACCCATTCCTCTACGTCGTGGCGAAGATGAAGCCAATAGAATCGCTTCCGTATTTTGTCAAGGGTTTTGTTAACGCCAAGATGGCCTCCAGATGTTCCATCATGCATCTCCTTCAAAACACACTGCACTTTACTTCGGGGAACTATCAACTGCATGACCACGTCTCGTCCATCTGCACTTTCCCAAGCCCTTTTCAGCAATCCGTTTTCTAAGGTGAGAGATTCCCATTGTGCCCAGTAGCCCTTCAGCACTTCGGAACCATGGCAGATATCTTGCCAATCCGGGCGGCGACCTTCCTCTTTTGCTGTCAAGATCAGTCCAATGTCTTCATCAGTCATCTGTTCTTGTCGACAGTCTTGTGTTGTCCAGCCATCAGCAAGGAAATCTACAGTGATGGCTTGAACATGTTCGCTTGAGTTTTATTCTTCCTTTCTGTGGCAATGTCGGCAGTCTTCCGGGCATGGTCTTCGTGATAAGCCATCTGCATTACCGTGCAGGCGCCCCCGCCGATGTTGTAATTTGAAGTTGTACTCTTGCAGACGTTCGAGCCACCTTGCCAACTGTCCTTCCGGATTGTTAAATCTCAAGAGCCATGCAAGTGCAGCATGGTCGGTACGTAGTGAAAACTCTCTCCCATAGAGGTATTTATGGAAGTGCTCCAAAGCTCTGACAATTGCCAACAACTCTCTTCTTGTAACACAATAATTTCTCTCTGGTTTAGAAAGCGTCTTGCTGTAATACGCTATTACTCGTTCTTCACCGTTCTGCACTTGAGACAAAACTGCTCCTAGACCAGTATTGCTTGCGTCTGTGTCTACGATGTACTTCCCTTCGGAAGCTGGAAAAGCGAGAATTGGCTGCGAATGTAATGCAATTTTCAACGTTCTAAATGCTTGTTCACACTCTCTCGACCATTGGAAGTTTCGTTTATTTTCCGTTAGCTCATGTAGTGGTTTAACAATAGTAGCGAAGCCTTTCTCAAAACGTCGGTAATATGAGCATAACCCCAGGAAACTCCGAACTTCGTGTTTATTCTTCGGAACTGGCCAGTCTCTTACGGTGTCTACTTTATTAGGATCCATGCTAACGCCCGCTGCCGAAACCAGATGGCCCAAATACTGTACTTCCTTCTGGAATAGAGAACACTTCTTCGGGCTCAGCTTCAGTTGTGCACCGTGAATTCTAGTTAGAACTTCCTTAAGGTTTTCCAAATGATCTTCGAAAGTCTTCCCGATCACTATGCCATCGTCTAAGTAAACAAGGCAAGTTTTCCACGTCAGGCCTCGGAGTATCAGGTCCATCAATCTCTCAAATGTTGCCGGTGCATTACAGAGTCCAAATGGCATGACGTTAAATTGGAATAAGCCACTTGGGGTCGAGAAAGCGGTCTTTTCCTTGTCTTCTTGATGAAGACCCACTTGCCAATATCCACTCTTCAGGTCCAATGTGGAAAACCACTGTGCTCCGGACAACGTGTCTAGTGTATCGTCAACGCGAGGTAATGGATGGCAGTCTTTCTTTGTAACGTCATTTAACCTCCGGTAGTCTACGCAGAAACGCAATCCACCATCGTTCTTCGCTACCAGCACTACAGGGGAAGACAAATCACTTGACGTAGGTTCGATTACTCCCTCTGTCAACATGTCCTGTACTAACCGAGACATCTCCTCTTGTTTAGATAATGGAGGCCTTCGAGGAGGTTGGCGTATCGGTGTTGTGTCCCCGGTATTGATGCGATGTTGCACAAGAGAGGTTCTTCCCAGTGACTGTCCCCGAACTGCAAAACAATCTTTGAATTCGTGTAAAAACTGTCCGAGTTCTTTTACTTCACCACTTGAGAGGTCGTTAGAAGATCTGCTCAATAATTCTTGCAGTCCTCTGGTAATTTAGGAGTATCCGAAGAACTGGGTCTTCGTTGCGTTATTCCGGCTACCCAGGCCTCAGTAGTCAATTTGCCTAGGAGCGTAATGCTTTGTAAAGTGATAGCTTGATCCAAAATATTCTCCACTCTAATAGGTACATTTCCGGTTTCGTCAGGTTTTACTAAACTTCTGGCAATTAGTATGCCCGGTGTGCTGACTACCTGGGGTTCGAATATAGAGCACTGATTGCCCCTAGTATCTACCGCAGTTCTAACCATGATGATCTTTTCGGAGTTTGGCGGAACAGTTACGGCCACTTGGTTTATGACGTCCATCGATTTTACTGCTGTCGTCATTGGTAATAGCATTACCTCTTCGCCTCCGATTCTCAAGACATTGTTTTTGAAGTCGACTATAAATCCGTATGCGTTCATTACGTCCACACCAAGAATTGCTTCATCCACAATGTCTGCAACAAGTACTTGATGATTAAACTCAAGTCGACCGAGGCGTACGTGTATCTCCACTTTTCCATACACTTTTACAGGCCGTCCAGTAGCTGTTCGCAAGCTGCAAGAGCACCAGATTGGCTTGAGATCTTTCACCACGTCGAGGCGCACAATAGAAACTGTTGCGCCTGTGTCAACTGTAATCGAGGTTGGCCTTTGTTGAACAAATCCGGGAACTGCCAAGCTCCCGCTGTTTTTCTGAAGCGTAGAAATTGCGTATTCTCTAGGGGCTTCGTTCCTCCAGTTAGTCAGCACAAGCCCCGTTGCACCGACTATTGCTCGTTTCCCTGCTGCTGAATTCTAACCCGACAATCTCGTTGTAGATGTCCAGGTTTCCCACATCGATAACACTTCTGTCTTCCATCCTTTCTTATTTTATTCTGTGGCGCCGACCGTCGAGTCTCTGTTCCTTGTTCTTCTTCCTCATCGTCTGTGCCGTCGCGATCTTTTAGCGCGCGCACTTTATGACTTGTCCAACCAGATGCTGATTTGACGGCCTCAAATTGCAAAGCATGTACCAGGGCGTCCGCACTGTTCTGGTGTCTTGCCATTCGTAACACTTGCTGTAGTTCGTTACCTCGGACACCGGCAGTAAATGTCTGCATCGCAAAACGCGTTCGAAAATCTTCTGGCGCTTCAGGATAGGCCAGTCTAATTAGTCTGTCGATACTTGCTTCAAACTCTTGAAGACTTTCCCCGGAATGCTGTCGCCTTGTTCTCAGCTGGGTGCAGTACACATCTCGCAAATGTTTATCACCATACCGTAATTCCAGAGCTTTTATCAACTCGGCATAGGTGTTCTGGCTGTCAGGTGGCACTTTCTGTAGTAGTTCTGCCGCGGGTCCTTTTAATGCAAGAACAAGTGAAACAGCCTTGTCTTTTTCTGTCCAATTATTTGCGCATGCAGCAGCTTCAAATTGGCGGAGGTACGTTGCCCAGTGACTGCTTCCATCAAAGGTTGGAGCTTTGACATGAACTGTCCGTACTGCAGGGAAAGTGACTTTCTCTGTTAACTTATTTTCTGTGTCTTTTTCTGTCTTGATCACCGGTACAGTCTGTTCAGAAATTTGTTTTGGTTGAATCTTCATGCACTGTTCAACTTCAATTTTAATTTGTTCTCTTATGTTTGCCATTGAGTTTTCTACTGCAGATATTTTTGTTGACATAACTTCTTCCACAGTCAAGACAGATTTTTCTACTTTAGCTATTTTATTTGACATGGATTCTTCTACGTCAGATATTCTGGTAAACTGATTGTTGAGCTCACCTCGTAATTCACCTACGTCACCCCACGTAGGAGACCCAATTCTGCGGTAGTATGTTCTTGCATCTGCTTTTGTTCATGAATTAATGCTTTGATGTCACCTGCTTCACGTTTATGTTCCTCTGCCTCCTGCTTATGTTCCTCTTTTTGTTTTTCTTCTGTTTCTAGCATTAGTGCTTTCTGACGTTCCTCAGCTTCTTCTCTTTCTTGTATTCGTTCTTCTTTTTGTCGTCTTTCTGCTTCTTCTCTTTCTTGTATTCGTTCTTCTTTTTGTCGTCTTTCTGCTTCTTCCTGTGTCTGCTGCAGCAGTGTTTTTAAAGCTTACATCATCTGACTGGGATCCATGTTTACTGGTTAATTACGAATCACACTCGTCTTGTACAAAGCGTCCACTGTTTCCACTGTTAACCGTTCTATCCCAGTTCTGACACCACTGTACGACGGTCTATTCGATCGTCGTAGGTACAGTGGAAACAAAATAAGTACAAGACACCAATTAAGTCACTAATCACACCTTTAATTGTTACAGTAAAATAGTTCGTAATTAACAACACAGTCTCTACAACAAATCAAATGAAAATTGTACACACGCAATAAAATGTCCACAAATATTAAAACTCAATTGTATTACAATTATACCGTCTGATTATAAAACGCAACACTTCAGTAATAACTACTTGAACGTACACAGTAATAACTGGAACCGCTCTGGAAATATATCGCACTAATACTCTCGAACCGCACTATCAAATATCTCGCATTGAACTGAAAACTAAGGCCGCTACCCGATGTATTTATAGTCACGCTCACACACCAGAAGCTTCCAAACTGCGTCTTATCTCTCGTGAACTACGTAATTACTACGGCCTTGACACAGTCCGAGCGCCCGAGCGAAGGCCGGCACAGTCGAGAAAATTCTCGCAAAATGCGTCTAGTAGCACGTACACCACACGCTTACATCGAGATCCTTCTGGCGTATTCGATAAACGCGTAGATTGTTCTGTGCTGTCGTAGCACCGCCCCCTCCTTAAGCTTGTTCGTCCCGAACTGGCAAAGCGTCTCTAAATTTGTACTTAGCCAGGCGATCTAGGTGGACGACCTTGAACTTTCGCTGTCCTTCCTGTTGAATCCGATAAACAACATCGTTAATTATTTTTTTCACAGTGTAGGGTCCTTCCCAGTTAGGCTGAAGCTTAGGTGAGCGACCACGACGGCGCTTTGGATTGAACAACCAGACCTGATCTCCTTCTTGGAAACCCACACTATTGCTGCGAATGTCATACCGAGTTTTCATTTTATCACTGGCAATTTTCAGCTGTCCTCTTACCAAGCGATTCATTTCTCGCAGTTGGTTTTCTGATTGCGAGGAATAGTTCTTTGGCTCTTGGGACTGAGTCTCAGGTGATCCAAACATCAAGTCCCCAGGAAGACGAATCTCCCGCCCAAACACCAATTTTGCTGGAGTCATGTCGGTTGTGTCATGTACTGATGACCTATACGCCATAAGGAATAGTATTATACGTTGGTCCCAGTCTGTTTGGTTCTCGTCAACAACTTTCGAAAGATGCTGCTCAAGTGTCCTGTTGAATCTCTCAACCATCCCGTCCGACTGAGGATGCAGAGGCGTTGTCCTTGTCTTTCGAATTCCAAGTAGACGGCATAATTCTTTAAACACTCCTGATTCGAAATTTCTCCCTTGATCCGTATGGATTTCCATAGGGGCTCCATAACGGCAACAGAAGTTGTGAACTAACTGCTTTGCCACAGTGGTAACCTCCTGATTTGGAATTGCGTAGGCTTCCACCCACTTAGTAAAGTAGTCACCTACAACCATGATGTACTGGTTTCCATCGTCAGTAACTGGGAATGGTCCAGCAATGTATATGGCAATTCTCTCGAAAGGTTGTCCAACGTTATACTGTCTCATTTTTCCCCTGCTTCTGGTTTGTGGGCCCTTGCTTGCAGCACATATTTCACACGTCCGAACCCATTCCTCTACGTCGTGGCGAAGATGAAGCCAATAGAATCGCTTCCGTATTTTGTCAAGGGTTTTGTTAACGCCAAGATGGCCTCCAGATGTTCCATCATGCATCTCCTTCAAAACACACTGCACTTTACTTCGGGGAACTATCAACTGCATGACCACGTCTCGTCCATCTGCACTTTCCCAAGCCCTTTTCAGCAATCCGTTTTCTAAGGTGAGAGATTCCCATTGTGCCCAGTAGCCCTTCAGCACTTCGGAACCATGGCAGATATCTTGCCAATCCGGGCGGCGACCTTCCTCTTTTGCTGTCAAGATCAGTCCAATGTCTTCATCAGTCATCTGTTCTTGTCGACAGTCTTGTGTTGTCCAGCCATCAGCAAGGAAATCTACAGTGATGGCTTGAACATGTTCGCTTGAGTTTTATTCTTCCTTTCTGTGGCAATGTCGGCAGTCTTCCGGGCATGGTCTTCGTGATAAGCCATCTGCATTACCGTGCAGGCGCCCCCGCCGATGTTGTAATTTGAAGTTGTACTCTTGCAGACGTTCGAGCCACCTTGCCAACTGTCCTTCCGGATTGTTAAATCTCAAGAGCCATGCAAGTGCAGCATGGTCGGTACGTAGTGAAAACTCTCTCCCATAGAGGTATTTATGGAAGTGCTCCAAAGCTCTGACAATTGCCAACAACTCTCTTCTTGTAACACAATAATTTCTCTCTGGTTTAGAAAGCGTCTTGCTGTAATACGCTATTACTCGTTCTTCACCGTTCTGCACTTGAGACAAAACTGCTCCTAGACCAGTATTGCTTGCGTCTGTGTCTACGATGTACTTCCCTTCGGAAGCTGGAAAAGCGAGAATTGGCTGCGAATGTAATGCAATTTTCAACGTTCTAAATGCTTGTTCACACTCTCTCGACCATTGGAAGTTTCGTTTATTTTCCGTTAGCTCATGTAGTGGTTTAACAATAGTAGCGAAGCCTTTCTCAAAACGTCGGTAATATGAGCATAACCCCAGGAAACTCCGAACTTCGTGTTTATTCTTCGGAACTGGCCAGTCTCTTACGGTGTCTACTTTATTAGGATCCATGCTAACGCCCGCTGCCGAAACCAGATGGCCCAAATACTGTACTTCCTTCTGGAATAGAGAACACTTCTTCGGGCTCAGCTTCAGTTGTGCACCGTGAATTCTAGTTAGAACTTCCTTAAGGTTTTCCAAATGATCTTCGAAAGTCTTCCCGATCACTATGTCATCGTCTAAGTAAACAAGGCAAGTTTTCCACGTCAGGCCTCGGAGTATCAGGTCCATCAATCTCTCAAATGTTGCCGGTGCATTACAGAGTCCAAATGGCATGACGTTAAATTGGAATAAGCCACTTGGGGTCGAGAAAGCGGTCTTTTCCTTGTCTTCTTGATGAAGACCCACTTGCCAATATCCACTCTTCAGGTCCAATGTGGAAAACCACTGTGCTCCGGACAACGTGTCTAGTGTGTCGTCAACGCGAGGTAATGGATGGCAGTCTTTCTTTGTAACGTCATTTAACCTCCGGTAGTCTACGCAGAAACGCAATCCACCATCCTTCTTCGCTACCAGCACTACAGGGGAAGACCAAGCACTTGACGAAGGTTCGATTACTCCCTCTGTCAACATGTCCTGTACTAACCGAGACATCTCCTCTTGTTTAGATAATGGAGGCCTTGGAGGAGGTTGGCGTATCGGTGTTGTGTCCCCGGTATTGATGCGATGTTGCACAAGAGAGGTTCTTCCCAGTGACTGTCCCCGAACTGCAAAACAGTCTTTGAATTCGTGTAAAAACTGTCCGAGTTCTTTTACTTCACCACTTGAGAGGTCGTTAGAAGATCTGCTCAATAATTCTTGCAGTTCCTCTGGTAATTTAGAAGTATCCGAAGAACTGGGTCTTCGTTGCGTTATTCCGGCTACCCAGGCGTCAGTAGTCAATTTGCCTAGGAGCGTATTGCTTTGTAAAGTGATAGCTTGATCCAAAATATTCTCCACTCTAATAGGTACATTTCCGGTTTCGTCAGGTTTTACTAAACTTCTGGCAATTAGTATGCCCGGTGTGCTGACTACCTGGGGTTCGAATATAGAGCACTGATTGCCCCTAGTATCTACCGCAGTTCTAACCATGATGATCTTTTCGGAGTTTGGCGGAACAGTTACGGCCACTTGGTTTATGACGTCCATCGATTTTTCTGCTGTCGTCATTGTTGATAGCATTACCTCTTCGCCTCCGATTCTCAAGACATTGTTTTTGAAGTCGACTATAAATCCGTATGCGTTCATTACGTCCACACCAAGAATTGCTTCATCCACAATGTCTGCAACAAGTACTTGATGATTAAACTCAAGTCGACCGAGGCGTACGTGTATCTCCACTTTTCCATACACTTTTACAGGCCGTCCAGTAGCTGTTCGCAAGCTGCAAGAGCACCAGATTGGCTTGAGATCTTTCACCACGTCGAGGCGCACAATAGAAACTGTTGCGCCTGTGTCAACTGTAATCGAGGTTGGCCTTTCTTGAACAAATCCGGTAACTACCAAGCTCCCGCTGTTTTTCTGAAGCGTAGAAATTGCGTATTCTCTAGGGGCTTCGTTCCTCCAGTTAGTCAGCACAAGCCCCGTTGCACCGACTGTTGCTCGTTTCCCTGCTGCTGAATTCTAACCCGACAATCTCGTTGTAGATGTCCAGGTTTCCCACATCGATAACACTTCTGTCTTCCATCCTTTCTTATTTTATTCTGTGGCGCCGACCGTCGAGTTTCTGTTCCTTGTTCTTCTTCCTCATCGTCTGTGCCGTCGCGATCTTTTAGCGCGCGCACTTTATGACTTGTCCAACCAGATGCTGATTTGGCGGCCTCAAATTGCAAAGCATGTACCAGGGCGTCCGCACTGTTCTGGTGTCTTGCCATTCGTAACACTTGCTGTAGTTCGTTACCTCGGACACCGGCAGTAAATGTCTGCATCGCAAAACGCGTTCGAAAATCTTCTGGCGCTTCAGGTAAGGCCAGTCTAATTAGTCTGTCGATACTTGCTTCAAACTCTTGAAGACTTTCTCCGGAATGCTGTCGCCTTGCTCTCAGCTGGGTGCAGTACACATCTCGCAAATGTTTATCACCATACCGTAATTCCAGAGCTTTTATCAACTAGGCATAGGTGTTCTGGCTGTCAGGTGGCACTTTCTGTAGTAGTTCTGCCGCGGGTCCTTTTAATGCAAGAACAAGTGAAACAGCCTTGTCTTTTTCTGTCCAATTATTTGCGCATGCAGCAGCTTCAAATTGGCGGAGGTACGTTGCCCAGTGACTGCTTCCATCAAAGGTTGGAGCTTTGACATGAACTGTCCCTACTGCAGGGAAAGTGACTTTCTCTGTTAACTTATTTTCTGTGTCTTTTTCTGTCTTGATCACCGGTACAGTCTGTTCAGAAATTTGTTTTGGTTGAATCTTCATGCACTGTTCAACTTCAATTTTAATTTGTTCTCTTATGTTTGCCATTGAGTTTTCTACTGCAGATATTTTTGTTGACATAACTTCTTCCACAGTCAAGACAGATTTTTCTACTTTAGCTATTTTATTTGACATGGATTCTTCTACGTCAGATATTCTGGTAAACTGATTGTTGAGCTCACCTCGTAATTCACCTACGTCACCCCACGTAGGAGACCCAATTCTGCGGTAGTATGTTCTTGCATCTGCTTTTGTTCATGAATTAATGCTTTGATGTCACCTGCTTCACGTTTATGTTCCTCTGCCTCCTGCTTATGTTCCTCTTTTTGTCTTTCTTCTGTTTCTAGCATTAGTGCTTTCTGACGTTCCTCAGCTTCTTCTCTTTCTTGTATTCGTTCTTCTTTTTGTCGTCTTTCTGCTTCTTCTCTTTCTTGTATTCGTTCTTCTTTTTGTCGTCTTTCTGCTTCTTCCTGTGTCTGCTGCAGCAGTGTTTGTAAAGCTTCCATCATCTCACTGGGATCCATGTTTACTGATTAATTACGAATCACACTCGTCTTGTACAAAGCGTCCACTGTTTCCACTGTTAACCGTTCTATCCCAGTTCTGACACCACTGTACGACGGTCTATTCGATCGTCGTAGGTACAGTGGAAACAAAATAAGTACAAGACACCAATTAAGTCACTAATCACACCTTTAATTGTTACAGTACAATAGTTCGTAATTAACAACACAGTCTCTACAACAAATCAAATGAAAATTGTACACACGCAATAAAATGTCCACAAATATTAAAACTCAATTGTATTACAATTATACCGTCTGATTATAAAACGCAACACTTCAGTAATAACTACTTGAACGTACACAGTAATAACTGGAACCGCTCTGGAAATATATCGCACTAATACTCTCGAACCGCACTATCAAATATCTCGCATTGAACTGAAAACCAAGGCCGCTACCCGATGTATTTATAGTCACGCTCACACACCAGAAGCTTCCAAACTGCGTCTTATCTCTCGTGAACTACGTAATTACTACGGCCTTGACACAGTCCGAGCGCCCGAGCGAAGGCCGGCACAGTCGAGAAAATTCTCGCAAAATGCGTCTAGTAGCACGTACACCACACGCTTACATCGAGATCCTTCTGGCGTATTCGATAAACGCGTAGATTGTTCTGTGCTGTCGTAGCACCACCCCCTCCTTAAGCTTGTTCGTCCCGAACTGGCAAAGCGTCTCTAAATTTGTACTTAGCCAGGCGATCTAGGTGGACGACCTTGAACTTTCGCTGTCCTTCCTGTTGAATCCGATAAACAACATCGTTAATTCTTTTTTTCTCAGTGTAGGGTCCTTCCCAGTTAGACTGAAGCTTAGGTGAGCGACCACGACGGCGCTTTGGATTGAACAACCAGACCTGATCTCCTTCTTGGAAACCCACACTATTGCTGCGAATGTCATACCGAGTTTTCATTTTATCACTGGCAATTTTCAGCTGTCCTCTTACCAAGCGATTCATTTCTCGCAGTTGGTTTTCTAATTGCGAGGAATAGTTCTTTGGCTCTTGGGACTGAGTCTCAGGTGATCCAAACATCAAGTCCCCAGGAAGACGAATCTCCCGCCCAAACACCAATTTTGCTGGAGTCATGCCGGTTGTGTCATGTACTGATGACCTATACGCCATAAGGAATAGTATTATACGTTGGTCCCAGTCTGTTTGGTTCTCGTGAACAACTTTCGAAAGATGCTGCTCAAGTGTCCTGTTGAATCTCTCAACCATCCCGTCCGACTGAGGATGCAGAGGCGTTGTCCTGGTCTTTCGAATTCCAAGTAGACGGCATAATTCTTTAAACACTCCTGATTCGAAATTTCTCCCTTGATCCGTATGGATTTCCATAGGGGCTCCATAACGGCAACAGAAGTTGTGAACTAACTGCTTTGCCACAGTGGTAACCTCCTGATTTGGAATTGCGTAGGCTTCCACCCACTTAGTAAAGTAGTCACCTACAACCATGATGTACCGGTTTCCATCGTCAGTAACTGGGAATGGTCCAGCAATGTATATGGCAATTCTCTCGAAAGGTTGTCCAACGTTATACTGTCTCATTTTTCCCCTGCTTCTGGTTTGTGGGCCCTTGCTTGCAGCACATATTTCACACGTCCGAACCCATTCCTCTACGTCGTGGCGAAGATGAAGCCAATAGAATCGCTTCCGTATTTTGTCAAGGGTTTTGTTAACGCCAAGATGGCCTCCAGATGTTCCATCATGCATCTCCTTCAAAACACACTGCACTTTACTTCGGGGAACTATCAACTGCATGACCACGTCTCGTCCATCTGCACTTTCCCAAGCCCTTTTCAGCAATCCGTTTTCTAAGGTGAGAGATTCCCATTGTGCCCAGTAGCCCTTCAGCACTTCGGAACCATGGCAGATATCTTGCCAATCCGGGCGGCGACCTTCCTCTTTTGCTGTCAAGATCAGTCCAATGTCTTCATCAGTCATCTGTTCTTGTCGACAGTCTTGTGTTATCCAGCCATCAGCAAGGAAATCTACAGTGATGGCTTGAACATGTTCGCTTGAGTTTTATTCTTCCTTTCTGTGGCAATGTCGGCAGTCTTCCGGGCATGGTCTTCGTGATAAGCCATCTGCATTACCGTGCAGGCGCCCCCGCCGATGTTGTAATTTGAAGTTGTACTCTTGCAGACGTTCGAGCCACCTTGCCAACTGTCCTTCCGGATTGTTAAATCTCAAGAGCCATGCAAGTGCAGCATGGTCGGTACGTAGTGAAAACTCTCTCCCATAGAGGTATTTATGGAAGTGCTCCAAAGCTCTGACAATTGCCAACAACTCTCTTCTTGTAACACAATAATTTCTCTCTGGTTTAGAAAGCGTCTTGCTGTAATACGCTATTACTCGTTCTTCACCGTTCTGCACTTGAGACAAAACTGCTCCTAGACCAGTATTGCTTGCGTCTGTGTCTACGATGTACTTCCCTTCGGAAGCTGGAAAAGCGAGAATTGGCTGCGAATGTAATGCAATTTTCAACGTTCTAAATGCTTGTTCACACTCTCTCGACCATTGGAAGTTTCGTTTATTTTCCGTTAGCTCATGTAGTGGTTTAACAATAGTAGCGAAGCCTTTCTCAAAACGTCGGTAATATGAGCATAACCCCAGGAAACTCCGAACTTCGTGTTTATTCTTCGGAACTGGCCAGTCTCTTACGGTGTCTACTTTATTAGGATCCATGCTAACGCCCGCTGCCGAAACCAGATGGCCCAAATACTGTACTTCCTTCTGGAATAGAGAACACTTCTTCGGGCTCAGCTTCAGTTGTGCACCGTGAATTCTAGTTAGAACTTCCTTAAGGTTTTCCAAATGATCTTCGAAAGTCTTCCCGATCACTATGTCATCGTCTAAGTAAACAAGGCAAGTTTTCCACGTCAGGCCTCGGAGTATCAGGTCCATCAATCTCTCAAATGTTGCCGGTGCATTACAGAGTCCAAATGGCATGACGTTAAATTGGAATAAGCCACTTGGGGTCGAGAAAGCGGTCTTTTCCTTGTCTTCTTGATGAAGACCCACTTGCCAATATCCACTCTTCAGGTCCAATGTGGAAAACCACTGTGCTCCGGACAACGTGTCTAGTGTATCGTCAACGCGAGGTAATGGATGGCAGTCTTTCTTTGTAACGTCATTTAACCTCCGGTAGTCTACGCAGAAACGCAATCCACCATCCTTCTTCGCTACCAGCACTACAGGGGAAGACCAAGCACTTGACGAAGGTTCGATTACTCCCTCTGTCAACATGTCCTGTACTAACCGAGACATCTCCTCTTGTTTAGATAATGGAGGCCTTGGAGGAGGTTGGCGTATCGGTGTTGTGTCCCCGGTATTGATGCGATGTTGCACAAGAGAGGTTCTTCCCAGTGACTGTCCCCGAACTGCAAAACAGTCTTTGAATTCGTGTAAAAACTGTCCGAGTTCTTTTACTTCACCACTTGAGAGGTCGTTAGAAGATCTGCTCAATAATTCTTGCAGTTCCTCTGGTAATTTAGAAGTATCCGAAGAACTGGGTCTTCGTTGCGTTATTCCGGCTACCCAGGCGTCAGTAGTCAATTTGCCTAGGAGCGTATTGCTTTGTAAAGTGATAGCTTGATCCAAAATATTCTCCACTCTAATAGGTACATTTCCGGTTTCGTCAGGTTTTACTAAACTTCTGGCAATTAGTATGCCCGGTGTGCTGACTACCTGGGGTTCGAATATAGAGCACTGATTGCCCCTAGTATCTACCGCAGTTCTAACCATGATGATCTTTTCGGAGTTTGGCGGAACAGTTACGGCCACTTGGTTTATGACGTCCATCGATTTTTCTGCTGTCGTCATTGTTGATAGCATTACCTCTTCGCCTCCGATTCTCAAGACATTGTTTTTGAAGTCGACTATAAATCCGTATGCGTTCATTACGTCCACACCAAGAATTGCTTCATCCACAATGTCTGCAACAAGTACTTGATGATTAAACTCAAGTCGACCGAGGCGTACGTGTATCTCCACTTTTCCATACACTTTTACAGGCCGTCCAGTAGCTGTTCGCAAGCTGCAAGAGCACCAGATTGGCTTGAGATCTTTCACCACGTCGAGGCGCACAATAGAAACTGTTGCGCCTGTGTCAACTGTAATCGAGGTTGGCCTTTCTTGAACAAATCCGGTAACTACCAAGCTCCCGCTGTTTTTCTGAAGCGTAGAAATTGCGTATTCTCTAGGGGCTTCGTTCCTCCAGTTAGTCAGCACAAGCCCCGTTGCACCGACTGTTGCTCGTTTCCCTGCTGCTGAATTCTAACCCGACAATCTCGTTGTAGATGTCCAGGTTTCCCACATCGATAACACTTCTGTCTTCCATCCTTTCTTATTTTATTCTGTGGCGCCGACCGTCGAGTCTCTGTTCCTTGTTCTTCTTCCTCATCGTCTGTGCCGTCGCGATCTTTTAGCGCGCGCACTTTATGACTTGTCCAACCAGATGCTGATTTGGCGGCCTCAAATTGCAAAGCATGTACCAGGGCGTCCGCACTGTTCTGGTGTCTTGCCATTCGTAACACTTGCTGTAGTTCGTTACCTCGGACACCGGCAGTAAATGTGTGCATCGCAAAACGCGTTCGAAAATCTTCTGGCGCTTCAGGATAGGCCAGTCTAATTAGTCTGTCGATACTTGCTTCAAACTCTTGAAGACTTTCCCCGGAATGCTGTCGCCTTGCTCTCAGCTGGGTGCAGTACACATCTCGCAAATGTTTATCACCATACCGTAATTCCAGAGCTTTTATCAACTCGGCATAGGTGTTCTGGCTGTCAGGTGGCACTTTCTGTAGTAGTTCTGCCGCGGGTCCTTTTAATGCAAGAACAAGTGAAACAGCCTTGTCTTTTTCTGTCCAATTATTTGCGCATGCAGCAGCTTCAAATTGGCGGAGGTACGTTGCCCAGTGACTGCTTCCATCAAAGGTTGGAGCTTTGACATGAACTGTCCCTACTGCAGGGAAAGTGACTTTCTCTGTTAACTTATTTTCTGTGTCTTTTTCTGTCTTGATCACCGGTACAGTCTGTTCAGAAATTTGTTTTGGTTGAATCTTCATGCACTGTTCAACTTCAATTTTAATTTGTTCTCTTATGTTTGCCATTGAGTTTTCTACTGCAGATATTTTTGTTGACATAACTTCTTCCACAGTCAAGACAGATTTTTCTACTTTAGCTATTTTATTTGACATGGATTCTTCTACGTCAGATATTCTGGTAAACTGATTGTTGAGCTCACCTCGTAATTCACCTACGTCACCCCACGTAGGAGACCCAATTCTGCGGTAGTATGTTCTTGCATCTGCTTTTGTTCATGAATTAATGCTTTGATGTCACCTGCTTCACGTTTATGTTCCTCTGCCTCCTGCTTATGTTCCTCTTTTTGTCTTTCTTCTGTTTCTAGCATTAGTGCTTTCTGACGTTCCTCAGCTTCTTCTCTTTCTTGTATTCGTTCTTCTTTTTGTCGTCTTTCTGCTTCTTCCTGTGTCTGCTGCAGCAGTGTTTGTAAAGCTTCCATCATCTCACTGGGATCCATGTTTACTGATTAATTACGAATCACACTCATCTTGTACAAAGCGTCCACTGTTTCCACTGTTAACCGTTCTATCCCAGTTCTGACACCACTGTACGACGGTCTATTCGATCGTCGTAGGTACAGTGGAAACAAAATAAGTACAAGACACCAATTAAGTCACTAATCACACCTTTAATTGTTACAGTAAAATAGTTCGTAATTAACAACACAGTCTCTACAACAAATCAAATGAAAATTGTACACACGCAATAAAATGTCCACAAATATTAAAACTCAATTGTATTACAATTATACCGTCTGATTATAAAACGCAACACTTCAGTAATAACTACTTGAACGTACACAGTAATAACTGGAACCGCTCTGGAAATATATCGCACTAATACTCTCGAACCGCACTATCAAATATCTCGCATTGAACTGAAAACTAAGGCCGCTACCCGATGTATTTATAGTCACGCTCACACACCAGAAGCTTCCAAACTGCGTCTTATCTCTCGTGAACTACGTAATTACTACGGCCTTGACACAGTCCGAGCGCCCGAGCGAAGGCCGGCACAGTCGAGAAAATTCTCGCAAAATGCG
Organism: Magicicada septendecula; assembly: GCA_034769895.1. NCBI lineage: Eukaryota > Metazoa > Arthropoda > Insecta > Hemiptera > Cicadidae > Magicicada > Magicicada septendecula. The sequence goes on from CM068373.1 coordinate 231,958,225, forward strand.
TCTAGTAGCACGTACACCACACGCTTACATCGAGATCCTTCTGGCGTATTCGATAAACGCGTAGATTGTTCTGTGCTGTCGTAGCACCGCCCCCTCCTTAAGCTTGTTCGTCCCGAACTGGCAAAGCGTCTCTAAATTTGTACTTAGCCAGGCGATCTAGGTGGACGACCTTGAACTTTCGCTGTCCTTCCTGTTGAATCCGATAAACAACATCGTTAATTCTTTTTTTCACAGTGTAGGGTCCTTCCCAGTTAGACTGAAGCTTAGGTGAGCGACCACGACGGCGCTTTGGATTGAACAACCAGACCTGATCTCCTTCTTGGAAACCCACACTATTGCTGCGAATGTCATACCGAGTTTTCATTTTATCACTGGCAATTTTCAGCTGTCCTCTTACCAAGCGATTCATTTCTCGCAGTTGGTTTTCTAATTGCGAGGAATAGTTCTTTGGCTCTTGGGACTGAGTCTCAGGTGATCCAAACATCAAGTCCCCAGGAAGACGAATCTCCCGCCCAAACACCAATTTTGCTGGAGTCATGCCGGTTGTGTCATGTACTGATGACCTATACGCCATAAGGAATAGTATTATACGTTGGTCCCAGTCTGTTTGGTTCTCGTGAACAACTTTCGAAAGATGCTGCTCAAGTGTCCTGTTGAATCTCTCAACCATCCCGTCCGACTGAGGATGCAGAGGCGTTGTCGTGGTCTTTCGAATTCCAAGTAGACGGCATAATTCTTTAAACACTCCTGATTCGAAATTTCTCCCTTGATCCGTATGGATTTCCATAGGGGCTCCATAACGGCAACAGAAGTTGTGAACTAACTGCTTTGCCACAGTGGTAACCTCCTGATTTGGAATTGCGTAGGCTTCCACCCACTTAGTAAAGTAGACACCTACAACCATGATGTACCGGTTTCCATCGTCAGTAACTGGGAATGGTCCAGCAATGTATATGGCAATTCTCTCGAAAGGTTGTCCAACGTTATACTGTCTCATTTTTCCCCTGCTTCTGGTTTGTGGGCCCTTGCTTGCAGCACATATTTCACACGTCCGAACCCATTCCTCTACGTCGTGGCGAAGATGAAGCCAATAGAATCGCTTCCGTATTTTGTCAAGGGTTTTGTTAACGCCAAGATGGCCTCCAGATGTTCCATCATGCATCTCCTTCAAAACACACTGCACTTTACTTCGGGGAACTATCAACTGCATGACCACGTCTCGTCCATCTGCACTTTCCCAAGCCCTTTTCAGCAATCCGTTTTCTAAGGTGAGAGATTCCCATTGTGCCCAGTAGCCCTTCAGCACTTCGGAACCATGGCAGATATCTTGCCAATCCGGGCGGCGACCTTCCTCTTTTGCTGTCAAGATCAGTCCAATGTCTTCATCAGTCATCTGTTCTTGTCGACAGTCTTGTGTTATCCAGCCATCAGCAAGGAAATCTACAGTGATGGCTTGAACATGTTCGCTTGAGTTTTATTCTTCCTTTCTGTGGCAATGTCGGCAGTCTTCCGGGCATGGTCTTCGTGATAAGCCATCTGCATTACCGTGCAGGCGCCCCCGCCGATGTTGTAATTTGAAGTTGTACTCTTGCAGACGTTCGAGCCACCTTGCCAACTGTCCTTCCGGATTGTTAAATCTCAAGAGCCATGCAAGTGCAGCATGGTCGGTACGTAGTGAAAACACTCTCCCATAGAGGTATTTATGGAAGTGCTCCAAAGCTCTGACAATTGCCAACAACTCTCTTCTTGTAACACAATAATTTCTCTCTGGTTTAGAAAGCGTCTTGCTGTAATACGCTATTACTCGTTCTTCACCGTTCTGCACTTGAGACAAAACTGCTCCTAGACCAGTATTGCTTGCGTCTGTGTCTACGAAGTACTTCCCTTCGGAAGCTGGAAAAGCGAGAATTGGCTGCGAATGTAATGCAATTTTCAACGTTCTAAATGCTTGTTCACACTCTCTCGACCATTGGAAGTTTCGTTTATTTTCCGTTAGCTCATGTAGTGGTTTAACAATAGTAGCGAAGCCTTTCTCAAAACGTCGGTAATATGAGCATAACCCCAGGAAACTCCGAACTTCGTGTTTATTCTTCGGAACTGGCCAGTCTCTTACGGTGTCTACTTTATTAGGATCCATGCTAACGCCCGCTGCCGAAACCAGATGGCCCAAATACTGTACTTCCTTCTGGAATAGAGAACACTTCTTCGGGCTCAGCTTCAGTTGTGCACCGTGAATTCTAGTTAGAAGTTCCTTAAGGTTTTCCAAATGATCTTCGAAAGTCTTCCCGATCACTATGTCATCGTCTAAGTAAACAAGGCAAGTTTTCCACGTCAGGCCTCGGAGTATCAGGTCCATCAATCTCTCAAATGTTTCCGGTGCATTACAGAGTCCAAATGGCATGACGTTAAATTGGAATAAGCCACTTGGGGTCGAGAAAGCGGTCTTTTCCTTGTCTTCTTGATGAAGACCCACTTGCCAATATCCACTCTTCAGGTCCAATGTGGAAAACCACTGTGCTCCGGACAACGTGTCTAGTGTATCGTCAACGCGAGGTAATGGATGGCAGTCTTTCTTTGTAACGTCATTTAACCTCCGGTAGTCTACGCAGAAACGCAATCCACCATCATTCTTCGCTACCAGCACTACAGGGGAAGACCAAGCACTTGACGAAGGTTCGATTACTCCCTCTGTCAACATGTCCTGTACTAACCGAGACGTCTCCTCTTGTTTAGATAATGGAGGCCTTCGAGGAGGTTGGCGTATCGGTGTTGTGTCCCCGGTATTGATGCGATGTTGCACAAGAGAGGTTCTTCCCAGTGACTGTCCCCGAACTGCAAAACAATCTTTGAGTTCGTGTAAAAACTGTCCGAGTTCTTTTACTTCACCACTTGAGAGGTCGTTAGAAGATCTGCTCAATAATTCTTGCAGTTCCTCTGGTAATTTAGAAGTATCCGAAGAACTGGGTCTTCGTTGCGTTATTCCGGCTACCCAGGCCTCAGTAGTCAATTTGCCTAGGAGCGTATTGCTTTGTAAAGTGATAGCTTGATCCAAAATATTCTCCACTCTAATAGGTACATTTCCGGTTTCGTCAGGTTTTACTAAACTTCTGGCAATTAGTATGCCCGGTGTGCTGACTACCTGGGGTTCGAATATGGAGCACTGATTGCCCCTAGTATGTACCGCAGTTCTAACCATGATGATCTTTTCGGAGTTTGGCGGAACAGTTACGGCCACTTGGTTTATGACGTCCATCGATTTTTCTGCTGTCGTCATTGTTGATAGCATTACCTCTTCGCCTCCGATTCTCAAGACATTGTTTTTGAAGTCGACTATAAATCCGTATGCGTTCATTACGTCCACACCAAGAATTGCTTCATCCACAATGTCTGCAACAAGTACTTGATGATTAAACTCAAGTCGACCGAGGCGTACGTGTATCTCCACTTTTCCATACACTTTTACAGGCCGTCCAGTAGCTGTTCGCAAGCTGCAAGAGCACCAGATTGGCTTGAGATCTTTCACCACGTCGAGGCGCACAATAGAAACTGTTGCGCCTGTGTCAACTGTAATCGAGGTTGGCCTTTCTTGAACAAATCCGGTAACTACCAAGCTCCCGCTGTTTTTCTGAAGCGTAGAAATTGCGTATTCTCTAGGGGCTTCATTCCTCCAGTTAGTCAGCACAAGCCCCGTTGCACCGACTGTTGCTCGTTTCCCTGCTGCTGAATTCTAACCCGACAATCTCGTTGTAGATGTCCAGGTTTCCCACTTATTCTGTGGCGCCGACCGTCGAGTCTCTGTTCCTTGTTCTTCTTCCTCATCGTCTGTGCCGTCGCGATCTTTTAGCGCGCGCACTTTATGACTTGTCCAACCAGATGCTGATTTGGCGGCCTCAAATTGCAAAGCATGTACCAGGGCGTCCGCACTGTTCTGGTGTCTTGCCATTCGTAACACTTGCTGTAGTTCGTTACCTCGGACACCGGCAGTAAATGTGTGCATCGCAAAACGCGTTCGAAAATCTTCTGGCGCTTCAGGATAGGCCAGTCTAATTAGTCTGTCGATACTTGCTTCAAACTCTTGAAGACTTTCCCCGGAATGCTGTCGCCTTGCTCTCAGCTGGGTGCAGTACACATCTCGCAAATGTTTATCACCATACCGTAATTCCAGAGCTTTTATCAACTAGGCATAGGTGTTCTGGCTGTCAGGTGGCACTTTCTGTAGTAGTTCTGCCGCGGGTCCTTTTAATGCAAGAACAAGTGAAACAGCCTTGTCTTTTTCTGTCCAATTATTTGCGCATGCAGCAGCTTCAAATTGGCGGAGGTACGTTGCCCAGTGACTGCTTCCATCAAAGGTTGGAGCTTTGACATGAACTGTCCCTACTGCAGGGAAAGTGACTTTCTCTGTTAACTTATTTTCTGTGTCTTTTTCTGTCTTGATCACCGGTACAGTCTGTTCAGAAATTTGTTTTGGTTGAATCTTCATGCACTGTTCAACTTCAATTTTAATTTGTTCTCTTATGTTTGCCATTGAGTTTTCTACTGCAGATATTTTTGTTGACATAACTTCTTCCACAGTCAAGACAGATTTTTCTACTTTAGCTATTTTATTTGACATGGATTCTTCTACGTCAGATATTCTGGTAAACTGATTGTTGAGCTCACCTCGTAATTCACCTACGTCACCACGTAGGAGACCCAATTCTGCGGTAGTATGTTCTTGCATCTGCTTTTGTTCATGAATTAATGCTTTGATGTCACCTGCTTCACGTTTATGTTCCTCTGCCTCCTGCTTACGTTCCTCTTTTTGTCTTTCTTCTGTTTCTAGCATTAGTGCTTTCTGACGTTCCTCAGCTTCTTCTCTTTCTTGTATTCGTTCTTCTTTTTGTCGTCTTTCTGCTTCTTCTCTTTCTTGTATTTGTTCTTCTTTTTGTCGTCTTTCTGCTTCTTCCTGTGTCTGCTGCAGCAGTGTTTGTAAAGCTTCCATCATCTGACTGGGATCCATGTTTACTGATTAATTACGAATCACACTCGTCTTGTACAAAGCGTCCACTGTTTCCACTGTTAACCGTTCTATCCCAGTTCTGACACCACTGTACGACGGTCTATTCGATCGTCGTAGGTACAGTGGAAACAAAATAAGTACAAGACACCAATTAAGTCACTAATTACACCTTTAATTGTTACAGTAAAATAGTTCGTAATTAACAACACAGTCTCTACAACAAATGAAATGAAAATTGCACACACACAATAAAATGTCCACAAATATTAAAACTCAATTGTATTACAATTATACCGTCTGATTATAAAACGCAACACTTCAGTAATAACTCGAACCGCTCTGGAAATATATCGCACTAATACTCTCGAACCGCACTATCAAATATCTCGCATTGAACTGAAAACTAAGGCCGCTACCCGATGTATTTATAGTCACGCTCACACACCAGAAGCTTCCAAACTGCGTCTTATCTCTCGTGAACTACGTAATTACTACGGCCTTGACACAGTCCGAGCGCCCGAGCGAAGCCCGGCACAGTCGAGAAAATTCTCGCAAAATGCGTCTAGTAGCACGTACACCACACGCTTACATCGAGATCCTTCTGGCATATTCGATAAACGCGTAGATTGTTCTGTGCTGTCATAGCAATATGAAGAATTATACTACTATAATAGTTTCGTAGTAGGAGAGTGATTACATTATTAAAAACTTCTTAATTAATAACATGAAAATTCAACATGTGACTTTTGTCGACATTTTAGGTTAAGGCTGGTTTAATTGACTAAGAAGCAGTTAATTTTAAATTACTAACAACTCAAGCAATATTAAAAATATCCATAATACACGGTTATAAATTCAGTCAGTGAAAAAAAATTAATTATCTGCTTCATCAGATTGGATAACAAACAAAAACAGGTGATGCATGCTTAACGCTCTCGAGTTTTTCTTGAGTTAGTGTAGCAAGCTGAATGATGCTGGTAAGGAGTCAGAAAATGTTTTTGAATGAATTAGTGGACTGTAAAATTAGATTTAAGTAGCGTTTATTTGAGCATTATGAAGAAGCGCGAGCCCACGCGATAACGTCAGGCGCACATAGCCAAAATACAATGTGTGACGTAAATTGCCAAGCTACATAATGTGTAGCAGTGAAAAACGATCGAATAAGAAGTACATTAGTAAATTTAGATTGCCGGGGCTGGCTAGAAAGTAAGGGTGTGAACGCACAGTTGAAGGGTTGAGTGATAACTAACTAAACGCAGCGGCGAGCCAACGAGTGCTGTACCGCGACGGATGATGTAAGTGCGCTGGGCTGATTGCGCGTGAGCAAGTACAAGGTACAATGTATTAACATACTGCCCGCCCAAAATCGGGTGATTTTGACATAGTTAGCAGTAAAAAAAAAACAAAGTTATTCAAAACATACAAGTATACATGAATAAGTTACAAATCTGAGAGATGCGACAATACATGGTACATGAATATTAACAAAATACAAATATAATATAAACAAGTGTAAATACATTATTAATCAATGCTCAATAAATAATATGTAATAATAGTCCAAAGGCTTGAATATGTGATAAAACATAATAATAATAATAACAATAATACATGGCAATAAGGACATCGTAGGTGGCATTGCACAATCATTAGAGAAATCCAACAAATTTAACAATAACAGCGTGACATTTAGTGCATAATAAGCAGTATTACACAATAATACAAAAGGCAATGTACTTAAAAAATTCACTATGAAAATATACAGTAGAAATATACCACAAAAAATTTAGTATAATAATATACAATAGAAATATACCCAAAAAATTGCTATAATAATATACAATAGAAATATATCCAAAAAATTTAGTATAATAATATACAATAGAAATATACCCAAAAAATTGCTATAATAATATACAATAGAAATATACCCAAAAATTTAGTATAATAATATACAACAGAAATATACCAAAAAAATTCTATAATAATATACACTGCACCAAACAGTACACAATAACTGACATCACACTAAGAAAAAGAGAAACGTTTAAATGTTCACCAATGCACCGCTACATAGCGTACATTAAATGATACAAATAAATAAGTGCATAAACAGGTACATATTACATAAGTAACATAACATATGTTACATAAGCAACATTGTACTTAGTAAAATGTGCATGGTAGAGCATGTGCTCGACCGGCAATGTCCTGGGCATGAAGCACCGAGATGTCGATCAGTCTGATGCCACCGGAAGTGGGCACAGCTTATGAATAGGTCTACGCAGAATGCCGTTAGCAGTACGGACGTCCGCGACACGTACTAACGAATCCTGCCCTAGATATGTCTGAGTGACAATACCGCGTTTCCACAGCAATGGTGGAGTATTGTCTTCTAAGATAAGGACTAGCTGTCCTATAGATAAATTTTTAGACTGCCTTTTCCACTTATTTCTCTGCTGCAGCTGGTGCAGATAGTCTCTAGACCAACTCTTCTATATAGAACGGGTAAAACTTTGCAAAAGCTGCCATCTCCCCAAGCGACCCATATTTGTATCCGAGCAATCGGGTTCCGGGAGCGCGGTAAGGGGGGAGCCAACCAAAAAGTGAGCTGGAGTCAAAGGCTCGGGATCCCCAGCATCATTTGACATGGAGAACAAGGGACGCGAATTCAGACAAGCTTCAACTTGAGTCAAGACAGTGGAGAACTCTTCGAAGTTCAGGGGCGTATTGCCTATAACACGCCGCAAATGGAACTTAACGCTCTTGACGCCACTCTCCCACAGACCACTGAAATGGGGCGCTGAGGGAGGTATGAACGACCACTTAATTCTGCGTGTACTGGCGAAGTCTTGAGTGGCCCTTTGAAATTCGTCCTGCTGGAAGAGCTTGTACAGCTGGTGTAATATAGTGCCAGCCCGACAGAAATTGGTACCGTTATCGGAAAATATTTGTTCGGGGATGCCCCTCCGGGATATGAAACGTTTCAAGGCAGCCAAAAAGGCGTCTGCCGACAAATCTGAAACCAATTCAAGGTGAATAGCCTTGGTGGACATGCAGATGAAAAGAGAAATATAAGCCTTTGTAAAAGATTTGGACCGCTGCCCGCCCTGACGTAGAAACATAGGACCGGCGTAGTCAACGGCGCATTGTGAAAATGGCTTGGAGGGAGTGACCCTAGGCGCTGGTAATTGACCTAACAGTTGGCTAGAACCAGATGCGCGAAAGCGAAAACAAGTGATACATTTGTGAATCACTGAGCGTATGTAAGACTTGTCGTTTATAATCCAATACCTTTGGCGCAGAGAACACTGCGTAAGTTGTACTCCAGCGTGGAGTAGTCGAATATGTTCATATTCAATAATTAGTCGAGTAAGGTGAGCCTGCGGATGAAGTATGATTTGATGCTTATTATTGTAATTTAGCTGAGACTGTTGAAGGCGATCGCCTACACATAGTATACTAGCGTTGTCTATAAAAGGATTAAGTGAAAAGGTTTTACTATCAGTAGGTACAGGGCGATGTGCCTATAATTCTTTAGTTTCAACATTGAAATGCGAAAACTGGGCTTGGCGAATAAAAACCAAGAGCGCGCTGTGTAACTCATGCGCGGTCAAAAAGGAAGTGCTTCTGTTGGAAACGGGAGACTTAGCGTTACGAATGAAACGCAGGCATTAAGCAAAGACGCGGAGAAGCCTAGAGAGAGAAGAGTAATTTTCAACATAGTTTGAAGAGCACGAAGTAGTAGCCAAAGCGAGTAGAGCCTGTTTACGTTCTTCCTTGTCCAAATCCGGATGAGCGTAAGAGGAATTGGAATCGAAGGGAGGATGGGCCAGTCCGAAGGCTTCTTTAGTAACCAGTAAGGACCATGCCACCATTGGGTAAACAGCCGTAGGATAAAGTGTTCACGGGATTATCATGCGACGAGACATGATACCAATTGCCCTGACTAGAGAGCTGCTGAATTTCCGAAACGCGGTTCGCTACAAATACCTTCCACCTCGACGGCTGTTGGTGAATCCAGTGTAGGGCAATCGTGGAATCAGAATAAAAATACAGCTCTCCCAACTTGTAGGTCACAGCGTGGACAACCTTAGAAACCAACTGCGCTAATAATAAACAGGCGCAAAGTTCAAGGCGAGGTAAGGATATCTGTATTAAAGGAGCGACTCTAGATTTAGAACACAATAAGTGAGACAAAATACTGTTATCGGAATATACTGTGCGCGCATAGATACAGCATGCGTGACCTTTTACAGACGCGTCGGCAAACCCGTGTAACTGAAAGGAGATGATTGACGAATTACCTGAATCCTTTATAGCCCTCGGGATCCTAAAATGAGTGTGTAATTAATTGAGCGTAGAGCTCGGTCCATTTAATAGATAATGAGTCAGAAAGCGGGTCGTCCCAGTTTGTACCCGAAGACCAAAGCGTTTGCATAAAGTGCTTGCACCAAAACGTGATAGGCACAATTAGACCCAATGGGTCATAGATCCCAGCGATGACAGATAACACCTTTCTTTTATCGAATAGATCAATTTTAAAATTTCTTTGGATATTGTATACGAAGCTGTCAGCAAGAACGTCCCACTAAATGCCCAAAGTGCGGACGGTTTGGTCCTTGTTGAAGTCCAGGGACGAGTTAGTATATGATGTATATTATATATAGACGAGTATAGAATATGATGATGTTATATTCCGGTCGTTAGACGACCATTTGTGAAGAGTGAAGCCGTAGCAACTCATTTAGGCTTAACAACTCAGAAATGTCAGTATTCAATTGGATTAGGACGTGTGAACTATCGGAACCGGTAAGGAGGTCATCGACGTAAAAGTCGGTAGCAATGACCGAACAGGCCAGGGGGTACTGAGTACTATTTTCCTGGGCGATTTGTTTTAAACATCTAGTTACAAGAAATGACGCGCTGGCAGTCCCGTAAGTGACTGTTCTTAGAGCATAGTGTTTGAGTTCTTTGTGGGGAGCGTCACGCCAAACAATTCTTTGTAAGTTGGAATCACGCGGGGATACCAAAATTTGGCGATACATTTTCTCGATGTCAGCAATGAAAGCGTATCGATGGGTTCTAAATCTGGCCATAATGGCGAAAAGATCCTGCTGGATCGTGGGGCCAACCATAAGGGTGTCGTTTAACGACAAATCGTTTGACGCCTTGGCCGAACCGTCAAAAACAACTCGAAGTTTAGTGGTGGTGCTTGTAGTCTTAAAGACAGCATGGTGAGGTAGATAAAAAATGTTTGACTTGTTAACTGATAAGTCATATGAATCAAGCGGAGACATATGGCCAAGATTTAAATATTCTTGCATAAAGCTAGTATAATCCTTGTGCAAAGACTGGTTTTGCCTAAACTTGAGTTCAAGGGTTTGAAACCTACGAACCGCTCCGGTAAGAGAATCGCTGAGGCATTCTGTAGTACGGGGTAGCGACACAACAAACCTACCACTATCGTTATGATAGGTGTTTGCGAGGAAATGATTTTCACACCCCGAATCCTCATCTGAGGGAGTACGGCACGAAACCTCCTCGAACTGCCAGAAGGCTTTGAGTTGCGATGAGATAGCATTATTGTCGTCGCGTGTAATGAATGAAGAGACCGGTTTAGTCATGTCTACGTTGAAGGGTAGATTCCCGGCGAGTATAAACCCTAGCTTAGTTTCCTGGATTGTCGGAAAATGCGGACTTCGAACAAATTTAGTCGGCTCAACTAACTGCAAAAAGTACTGTCCCCCAAGTAATATGTCAATTTGTGACGAATTATTAAATTGCGGGTCAGCTAAAAATATCCCCTTTGGAATTTTCAACGATGCGATGTCAAAGGATTCTGTTGGAAGATTATTTGTGATTCTGGGCAGAACAGCGCACTGGACATTTAAAGTGAAGTCCTTATAGCGTGAGTTTAAGCGTGCGTGTGCTAAAATTGGCCTGACATAATGAGTTATTTATGCCCGTGATAGGCAGCTCGGATTTGTTTAGTTTTAGGCCCATGAGGCGGGTGAAACCCATAGTACAAAAATTGGCTTGTGACCCTGAATCCAGCAGGATTCTTACCGGGCGCCTTTTACCGGCATGATCGGTGGTGGTGCATACGGCGGTGGACAATAAAATTGATTTATTCGTCTGTAGCTTCAAAGAACATTGCTTATTGTTCCTGTTGTTCGAATGATTTATCGATGCATGGAGCATGGTGTGGTGCCTTTTCGAGCATGCCCTGCAGGAAAATTTAGAAGGGCAACGCGAGCTGTCATGGCCCGACCGTGTACAATTCAGGCAGAGTTTATTATTTATTAACACCTCTCTCCGTTGCGCAGGTTGTAGGGCTATAAATTGCGGGCATTCGAGCAGTTTGTGATTACCACGACACACAGCTGACAAAATTTATTGTTTGTTTGAGTGTGTATTAGTGACCCAGTGAACTCTGCGCGTTTAGTTGATTTGCGATAAGAAGCATTATCGCTAACCTGTCTGCCGCCAGACGAACCAGTCGGTGCATTTATGTTTTGTAACAGCTGACGTCTTGAATTTAAAAACTTAATAAAATTATCGTACATCGGAAGCTGTTTTTCGCCTAACGTTTCCTTCCACAACTTGCACGTATGCTCGTCAAGTTTTTGGGGAGAAAATGCACAAAAATAAGCTCAAACGTATTTACTGATAGGTTCAATGAGTTCAGCGCATTTATATTGGCGCATTTAGAAACACTGAGCACGGACTCACGTTGTATATGCCTCATGCCCAAGACGTTTGCCGCATGATACGTGGTAACAATTAATTTACTGTCGTACCGGGCCTTTAACAAGTCAATGGCCACCGTGTAATTTTCGTGCGTGATAGGGAGCGATTTTATGACATTCAGCGCCTCGTCTCATAATGATAAGTGCAAATAGTGGAGTTTTTGGATGCCAGTCAGGTCCGTTCGGACATGAACTAACTCCAAAAACATGTTGTAAAAATGTTGCCACTCAATTATATCACCTGCGAAACAGGGTAGCTTAATCGGTTGCAACTGAATGGGAGGCGTGCTGAATGTGACTACTTCGGATGGACTTGTTGCCTTCCTGCTCATCTCCTCGGCATGGTCTATTAAATTTTGCAGCTTACATTCTATGCTGCATAAGTCATCTTCGGTCTGAACCCTATTGCTCGCGGAAGCAAAGTCAGAGTCCTCAGACTCGATTTGTGTTTGGATCTCATCATATTTGGCTGATAGCTCCATAAGGTGGCGAAGCTTTATTTTTAGTGCATGATGGTCATGCGTATCATGATCGAAATTGTCTGCGTATGTATTTATGTGAGATATAGAGGCCTTGATCGTGCCACGTTTCTTGATCAGCGCCTTCATATCCATCATGATTGGGTAAGAGAGAAAAAAATTTAAATGATAATACAAAAAAGACCAAGTTAATGCAACGCGATGAGCAAGACCAGGCAGGAAGTCCAAATTATAAGTCACGCAACAACACGGTAATCCTTACTTAACACATCTTAAACTAGTTTTATGTGATAATAAATTCTGAATTAGGCAGTACAAACAATATAGCAGTATAATCACTAATGACGTGAGTGCTGTTTGAAAAAGTACGACTTACAATTAAAGAAAATGTTTGTTGAGTTCGCAAAAAAATTATAAGTTCATATTCAAATTATTGAAAAATATTTTAAATTATTAAAATTATATTATTATTTCAATACTGCTTCGTTTACTTTAATGCCATTAAGAAAAAATATGCGAATCATGCAAGTTGAAACTAATATAAAACATGAGTTCATAGTCAGTTGAAATGGTACTTATCGGCATGTTCTAGAAGGCATCGAAAGCTTGTCGAAACCTTTGTAGTCGTGTCAGGTACCCAAGAATAGATGATGTAGACATAGTCGCTGCCTGTCCGGTGATGTCCGATGCGGTCGAATCCTGTCTAGATAGGCTGCTCTGGATTTTCCCACATGCTGAATGCCACGTGCTAGGTGCTCATATGCTGCAATGATGCTTCCAATGCTCCCGATGGCGAGATATGACGTCCCCAATGTCGAGCGAAACGAGCTCCAAATGTAGATGATAATTAACGAGTTGTTGAATTAAATCATGAAGAAAAAAGAAATGCTGATAGGCTGCTTAATGCACTGAACCATGAGACGAATTGTCCATGAAGTTTAGTCACGTCCGTGAAATATATATCCGCGGCCCGGAGGACCATATGATGCATGCTTAACGCTCTTGAGTTTTTCTTGAGTTAGTGTAGCAAGCTGAATGATGCTGGTAAGGAGTCAGAAAATGTTTTTGAATGAATTAGTGGACTGTAAAATCAGATTTAAGTAGCGTTTATTTGAGCATTATGAAGAAGCGCGAGCCCACGCGATTACGTGAGGTGCACATAGCCAAAATACAATGTGTGACGTAAATTGCCAAGCTACATAATGTGTAGCAGTGAAAAACAATCGAATAAGAAGTACATTAGTAAATTTAGATTGCCGCGGCTGGCTAGAAAGTAAGGGTGCGAACGCACAGTTGAAGGGTTGAGTGATAACTAACTAAACGCAGCGGCGAGCCAACGAGTGCTGTACCGCGACGGATGACGTAAGTGCGCTGGGCTGATTGCGCGTGAGCAAGTACAAGGTACAGTGTACTAACAACAGGTATTTGGATATTCCCAGTTAACCTGGTTAGACATTATTAAATATTTTGGATAATTATAAAATTAAAACAATACAACATAATTAGTGTACTATAGTTCAAAGTTTCTGAAAGTTCATCCTTAATCAACTGATACACCCTATCTCGGAATGTGTCTCAGGTTAACTATAAAAATCATGTTCGACTATAGTTAATTCTTTTTTCCATTTTAAAATAGAGCTTAATAGCTCTCACTACACTTATGGCATTTCTATTGTCCATATGGCAGTGTCTCTTCCGTTATAATTACTGTTATTTATTAAAACAGTTGACCATTTATATAAGTAAAGTCATTTGTCTCTTTTATATTTTTTCTCAATAATATTTATTAGAATTATTAAATTAATTAAGGTTCCAAGCCTTGTAGTGTTCAACTGACATAATGTTATTAATTGTGTTCGATAATTTTGTTATCGAAAAAAGGTCATAATTATTCTAAGTAATTAATACGTGTCACTATACTTGCGTTCAGTGCCTTTTCCTGGATTGGCACTATTAATTTTTATTAATAATTATTAATGATTACACTGCCTATGCGCACATACTCCGTATAAGTTCACTGAAATTAAAATAATACAACTCTTTGTTTACAGTCGGGTTAACCTCAATTACACTTTTTTAGGTTACAATGACTCTAGTCAGCTGTATGATATTAATTTTTCATTGTTGAGTACCGTGAACGGCGTGGCTTCCTCGTCGTTGTCTGGTGATGAACTGTCCATCTCATCGATATCAGAATCTGGCTTGTAATGTTTGATGATGATCAGTTTTTGTAATTTCCGTACTTCTTCGGTATGTTTCGGCAAAAGAGACGCGTTCAAGGCATTCTTTTGTGGGTTTTGAGATTATGAAAAATCGGTTTACCTAATGACGCCCAAGGGCTTGTAATTTATTAATTCTTTATAATTAAAACTGTTCCCTTATCTGTACTCTCATTCACTTTTCATTACCACCATTGCTTCTGTCTTTTTTGTACGAGCAATTTGGTTCCCCACACTATGTGTCTGATTATTATTAACAGAATAAACTTATTAACAATTTTTGTTATCTATTTACATATAATATTTTTTATTTTATTTTGTTTATTTAATTTAATTTCAATAAACATTTATGGTTACTATCTATTTATCGAATACTACCCCTTTTGATTAAGTTATAGGGTGATAATTTGCTAAAATCATCTTTGGTAGATTATGCCTACCTCAATATTGTGCCGAATCTGTAAGCTTCAGCGCGATTTCAGTAATTGACAATTGGAGGGTGGGCTGATCTCTAGCGGAGAGACAGCGCCAAACAACTGAATATACGGCCTGTAGTTATAGGCAGTACGGAATTACAGTGGTGTAATTCGTGCTGCACTCTTTCCGTGAAAATAAGCCCTACCGATTTCTAGTCTAGACTGCGTTGATCGGTGTCGGCACCTGCCACCTTTCCGCCGTATGAAAACTCCAGGTGCTGCTTTCTGGCGAGAAGTGCCTTACGCAAACGGGAACGAAGCTGGTACTTCTGTTTAAGTTGTCTCACAAAATACTCCGTGGCTGAAGGTCGACGCCATTTTTTTTCCGGTAGAGAAATGAATATTTTCAACAACTGCAAGCCTTCATACTATGTCTAGATAAATCTCTACATGACTGCGGTGAGTCTCGATTACTTTCATATTAATTAACTATAATATTTCACTGGAGAAAACTGTTTTTTTAATAAGCCTAAGTAAGTTGAGTTCTATTCACCTGTTACAACCTCATGCAGTTGTGCAATACGCAATTTGTTGGTAAAGTTTTTAAAACCTTATAAAACTATATTCATTCACGTGTCAGAATTTCGGCACTAAAAAGTAAAGTAAATTTAAATACAGATATTTAAGTTTAAAATTTATCTAACATCGATGTAACGAGATTCGTGTTACGTTAATTTAGGTTATTGCACAATGCGTAGTTGGTTTAGATGCCATACCGTATCATAGGATTCACGTCACCGGTGACGGCCCGGCTGGGCGTACCGGGAGACAAACAAAAAATGGTGATAAGCCACATTTCAAAACTGAAATGATGTCATGGGCAATCGAGGACGTTTGAGGGGGGTTAGTCCCCGTAAAGATAGGGCGGATGTCCTTATTTAAGGTGGAAGTCGTGTTCCGGCGTTGGTGGGCAAGCCTCAGGAGGTCGGAAGTCTCTGGCGCCTAAATCTTTCCTTAGTCTTTTAGCTGTCTCTCTCTTCGCTGTGGGCTGACCCTGATCAGGTCAGCGTGCAGCACCCGCACACTTACATAATACACATCTTCTTTCGTCTCTTTCGTTTTCCTTCTGAGACTCTGTTCTCCTGAGAGCAAGTGCTGCTGAGCCAACCTAACCACGACGTCCACCGGTTTGTTTTGGGGAGGGGTACACTGCAGGGTACTCTCCTGGCCTTTAACGTTGGGGCAACTATGTTGCCCTTTTGGGGTGAGGGTGTGCCGAATCTGTAAGCTTCAGCGCGATTTCAGTAATTGACAATTGGAGGGTGGGCTGATCTCTAGCGGAGAGACAGCGCCAAACAACTGAATATACGGCCTGTAGTTATAGGCAGTACGGAATTACAGTGGTGTAATTTGTGCTGCACTCTTTCCGTGAAAATAAGCCCTACCGACTTCTAGTCTAGACTGCGTTGATCGGTGTCGGCACCTGCCGCCTTTGCGCTGTATGAAAACTCCAGGTGCTGCTTTCTGGCGAGAAGTGCCTTACGCAAATGGGAACGAAGCTGGTACTTCTGTTTAAGTTGTCTCACAAAATACTCCGTGGCTGAAGGTCGACGCCATTTTTTCTCCGGTAGAGAAATGAATATTTTCAACAACTGCAAGCCTTCATACTATGTCTAGATAAATCTCTACATGACTGCGGTGAGTCTCGATTACTTTCATATTAATTAACTATAATATTTCACTGGAGAAAACTGTTTTTTTAATAAGCCTAAGTAAGTTGAGTTCTATTCACCTGTTACAACCTCATGCAGTTGTGCAATACGCAATTTGTTGGTAAAGTTTTTAAAACCTTATAAAACTATATTCATTCATGTGTCAGAATTTCGGCACTAAAAAGTAAAGTAAATTTAAATACAGATATTTAAGTTTAAAATTTATCTAACATCGATGTAACGAGATTCGTGTTACGTTAATTTAGGTTATTGCACAATGCGTAGTTGGTTTAGATGCCATACAAGTTTTACTACAATTAACAGTAAAACTTTAGTAATATCTGGTAACTTACTCAGGCACGTTTTGAAAGTAAATAACGTCCAATTCATATTATTTTCTATAGTAAAAACTATGTATTTAAAACAACTTCTTAACCACGTGGTATCTACATATTCACACTAAGTATAAAGTTTATAAAATGGTACAAAGCCATAATTAATTGTCAAATTGCAAACAAGGTAACTCACATTAGGTGACGTTAATATTATGAAGAATTACTTTTATAAGGATTTTCAAATAAGGCATGTTGGCCATATAAATTTTATCAAGTTTAATTAAGTAGCTCAATAGCTGTGTTGACTTTATGTATGTATTTTGGAGGGTGTGCAAACTTTAGTGGGGCATTGTGTTGTGTTCTCTGACTAAAATATATAATGGTGTAATTAGGGTCCACTGCACAGACGAGAACAAGACCTACTACATGGCTGAACATTTAACATCCTAAGCTCTCATCTTCGATACCGGAGGAATGGCCAGAAGACCACACCAACACCTATAATGTCAACCACGAGATTGTCACTTTCATAAAAACCCCTCATGGACGAAATCAGGTGATACAAAACCAATTATTAATTACACATAGAGTCAGCAGTCAATAATACCCAGTGACCAGTTATATAAATCTATCAACAACAACATTTCAAGTTTTAAACATTTAATTAGATCCCCAATTGATGGGACAGTTTAGTGTGTGGACTGGGTGCAAAATTAATTGTAAATTTCAGTATATTTCTGGTAAAATTGTCAGCTCAGAGACTGGCATGCATTACACAGTTCACATTCAGCATGTATTTTCCCCTTATTTCATTATATGGGTTTCTTTACAGATTTGAAGTCATTCTTTCTATTAGTAATCTATCGTGTTCAATTCAGTAGTATATATATATATATATTCTTAATTTAAAAATCAGTTTAATTCACATTGTATAAAAAATTACTGGGGAGGTAGGTGCATTTTCCACAAGTTTCAACCAGAAGGAATGCCTGTTGATGCACTTTTGAACTTGTTTGTTTAGACAGGTTGAAAGATGAATCGACTGGCTATTAACATGTCGGTCTCTGGGCCAAGTGTAATTTTCATAGGGTTATAATATTATGCAATATTTCTTTTTTTATTACTTGGCAATGTTTCAGGATATATAAATTCTTTGAATTATTTATGATAACTGGGGGGCGTTCATTGTTTTAAATATTTTTTATTTCTCACTGTAATAGAGCCCAGAAGGGCAGAATTAGATCACCGCATTAGGCACTTAGCCAAAATTTTAAAGTTATTATGTCCTGGGGACGTATGCTTAAGCATTATCTAATACACGTGATGTGTAATCAACCAACGCCATGGGGGTAATATAAAAATAAATTTGTAATCCTAACAGGGATAATTATAAAAAAAAAAGGTAAGAATTTATATACACCATGGGGGTAATATAAAAAGGGGCGTGGCAAGAGATCCTTATGTATAGTGTATTGTATACTATTGTATAATGTATTTGTATTGTGGAACATGTTATGTTTGTATATTTGTGTGTACATTTTGGGAGTTATAAGTATTATGCATTTAGTGTATTTTTGGTGGGGACTTTAGATATCGGGTTTGTTTGTTGGTTCGTTGTCTTTTTATAAAAGAAAGTTAATACATGGAATCATGTAGATATATCCTTTTCATTTTTTTTATAACAGGTATTCTATCTCAATTAATCATTGCTGATCATTTCTTTAAGAAAATAATTTATTTTATTTAACCTTATAACAAGTATATGAATTGTCACCCTTTAAAATTTATTTAATTTGTTTGAGTAATTATTATTATAATTAATATTAGCAAGGAATCTATACCATTTGTCTTCATTAAGTTATATGAAGCATTCTAAAAGGAACATATAAAATAAATTTTATATTTTATTAATATTTTCATGGAAACTTTATTTCAAGGTTAGTTATGGTTTTAAATTTCAATCCATTGGTAGAGTGACATAGCAAATTATTTTCTTGGTATTAATAAATATTTTCAGGTGGCCTTGTTGAGAAAGTATACTTTATTTAATTGACTATTTAAGGGAATTATAGATGACTGTTGGATTTCTTTATTTTTATTAATTTGTTTACTGAGATAGAATAATAAAAGGGATTTGTTAATTGTTTAATTCATGAGTTTTCATTGCAAGTCCCGTCTCACTGGATCCAGCGCATTATTGGCTTCTCTAGGCTTTGCCTAGTTATAATTAACTTGTGGCCCCTCTTTACAAAAAAAAAAAAAAAAAAAAAAAATCTTTTTTTTACTGCTTAAGTTAAAGAGGGGTTACAATATTATTTACTATATCTTATTACTTTACTTCTAGTAATATTTCTTACATTTAATATACTATTATTGTTCACAATTGTCCACTATGACTTCTTATAACTAGTATACTGTTGTATCTGATATGATTAGCTAATTATTGATGATAATTATCATAACTATCTTGTCTAGGCACCTTGGTCTATGACACTACCAATTATTTTTATTTGTTTCACTTTAATACTGGTCTCTAAACTCTTTCTATTGTGGCCTAACTATTCTGAGATAAGCATTACATCTTCTGATTATCTCAGTTTCAGTTAGTATGTTGTTATTTTACTGTACTTACATTTTATATTTATATCAATCTATAGTTCAGCACCATTGGGTGTTACATTATTTGCTTTTATTCTGTGTTAAAACTTTGTCTTTTGATTCATTATTGTTTATGTAATGTTCATTACAATAATGATAAAGTTTGGCAGTGTTTTGTTCTGCCCTAGGATATTGCCATTTGTTGGTAAATCCTTAACACTTCTTGCACCTAGTTTTCCATGACAATTACATTTAATTTCCATAATTATTATTTAATTCATGGAAATAATTATTGATTTGCCTTATATTAGTGGTATTACATCTCAATGGTCCTGTTGAGATTAATCCCTTCCTCTTTTATTATCATTTTTACATGTTAATTAGCTTGGTCATTGTGGAAATTCTATTCTGTCTATTTCAACATGTTATTTTACACTCATGACGTATACAAGCCTTTCTAGATAACTAGTTTTGTTATTGGAATGATCCTTATACTCTCTAGTTTAATTATAGTATAATATACTCTAGTTTAATAACATTTTTGTTATTAATTTTTGTAATTATAATTGACAATTGCTTGTTAGCTTAGGTTATGTGTCACTCTCTTGATTCCCAACAATGGTTTTATTCTATAGTTTGTTTTTACACATTTTACTTAATTCTTCAAATGTATTAGTAGTATTCTTTATTATCTATTGTCTGGTATTTCTTTTTATGACTTTCTCAACATTATTGTTGACTAATAGTTTTTCTTATATTCTTATATTACATTACTTACTTAACTAGTCTTTGTTATACAATTTAGTTGTTACTTCTATACATTCTTAATTTATATTAATGCAATTTTTAGACTCACTCTCTTCCTTATTTTTTCTCCTATCATTGCTTTACCTTCGAGTTCTGGTCATATTGTCATGTCAGTTAGATTAATTTATTAATGGTTTGATGTAATTGTTATGTCATATCACAGGGTTTGCATTTAGCTTTTAAAGTAGGCCTACTTTTTTTTCTCCATCATTATGAATATTTCATCTTCTCATTATTTGTTTTATTCTTGTCATTGTTTATTTCTTCTTTTAGTTGAGTTCATTTGATTTTCCCTAGTTGCACTGATTCTATTATCATCATTAATAAATATCTTTGTGTGGGTGTTTTAGTCTTCTTCTCGCTGTCTGATCTATTGGGTATATTGGTCAACGTTGTTTTGTCTCTAGTTGTTTGTCTTTATTTCTTCTATATTCCATTATTTGTTAATACTAATTTCTTCTACCTAAATTAGTCCATACTTGTCCTATATCCTCCTTTAATGTTCACATTTGGTTGTTTATATGGCATTTGATTGATTATAATTGGTTTGAGTTTATGCTGGTATCTTGGTGATTATATGTACTGTTACAGTATTTATGTGATATGTCACTTTGTTTTGAAGGAGTGCAAAAAAGTGGTCTGTATATACAAAAATTTCTTTGTAAAGGCAAAGCAGGTAAGTGAATTGTGTTTTGTTCAAGATATTAAGCAGGCCAGAAGCACAGTTGACCGACTCTGCATCCCATTCTTCAGTGCTATCTGTAATTGTGTGGAAAATATCTTTCAACTCATTGTATTTTACATAAATTGTATGCACTGCTCGGGAATTGAAATTCCAGCGGGTGGTACATGTTTGTCTAACAGAGGTGTTCTTTTTGAGGATTTACTGAAAAGTTGTGTAAAGCTGCAAGATTATAAATGAAAAGTGTAACTTGTTTGATTGATTTTGAACAATATAGTAAAACAAGAATCATTATATGAGCGTAACATTGTAAAAATGTAGCTCATGGACAGATCTGTTTCACAAACTGTTGGACGCCTCCTCGATCTCCTACCATTACAGAGGCCCCATCATAGGTTTGACTAACTATTTTGTCAGTAAATTCCTGAGCATTAAGTTCATGGATAATAACATCTGATATCCCTAAAGCTGTTTTGTCTTTTGAAGCATCATAGAAACCAATAAACCTTTCTTTAGGCCCATCTTGCATACAGAATCGAAGAATGATGCTCATTTGAGCTTTACAAGAAACGTCAAGGGTTTCATCTGCTTGAACACTAACAAACTTGCAGGACTGTAATTCTTCTTTAATGTGTTCATTAATTGCGTCAGTTACTGATTCAGTCAGTTCATTTTGAATTGCACTTAATGTACCTTTAAAAGTGGAAGTGCGTACCTTTAAAAGTGATCATGTAAAAACTGTTCTTGTTTGGAGAGAAGTACCAATAATTCAAGATTCAAGATACTTTGCTGTTGAAACTTTCATCTTCAGAATGCCCTCTAAAAGCAAGCTCTTGCTTACCTAAGAAGCACACAACATCAATAAGTCTCTCAATTACAAATCTATTTTGCTTCACAATTTCATTGTGTTTTATGGCTTAAAGCTTAGCGCCTTCATAAATGGAATGCTAAATTCTTCCACGTCCTAACAATAAAAAAGTTCATTCTGAAGATGTCTTCTTGAACATTGATGTTTTTCGGCCTTCTGTCAAAATATTTTGTTACATAGACACGATAAGAAGCTGATGACTATTCTTTTTTGCCCCCATACAGAATACAGGTATTCTTCTTCTTCTATAGCGTCACAGTTCGGAGTCGAACCTTATTGTCCATAATCATCTCCCTCCATTTTTCCCTGTCCTTGGTGGTCGATGTCTATTGCTTTATTTTAAGTAAAGTATCAGCATCCCTTGCCAGTGCATCAATCCAGCGATGCCTGGTTCTTCTGACAGGCCTTCTACCCTCGATTTGACTGAACAGTACCTTCCTAGGTATTTGGTTGCCTTCCATCCTAATTATGTGTCCTGCCCATTGCAAAATGTGCAGTCGGATGGTGGTGGTCAGATCATCAGATCATTGTCTTTATATAGCTTGTATAATTCCTCATTGTGATGCATTTCCATATTCCATTGACTTGGATTGATCCATATATTCTCCTCAAAATTCTCTTTTCAAAGGTATTGACTATGTTAGTGGCTTGTTTTTTCAGAGTGCAAGTCTCACTGTCATATGTTATCACCGGTCTAATCATAACTTTATATGATGTGACCTTGGACTGATGGTGGATATTCCTTGTCTTAAATATAGTTGTCAACGAAGCATATGCTCTATTTGTGGCCTGTATCTTTTTCCTTATTTCATTTATTTCTTCATTATCTTCTGCCATCCAACATACCAAATATTTAAACTGATTAACTATTTCCAGGTTTAGTGGTTCAATTTCAAACTGTTCAGGTTTCGTGGTTTTCCTTCAAGTGGTCATCATAACCTTTGTTTTATCTGTATTAACCTATAATCTTTTCTGCTTCACCTTTGAGTTCCTGGAAGGTGTAATATAATTTACTTTATCAAATAAATTTGTCCCTAGTTTGGACGCCAATGTAATATAATTTACTTTTAATTACTTTTATTTACTTACCGTTTTTTATACACTTCCATACCACCAAGATCTACCCAGAGTTCGTGTGAGCATTTATTTGGAGAACAGAAATTAGGTTGTCTGAAATAAATGCTTTGAGTCTACTTGTTTTCAAATGAATTCGGGTTTATTTATCATATTCAAAATAATTGATGTCAAATTACATACATTGATTTACTTTTCCCTTAAACAAAATACTCTTCTCTCTCCTCTCCACGTTTTCCTATTTAACGATAATACAACATACTAAAAAGAAAAACAAACATTGAAAATACACATTACAATCGGAATACCTTAAATATAATTAACGCAACCCAGTGCTTTTGTTCATTACGTAATTCACACACACACACACACACACACACACACACACACACACACACACACACACACACACACACACACACACACACACACACACACACACACACACACACACACACACACACACACACACACACACACACACACACACACACACACACACACACACACACACACACACACACACACACACACACACACACACACACACACACACACACACACACACACACACACACACACACACACACACACACACACACACACACACACACACACCTACTACTTCTTAAAATTCCCATTTTTTTTAATTAATAGTTTTCTCAAAATTCAGTAGGTAAAAGTTTAGTGTATCATTTATAATTATATAAAATTGTGTGTGAGTTACTCATCCCTTTTCCTGCTTCTCCTCGTCGTTGCGTCACTATTTTATATTCACTTTTTGTCCATTTACTTTCGAAACTGTTTTTGCAAATTGTCATTGGTATATCGAGTCTCCACTCACATGTTTAACTACTGATTAATTAAGTTTTTTCCTTTTTTAATAGTCGGCCGATTTATATTGGTTCGCGAACACTGTTTTGCTGACCACGCGATCTGAAGGATTTACGTTGACTGCTTAATTATTTGTACACTGGTTACTGGAACCGTGCGCTCACTCACTGACCCGCGCGGCTCTATAGTTTCTCGTCGACTGAAGTTTTCAAAATGGCTCAGCATCCCTCTGTACCCGGGTACTTGGCTCGTGATTGGCTGGTAGCATCTCGCGGCTTTCCCGTAGTCTCGTATAAGGCGAGAAGGAATTCTTAAACGTGACTTTCACGTTGTGAAAAGCGGCACACACGTTTGCTCGTACGCATGAATGCGCACCCTACTGACAATAAACATTCTTCTACCGTGCTGTGCCTTACATGGAGCTACAGTCAGTGACCAAAAAATACACTCTGGTTAAATAAAAAGGTTACCTCAAAGGTTGTCTGCAGATGGTTAACATGAAAAGCTTTAAATTATAGACCCCCTTCAGTTCGTCCCGTTACAAAGGTCTATTTTGCTCTTCCTTGGGATCTTGCCATAATATTAATATCATCTGCATATCCTAAGATCTGGACCATTTTATGTCTATTTTTGAATTCCTATCAATTGACAATTTTCTGATCACAGCAAATTATTCTGGAATACTAGTGATATTAGCGAATATTCTGGAACCTCAGCGGGGTATACATACAAGTACTCAGCGACGCTCAGTTCAGTTATTGTTGGGCGATCACTCTGTGCGTTCAAGTGGTTATTAGTGAAACATAATTACTGTGGCGAAGTGTTGTGTGTTTTGTAATCGTGCGGGACAATTGTAATACATTGTGTTTTGTATTAGTTGACATTTTATTGTGTGTGAACAATTTTTATTTGATTTGTTTTAAGAGACTATCTTGTTGATTACAAACTGTTTAATTGTGATAATTAAAGCTGGTGATTAGTGACTTAATTGGTGTCTTGGATTTTGTTTTCCACTGTACCATACGACAATCAGTTAGACTGTCATAACAATATAGTTAAACATGATGTTTTTAACCTGATGCTGAGTTTTCTTAAGTACCCCTTCTATCCTTACACTGTAAGTAGTGATTTTTTGTATATGTTCGAAAATCCGGACAAATCGATAATCTGGACTCAGTCGAACACCAATTAATCCGAATTATTGAAGCTCTTACTGTAGGTACAATAAATTATTAAATAATAAATTTGGTTTAAAAAAATTGATTTTAAAAGCATTTTAAAAATATCCATTTTCTATTTTATATTTAGGATGCATTTTTGAAAACCATTTTGTTTTTGAAATAAAAAGAGGGTGGGTGGTTTTCTTTATATTTGATTACAAGAAGTATGAGTAAATTTGTTAGCAGGCTAGTTGTTGATATCCCGCTGTGAGTCTGTCAAGGATATGCAACTCACCACTTAACTATGTTGCTCATGGTGGTGATATAGTAATACCTAGTTATTGGCAGTGGCATCACCTACATTGCCACTCTTCACTGCAGAAACAAACAAGTTTAAATTTTGTATATTTTCAGTTATTAAAGAACATCCAGTTGGATTGTTGTTATTAC
Organism: Magicicada septendecula; assembly: GCA_034769895.1. Taxonomy (NCBI): domain Eukaryota; kingdom Metazoa; phylum Arthropoda; class Insecta; order Hemiptera; family Cicadidae; genus Magicicada; species Magicicada septendecula. The sequence goes on from CM068373.1 coordinate 231,983,610, forward strand.
TAGCGTTGGTTAATGTATCTCTGAATTGTGTAGAGGGCAAAGTATTCAGTAAGATCACCAAACAGTTGTAGAGTGAGGTTTAGGTATTTTTTGACACATTAACACACATTTGTGATTTGGCAGCATGCAAGAGATGAGTTAAGTACTTGTGATTTTTATAAATAGTGAAATAATATTGAACTTCATATAGGAATGTAATAAATAAAAATAAAACTTACTTTTTTGGATGCATAAGTCATATACTATTATTTATTTACAAAGGCAGTGATTTACTATAAATTGACTCTTTTGGGTCTCTATGATATAAGAAAAGTAATGTGGGTCTTGTAGAATAGAAGTATATTAGAACCATACATGCTCAGATCAAATACAGGATCTAATAAATGATGTTAAGAAAAACAAAAAAATGCTAATAAACATTGCTAATATTTTTTATGGGAATCATGCATTACAATTTTAAGGATGCTATTGAAAAAGGAAAGCAAAAGAAACTATTAATGGTGTTGTTAAGTGAAGGGCAGTTAGGTAGTTCAGTGTTGAAAATATTCTCCATGCATTAAGGTGATTCTGAAAAAAACAGGATTGCCAGCAAGTGTGGTTATCTGCTTTCTTTCTTTCCTACAAGACTAAGAAAAATTTCATGTAGATCTAAAGCAAAGCGATCTAAATTAGAAGCAAAGAATTAGCGTATGGTCTTTTTATGTGAGTGTGATTACGGGAATAATGTCAAGGAAGACAGAACTGATAACTTTAACTTGATTGAACATGTTTCAAAAGGACACTGTAAGGTTGTACGGAAAAAGATTGATTTTGTTGGAATGCAAAGTAATGTGTTTAAACAGAAAGTAGTGGGGACACATCGTATATTGACAGTGATGTTCCAAGTAATGAATCAAGTGGGTAATAATGTTGTCTCTTTGGTGGAGAAAATGATTATTTATTAGTGAAATTGTACGCAGTTACAAAAGTACAGTCAGGTTTTGCGTCACTGCACTATATAATGTGCCAAGGATTGTGTGCTGTTTCCATTCGTCCCACATTGGGGCTCTATATAAACAAAAGCAGAGACTTGTATTTTTCTGTAAGGGAGGGGTATGTTGCCAGTAAATACTTTTATAAATGCCCTCCAGGTGAGAAATATTGTTAGTAAATTGTATTTCTGTATGCCTTTGATTTTTGCCTCTCTTTTGTTTTTACATATGTCTTTTTGTTGCGGGCCTACATTTTTGTCCTTTTTTGTAATTTTTTTGTACACTGAGATGACCTCCAATTCTGACAATTGAAATGTTTGTAAATTAGTGTTTTATTATGGTTAAACTGTGTGGTATAATTAGTATTAAATATGATTATGTATCTTAATATAAAATATTGTAGTGTGTTCTACATAATATTGATTAAATTTATATTAGTTGCAGTATTTTTTTTTAGATTCGATACAGGTGACATTGTACGCCAGCACAAATGTATAATAAATGCGACAGAGACAACACCAGAGCTAAGAACAAGACTTGCAGAGTATGGTGCAGACTTGTTGATGTCATGTATTAGAGATCTACCGAAGTGCTTGCAAAGAGCACGTTCCCAGAGAGAGGAGTTAGCCACTTATGGTATAATAATTATGTTTTATGTTTGCTATGTTAAGTATATTACTGTATATACAACAATCCTGTGTGAAGTATGAAAGTGTGTAACTAGATTTCCTTTCCTTGATGTTTATGCACCATTTCTTTAAAGCAGCTTTAGAGTAGGTTGATGTAGTATCATAGGTCTGATAATAATATGATGCTGTTGTATGACACTATGATATATGAGGTATGATAGAAAATAAAGAGCATTTTTTTTTAAATAAAATTATTTATTTATTCTTCAAAATTAATATTGCCCCCTTCAAAGTAGTTACCATCAGATACTATGCACTTACGCCAACATTCTTTCCAGTCCATAAATCACTTGTGAATTTCTCATTTTGGTATAGCCTTCAATTAACTCACCGATTTTGCCTTGGTTTCCTTTATGGGTGCAAAACATTGTTCTTTTATCATTGTGCTCTTGATACGTGGGAACAAGAAAAAGTTGCATGGGGCCATATCCAGTGAATAGGATGGTTGTGCCATTCAGTGGTGTTTTTTCCCAGTTGTGCAAATTTGTAGTGACGTGTGAGCTGGTGTATTATCATCGTGCAAACGCCAAGAATTGTTTGCCCACAGCTTTTATTTTTTGGTCATTTATTTTTTGGATTGCCACATGCAACCGCTGTAAGACTTCAAGATAATATTCTTTATTTACAGTATGGCCTGCCGATAAGAATTCGTAGTAGGATATGCCATTGTAATAAAAAGAAAACAGTAAGGAGAACCTTCACATTTGATCTTACTTGGTATGCTTTTTTGGTCTTGCCTGTTCAGGAAGCTTTCATTGGAAGATTGAGCCTTTGTTTCAATGTCGTAGCTGTACACCCACGTTTCATCACCTGTTGGTGATCCGTTTGAATAAATCTGAGTCATCAGCAACTCCAGTCAACATTTGCTCAGTGATGTTTTTGCGATGCTGCTTTTCTGAAAATGTAACAACTTTGGAACAAATTTGGCTGCTACTCGTTTTGTAATGAGAAGATGCCCCAAAATAATACTTACTATTAAGAATACCCAGAATCCAGGGTCGCCAACCACACAGTGTGTAATAATGGCTTCACTGTCCCCATGTAAACAAACTGCAAACAAACATTAAAAATCACTACCAAATATTAAAAATCGCTTAAAGAAATTCGCCACCCAGGCCCATTAGACGAATTCATTGAGCACAGGTTAGATTAAGGTAAGGTGACTCGTAAAGATCTTAACTTGTATTCATTGTTGACTGTATGTTTTTTATTATACCAGGCTGTGATGTATATTGCATATCGAATTTGACTGCAGAATTGTGTATTCAAATGTCAGATAGAAAAATGACAATTTGTTTAATTTATGTTATAAAGACAAACAATTATATTCAAAATTTAATCAGCCAGTTATATATAGAAATGCTTTCCATGCTTTATACTAAGCAGAATGTTTATTACCTCACCACAAGTAAATTATAGCTTATTTGAAACCTGTCTTGATTGTTTCACTATTACTTTAACATTAATTCTAAATTCACCAAGGTGATTAATTATTTAAATTCTTGTAACTTATTTGATCCATTAATGTGAAATCAATACTACGTAGATATTACATTCTCTCTCCCTCTCAATACATTGTTTATGGCCGTTAATATTTTATTTCTCCCTTTTATTTGTTCCCTGGTACTTATGTGCCCATTGGGTAATGCTGTAGTTGCTACTGTGTTAATGCTACCTTCTCTGCATGACACAGTCCTTTTTCTGCAGTTACACAGCGCCAGTCACGCTTTTGTGACTACTACTTTACTGTTGAAACACTTTTTATTACTTTAATTTAATTTTTATTAAGACAGTGCTTTCACAATTCTTCTGCCAAAATAAATCACTAATTTTCAGCACACTAGGTGATAAGTGTTACTAAGTCAACGTGTTCAGTTTTGTTAGTTTTATTAGCAGCTATCCTAACACCAACTTTGTCACTACTTACTGCCACATACTTCGTTCTTGACGAGGCCTTTCGGTGTCTCCACCATCATTAGGTCTTGGTTGTTTAAGACCTGAAGATGGTGGGGAGACACCGAAAGGCCTCGTCAAGAACGAAGTATTTAGCAGTATGGCATAAGTAGTGACAAAGTTGATGTAAGTCAACGGGGTTTTGCCTGTAGAATGATTCTACTAAATGCTTCATTCAGGGGTTGCACAATTCCACACTTTTGTATTGTTACCACACTTACAGTTCACTTGTTGCTTAATTTTGAATTATGTTCACCAAAATGTAACACTTGGAGTCTGCCAAATGTGTAGAAAATATTAATCCGACAACATTAAATTGCAATCAGAATTATCAATATTGCACACCACTATATAAAAATTATTCCGATTAGCGCTTTCAAGCTTCACAGCTCATCGTCAGATCAGGAATAGGCAGAAAATATGTAATACCCAACCCTTCACCCCTCTCCCCCACCCTGCTCACCCACAACAAGTTTTGTTGTTGTGGGTGAGCAGGGTGGTGGAGAGGGGTGAAGGGTTGGGTATTACATATTTTCTGCCTATTCCTGATCTGACGATGAGCTGTGAAGCTTGAAAGCGCTAATCGGAATAATTTTTATATAGTGGTGTGGAATATTGATCATTCTGATTATGATTTCAACCACTAACACAAATTTCTTCATTAAACATTAAATTGGTTAGGGGTGGCGTGCTATTCAGCCTCAAGCACTTGGACGCCTTGTTGGAAAACTGTTCACGCTAGATCATTTTCTCTCATCTACAACTCGTTTCACTAATTTTGTTGCTGCACACCCATTTATACATTTTAGCACCGGTTTATGTTTTTTGATGTACATTTTTGTACATAACCACAAGCCATTGTTTCCCTGATGCGTACTGTTGGGCGGTTAGATGTTGACTGGGCGGATGTGTATTTTTTTTGTGGTGGCACATGTTTCCCCTCCTCCAGTCATCTGCACACATTGTTAGAAAACTTCTGTTATTTGGCTCCAAAATTGATACTATGAAAAATTCTTGTTGGTTGGCTCTATATCATTTATACGTGTATAAAACCTTCTAACTTTTTACATTATCTCGCACATATAGACCATACCATTACAGTTCATGCCTAAAACAGTAAAAATTGCTTCTCATTACCCGTTCAATATACTAACTTCCTCAGAAGGAATGATTTGTTGAGTACTAAGCATGATATCCCTAACTTTTCCATTTTTTCTATGGTGGTTGATGTTTTAGGATGTACAGTTCTCTTGACATCTTCACAGCCCTATTGGAAACATTTGTATTTTAACAAAAAAAATTATTTGCAAATTCTTTGTTCTTTTATTTTGAGAATATAAAAATTGCCAAGCGTGCTACAATGTATCATCACTGTTCACGTGTTAAACACAAACTAAGTTTCCAATTACTATCCCAAAAATTAATACGTATGTCATAGAGAGTGGTACTAACATGAGAAAAAACATTTTGTAAATACAAATCATATAGCACATGAAATCAAGAAAGTCTTGTTATTTTTTTATCACACCTTATATTGTTAGAAGATGATGGTGATGATATTACAAAATAACACAAAACTATATGAATTGCATACCTCTTTTCCTTCAAACAATGGGTTGTGTGACTAAATATCTTAAATTCAAAGGAAAACAGCAATTTTTGAATCGGATATTTTTAGTGCAAAAAATTAAAAACTTTCGTCTAGTTTCTGATCAGACTTTGCACAAGACCACTGTTTGTTGTACTGTTATACCCCCCTCCATTTCTTGAAAATAAAGCTGTTCTACTTTATATTATCTTCCCCCAATATTCAGTTGTTCACCACATTTATTTCACATTTGCTAATGATTACATGCATGTAATTTATGTTTGTTTCCTAATCCATTGTTTTGATTACTTTTCAGCACCACGCATAACTTCGGCTACAGCAGTTATTAATTGGGATAAAATGACAGTTCATGATATATTCAATCTACAGAGGGCAATTAGTCATATGTATCCGCTTCAGACAAGATTCCGAGAAATTGCGATTCGTTTATATGGAGTAAAGATAGTAAAAGAGAGACCAGTTTACAAGAGTGATAGTGTTACTGTAACATCACATGACGAATATGATGAACCACCAACTACTACAACTACTACACAGTCCACCCGTAACCGAGTGCGGGAAGCATTTCAAGATTCTGCAACAGAAGAACCATCACCTTTTCCTCAAAGAATTGTACATAAGTTTGTTGATGGAGCAACAGAAAAACCACCTCCTCCCAGTATACCAGGCAAAATAATTTTTAACAAGGGTATGGATATCATTTTTGTAGCCTGTTTAAATCATCGTGTTATAAGTGTAAGTCAAGTGTGTATGGCAGGTAAAAAAGCACTTTCAGCAGTAGACTTCTATAACGGGTATTTGTCATGTTTGCATAAGAAGGACTGGAGGTTCTATTAGTTTATAATAATGATTATTTTATGATAGCATAGACCTTTACAGAGTGATGTAGTAATAATCATTAGTTAATTGATACATAACCCTAAACCAGTACAGAAATGTTCAGAAGTTTTAGAATTACAAATTTATTTCCATCAGGAGTATATTTTTTTGGTATGTTACAAAGCAACAAAGCAGCAATATTTAATATATTAACAATTATTATGTAATTCAAGAATAAGTTTAAAGTATATTTTGTTACAGACTTTGTTTTCTTAGTTTCTCTAGAAATTCTTACCAGTGTTTCTACACTATTATAAAGTACCAGTTATTACAAAATATCCCACTTTGTTGAAGTCACTGCTACTTGTCCTGTTTCCTGAATGCGTTCCAGTAGTGCCCCCATTGCGAGTGTGGGTGGGTATAGATCCTGTAATTTGTAATCGGGTATTCCCCTTGACAGATGATTTTTTTAATAAAATAAATGTGTATGTTCAAACATTGGTAAATATTTACTCACACTTTTTGCTAACGACAGGGGCGCAAGATTTCCTTTTTTTGGGGGGAGGAGGGGGTTAGATGTTAGTGATATTAGTGAATACAACTACAAAAGTGTAAAGAAAAAACTCGTTATTTGCTACTAATCTTGTTGTAATCCAGAAGATAGATATGAAAACGTTAAGTTAATGTGTAAGCGGAAACATTAATAGACATCAGAAATTTCACAAGTCATGAAACAATAAAGATGACATCTTACAATGTAGTGTTCGATACTAGAAAACCGGCACAAGTTTTTTCCCATCTTCTATAGATTTTACACTGATAGTATCAATTGTCTTGTACACATTTTTTAAAACATCATCTTAGTGAGTACATGTTTGTTAAATTTTGCAGCAGATGGAATTAAATCATTCAACTTACTTTGTCACAAAAAAATAATCAAAGATTTTCATAAAATGGGCATTAAAAGCTCTTAAAAACAAACCTTACAAGATCACAGTGGACGATTCTTGAATGTGTGTTTGTCCGCACATTTTATCAAAGTCATACAAATCACTTCACTGCTTGTAAATGGCATTTTTAATTCAACATTTGGTTGTGGTTGTATGTAGTAATGGAATATCAGACAGGTTTTAAGATTTTAATCTTTTTAATGGTAATAAAGCACTAAATTAAAACAATTATGAAAAAATTATTAAATATGGATCAGAAACTATGTGCGATTGTAGGCTTATCTGTATAAGATTTAAATAACAATCAATAACCTATTTAATACATAAAGTTTTAAGTTACTGAGGACTAAATTACTTCATTATAAATGTTGTAAACTGAATTTGATACACTGTAGACTGAATAAGCGTTCTTCCTTGCTAAGAGGATGTAGATCTAACCTCAATTGAAAATGTTCATTCACAAACTAACTAGCTTAAGTGTTTAAGTCAATGTATACTACCTCCAAACCCTCTACATAGGGCTACTGCTAAAGAATACACCATAGTTTTTCCATACTTTCGTCTTTTGAATAAACTGGTTACATTTTCATGATCATTTTTTAAGTTGTAAATAAAGCTAAATCAAATAAAAACATTTTAGTATGTTGTTGTGATCAAAATTATTAATTAATGAAATAATTTTTTAGTTTATTGTTTTAACCAGAACAATCATGTGTAGTTTAATTTATGTGTGTTTGGCTTACAATCCACTAAAAAGTATTGTCTTTACAAGGTATTGTCTTTTATAAAAAGTGTTATATTGACATTTATAAAAATTATAACTATTATGCATGATATAAATGAAAACTTAAAGTAGTATGTACACAATGTAGTCTTATGATATTATTATCATTTATCATTTGTAGGTTATATGGTTGTTGAAAATTCAATGTTATAATAGCCTGAATGCTTGATATATGCAGGGGCTGATTTATCATTAGGCTGAGTAGGATGAAGTCTGGGGTGCAGGTTTTTGGGGGGCACACAAATTTAAGAGAATAAGAAAAAAATCATGTTGCATTGTATATATTTTTTCATATTGCTGTTGCCTAAAACACATCATTTCAAGTGCAAACACTTCCCCCAAGTAACACATTTCAGTAACCCGCTTCATCTTGGCAAAAGCGTGCAGGCATAGGAGTCAGGGAAACATCGTATCCCTGCCGCTTTCATATAGGCAAGCCAGCTGGGAAACCAAATTCGCTTCAGCACCACTCGAAACGTGCACAAGTATACCTGACAACTTCCCACCTGCCCGACTACTTTTACAGACTAAAGTCAGTTGTCTGATATCTGTCCATGAGATAAGAGCTCTTAATATGTAAATACATGAATGTTTTGAGTCAGTTGTGCATCTCATAAAAAATAAGATCTATAAAGTGAACTGTCAAGATCAAAACAGCAGGAGTTGAGGTTCTGTTCTGTTCTGTTCTCAGGATTGAATATTAGTTATTCGTTTTTTTGCTTGTTATGTGCAAGCAATCTTTCCAAAATATAAGCATTAAGTTTGTTACCACAATAATGAATACTCAGAAAGGTAACTTGTCATAATCATTGTCAGTCTTAAAACCAGTATCCAAATCTGTGTCATCAATTGTTATCACTTTCATTGAGCTATCTTTTGATTTGCTTTTGTGACAAATTTTAATGTACTATTGAATAATTATAACACACACACACACACACACACACACACACACACACACGCACGCACGCACGCACGCACGCACGCACGCACGCACGCACGCACGCACGCACGCACGCACGCACGCACGCACGCACGCACGCACGCACGCACGCACGCACGCACGCACGCACGCACGCACACTACAGATACAAATACACAATTGATCTAAAAAAATCAAATAACTTCAAAATATAGTACACAAAACACTAATTTTACTTCAAACGTTAAGAAATGTAAATAAGTTAGCAGTGCTTGACAGCTGACAAAATTATTTCAGATTTCCTTGTTAGTGCTATAATCTAATTGTAAATGAGAACTATATTTATAAAGAGCTAAAAGTAGATGTTTACAAAGAAAACTGATTCTGTTCAGTTAAATTTAGTGCGAATAAAATTTGTGAACGCCGTGTGAGTCCAAAACACACATTTTATCATGAAAATGCAGAAATTAAATATTTCTGTTGGACAGATTAATAAAAATCAATTTGTAATATAAAAATAAATGTAAAAATATTGAGGTAGATGTTTCTGACAACACGAACAAATTGAAAATGACTTTTTCCTGCTGCTGGTAAAAATCGTGTTTCTTCTTCTTATTTTTTCTTTTTTTTTTACTGTAATGATAAAATGTGTACAATACAATTGTGTTATGAGATGTTGTTAGATATAACAGCAGTACATTAATTTATTAATGCTACAGTAAACCTGAAGCACATGTTTTTGGGAATATAACTTAGTTGTTAGGTAGAAAAAAAGATTACAACAAAACAAGAATGTGAAAAATTTTAACAAGTGAAGTAATATAGTATTCAGAATTTATTAAGACAACTTTGGAGTCAAAATACGTTTTAAATTTTTGCATCACTTTGAATTTGAAAGCATAGTAGGTAAGTGTGGTAAGTTAAATCAAAAATGTGGAGAACACAAATTGACTATGCGTTTGTGTTCTCTCTGTAAGGTGTAGTTTGGGACTCTCTGGAGGAGGCGACTACGATTACTTTCTGTAATTCAGTTTTGCACATAATCGATATCAGTAGTACAGGGTGTTTTCGAAAATGAGTTTATTATACAACTGCAGAGGGTTGCAACGAATGGGGCCTTAATTCTGACGAATCAGGGCATTTAATAGTATACTCTCATGCACATTCCTGTTTATTAAATGGGCTAATAAATTACAATACATGGGGTAACTAAAGATCTGTACAGAACGTACTGTGAACAGAAAGCGTTCAGGACACTTAATGGAATGATAGAATAATCAGACATTGCACAGGTAGGACTATTGTTGAGTTAGTCTTTATGTATGAAAGTGAGGTATAGATTTTATATACAAACTTGAGGAATAGGCTTAATGCTGTAGAGTTTGATTATTTGCAGCATAGGGCGAGAATGCCTAGACGAGATAATATTGCAAGTGAATTTTATCACATGAAGGTATCAGATAGAAAGTAAAGTTCCATCTGGCAATAACTGAATACAGAATGAACAGTGAACATTGAGATACTTCCTCCCTGTATTTCTCTACAAACAGTCCCCTTAAAGTTTTGAGTAAAATTTATGTGAATGGAGAAGGAGGGGACATTCAATAACGTGACAAAATGATGGAATGAGAAGGGCCTTAGAATACAACGCTTTAGAAGAAAAGAGATGTTTTTTAAAGGAATTGGTGCAGGTTGCAGGTTGTGATTGAGGTTAGCAGTAGCTGTGAGAACCCCCTCTCCATGGGTTGGTAATAAGGTGTAGTATAATGACAAATGGTTCCGTGGCAATAGCATGACATGAATTTGGAAAACTGAAACTTATTAAAGTTGTTAGCTAGTAGTTTGCAATACTATACTCTGTTGATATGAGCTCAGATTCTGCTTCATCATATTGCAGTATATTACCAAACCATTTACTATTCTATCATATGAGTAGAGTATGATAGAATCCTGTTTACTTTCATACTGATTACTGCTTACTGATTAAAATCCTGTTTACTTTATAATGGGCTCTTGCAAGTGTATTCACTTTATTGTACCAAAGTTTATGGCCAGTGATACTGTTCTCCACTTGACAGCTAGATAACTTTATTCTGCTGGTAGATCATCTTGTCTTTTATATCTCCATGCTGGTTTTCGTATGGATTGGCATAACCAGAATTTTTTCATAAAGGCGGGTTAGTGATGATAACTTGAGAGAGAGGTGTTGTTGGCAGTAGTAGGGGATTTGTCAGGTGCAGACCTTTGTGTATGGTGTGGTGAGGTGCCTGCAGGTGTGGTGTGTTATTGCTTGCCTGCAGGTTTTGTGTATAGGACCTTCATTGGCAACCTATCCATTGGGGGTTGGTACTCCCCCAGCAACCCCTCTGGCTATACCACTGTTCATATGTTTTCTGCCTGAAGTTTGATGTATAGAAAGCAGATGGAATACACTGTTAACACTCTTAAAATATTTATGTAAGACTGGATTTTGTCAGACTGTAAATATGTATTAGTTCCTAGTGATTCTCACTTATGTGCTGACTTGAGGAATTACTGAAAAACGAGGAACACTTGAGGTGCCAGATTGAAACACTTATAGCAATGTAGATGATCAGACAGAAATGAGAAGTGTACAGTAAAATATTGTGCACGTGTGTGTGTGTGTGTGTGTGTGTGTGTGTGTGTGTGTATGTGCAGTATGAATTTTCAGTAAGTATTCCCCCTAGTGATATTTGTCTGATCAATTTTTTCTTATTTTCTTTGCAGTTATCACTGTCTCTGTTATGAGTATCATTGTTGTCTTTTTTGTACAGAACAAATATATTTGTACATTTAAAATATATACTTATTGTAAATATTACAATATATAATAAACATTAAAAGTAGAGTACATCAATCTTGCTTAATGTAAAACGTACATAGTAATACAAATATTGTGTATGTGCGTGTGTATGAGTTTGTAAAATAAATGGTATTTCCAGTTGTATATTTTTTTTGTAACTTTATTTATGAAACCCTTAATACTTTCAGTTTGGCACATGAGTATGTGTCTCAGGAGTCGTACAATTTTTATATATATTATAATGTACTTCTGTACCTCTTTTAAAAGCCTCAAGTTGTTGGCATCAATTTATAAAGAAGCCGATAGCGTCCTTCTATATTTTGTTTGATCAGTAATTGATTATGAACGTGACTTGCCTCGGCATTGATCTTCAGTCTATCGCTAACGATGACGATCACGAACGCACTAATAACCAGTACTGAATGTGTATCGTTCTTCTCCTTACCTGTCCTTATATTAATGTACCTTAATTCCCGATAGGCGCCAAATTGTTTTACTAAAAACAATAGTAAAGGATAGTATAGTAAGGATAGTATAGTAAGGATAGTATAGTAATAGGAGTTTCTTCCTGTGTCGTCTTCTTTTTCTTCGATAATAATTTAAACTTACCTAAATGGACTGGCGTGAATTCAAGTCTCAAGTGGAGTCTGAAGTGTTGCCAACCTATAATTCTGGTAAAAAATTTTCTTCACTGCTAAAGTACACAGTTATTAAGACATATATCAAATAAAACAAGGAACGATTATTAGTGTTCAGTACTAATTTATTAGTGCCCAGATTCGCTGATTATTTATAAGTTAAGTACAAAATATTTGTTATTATAAAAAAGTTTGCTCCGGCTATTAAATTTTTCTCGTCTCGCTCATCGGGTGGTCAGGCGTGTCTTCAAGCGTTCTGGTTAATGATACAATGTTTTGTTCAGAACGATGAATAAGTTCTTTGGATTACAACAAAATAAAGCAAGATGTTTATGGAAGTACACAACCTTACATCAGTGTTAATTAAATACTATACAGGTTTACTTACAACTTGGTTCTTAGTGTCTAAAAAGTGTGTCGACTTATAGGTGTCGCATGGAGGTTAAGTTACAGTTTCAAATAGGCTGATGCAGTTTTAAATAATTTTTCAATAATGGTTTGTGAAGTTGTTCAAAATTTTTTTTTTTTTAAGATATAGTTTCAACTAATCTTTGAAAGAATTTATTATACCAAGTTCAGAGTGAGAGTTATTGTGTTGTGGAAAAGTTAATTAATTTTATTTGCAATTATATAGAATTCATTTATACTTAACAAAATCTTGTTGTTTCTTCTGATTAGTCCCAGGTAATTCTTCAAAATATTGTTGATCATAGTATTTAGTTCTTCATCATTCGGGTTTTCTTTTTTCTATTTTATTTAGTCAATGTTTTTTTTTTAATTTCAATTATTGAATTTTTGATTTATGGTTTCATCATGTGTTCAATGGATCCAGATTCAATTTCTATTATTCATATTTGTTCATTTTGAGTACATTTCCCTCTTATTACTTTTTAATTAGAGTGGATTCAGTTTGGCATCTGCATACCTTGAGCGTTAATAATGGACTGTCGAAAAATTCTAACGGTTTTCTTAATTCCAACCATAATTCCCTGCTTCTGATTGGTTAAGAATTTTGTTTACATTGTTATGAAAGCTTGGGTTTTTGGCCCCAAATTGACCTAAAATTTTATATTTGCTATAATTCATTGGTGTTATTACCAATGTGTGAGATAGTAACATCAATGTCTTTATTTTCTTTCAAAGATTAATTTGATATCCCATAATGCTGGGCTTGGTCCTGTATCAACGTTTTGACCAATTTGCTAATGTTATTTTATTACATATTTCACTTATTTTTTATGTTTACTCTATTTCTGACATACTTTTATGGTTAGATAATTGAAATTGACAAGTCACTTTGTCTTATTTCTCAAATACTTATAAATTGCTTTTTCTGAATTTTGACAGTTAGGCATTTTATAGGCCTAAGCTATAAATGTCTGGAATTCCTTAATTTACACAATTTAAACATTACCTATTACTTTCATAGGTTCTGCTTGCCATTACTTAGTTATAGTGTCTACTTTTGAATGACTTTGGGCCATTTTACAATAAATAAATGTTATTATAATTTTAAAAAATCATTCCTTGACTTTTGCTAGTACATTTGTTTAACATCCTTTTTTCCTATCTTATTACAATTGTGAGTACTATTGTGATTATTAAACTTATACAATTGCTTGTCTGTATTTTATAATATTTCTTTCACAAACTTTTTACCACTTAATCTTTCTATGGTAACATATAACATTAAAATGGTTTATGGTCTTCTCATGATCCAGCCCCATCCCGTCTTTTAAAATACAACTTTTTTAGATAAACTAACAACAACTTTGGTGCATGATGTCTTGACACCATTTACAATATTGTGATCACCATCCTTGTTACTATTTTGTAACATAGGGTGTTTTACTATTATTTAAATCATACGTAATTTGTTTCTTAGTTATTAACACAATAAAATTGGTTGACATACTAACTTTGTTGTCTACCATTTGTATGAACATTTAACATTATTTCTTAATTGAACAAAAGAATTCCTTTAATTAAATCTAACAATATGGTTTTTAAATTGATCTTATTTTCTACTAAAACTTATCTTTTAATAATCGTCTAACATAATTCTTATACCATAGGTTCTACACGCTACTAATGTTTCTTATTGTTTATCTATCAACATTTTAGTATTGTTTATTGTTTATTACCACTGTTCTTTTCTTTTATTACGACTATTAATTGTTTATAAATTATTCCTCAGGCTTTCACGGCCGGTGTCAGTTGAATTGTTTATGATAACGTTTCGGCAGCTCCATTGGCTGAGCCTATACCACAGTACTGTGGGCCTGTACGTAAACACCCGGTGTGCAGGATTCTTATACCACTGATGATGGCAGCCAATGGAGCTGCTGAAACGTTTGGTTTTGTTATAAACCATGGACCACGGCCAAACAGCCCGGATATCATAAACAATTCAATTAATTGTTTATATTAACTCATCCCTATCCTATCTATCACCTTCACTGATTACACTGGTTAAGTGTTTATTAAACTACAGTCACATTTGTAATACACTCTGTTTAAATTCACAGTAGTGATTCATCTTCAAATTCTTTAAGTTTTACAATCACTGTTGCTATCATATATTAGTTTGGTTCACTGGTTATCATTAACACTCACTACCTACCTCTCACTCTTGGTTTAAATTAGTTTTGACAAATCTAATTTTAAAGTCAGTTTTTAAAACCTCGTGTTTGTTTTTATATTAATACTGATGTTTTAAAACACATAACATTCTAAATCATAAAGTTAGTCATACAACTTTGTGTAAAGTTAGTTTTTTGGGCTATTAACATTAGTCCCTATAATTCCTTCAGCAAGTCTTTACAATTCGATTCTATTCTACCCTTTCTTGGTAGTATTTTTATCATCATATAATAACAATGGGTTTACATGTTTATTACTGGTGGTGTACTTTCTTTTACATAACTTGGGTAATACATGCTACAAAATGAAATATTAGTTAGGTTTTTTATTCGTTTACTTTTTATTTTATAGCCTTTATCTGGCCAATCACGGGGGTTGGGTCACAGTCATTTGTCTGTCAGTCTAGTCTATTCACTCATTTATTATCTTTGTCTACTATTTTTCTTTTTATTCTCTCATTACCTTTGTATAGTTATTGATCATTATGCTTCAAATTAGTTTACTTCTCTTACAGCTATATTACCGGTATATTTGTGGATCCCTTATAGGGTCTGAGTTCTGCAACGTTATAATATGTACAATATTTATATATTGTAACGCAACATAGTTGAGGTTCCCCAACGTTACATAAAAGACTGAATGAAATATGGTCAAGGACCATACCCTGACTTAAGGTTGTTTGATAGTTCATGTGTTTGAGAAGGACCTCAAGTAAAAAGGAGGCAATGACCAATATTAAATGTAAAAGAGCCAGACCAATGAATGATTGGATGTAATGAAATATTTGTTTTGTACTGTGACATGTTAAGGTCTACAGAATATTTATATTGTATGTTGAATGTGTTAAAAATGAAATGATGTTGTTTGATAATAATACTTACTCAATAATTATGTTTATATTTTATATTAGATTTGTTTTTATACAGCACAGTATAGTTACCAAAGTTAGGCACTGTACTAAGTTGTCAGTATTGTATAAATTTGAAAGATACTGTTGTTCTAATTAATGTTTATAAACTGGATCAGGAGTGTGACCAGTGTTTCAAGTCTAACAAGTAGTTCTGACAATTATGTCATAAATTAATAAAGGGTTCCAGAACCAATTAATTAATGTAAAAACAACTAACCACCAGTAAATTAAAATTCATGTAATTAACTATGTAATCAATAATTAATTGTACAGTAGGTCAGGTAAAAAGAAAATTAAGTTAAAAACCAAATAATGTTATAATGGTTGTAAATGAATCTATAGGCCTAAATTCCATATTAGTGAAAGGAAATTAATACCTTTTTAGTAAACCCAGTCCAACGAAACTCTAGTAAAACATTTACTGTTTAATAAGGAAGGTTAGGGGAGAATTTTATGTGATTCAATATTAATCCAAGCATGGAGTATTTTATTGGAAAGGAGTAGTAATATTCTATAATGCCGGCTCAAGGATATATAGAAAACATGGTTGTTAAGGCAACTGATTTTTAGTAAGTTGTTGATTTTGAATAGATGGTACTGATGGTTACAAGCTATTAGGTTGAGATGAACCGATATATTTAAAATATATGAATAAATATAAAGAAAATATATATCCAAATTGAAAAAGCATTTTTGCAAAACAATTATACTGGAATGTCAATGAATCATACAAATTAAATAACCCTCTAAATTATCAATGAATACAATAAAAAAGAACTGAAAGCGTCTCACCTCATTCACTAAATAATTCCGCTGAATTTGGTATCAAACCAATTCATGCTATAAATTGAAGACCAATAAAGAGTTGAAGCCTGAATTAACGGAAATATTTGGAAATACAGAAGATTCGGTTGACGAAATAACCTTCATTGACAGCGTAAGCTGAGATCCTGATTCCAGTTCGTTGGGACCAAGAATTGTGAAGACGCAAAAGAAGAATCAAAGCACAAGAGTTCCTGTGGGATTATCATCATCCATTCATTGAAGACCAGAGCAGTTTTACTGGGTGAAGACGATATAAACCGCATTTTGACCGTTGTTGACAAACATTCACCGCCTAATGAAGCTTTCGCCGTTTGGGTAAAAAACAAACTATTTTCATATCATTGTATTTTAAGTAAATAATTTTATTCTTTTTGTAAATTGAACAACCTTAATTATGCGTTTTACCTGGCCTTACTAATGGTTCAAAGAACTACACGAACCCTGGTATAAGAATTATTTGTCATTATTTTCAAAGTATATATGTTTTTTTTTAGAGTTCGAATAATTAAGAATCGATATATGTTGGGATAGTCGATTGGATCGTCTTATTGTTTGTCTGAGACAACGTAACTTGTTAAATACCAGAGAAAAATAAATAAAGTACATTTGTTGTATTAGATAACGTTTTAATCATTGCAGAGAAAATACTATATGTAGTTGGTGTAATAATTTATTAACAGATTGATACAAAAACTCCGAGTAACTAACCTATAAGTATACTTATTTCTAATAACAGCGCTCCAAGTTTGCAGCTGGTGAGACGGGAGATTGCTGAACTAACGGGTTTTGTCATACTAAATTTGAATGAAATTTTTATCGTTGAGGGACTAGGGTTGAGACAAAAACCACTTACATTCAGTAAATACTCCATATATGTTGCTCATATTAAACAACCACTGAGAATTAAATTAAGTCTACAGAATAATACCATTATAAATTCAGGAACATAATTCTAAGTTTGTGGACTTAATAATCTGTGTTCTGAGGGTTTCACTGGTCACAACCGCAAGGTATATCAGTTAATAACATATTAATTAAACCAGGTAACAGCACTTTAATTGTTACGAATCGCCACCTACAACGTATTACTTGGCGTTTGTTACACCGGAGTATCTTATAACTAATTACACTCATAGACAAGATTTCTTTATAATTTGACGTCTCCAGCTGGTATCATACATTATAACATACGTCCTCACATAATTAACAAGCAGTTCGTTACTAAATTGATTTACAACAGTGAGGCTTTAAGGAGAGATATCGAGTTTTGTTTCAAATTGACGCTCGCAACGTGGGGCATCATCGTCTCTTGTCTTAACACCTAATCTATATTTTGTTTCAAATTGGCGCAAAACAACGTGGAGCTTATTTAAACACGTACTCAACACATTCTATATATTTTTAAGTCTCTTTACAAATTGGCGCCCAACGTGGGGCATCATCGTCTTCTCTTAAAATAACGTACAATCGAGTTTTGTTTCAAATTGGCGCTCAACGAGTGGGCTTTAGTTAAGTAAAAAATCATATTATTAGTTACTTAACTTGAGCAGGCAACCATTAGAGGCACAGGAATGCAGTAAAGAGCTTACGAACGAAATTACGAATAACGAAATTACGTTACGAATAACGAAAATGCCCGAACAAGAAAGACGACTAAGCTACGCGGAATGGATGACGGCGCTATTTAAAACATTCAGCAAGGATATGGAGTATATTAACAAGAACGCCACCGATCACGAAAGAGCGCAAATGAGTTGCGCGAATGCAATGGGAACACCAAACGACAAAATGACTTTGAGAGACATTTATGATGAAATGTGGGAGTTAGATGCCAGGTGTAATAAAGAAAAGACTATTGGGACGAATAACGAAAAAGACGATGACAAGGTGGAAAGGATGACTAAAGAAGATTGGGAAAGATGGGACGATAATGAAGAACAAATGAAAACCGAAAGAATAGGAGTATACGCCCAGGTGACAGAACAATATACTCAGGAAGATTATGAACAATGGAAACGAGAAATAAGACCACCTGAAAACCCAATACAAACAGAAAACACAGAATTAAGGGAATGGATCAGGGTGATGTTTGAACTATCCCGAGAAGATATGTGTCACTGGAGGAAAGAACACAATCAAATAGATGAATTTATCGGAATGCCAAATCATAAAAAGCTAGAACAATCCAATGTACAAAAAGAAGTAAATATAGTCAAAGTGAAGCAACAGAAGAAAATATCAAAACCACAGGCGAGCAATAAAGAAGATGCTCAAGGGGATCAACCAGATAAATCTGCCCGAAAGGAAGACATGAGTATGCAGGAGATGTTGAGGATAATAATGGAAAGCAATAGACAAATGAAAGAGGAAATTAAGGAAAACTCAAAGCAAAATACAGAAAAGCTGGAAAATAAAATAGACAGTATAAATGAAAGGTCAGAAAAGCTGGAAAATAAAATAGACAGTATTAAGGAAAGTACTAGTGAACTTTTAAGGCAAACCATAAATGAAAATAATGAACGATTGAAGGCCGATTTTAGACAAATCAATGAGAAGATAGACAGTATAAATGAAAATTCAGAAAAGCTGGAAAATAAAATAGACAATATTAATGAAAACTCAAGAAAACAAAACGAAATTTTGAGCGAAAATTTAATCAAGCAAATGAATAAAAGGTTTGACAGGAATGATGAGAGTTTGAGGCAGATTCTGGAGAATACCAAACGAATGGATGAGAAAATTGAAAACCATAATAAGGAGTTGCGGCAAATCATCAATGAACAAGGCCTAGCATTGAGGGAAGTCATCAATGGAAGTATTATAATTGTCAATGAAACACGGAGCAAAGGAGTTGATAGCTATGAAGTGGAGGTAAGACAGCAAATAAATGAAATTACGGTGGATCTGGAAAAGACAGATGAACCCATCATGCAACTCAGAGTAGAAGTAGAGACCAAAATTACTCAAATAGGAAACATACAAGCGAAGACCCAAGAAAAATTTGACAAGATACCAATTGATAGAACCGGAAGAATAGAACGGATTCATGATGAAATGAAGATAGTGAGAATAAGACAAATGTGTAAACGGAAATTAATAAATACACGGGAAGAATTGGAAATGATTAAAAGGGGATTGGTTCAACTGCATAATAGACCAATTACGGAAAACAGAGAAGTAAGGCAAGTGAGAAACTTTAAACGAACCACACTTGAATTCCCAGATGGACTAGAAGGACCAAAAAGGCCAAAACTAACTAAGGAGCATGGAGGACTTGTGGAATTTATGTATGAACCATCAGAAACATTAAGAGACAGTACAGAAGAATCAGTTCAAAGGACGATGATGAGCTTGACTATAAATGACAATTTTATAGTGACAAGAGGCAAGAACTGTACAATAATGAGATATGTCACAAGGACAGAAATAACTCTATACACTAGAGAGACCCGAACAACCAGTATAGAGGAAATAATGGACCACGGTTAAACAGATTCCAAACAGAATATAATGAAAAGGGACGGATTTTATGGATACAGGACCAAGCAACCCATTGTAAATAAAAACCCAAAATTCCAAAAGACGTAAGGACAACTTACTCAACTTATTTCGAACAATATAATTTAAAATGAAGAAACTAAAACCCAAAATTCCAAAAGAAACTGTAAGGACAACTTACTCATAATTATTCAGAAACAGTATGATTTAAAATAAAGAGAATAAATACCCCAAAATTCAAAAAATGAAGTAAGCTCAACTTACAAACAAGTATCTAAGAAAACAATTTATGAGCTATATAAGAAAGAGAATTTTGAAGATAAAAAGAACAACCAAAGTCGAAAAATAAGTAAGAACACCTTACTATACAATTTAGAAGAAATTGCTTTAAACTGATATGAAAAAAAAAAAAAATTTTGCACTAATTCAACCTAATAAAAATCATCAAAACCAAAAAACAAGATGAGTTTATCTGATATAATATAATAGCGAGAAATATAATTTAGAATGTAAAAGAAATAATAATGATTGTGCCAGAAGAATATAGCTACATAATGTAATGTATAGTACTGACCAAAATCTCATAACCAGCTGTATTGATCACAAAGGAATATGAGCCAACGAAGACAAGAGAATGAAGAAGCCAAAATGGAACCATCAAAAGGATCACAAGAAAAGAAAAAAACAAATGGTTCAGAATTATCCGAAGACAAAACCCAATTAATAAATGTCAATAAAATAGCCAAGTATTGGAGAGAGAAAAAGTGTATAATAGAAGGAAGAATTAATATGAAGAAATAATATGATCTGAGTTAAAGTACAGTGAATAATCCCTAGAATATGATTATTATTTATTATTTTGTTGAAGGTCACATGATGACTACCTTACGAGGTTTATTAATGAAGATTGACTGTAGAATGTTCCAGCAATCATTTAACTGGGCAGAGATGATGTTCCTCTGATCCCAGAAAGTATGTAACGGACGACGGTAATTGGTTAGCTGATAGAGCACCACCGATTCGATTCCAGTTATAATATTAGGGAGGTTTAGGAAAATTAAATATTAGAGGGAAAACTCACAAATAAATATAGAGAATTAAATAAAACCAGATCCAAAATGTATAATTAATGAAGAATGTCACAAGAATGATTATAGAAATAAGATTTAAACTTGGGAAATAATTGACTTTAAGAAGGAACGAAGAAATGATAATAAAATAACGAATAATTGGGAAATATAAAAGTACTATAAATAGGAAACCAATTGGCCAGATACAAATTAGAAGTTTATTTCTTGCTAAACTTTGTTTATACCAAAATAAACTTATTTCGAAGGGGGGGTGTTATGTAACGCAACATAGTTGAGGTTCCCCAACGTTACATAAAAGACTGAATGAAATATGGTCAAGGACCATACCCTGACTTAAGGTTGTTCGATAGTTCATGTGTTTGAGAAGGACCTCAAGTAAAAAGGAGGCAATGACCAATATTAAATGTAAAAGAGCCAGACCAATGAATGATTGGATGTAATGAAATATTTGTTTTGTACTGTGACATGTTAAGGTCTACAGAATATTTATATTGTATGTTGAATGTGTTAAAAATGAAATGATGTTGTTTGATAATAATACTTACTCAATAATTATGTTTATATTTTATATTAGATTTGTTTTTATACAGCACAGTATAGTTACCAAAGTTAGGCACTGTACTAAGTTGTCAGTATTGTATAAATTTGAAAGATACTGTTGTTCTAATTAATGTTTATAAACTGGATCAGGAGTGTGACCAGTGTTTCAAGTCTAACAAGTAGTTCTGACAATTATGTCATAAATTAATAAAGGGTTCCAGAACCAATTAATTAATGTAAAAACAACTAACCACCAGTAAATTAAAATTCATGTAATTAACTATGTAATCAATAATTAATTGTACAGTAGGTCAGGTAAAAAGAAAATTAAGTTAAAAACCAAATAATGTTATAATGGTTGTAAATGAATCTATAGGCCTAAATTCCATATTAGTGAAAGGAAATTAATACCTTTTTAGTAAACCCAGTCCAACGAAACTCTAGTAAAACATTTACTGTTTAATAAGGAAGGTTAGGGGAGAATTTTATGTGATTCAATATTAATCCAAGCATGGAGTATTTTATTGGAAAGGAGTAGTAATATTCTATAATGCCGGCTCAAGGATATATAGAAAACATGGTTGTTAAGGCAACTGATTTTTAGTAAGTTGTTGATTTTGAATAGATGGTACTGATGGTTACAAGCTATTAGGTTGAGATGAACCGATATATTTAAAATATATGAATAAATATAAAGAAAATATATATCCAAATTGAAAAAGCATTTTTGCAAAACAATTATACTGGAATGTCAATGAATCATACAAATTAAATAACCCTCTAAATTATCAATGAATACAATAAAAAAGAACTGAAAGCGTCTCACCTCATTCACTAAATAATTCCGCTGAATTTGGTATCAAACCAATTCATGCTATAAATTGAAGACCAATAAAGAGTTGAAGCCTGAATTAACGGAAATATTTGGAAATACAGAAGATTCGGTTGACGAAATAACCTTCATTGACAGCGTAAGCTGAGATCCTGATTCCAGTTCGTTGGGACCAAGAATTGTGAAGACGCAAAAGAAGAATCAAAGCACAAGAGTTCCTGTGGGATTATCATCATCCATTCATTGAAGACCAGAGCAGTTTTACTGGGTGAAGACGATATAAACAGCATTTTGACCGTTGTTGACAAACATTCACCGCCTAATGAAGCTTTCGCCGTTTGGGTAAAAAACAAACTATTTTCATATCATTGTATTTTAAGTAAATAATTTTATTCTTTTTGTAAATTGAACAACCTTAATTATGCGTTTTACCTGGCCTTACTAATGGTTCAAAGAACTACACGAACCCTGGTATAAGAATTATTTGTCATTATTT
Source organism: Magicicada septendecula (assembly GCA_034769895.1). Lineage (NCBI taxonomy): Eukaryota > Metazoa > Arthropoda > Insecta > Hemiptera > Cicadidae > Magicicada > Magicicada septendecula. The sequence continues at coordinate 232,006,604 of CM068373.1, forward strand.
TCAAAGTATATATGTTTTTTTTTAGAGTTCGAATAATTAAGAATCGATATATGTTGGGATAGTCGATTGGATCGTCTTATTGTTTGTCTGAGACAACGTAACTTGTTAAATACCAGAGAAAAATAAATAAAGTACATTTGTTGTATTAGATAACGTTTTAATCATTGCAGAGAAAATACTATATGTAGTTGGTGTAATAATTTATTAACAGATTGATACAAAAACTCCGAGTAACTAACCTATAAGTATACTTATTTCTAATAACAGCGCTCCAAGTTTGCAGCTGGTGAGACGGGAGATTGCTGAACTAACGGGTTTTGTCATACTAAATTTGAATGAAATTTTTATCGTTGAGGGACTAGGGTTGAGACAAAAACCACTTACATTCAGTAAATACTCCATATATGTTGCTCATATTAAACAACCACTGAGAATTAAATTAAGTCTACAGAATAATACCATTATAAATTCAGGAACATAATTCTAAGTTTGTGGACTTAATAATCTGTGTTCTGAGGGTTTCACTGGTCACAACCGCAAGGTATATTAGTTAATAACATATTAATTAAACCAGGTAACAGCACTTTAATTGTTACGAATCGCCACCTACAACGTATTACTTGGCGTTTGTTACACCGGAGTATCTTATAACTAATTACACTCATAGACAAGATTTCTTTATAATTTGACGTCTCCAGCTGGTATCATACATTATAACATACGTCCTCACATAATTAACAAGCAGTTCGTTACTAAATTGATTTACAACAGTGAGGCTTTAAGGAGAGATATCGAGTTTTGTTTCAAATTGACGCTCGCAACGTGGGGCATCATCGTCTCTTGTCTTAACACCTAATCTATATTTTGTTTCAAATTGGCGCAAAACAACGTGGAGCTTATTTAAACACGTACTCAACACATTCTATATATTTTTAAGTCTCTTTACAAATTGGCGCCCAACGTGGGGCATCATCGTCTTCTCTTAAAATAACGTACAATCGAGTTTTGTTTCAAATTGGTGCTCAACGAGTGGGCTTTAGTTAAGTAAAAAATCATATTATTAGTTACTTAACTTGAGCAGGCAACCATTAGAGGCACAGGAATGCAGTAAAGAGCTTACGAACGAAATTACGAATAACGAAATTACGTTACGAATAACGAAAATGCCCGAACAAGAAAGACGACTAAGCTACGCGGAATGGATGACGGCGCTATTTAAAACATTCAGCAAGGATATGGAGTATATTAACAAGAACGCCACCGATCACGAAAGAGCGCAAATGAGTTGCGCGAATGCAATGGGAACACCAAACGACAAAATGACTTTGAGAGACATTTATGATGAAATGTGGGAGTTAGATGCCAGGTGTAATAAAGAAAAGACTATTGGGACGAATAACGAAAAAGACGATGACAAGGTGGAAAGGATGACTAAAGAAGATTGGGAAAGATGGGACGATAATGAAGAACAAATGAAAACCGAAAGAATAGGAGTATACGCCCAGGTGACAGAACAATATACTCAGGAAGATTATGAACAATGGAAACGAGAAATAAGACCACCTGAAAACCCAATACAAACAGAAAACACAGAATTAAGGGAATGGATCAGGGTGATGTTTGAACTATCCCGAGGAGATATGTGTCACTGGAGGAAAGAACACAATCAAATAGATGAATTTATCGGAATGCCAAATCATAAAAAGCTAGAACAATCCAATGTACAAAAAGAAGTAAATATAGTCAAAGTGAAGCAACAGAAGAAAATATCAAAACCACAGGCGAGCAATAAAGAAGATGCTCAAGGGGATCAACCAGATAAATCTGCCCGAAAGGAAGACATGAGTATGCAGGAGATGTTGAGGATAATAATGGAAAGCAATAGACAAATGAAAGAGGAAATTAAGGAAAACTCAAAGCAAAATACAGAAAAGCTGGAAAATAAAATAGACAGTATAAATGAAAGGTCAGAAAAGCTGGAAAATAAAATAGACAGTATTAAGGAAAGTACTAGTGAACTTTTAAGGCAAACCATAAATGAAAATAATGAACGATTGAAGGCCGATTTTAGACAAATCAATGAGAAGATAGACAGTATAAATGAAAATTCAGAAAAGCTGGAAAATAAAATAGACAATATTAATGAAAACTCAAGAAAACAAAACGAAATTTTGAGCGAAAATTTAATCAAGCAAATGAATAAAAGGTTTGACAGGAATGATGAGAGTTTGAGGCAGATTCTGGAGAATACCAAACGAATGGATGAGAAAATTGAAAACCATAATAAGGAGTTGCGGCAAATCATCAATGAACAAGGCCTAGCATTGAGGGAAGTCATCAATGGAAGTATTATAATTGTCAATGAAACACGGAGCAAAGGAGTTGATAGCTATGAAGTGGAGGTAAGACAGCAAATAAATGAAATTACGGTGGATCTGGAAAAGACAGATGAACCCATCATGCAACTCAGAGTAGAAGTAGAGACCAAAATTACTCAAATAGGAAACATACAAGCGAAGACCCAAGAAAAATTTGACAAGATACCAATTGATAGAACCGGAAGAATAGAACGGATTCATGATGAAATGAAGATAGTGAGAATAAGACAAATGTGTAAACGGAAATTAATAAATACACGGGAAGAATTGGAAATGATTAAAAGGGGATTGGTTCAACTGCATAATAGACCAATTACGGAAAACAGAGAAGTAAGGCAAGTGAGAAACTTTAAACGAACCACACTTGAATTCCCAGATGGACTAGAAGGACCAAAAAGGCCAAAACTAACTAAGGAGCATGGAGGACTTGTGGAATTTATGTATGAACCATCAGAAACATTAAGAGACAGTACAGAAGAATCAGTTCAAAGGACGATGATGAGCTTGACTATAAATGACAATTTTATAGTGACAAGAGGCAAGAACTGTACAATAATGAGATATGTCACAAGGACAGAAATAACTCTATACACTAGAGAGACCCGAACAACCAGTATAGAGGAAATAATGGACCACGGTTAAACAGATTCCAAACAGAATATAATGAAAAGGGACGGATTTTATGGATACAGGACCAAGCAACCCATTGTAAATAAAAACCCAAAATTCCAAAAGACGTAAGGACAACTTACTCAACTTATTTCGAACAATATAATTTAAAATGAAGAAACTAAAACCCAAAATTCCAAAAGAAACTGTAAGGACAACTTACTCATAATTATTCAGAAACAGTATGATTTAAAATAAAGAGAATAAATACCCCAAAATTCAAAAAATGAAGTAAGCTCAACTTACAAACAAGTATCTAAGAAAACAATTTATGAGCTATATAAGAAAGAGAATTTTGAAGATAAAAAGAACAACCAAAGTCGAAAAATAAGTAAGAACACCTTACTATACAATTTAGAAGAAATTGCTTTAAACTGATATGAAAAAAAAAAAAAAATTTTGCACTAATTCAACCTAATAAAAATCATCAAAACCAAAAAACAAGATGAGTTTATCTGATATAATATAATAGCGAGAAATATAATTTAGAATGTAAAAGAAATAATAATGATTGTGCCAGAAGAATATAGCTACATAATGTAATGTATAGTACTGACCAAAATCTCATAACCAGCTGTATTGATCACAAAGGAATATGAGCCAACGAAGACAAGAGAATGAAGAAGCCAAAATGGAACCATCAAAAGGATCACAAGAAAAGAAAAAAACAAATGGTTCAGAATTATCCGAAGACAAAACCCAATTAATAAATGTCAATAAAATAGCCAAGTATTGGAGAGAGAAAAAGTGTATAATAGAAGGAAGAATTAATATGAAGAAATAATATGATCTGAGTTAAAGTACAGTGAATAATCCCTAGAATATGATTATTATTTATTATTTTGTTGAAGGTCACATGATGACTACCTTACGAGGTTTATTAATGAAGATTGACTGTAGAATGTTCCAGCAATCATTTAACTGGGCAGAGATGATGTTCCTCTGATCCCAGAAAGTATGTAACGGACGACGGTAATTGGTTAGCCGATAGAGCACCACCGATTCGATTCCAGTTATAATATTAGGGAGGTTTAGGAAAATTAAATATTAGAGGGAAAACTCACAAATAAATATAGAGAATTAAATAAAACCAGATCCAAAATGTATAATTAATGAAGAATGTCACAAGAATGATTATAGAAATAAGATTTAAACTTGGGAAATAATTGACTTTAAGAAGGAACGAAGAAATGATAATAAAATAACGAATAATTGGGAAATATAAAAGTACTATAAATAGGAAACCAATTGGCCAGATACAAATTAGAAGTTTATTTCTTGCTAAACTTTGTTTATACCAAAATAAACTTATTTCGAAGGGGGGGTGTTATGTAACGCAACATAGTTGAGGTTCCCCAACGTTACATAAAAGACTGAATGAAATATGGTCAAGGACCATACCCTGACTTAAGGTTGTTCGATAGTTCATGTGTTTGAGAAGGACCTCAAGTAAAAAGGAGGCAATGACCAATATTAAATGTAAAAGAGCCAGACCAATGAATGATTGGATGTAATGAAATATTTGTTTTGTACTGTGACATGTTAAGGTCTACAGAATATTTATATTGTATGTTGAATGTGTTAAAAATGAAATGATGTTGTTTGATAATAATACTTACTCAATAATTATGTTTATATTTTATATTAGATTTGTTTTTATACAGCACAGTATAGTTACCAAAGTTAGGCACTGTACTAAGTTGTCAGTATTGTATAAATTTGAAAGATACTGTTGTTCTAATTAATGTTTATAAACTGGATCAGGAGTGTGACCAGTGTTTCAAGTCTAACAAGTAGTTCTGACAATTATGTCATAAATTAATAAAGGGTTCCAGAACCAATTAATTAATGTAAAAACAACTAACCACCAGTAAATTAAAATTCATGTAATTAACTATGTAATCAATAATTAATTGTACAGTAGGTCAGGTAAAAAGAAAATTAAGTTAAAAACCAAATAATGTTATAATGGTTGTAAATGAATCTATAGGCCTAAATTCCATATTAGTGAAAGGAAATTAATACCTTTTTAGTAAACCCAGTCCAACGAAACTCTAGTAAAACATTTACTGTTTAATAAGGAAGGTTAGGGGAGAATTTTATGTGATTCAATATTAATCCAAGCATGGAGTATTTTATTGGAAAGGAGTAGTAATATTCTATAATGCCGGCTCAAGGATATATAGAAAACATGGTTGTTAAGGCAACTGATTTTTAGTAAGTTGTTGATTTTGAATAGATGGTACTGATGGTTACAAGCTATTAGGTTGAGATGAACTGATATATTTAAAATATATGAATAAATATAAAGAAAATATATATCCAAATTGAAAAAGCATTTTTGCAAAACAATTATACTGGAATGTCAATGAATCATACAAATTAAATAACCCTCTAAATTATCAATGAATACAATAAAAAAGAACTGAAAGCGTCTCACCTCATTCACTAAATAATTCCGCTGAATTTGGTATCAAACCAATTCATGCTATAAATTGAAGACCAATAAAGAGTTGAAGCCTGAATTAACGGAAATATTTGGAAATACAGAAGATTCGGTTGACGAAATAACCTTCATTGACAGCGTAAGCTGAGATCCTGATTCCAGTTCGTTGGGACCAAGAATTGTGAAGACGCAAAAGAAGAATCAAAGCACAAGAGTTCCTGTGGGATTATCATCATCCATTCATTGAAGACCAGAGCAGTTTTACTGGGTGAAGACGATATAAACAGCATTTTGACCGTTGTTGACAAACATTCACCGCCTAATGAAGCTTTCGCCGTTTGGGTAAAAAACAAACTATTTTCATATCATTGTATTTTAAGTAAATAATTTTATTCTTTTTGTAAATTGAACAACCTTAATTATGCGTTTTACCTGGCCTTACTAATGGTTCAAAGAACTACACGAACCCTGGTATAAGAATTATTTGTCATTATTTTCAAAGTATATATGTTTTTTTTTAGAGTTCGAATAATTAAGAATCGATATATGTTGGGATAGTCGATTGGATCGTCTTATTGTTTGTCTGAGACAACGTAACTTGTTAAATACCAGAGAAAAATAAATAAAGTACATTTGTTGTATTAGATAACGTTTTAATCATTGCAGAGAAAATACTATATGTAGTTGGTGTAATAATTTATTAACAGATTGATACAAAAACTCCGAGTAACTAACCTATAAGTATACTTATTTCTAATAACAGCGCTCCAAGTTTGCAGCTGGTGAGACGGGAGATTGCTGAACTAACGGGTTTTGTCATACTAAATTTGAATGAAATTTTTATCGTTGAGGGACTAGGGTTGAGACAAAAACCACTTACATTCAGTAAATACTCCATATATGTTGCTCATATTAAACAACCACTGAGAATTAAATTAAGTCTACAGAATAATACCATTATAAATTCAGGAACATAATTCTAAGTTTGTGGACTTAATAATCTGTGTTCTGAGGGTTTCACTGGTCACAACCGCAAGGTATATTAGTTAATAACATATTAATTAAACCAGGTAACAGCACTTTAATTGTTACGAATCGCCACCTACAACGTATTACTTGGCGTTTGTTACACCGGAGTATCTTATAACTAATTACACTCATAGACAAGATTTCTTTATAATTTGACGTCTCCAGCTGGTATCATACATTATAACATACGTCCTCACATAATTAACAAGCAGTTCGTTACTAAATTGATTTACAACAGTGAGGCTTTAAGGAGAGATATCGAGTTTTGTTTCAAATTGACGCTCGCAACGTGGGGCATCATCGTCTCTTGTCTTAACACCTAATCTATATTTTGTTTCAAATTGGCGCAAAACAACGTGGAGCTTATTTAAACACGTACTCAACACATTCTATATATTTTTAAGTCTCTTTACAATATGTATGTACAATTTTTTTGGGTATATGTTTTAAGGCTTATTTTGAGAAAATTAAATGTTTTTAGGATCCAGTGTAATGCTACTTGAAAAAAAAAACTTTTAACACTCTTAATTTATTGAGTGTATTGGATACTGGTGTGGATACATACATGCACATATTGTTACAACACCAAAAGCTGCCCCAATATCAGAGAAGAAATATAAAATAAAAAGGCATGAAAATAATCAAGAAAAATAAAATGACTATGACGAGACAAATGACAATGACCCAACCCAAGTGATTGGCCCAATAACAAAAGAAATAATGACCAAAGGTGTGACAGTACAAAAAGTCTGATATAAAAAGTATGGTATGCAAGGTAGTAAATTATGGTATTTCGATGTTTTTAAAGTCATTTCTATGGGTAATACAATTTCCCTTGGTTTTTGCCTACAACGACGCAGTTCCGAGACAACAAAATAATTTCAAGGACAGCAGTGTACATGCAGATAAAAAGACTTATAATGGTTACAGCCACTAATAACGGCGCTTCATACTTCTGTTTCATTGGCCGACAACGCCAAACGTCATTAAAACAACAATGACGTGATTAGAATACGTAACTAACAAGGCGATTATATAACAAGAGACAAAGAACGATGACGTTTACTCACACACACACATACGTAAAATTTGCATAATTTTCGCCCCAGTCGCCAGAACATCACCATGGCAGTAACACGTTAGAATTGTGCTGGCATAAAATAGTCAGCTCAAGTGTTTTATTTGTATTAACAAAATGTAATCACAAGTAAATAGTGTTAACGAGTGATTATAACCATCATGTAAATTCAGTGTAGAGGACAGACGAAAGCTAGACATAACAATTACGTCTGCCCAGTCTGCAGAAATTCATCATGGCGATAACACGCTAACCATTGTGCTGGTCTGAGTTAGTCAGTTTTTAGTGTCTTAAATAAGTCAAAATGTAATAAAAATGTGAATAAGTATCAACTACAGAAGAACTAAAACAGTGTGCAGTAATTGTTTTACAAAATTATACTTAGAGTCAGTGAATTCAGTAAAATGTAACCACACCGTTGGAGAAAGCAACATGTGATCCACTCCTAGAACTTCCAGTCTACCGAATCAGGAAAGTGTAAACCCAAAATTTTACCTAAAGAGCTCTTTACCCAAAATTGCAGATATGTGTACACAAAAAGTAAATTGAAATGATAAGTATGAATGTGAGAGAGAAAGCGGGGCGAGCATGTTAGATGTCGACATCCAAACGGGGTGTTGGTTTGCGTTTGTGTTAATAAAAATAAGTAAAATCATTTGATAATGAAGCAGCTGCCTAGTTAATATATAAAATTTGGTAAACCAACGTTTAATAAGCTATAAAAGCATTTGAATGAGGAAAGCGAGCCAATGAGTAATGGCCGCCATGTTAAAATTTTATCTGGTGTACACGCTTAAATAAATTGCTAAATAAATCGCTATTAATGGTGAATGTTTCAATTGAATGTATTCTCATCTCTATGCCTGTCTCTGTCAGCAATCACGCTGAGTCGAATCCTTGGACCCTAGGTAATAATAAAAATAATAAGATTGAAGTAACCAGATGCTCCAACTATGGTAAGTACCATAATTATGGTGCGCGTGACATACGTGCCTCATGCAAGTAATGTAAACAGACCCGAATATAGGTTAATGGTTATTCCTGCATACAAATACATTTTATATATTGTTAAATAAAATGAGTAATAACAAATGGGCCCGAACTGGTGACTATATAAAATACATTAATATATTTTATATAATAAGCCTGAATGGTGGCAGAGTGGACATGGAAAATGAGAATACGGTTGTAGGTTAGGTGATAATGATAATAAAGTGACAAACCATTAACAGATTTTATAATGGCAGAAAATAAAGAAAATAGTTCTTTATTAAGCACAACTGACAGTACGAATAACAGTCAAATAAGTATGACAGAATCAATAGTCATGAGTGAAGGAGTTGTTCACTCAACACCAATCCCAAATAACAGGGCTGAAAATAGCGAAATTATAAAAACAATGCAAATGCTTTTTAATCAGAAATTCAGCAAACTTGATGAGTAATTTAATGAACAAAACAGCGAAATTAGAGGAATCCAGAGTAATTTTAATGTAAAATTGACGAAATAAAAAACAAAATTTTAATTTTGATAAACGAATTGATGAAATGCACGCACGTTTCGATAAAACGGAAGAGAAAATAATTGCATTAGTTAATGAGAAGTCTGATAAACAAAAGAATAAAGTAGATGAAAATTACGAGAGTAAAATGGGGGTAGAGAATAGTAGAGAATCAAATAAATTGAATGAAAATAAAGACAAGGTAAGTAGTGGTGAGAATTATGATAATAGAATTAAAAATATGGTGTTAGAAAATAATTGTGTGAGTATTGAGAGTGGTGATAAAAGTATAATGGGAGTAGAATTTGATAATGAAGTGATAAAAAGTGTTGATGAATTAGAGAGAAAGTATAGAGAGAATTTACAGATAAAGGGGTTGCAAGGGGTAAATTTTTCCCGTAATGTTGTAGTGGGGGGTGAAGAAAAGGCTTCACGTGAGTATGTGAAAGACGATAGGTCTACAGATAGATTTCCCTTGGTTTTTTATGCACTTCACAGGTGGTGCTGTAATGATAAGTTAGTATCCCCTGCATATTTTGAGAGAGTGTGTAGCTTGGTATGATGGTGAGAAATGTTTTGAGAGAGAGAGAGAAAGAGAGAAATAGAGATATTTAAAGTAAAAAAAATTATGAAGAATTCATAGAAAGGCTAGGCATAGAGAGAAATAACAATGATAATGAGTACTTACCTTACAATGACATTGAGATAGCAGTAGGTGAGGTTAACAATGAGAATATAACTTACCTAATGTTAGCAGATAATACCAACGGAGACTGGACAAAATTGACCAATATTGAACAGGTATATGAACCAACAGAAGTGATAATAAATGACATAGAAATAAGAGATTATAATAATAATAATAATAAATTTGATATAAATAAGAATGATCTATGTTACAAATATGTTAGACTATTAATCGACGATATGGGGTAATTGTTTATTGTTTATTGTTCATGAACATTTAATGATATGAATAATATGGTGTTGAAGTGCATTGTCTTATGGAACGATTTGTGGTTAATGATAAGAAATAATAAGTTGGACTGTATATTCTTTTATGTGTAGATGTTATTATGTTAAGTGTATTTGTGTACTTTGCTGTTGTGTATTTTATGTATTTTTTGTGTGTAAACTATGTATTGTAAAATTTTAAATAATTGAAAGAAGTTTAATAATGATTTTGAAATAACTAGGGAATTCAGATTCTAATGGTTAGTAGATGATTATGTATTTGGCTATTGAGAAGTATTGTTGTTAGTAGATAAGTGATGAATTTCTAATGGTATATTAATGTGAAATGTTGTAAAGAGTTTGGGAATAGTGATAAATCAGGGCATGGGAGTTAGTTAGATACAGTTAATGGGAGTTAGGGAAAATAAAGTGCTGAGATGCTGATAATATATAAAGAGGTGTTAGATATTTTAGGGACACAGTAGGCAGGGATTATATGTAGAGGTGAGTAATGTGGATGGTAATTATATTTGATGTTGATGGTGATATTTTGTAATAAGGGTATTGGTGTAGGAGTCCAACGAGAGATGTTGAGACAGGAAGGGACCATTTAGCGCCGGAAAGGGTTACCTGAAAGGGTCAGGAACTGATAAGGGAATGAGTTGGTTAGAGGGAATACACACATACTAGTACAAAATGAGCGGTGTCAGAGGTTTTAAATGGGATTTGTGAAGGGGTTATTATTGAGATATTGGTGTCATATTATATGTAAATGGTTAGAAGCGGTTGTTAGTAGAGAAAAAGGGGTAGTAAGGTTAGGTTGACAAATGCCAAAATAAGATAGAGAAAAATGAATAATAGAGAGTCACTCAAACTAATAAGGATAAAAAGGTTAGAAAAAGGAAAATTCATAGTAGAAAGGTGATGTAACTGAAAGGTAAGGTAAATGGAAAGGTAAATGACAAATTTGAGAATTTTGCATAGAATCTAAATGAATGTTAAATGATAAAAGTTAATAGAGAGTTGATAGTAATAATGTTATAAAGTTTTGCTACAAGTTATGAAAATATGAATTCAGTAATGTGAATTGTTCAATGTTAGTGTTTAATGCTTATGATGTACAATGTTTTGTTGTGTTTTATCATGAAGCAATAGTGTGTGTAGATAGGAGGTTACTACCAGGATAGTAACGATTATAATATTAAAATTTTGTAAAGTTTGTCCATTCTCTAGAAATGATTCTGTTATAAAGAAAGTTAAACATAAGAAAAGATCGTAAAGAAATTATAAAGCTTTAAAGTTGTTTGCCATGATATAGATATTGTAAGATTATATGAAGTAAAATATTAGGGTTAATGGTTGTTGCTAAAGCAGTAAAGTACATTTTTGTTTAGGTTAAGAGCAATTGTTTTCATGTGATAAAGAGAGTGAATATAATTGACGGAAGTCAGAAAGGTGTACTAGATACCGGATTGTTAAAAAGAGAAGGAATTTTCTGTCTTAATTCTTGATATACATTGTTTGCAACTTGTAGAATTAAGCAAACCAACGCCCCAAAATGCAAACCAACGTACTAAGAGGAAACATATCAGTTGTGGATATGGATATAGAGAAGGCCACTATTTTTAAATTTTGTATTGAATGTTTCAGAGTTTTATGGTGTGGTGACCGCGGTCCTGAGCTGGCCGGTGCGTCAGAACAGGAGCGTAAAGTGCCTCATGGCCTTATGGTGTAGGGATCTCTCAGGAGAAGTCCAGTAAGGTCAGAAGGTGCGAACTTCATCATTGGACCAAGGGTAAGTGATTGAATTTTTTTATAGTAACACTACAGGGGGGTTGTGGCTCCATATCTGAGCTGATCCTTTTAGAGAGGTGTGAATGAGTCAATGAAAGTTTTTGTGTCTCGACACAAAACCTTTCATTGAGGGGGTTTTGTGACAGTACAAATGTCTGATATAAAAAGTATGGTATGCAAGGTAGTAAATTATGGTATTTCGATGTTTTTAAAGTCATTTCTATGGGTAATACAATTTCCCTTGGTTTTTGCCTACAACGACGCAGTTCCGAGACAACAAAATAATTTCAAGGACAGCAGTGTACATGCAGATAAAAAGACTTATAATGGTTACAGCCACTAATAACGGCGCTTCATACTTCTGTTTCATTGGCCGACAACGCCAAACGTCATTAAAACAACAATGACGTGATTAGAATACGTAACTAACAAGGCGATTATATAACAAGAGACAAAGAACGATGACGTTTACTCACACACACACATACGTAAAATTTGCATAATTTTCGCCCCAGTCGCCAGAACATCACCATGGCAGTAACACGTTAGAATTGTGCTGGCATAAAATAGTCAGCTCAAGTGTTTTATTTGTATTAACAAAATGTAATCACAAGTAAATAGTGTTAACGAGTGATTATAACCATCATGTAAATTCAGTGTAGAGGACAGACGAAAGCTAGCCATAACAATTACGTCTGCCCAGTCTGCAGAAATTCATCATGGCGATAACACGCTAACCATTGTGCTGGTCTGAGTTAGTCAGTTTTTAGTGTCTTAAATAAGTCAAAATGTAATAAAAATGTGAATAAGTATCAACTACAGAAGAACTAAAACAGTGTGCAGTAATTGTTTTACAAAATTATACTTAGAGTCAGTGAATTCAGTAAAATGTAACCACGCCGTTGGAGAAAGCAACATGTGATCCACTCCTAGAACTTCCAGTCTACCGAATCAGGAAAGTGTAAACCCAAAATTTTACCTAAAGAGCTCTTTACCCAAAATTGCAGATATGTGTACACAAAAAGTAAATTGAAATGATAAGTATGAATGTGAGAGAGAAAGCGGGGCGAGCATGTTAGATGTCGACATCCAAACGGGGTGTTGGTTTGCGTTTGTGTTAATAAAAATAAGTAAAATCATTTGATAATGAAGCAGCTGCCTAGTTAATATATAAAATTTGGTAAACCAACGTTTAATAAGCTATAAAAGCATTTGAATGAGGAAAGCGAGCCAATGAGTAATGGCCGCCATGTTAAAATTTTATCTGGTGTACACGCTTAAATAAATTGCTAAATAAATCGCTATTAATGGTGAATGTTTCAATTGAACGTATTCTCATTTCTATGCCTGTCTCTGTCAGCAATCACGCTGAGTCGAATCCTTGGACCCTAGGTAATAATAAAAATAATAAGATTGAAGTAACCAGATGCTCCAACTATGGTAAGTACCATAATTATGGTGCGCGTGATATACGTGCCTCATGCAAGTAATGTAAACAGACCCGAATATAGGTTACTGGTTATTCCTGCAAACAAATACATTTTATATTTATTTATTTATATAAATGTGTAACTTCACAAAGGAATAATGAAATGAACACATTAAATGTACCCTTAAGTAGGGAAAGTACAAATCCAATTAATATATTGTATTAACAATTAAGTAAATATTGAATGGAAAAAGATAAGATGAACAAACAATAAAACACACAAACCATAATACAGAGAACAAATGTAAAATTTTAATGAATAATATAAGACCAACTAAAACTAGATTGAACCAAGAGTGCATAATAGTAGTTAGGAAGAGCTTTACCAATTGGCAATATAATATGGGTGAGTACACCAAAGTGAAGTGAGTAAAAGAAATAAAATAATATATAATAACCACTGTAAACACTCAATAGTAATGTGAAAACCTTAAGTGCCAGTGTAACCCAACAATAGACAAACCTAGTTACTTGTCATACGACCTACCTTTTTTACACACATATATTTATATTTATATTTATAATTACTACCATAATATGGTACATAGGTGTACTTACCGATTTTGATTACTGTAGAGCTCGTGCTTTTCTGTTTACTATACTTTTTACCTAAGGGGCCAGGATTCATTAACAGCGAGATTTTTTGATTCAAAGAAGGTGACACAAATGATAACACTGTTTTTTGAGTGAAAGTAACTATCAAATTTTAATTTCCAAAGTAAATTCAGTATATAAAACCATGTGCCCAAAATGGCGTCATACAATGTTACAAAAAACAAAATGGTGGCTATTTTAATCAACCCTATTCATTCTTAATATTCTCTTTTTGGTCTCTAATCAAGATCATTAAAACTGTTATCTTTGTGCTGCGCTCTAATTATTTACTAACTTGTATTTTCGTTTGCACACAAACCAATGCCCTCGGCAGAGATATTCATGGCCATGTGCTCACTCACACACGTTCACCCTATTACAAGTACATTGTTTAATTGGTTTGTTTTCGATTAATGAGCTCATTAAAATAATAAAGAAAATGACAAAGGTTTGACTTCTCTTAATGGTGATCTGCGCTGCTCCCTCGCTGTTGTTGGTTGAGTCCCAGGTGTATGGCCGGTGTTCGCCTCATGTTTTGTTGTTTTAATTAAAATGTATAGCACTGATTTTACATGTTCTGGTTTTAATTGTTATTAAACCTGAGCAACCATCGCTCCACCATCACAATTGTAATTGAGAATCTAGTTGTATTAAGCTTTTATGGTAAAACTGATCAGACAGCGATACATCGCTGCTGACCCTTTGAAGAACTACGTTGAATTGAGACGGAGGCAAATGCAAATTTGCGCTTGTGTGTGTGTATTTTACGTCATCAAGCTTTGTCATACAGGACAACGCCTGGTTACATGCGTTGTAGTCAGTGCGTCATTGTTTTTTGTTATGACGGAACAGTGTTATTATCCAATCATAATTCATATTGTAGTCCGTCGTCACAAACACCGCCATGGCCTTTTTTGATTTTAGCACGTCCATCGGCGACCTTGGTGTCTTACTCTGGCTGAATTTGCATTGTTCCTTTTTTCAGAGGGACAATGTACCTAACCATTCTGTGTTTAAATAATTACATAATACAAAACATTGAAAATACCTATATAACCCATAATTATGGTACTGTGGCATTATGTACTGTTACAAACCCCCTCAAGGAAAATTTTTTGTGTCGAAACACAAAAAATTTCCTTGACTCATTCACACTTTCCTAAAAGGATCGGTCTAGATATGTCACCACAACCCCCTGTAACGTTACAAAAAAAAATTTATCATTACTTACCCTTGGTCCCATGATGTTGGTCGCACCCTCTGACCTTACTGGACTTCTCCTGAGAGATCCCTACACCATAAGGCCATGAGCCACTCTACACTCCTGTTCTGACGCTCCAGCCAGCCCAGGACTGCGGTCACAACACCACAAAACTCTGAAACATTGCATACAAAATTTTAAAATAGTGGTCTAGTACACTTACATATCTACAACTGATATGTTCCCCTTTAGACGCATTGGTTTGTGTTTGGGGCATTGGTTTGTTTTTAATTCAAAAGTTTCAACCTCACAACTACAAGACTTAAAATACATTGATTTTTTACCACCACCAAACTCAATTTCTTCCTTGTAAGAAAATAAACAACATATATATAACTACACATAACACAATACATCAACAATTCTTTAATATACCCCCAAAATACCTTCACCTAATTATTTCTACAAATTCAGCTTACAACTATCATGGCAGACACTTTTATTACTTAAATTTTGTTACTCAACTTATAATCATTTCTTCTATTTTGTAAATGGCAGCTTACTATAATATTTTATTCAACTTCATTTGTAACTTTAGACTTCCAACTTTAAAATCTACTATATTTCAACACTTGTTATCGTCATTACCCCTGTAACGACCTCCTAACCACACACTCTATTACCCCCCAACATAATAAAACATCATAAAACATTGTACATTACATATTAACATTGTTACATTTACCTTACATTAAACAGTTTACATTTACATGACTTGTACCAAAACTTTATAACATCAATTCTCAATTAACTTTTAATTATTTAACATTCATTAGATTCTATACAACAATTTCAAATTTATCCTTACCTTTCTGTTACAATTACCTTTCTACTACTAATTTCCCCTTTCTAACCCTTCTACCTTACTAGTTTGGGTGACTCTCAATTATTCATTATTCTCTATCTTATTTTGGCATTTGTCAACCTAACCTTACTCACCTCTTTTTTACACTAACCGCTTCTAACCATTGATATAGCATGACACCAATATCTCTATGATAACCCCCTTCACAAATCCCATTTAAAACCTCTGGCACCGCGCATTTTTTGTACTAGTATGTGTATATTCCCTCACTATGCTCATTCCCTTATCGGTTCCTGACCCTTTCAGATAACCCTTTCCGGCACACAACAGTCCTTCCTGTCTCAACCTCTCTTGTTGCAGACTCCTACACCAATACCCTTATTACAAAATATCACCATCAACCACAAATATAATTACCATGCACATTACTCAACTCTACTTATAATCACTAACCACTGTGTCCCTAAAATATCTAACACCTCTTTATATACTATCCATATCTCAACACTTTATTTTCCCTAACTGCCATTAACTCTATTTAACTAACTCCAATGCCCTTATTTATCACTATTACCCAAACTCTTTTACAACATTTCAACTTAATACACCATTAGAAAACTCATCACTTATCTACTAACAACAATACCTCTCAATACCCAAATCTATTACCTGCTTCATTTATTAACCATTAGAATCTGAATCTCATATCATTTCAAAATCATTATTAAACTTCCTTCAATTATTTAAAATCCTACAATACATGTTTACCTAAAAAATACATAAAATACACAACAGCAAAAATACACAAATACATAGACATCAATACACAAAAATATACAATTCACATAATCATTAATCATTTACCATAATCAGTCCTAAACAGTCCATTTAAAAAACACTGTCCACATAATTAAATGTTCATAACACAATAAAATAATCACCCTCCATCGTCAAATAATAGTCTTATCTTTGGTCTGTACAATTTATTTTTTATTAAATACATTATATTAACATCATTAATATAACACTTATTTAAATTCTTATATTTTACAAAACCGTCATCATTAATAGGGTTATTACCTATCAATTCATCATACAACCTGTCACGATTGGTTATTGTCCTGTCACCTCCAGTATAATTAGTCACCACTAGGTACGTTATAAAGTCATTATTTCCATTATCATCTTCTCCTACTGCTATATCAGCTTCATTACAAGGTAAGTATTTACTTTTATTATATTTATCACTTCTACCTCCACCTAACTTTTCAATCAACTCTTCATAATCTCTACATATTCTATATAACTCTATCTCCCAATTATCACACAATTCTCTTTCACAATAACTCCTATCATAACCCCAAATCACATTCTCTCTCTCCATATATGCAGGGTACACTACAACTTTATTTTCGCACCACCTATCAGGCGCACAAAAAATCCAGGGACAACTATTTGCAGACCTTTTGTCTCCAAAACCTACATCGAAGGCACTCTCACCCTTCCTAAACACATGTATATCACCCCCAAATACACCATTAAGGGAAAAATCTACCCCCTGCAAATCTTTTACAATTATACTTTCTCTACACACTGTCTTTAACCCTTTAACACACACTAACATTCCATCATTATTATATTCTATTCCCCATACAATTTCATTATTACTACTCCTCTTTACACAATCATTCTCTAACATCATACTTTTATTTATATTATCATAATTTTCTACCCCACTTACCTTGTCATCTTTGTTTATCTCTAACTTGTCTACCTTGTCAATATTACAATTTTGTCTCTGTATTTCCTTTTTAAATTTTTCTAATTTCTCTTCTACTTGATTTAATTTGACATTTTGTAAAGTATTTTGCTTCTTGAGCTCATTCTCAAAACTATCTAATTTTACATTAAATGTATTATTCATTTGATTGAATTTGTCTTCAAATTTATTATTCTGTTGTTCAAATTTGTCACTAATTAACGTGAATAAATCTTCTAACGAGATTTTGTTTTCAACTGCTTTAGGTGTTGAGCTAGCGTGTCTTTCCAATAAAATGGATTCCGTGTCTGTATTGTCCATTTCCAGACTATTATTATTTTCTGCCATCGTTAATTTAACTATTTAAATGACTATTTATTTTTATTTGTACTTAATTATGTAATTACTAGTTACTTTGCTTCGTCAACATAACCTCTCGTGCACTAGGTTATGTTCCGTTTTATATCACCTTCTCTGTCTCTAAATCTGGCCTGTTTTATATAAAATGATTTTATATAATGTCCATCGTTCAGGCGCCATTTGTCATACTACCTACCTTTTTTACACACATATATTTATATTTATATTTATAATTACTACCATAATATGGTACATAGGTGTACTTACCGATTTTGATTACTGTAGAGCTCGTGCTTTTCTGTTTACTATACTTTTTACCTAAGGGGCCAGGATTCATTAACAGCGAGATTTTTTGATTCAAAGAAGGTGACACAAATGATAACACTGTTTTTTGAGTGAAAGTAACTATCAAATTTTAATTTCCAAAGTAAATTCAGTATATAAAACCATGTGCCCAAAATGGCGTCATACAATGTTACAAAAAACAAAATGGTGGCTATTTTAATCAACCCTATTCATTCTTAATATTCTCTTTTTGGTCTCTAATCAAGATCATTAAAACTGTTATCTTTGTGCTGCAGCTCTAATTATTTACTAACTTGTATTTTCGTTTGCACACAAACCAATGCCCTCGGCAGAGATATTCATGGCCATGTGCTCACTCACACACGTTCACCCTATTACAAGTACATTGTTTAATTGGCTTGTTTTCGATTAATGAGCTCATTAAAATAATAAAGAAAATGACAAAGGTTTGACTTCTCTTAATGGTGATCTGCGCTGCTCCCTCGCTGTTGTTGGTTGAGTCCCAGGTGTATGGCCGGTGTTCGCCTCATGTTTTGTTGTTTTAATTAAAATGTATAGCACTGATTTTACATGTTCTGGTTTTAATTGTTATTAAACCTGAGCAACCATCGCTCCACCATCACAATTGTAATTGAGAATCTAGTTGTATTAAGCTTTTATGGTAAAACTGATCAGACAGCGATACATCGCTGCTGACCCTTTGAAGAACTACGTTGAATTGAGACGGAGGCAAATGCAAATTTGCGCTTGTGTGTGTGTATTTTACGTCATCAAGCTTTGTCATACAGGACAACGCCTGGTTACATGCGTTGTAGTCAGTGCGTCATTGTTTTTTGTTATGACGGAACAGTGTTATTATCCAATCATAATTCATATTGTAGTCCGTCGTCACAAACACCGCCATGGCCTTTTTTGATTTTAGCACGTCCATCGGCGACCTTGGTGTCTTACTCTGGCTGAATTTGCGTTGTTCCTTTTTTCAGAGGGACAATGTACCTAACCATTCTGTGTTTAAATAATTACATAATACAAAACATTGAAAATACCTATATAACCCATAATTATGGTACTGTGGCATTATGTACTGTTACATACTTTTAAGCAAGAACTCATCCAGAAGTGAGAGTGCCTATGTAAAAACACTCAAAGAAGTGAATAGTTGAATAAGTTTAATGATAAAAAGGAACTAATATCAGTGAATTAAAGATTAGTCCAAATAATATTGTTGTTTAGTTAGAAATAAGGATTAAGAGAAAAGAATGTTTAAATGCAAAAGTTATATGTTAAATGTCTAAAGTAATGGTAATGATGTTATAAGGAGATAAAGAGAAGGTGATAGTGATAGTAGAATTGTTCAAATGTTTAAAGTTGTGGAATTAGTAATAAGAATAAGTTATATTGATGATGATCAAAGTATAAGGAACAAATCATGTTAAAATTATAAAATTAAGTACAGAAAGCAGTAAAATGTCAGAGAAGCTGTAATAGCCATATATTAAAGCATGTAAATCACTGATTAAGGTAAAATACCCAGAACCATCCGATAAAAAACTAGTATTAAGAGTAAAATTAAAATAAAAACATTGTAATAAGGATAGGTCTCAAACTATGTGAACCAAAATTGTAAAATATCCAAAAGTGACAGTAAATAGTGAGAAGAAAAGATAAGGAAACATAAAATAACAAACCAAGAAACAATATAAATATAAAATAAGTGCATAAAACAACATAATGACCAAATTAAGTAAAAAGAATAGTAACAGCCAAATGTTAAAATAGGCCAGAGATAACAAAACATAATCATGTTTGATGTCTAAATAAACTACACCAAAAAAGCTATTCAGTGATAATAATCATAATCAGATTGGTAATAAGACCAGGAAAATATCTTAGTTAGAAAATATGTAGTCATTTTGAACAAAAACACAAACTTCATAACAATGAGTACTAAATTCTTTCAATCAATAGAGAGTAATTTGGTTGCTATGACAACAAAACATTATTATTTTAAAACCATTAAAAAACGAAATAAGAGTCCATTTTTAGCATCACAAGAGGGCAGATGATAAAATTGCCGATCCACAGAAATAAGTTTAAATAAACCAAATTGATGAAGGAAAATACTGACTAACAAGGAAGAAACAAGATTGACAGAACATTGAAATAAAATTAAACCCGAATTACAAGAAATACAACCTAAAATTAGAGAAGGAAGACTCAAACACTAGAGCTGATGAAAATCATCCACTAAACATCAATAAAACTGTAAAGTATAATCCTAAATTACCTAACTATACACCCACAAGACATTTCACAACAATTCACGAATTTATGCACTATATCAAAACTTAGTTCAAACTTAATAAACACTGAATAATTATACAAATATCTAATAACTAGTATTAAAAGATTGTTCAAACTCAATAATAACACTTTAAAAAATAAGAGACGATTTATACACAAGTCGAACTTGACCTGTGTTATAAAGGGAACTCACTATTGTTGTAAACCATAAGTAAACCGTTGAAAAGGAAGAGTATTATAATTAATTAACTTGATGTAAAAGGTTTGTACTTTAAAAAATCTTTTTGTAAATCTTTTTTGGCCGTAATCAAAAGAACTTATTGAATGACCACATGTCTGAATAAATAGAGGCGACATTTTAGCATGTCGTCAACCGACCCGCAACCACTGAGTGATAAAATATTTATAGCTGGAGCATACAAGTACAAAAGTAATATGATTTTATAATTTTATGTTAGCATAATTTTTCACAGCAGAATTGACCTTGAATAAACCGATACTTATTTTAATACCTGTTCATTATTTCACAAATTAATTTTTATGTGTTTAATCCATTGACATAGCACCGTAACACTTCGTCCTACAAAAAAAAAAACAGGTTGGTACGACTTCGCCGGTAAAAAGATTTGAATTTCTCCCCCGACCAACAGTGAGATATGATTGCGCTAGATAACAACTTTTTAATTGTTTTGGACAAACAATTTGGTGCCTATAAACGGGAAATTCACCATTAAGAATTAAAACAGGTATTGGCGAGGTCAAATACGACATAAGAAAGTCGTTACATAATTGTGACGCAACATAAAAATTAACGCAGCATAACACATTTATTATTAGAAATAAATAAAAACAACCAAGAGTTTCAGAGTACACCGAGTCAAATTATTACAATATGCATACAGTCAGGGGCAGATTTACCATTTTGCCGCCTGTAGGCAGAATAAATTTGCCGCCCTTCCACATGTTGGTGGGGGAGATGCGTTTATGGGTTTAATTCAATCCTTTATTTTTTCAGTTATCCTAAAATTTGTTCTTTATATAATATTTTATTCCCAATTTTTCTATAGAACAATTTACATAATGTACTAGGAAGAGTACAATAAGACATTAAATTACTATAGCCATGTTTATTCCAAAACATTTTAACTGAAGTTAAAACATAGCAGTTTAATATAATTTTGTATGCAAGTTGGTACAAAATTAAAAAGATAAAGATAGTTGTAATAGTAGTCTTTGAAATAATTTTTAAACTTTACATCTTGATTTTTGATAGTTAAGATTATTAATAATATCTGTCTGGTCCATCTTCTTTAATAACTCTCCTTCAATGGACAATATAGCCAATGAATTCTAATGATCTTCTCCCATGTTCGTGTGTAGATAATTCTTTATTCTTCTGAGCCACGAGAACGCTCGCTGAGCTGAGCAGTTTGAGGCCGCCGTACATTCAGAGAGCAATATCCATGTTGGGATAGACAGACTGGAGCCCATCCTTTCGTATTAGGCGGCAGAGCTTCACAGGTGTAGAACTCCAATTTCCCTCAATTTCACTCATATCTCTCAATTTCAACATATTCGTCAATTTCACTTACAACTTTGAACGTTTCGTTTATTTCAACATATTGTTACATAATGCGGAAAAAGTATTATGTAATATGGAACATTCTACAAGTTTATTGAATTTCCAGTGGAATCCGGCTGTAATGTGTGTGCGTACATGATTCTCAACGCATTAGCTAGACTGTGACAGAAGTCGCACGGCCATGCGCACTGTGTCAAGGCCACAATGAATTATGCTCTAATGTTTTCCTTTATTGTTAATGCACAGTATGGATGTTTTTAGATTTTTGGCGGGGTATAAATACAAGTACACAGCGACATTCAGTTTAGTTTGAGTTACGAGTTATTGTCGGGCGATTACTCTGTGCTTTCAAGTGGTTATTAGTGAAAAGTAATTATTGTGGCGAAGTGTTGTGTGTTTTATAATCATGTAGGATAATTGTAATACAATTGTGTTTTATATTAGTTGACATTTTATTATGTGTGAACAATTTCTATTTGATTTATTGTAAGAGACAATTTTGTGATTACAAACTGTTTAATTGTTATAATTAAAGCTGGTGATTAGTGACTTAATTTTGGTGTCTTGTATTTTGTTTTCCACTGTACCATACGACGATCAGTAGACTGTCATAACAGTGGGGCAGACGTGTGACAGAACTGTTAACAGTGGAAACTTTGTAAAAGACTAGTGTAAATTTGTAATTAACCTGTAAACATGGATGCCAGTCAGATGATGGAAGCTTTCCAAACGCTGCTGCGGCAGACACAGGAAGGAGCAGAAAGACGACTAAAAGAAGAACGAAGACAAGAAAGAGAAGAAGCAGAAAACAACAGGATGAGAAACACAGACAGGAGACAGAAGACATCAAAGCATTAATACAGGAGCAGAAACAGATGCAAGAACATAGTACTGCAGAATTTGGTCTCCTACAAGGTGAGCTTAATAAACAAGTTACTAAAAAATCCAGAAGGGCAGTTGGCAAGGTGGCTCGAACGTCTGCAAGAGTACAACTTCAAGGTACAACATCGGCGGGGGCGCCTGCATGGTAATGCAGATGGCTTATCACAAAGACCATGCCCGGAAGACTCCCGACATTGCCACAGAAAGGAAGAACAAAATGCCAGCGAACATGTTCAAGCCATCACTGTAGATTTCCTGGCAGATGGCTGGACGACACAAGATTGTCGACAAGAACAGATGACTGATGAAGACATTGGACTGATCTTGACAGCAAAAGAGGAAGGTCGCCACCCAGATTGGCAAGATATCTGCCATGGTTCTGAAGTGCTGAAGGGCTACTGGGCACAATGGGAATCCCTTACCTTAGAGAACAGATTGCTGAAAAGGTCTTGGGAAAGTGCAGACGGACGAGACATGGTCATGCAGCTGGTAGTTCCCCGAAGTAAAGTGCAGTCTGTTTTGAAGGAGATGCATGATGAAACATCTGGAGGCCATCTTGGCGTTAACAAAACCCTTGACAAAGTGATTCGGAAGCGATTCTATTGGCTTCATCTTCACCATGACGTAGAGGAATGAGTTTGGACATGTCAAATATGTGCTGCAAGCAAGGGCCCACAAACCAGAAGCAGGGGAAAATGAGACAGTATAACATTGGACTGCCTTTCGGAAGAATTGCCATAGACATTGCTGGACCATTCCCAGTTACTGACGATAGAAACCGGTACATCATGGTTGTAGGTGACTACTGTACTAAGTGGGTGGAAGCCTATGCAATTCCAAATCAGGAGGATACCACTGTGGCAAAGGAATTAATTTAGAACTTTTGTTCCGTTATGGGGCCCCTATGGAAATCCATACGGATCAAGGGAGAAATTTCGAATGAGGAGTGTTTAAAGAATTATGCTGTCTACTCGGAATTCGAAAGGCCAGGACAATGCCTCTGCATCCTCAGTCGGACGGAGAGATTCAATAGGACACTTGAGCAGCATTTATCGAAGGTTGTTGTCGAGAAGCAAACAGACTGGGACCAACGTATACCACTATTCCTCATGGCGTATAGGTCTTCAGTACATGATACAACTGGCATGATTCAAGCAAAATTAGTGTTTGGGCGGGAGTTATTCCTCTTCCTGGGGACTTGATGTTCGATCACCTGAGACTCAGTCTCAAGAGCCACAGAACTATTCCTCGCAATTAGAAAAACAACTGCGAGAAATGAATTGCTTGATAAGAGGTCGTCTGAAGATTGCCAGTGATAAAATGAAAACTCGGTATGACATTCACAGCAATAATGTGGGTTTCCAAGAAGGAGATCAGGTCTGGTTGTTCAACCCAAAGCGACAAAGAGACAATTTTGTTGATTACAAACTGTTTAATTGTGATAATTAAAGCTGGTGATTAGTGACTTACTTGATGTCTTGTATTTTGTTTTCCACTGTACCATACGACGAGCAGTAGACCGTCGTAACAATGTGCATTCCTCTGTTTTTCTAATTCAGACTTTAGATTTTTGATAATAATGATGAATACAATTATTCTTAGGTGTTCTCGAGGACTAAAAACCACTTCTTCTCCAACATTACACCTTCCACGTGGTTCATCATCGTGCTTTTTTCTCTTGACCCAATGCTTGTGCTCATTGGATGCCATTATTTTTTGTAGTTCCTGAGCTTTTTTTTTCAAAGTAATTATGGTGATTGCGTGTTGACTCGAGGAATTTGATCGGTGTGTCATACAACTGTACCAGGGATCTCAGGTCAATGTCAATACTTTGTAATTTCTTATTTGTGTTGTTGAGACTTTGAAGTATGAAACCCCATTATTCTGCCATGAAGGCAGTTTGTAGGCTGTTCATTTTTGTAATTAGACATCTTGCCTCGGTGTGAGTGACAGGTTTTTGCATTGTGTCTTTTTCCATTTATTGCAAAGTATGAAGAATATTTTGCCAGTTATTTTGCAGTGCTTGGCAAGCGTGAACTCATGCAGACCATCGTGTGGAGCTGAGGTTCTTCAGTGTAGAACGTTGATGTTGAAGTTCTGGTTCATCTGTGACAGGCACTGCACTACTATCACAGACAGTTATTGTCAGTATCACTAGAATGTCTCGATTTCTTAAATATTAGGCTTGCCTCAGTTGCTGTGAAACCAATCCACAATTCAGAATTACATGGACAGATCTACATTTCTCAATTTGATCTGGATTGTCCACAACTAAAATTCCTTGATAATCACTTTCAGTAGGTTTTTTCACTAGCACTATTGACACTAGTGGTACCGACATCACTAAACTTCAAATCAGAACTTCCACATGCTTGGGGTTGCACATCACTAACACTACTTAATTTAAATAAACTGTAAATTTTACGGTTTTGCTTATAATAGCGTCCACTTTAGCTTCTTTTCTTTTTTCAGTTTTAAATATTGTCTGCCAGGTAGTCACTTTCTTCCGTCAGCCATTTTCTAAAGATTCACACTGAAAACACTGTTTATAATATTGTTACATAATGTGGAATAAGTGTTACATAATACAGAACATTCTACAAGTTTATCAAATTTTCCAGTGGAATCCGGCTGTAATGTGTGAGTGTATGTGATTCTCAATGCATTAGCTAGACTGTGTTAAGGCCACAATGAATTACACTCTAATGTTTTTTCCTTTATTGTTAATGCATAGTTGAATGTTATGGATTTTCGGCGGGGTATAAATATAAGTACTCAGCGACGTTCAGTTCAGTTAATTATTGTGGTGAAGTGTTATGTGTTTTATAATTGTGCGGGACAATTGCAATACAATTGTGTTTTATATTAGTTGACATTTTATTGTAGAACAATTTTTATTTGATTTATTGTAAGAGACTATCTTGTTGATTACAAACTGTTTTATTGTGATAAAGCTGGTGATTAGTGACTTAATTGGTGTCTTGTATTTTGTTTTCTACTGTACCAGACGACTATCGAGGAGACCGTCATAACAGTGGTATCAGAAGTGGGATAGAACCGTTAACAGTGGAAACAGTGGACACTTTGTACAAGACTAGTGTAACTCATAATTAATCACTAAACAATGGATGCCAGTCAGATGATGGAAAATTTCTAGACAGAGGAACAACAACAGGCTGCAGAGGAAGCAGAAAGACGACAAAAAGAAGAACGAAGGCTGGAAAGAGAAGGGGCAGAAGAAAGACGAAAAAAGAACTGATGCTCAAGTCAGAACGACAACAGGCAGAGGAACGGAAGCACGAAACAAGACATCGAAGAGTTAATACAGGAGCAAAAGCAGACACAAGAACAAACGACTGCAGAGGTGGGTCTCCTACGAGATGAGCTTAATAAACAAGTTGCTAAAATATCGGAGGTACAAGAATCAATAATATTAAAAGTAGCTGAATTTAGAAAAATCTGTCTCGATTGTTGAAGAATCGATGTCTATGAAAATATCGGTCATAGAAGACTCAATTACAAACATAAGAGAACAAATTAAAACGAAGTTGATCAGTTCATGAAGACAAAACCAAAACAAATTTCTGAGCAGATTGTACCAATGATAAAGACAGGAAAAGTCACACAAAATAAGACAATAGAGAACGTCACCTTGCCTACAGTATGGACAGTTCATGTCAAAGCTCCAATCTTTGACGGAAGTACATACTGGGCAACATACGTCAGGTAATTTGAAGCCACCGCATGCGCAAACAATTGGACAGATAAAGAGAAGGCAGTTTCACTCATTCTCGCTTTAAAAGGGCCTACCACAGAAATATTCCTCGCAATTAGAAAACCAACTGCGAGAAATGAATTACTTGGTAAGAGGACGGCTGAAGGTTGCCAGCGATAAAATGAAAACTTGGTATGACATTCGCAGCAATAGTGTGGGTTTCCAAGAAGGAGTTCAAGTCTGGTTGTTCAACCCAAAGCGCCATCGTGGTCGCTTACCTAACCTTCAGAGTAACTGGGAAGGACCCTACATTGTGAAAAAAAGAATCAATGATGTTGTTTATCAGGTTCAACAGGAAGTACAGCGAAAGTTCAAGGTCGTCCACCTAGATCACCTGGCTAAGTATTATTTCAGAGACGGTTTGCCAGTTCGGGATGAACAGGCTTAAGGAGGGGGCAGTGTTACGTAATACAGAACCACTACTAGTTTATCAAACGTTCCAGTGGAATCGGGCTATAAAGTGTGTGCGGTTACGTGATTCTCAATGCATTAGCTAGACTGTGCCAGAAGCCGTGCACACTGTGTCAAGGCTGCAATGAATTATGCTCTAATGTTTTCCTTTGTTGTTAATGCACAGTATGGATGTTTCTATATTTTGGGTGGTGTATAAATACAAGTACTCAGCGACGTTCAATTTAGTTTGAGTTGTGAGTTATTTTCGGGCGATTACTCTGTGCGTTCAAGCAATTATTGTGGCGAAGTGTTATGTGTTTTATAATCGTGCGGGACAATTGTAATACAATTGTGTTTTATATTAGTTGACATTTTATTTCTTGTGAAGATTTATTGTAAGAGACTATCTTGTTGATTACAGACTGTTTTATTGTGATAATTAAAGCTGATGATTACTGACTTAATTGGTGTCTTGTATTTTGCTGTCCACTGTACCATACGATGATCAAGGAGACCGCCATAACAATATGTTTAAAATTCTTCAGTGTTTACACTGGTGTTATAAAGATAGAAACTTTGTTTGTGTCTTAAATTTTAACTCAGATTATGTTAGAAAACTTTTACCTATTCTAAGCCAGTCTGATAGATGAACATGAATAACAGACATACATGCAGTATGATGGTATCATAGAGTAACAAAATTACACATAAGTTAGTATTATTTACCGTTATTTTCTGTGTCACAAAAATGAAAATAAATACCGACAAGTAACCTAAAAATTGTGTCCACTAAACCATGTTGTGTTGAAGGATGTTTAAATATTACACTTTTTAAGATGAATATTAGTATAAATACCAACCAAAAACACTTCTTCTTCTTCTTCTATGGCCTCACAGTTCGGAGCCCAACCTTAGCATCCATAATCATCCGCCTTCATTTTTACCTGTTCTTGGCGATCGATGTCCATCGTTTTATTTTAAGTAAATTATCAGCATCCCTCGCCACTGCGTCAATCCAGCATGTCTTGGGTCTTCCATCAGGCCTTCTACCCTCGATCTGACTAAACAGTACCTTCCTAGGTATTCGGTTGTCTTCCATCCTAATGATGTGTCCTGCCCATTGCAATCTATGCAGTCGGATGGTGGTGGCCAGATCATTGTCTTTACACACCTTGTTTGAAATTTTAATGTAAACGAATTAATAGTGAAATAATTATTTAATATAATGGAAGTATCACATAGATAATTCATGTAAATGTAATTATGAAAAAATGGTGTAGGCCTACATCATATACATCAGAAGTAACTGACAAACTCTTCTCTTTATGTAATAAGCCTAGTTACTAAACAATATGTATTTTTGAAAGTTTCTTATCATATTGGGACAAAATGAAGCGTAATTTGAAACATCTCTCAGGTATAAAAACAACATAACGGCCATCAAATTTTACCTTTTTAAAATTTGCTGCAACTCAAATTTTGCTGCCCGTAGGCAGTTGCCTACTTTGCCTATGCATAAATCCGCCACTGCAACAGCAAATTAAATATAAATGTGCAGTTTCTGTCTTCACTGAAAAAATGGTACACTAATAAAGTAGAGTGAACTGAATATTTTAAAAATTAAACTAATTATTTTTTTCACAGTATCAAGAAAAATGTAAACTATATTTTACATTTGTAATTTGCTTTGAGTGTAAAGTGCTTTGGGGGGGTATACTTAACATTGTTGTCCAAGAGATACACTGAAAACAAACACAGTGGATTGAAAGAGATGAAAGTAATGTATACTCCTAAAGGAACTACAAACTGCCATAATCAGAAATATCCCAGGAGCAAGAAACTACATACATGCTTAAAACAAAACCAATGAAAAGATCAATTCATTTCACAGACACAATTGTGATAACTGACATTTTGACAGTGGCGGCTCGTGAGTACATCTACAGGGGGTTCACAATTAATAATTTGCAGTTTTTGAGATACACTGTGTCAAACACTTGTGTGTTGCTTGCAATATTCATATAATTTAGGCGCTGCTATACCTTGATGTAATGTATTAATTTTGAAACGAAATGTTATTATAGATATTACTGTACTTTAACTATTTCACAACTTAATAATAAAGGATTACTTTATTGATCATACTTGTTATAATATCCCAATTGTTCTTTTTTACTAAAACAATTATTTTCATTTAATTTTAGTAGTAAAATAAACACAAAACAGAAAGCTTGTATTAAGTGTTAAAATATTTAGATAGACATAAGGCCTCATGCTCTCAATTATTAGATTAGATTATTAAACACATGGAAAAAGGAAAATAATCAAAGCTGCTGCATATGATGGTAAGCTATAGTATTTACTTACACAAATTTACTTGGATGGTAGCTTACACAAATATTTTCTTTAAGTACAGTTTTTGTAAACAAAGTCCATCCTTCTATCTTTTCTTGACACAAAAACATCAATAACTCTTTCATTGAAATTATGGATGTTACAAATTATTTCCTTCTCGATTGCAAGCATGGCTAAAGCTGTAAGCCTCTCTTGACACATCGTAGACCGCAAAAATGTCTTTATCCATTTTAGGGTTGAAAAACACCTTTCAGCTTCAGCAGTCGTCATTGGTATTGTTGCAATAATTAATAACAGTTTATAACTTTCAGAAAATGATGACAATAAGTTGTTTTCAATAAAAAACTGTAAAAGACTAACAGCACCACGCATGTTTCTGAAATCAGTTCTTTTGTAAAAGATTTCTAGCTCTGTCTTGAGGTGATTTTTTTCAAGAAATGAATACACATTTACTGTATCTTTAAGCAATTTCTCGGGGAATTTCTATTCAAACTCTTCAAACTTTTGTGATTCAAAAAGAGATACAGCTGAGCAAGATGTTGTGAATGAAAATCTTGTTTTTATTTGCGTTGTAATAATGTCACAGGTTTCCTTGGCAGCCACTGTTCTACTTAAGTAAAAATCTTCTTCACGCCTCGATCGTTTAGGTGCATTTTCTGGGTACTGATTAACCAGCTCTGTCACTTTGTCCATGATAGCTCTTTCCTTATCAATGGCTTTGACGAAGTGGTCAACATTGGCTTTAGTTCTCACAGCATCAGTGTAAGTTAGCTGTAATTGGTTGTACAAAATATCCACATGTGCCATTAATCTGTGAAAAATAGAAAGGCAAAATATAAACTTATTATCTCTAAGGAGACGAGCTAGAGCACCAGCTTTAATTATGGTGGTTGGTTGCTTAGAGGTTGATTGGATTTCCTCCATACATTCAATTAATTCCTCTCTGTACTCAAAAACAGTATTAACAGTTCTGCTCTTAAAATTCCACCTTGTAGCTGATGCCCGAGGTATTCGTTTGCCAACTATCTTGTCCAAAACAGCCACTCTCTGAGGGAAATTCGAAAAAAAATTTGTTATATCACTTAAGTTCGAAAAAAAATTCTGACATCTTGGTTTTGGCTTGTTGCTTGAGCTACAATCAGGTTCAACTGATAAGCGTAACAGTGAATGAAAAAAGCATGTTTATAGGTTTGTTGCACTGTGGTCTGCATGCCAGCATGGTGCCCACTCATTACATTCGCACCGTCATAGCTTTAAGATACGAGTTTTTCTGGATTTTGCACAACATAATCTAAACTGGTACAAATACATTTGGCTATAGATTCTCCGTCGTGCCCTTCAGGGTTATCAAACTTCCAAAATCTTTCAACTGGTTGGCCATTAGCTAAAACATAGCGGAAAACTATAACTAACTGAAATACAGACGAGATGTCTGATGTTTCGTCCGCAATCAAAGAAACATACTGTGCAGTTTTTATTTCTTCTATTATGTTTTCTTGACATACAAAAAGCATACAATCTAACAATTCATTTTGAATTTCTTTCGAGGTACCTTTAAAGACAGTAGCGGTACTGAAGTGTTTTTTCAAAGATGAGTCAAGTTCTGCAGAAAAGTTTACAAGCCCTTTAAATATGCCAGGATTTAAGGAATCGTCATCCTCACGATGACCTCGAAGGGCCAACTCAAATTCACCGCAAAATTTAATACAGTCTATAAGCTTAGAAAGGTCATACCTATTTTTAGTCACTTGTTCATTGTGCTTTTTAATATTTTGTCGATAAGCACTGTCAAGCTGCTGACGAACGTCAACCTTTCCCAGCAAATTAAAATCCAATGTAGCACTTATGTGTCCATGAGAACTTTCGTGTGTTTTTTTTTTTAATCAAATGAGCTAAGTCACAAACGCCGTTTTTCACTCAAGCAGGATTGCCCTTTTTACGGGAAAATAACAAACAAGGAAAACAAAATATTTTGTTTGTTTGTTCACAACCACAAAGCCAAGGAAGTTTTTCGTATAGCTCTTTTTTAAATTCTCTTTTAAAAGTTCTAGATTTTGATGTCGATGTTTGACTTATATTCAAGTGGGGCGCTGGCCTACCACTCTCTTTTATTGTTATTTTAACTTCTATGGTAAATTGGCAAACGCTACTTCGTTTAAATTACTAACTGAGTACTTACAGGTACTTTCCATTATTGTACAGTAAATAAAAACAACAGTTCATTAGCTACACTATAATAGATAAACTGTAATTTCAACTAAAACTTTATCACTAAAAAATAATCGAAACTTCAAAACACAAATGTAACGCGCGCGCGCCAAGGTAAGGAGCATCCACCGTCGACTACAGCCGTGCAACTACTGAGCTGAGCTGTGTCAGAGGCTGCTCATCGGTATTCTCCGTTAAGCTGCTTGTAAACATGTTCCCCCCCTACCGCAAGTAAATGGACTCGCCCGTCTGTCGCATATCCCGTGTGTACATTCAGTCCGCTCCTAGCCACTGGCGCGTCATTACACTTAACCTCACTTGGCGTGCTCTACGCTGTTTTTCATTGTCCGCTCTTTTAAACTTACTGAAGATAAGCCATTTTAGTACTGCGTCAATAAAGATTTATAATTTATATCGTATAATTATTTTTATAGGGGGCACTTGCTCTTGTGCTCTTATGGACGAGCCGCCACTGCATTTTGATATCTGAAATTTCTGTTTGTTTGAAACTGTGTTTGACTGGCCAAATCGTTTGAATTTTGTATCGCGCAGAGGCACTCTTAACCCAATAACTCCCCTCTGTACCCCCATAAAATCAAACAACCACCTATATACACTCCTCACATTCTGTATGACATCATCTTGGAGTTCTCAAAAGTCACTTTGAATCTGAATGCAGATTCACCAAGTTAGCTTGAAATTTTAATCCTTAAAGTGAACTTGAATAAATTAGGAATGTATTTCTTTAAATGTTACATAACACAAGATATGTTGAACAGAGGACATGAATACTATAAGTATAACACACCTGTTAAAGTAATAAGCTAATTGTAAGTCTTGAAATTGCTTTGATGTTTGTTGTTTGTCTTTAATGTAATACATCACATACCAGCAATAGAAAAAATAATCATGGAATAAACAATGTCATTATTAACCATTGGGATAGAGTTGTGAAAAACTTTGGGGGTGGGATGAAAGATATAAAGTTGTAATCTAAATTCATTTAGGGGGTGACGCTGGTTGGCCCTTGTTCTGCTCCTGGATAGCTGCACAACAGTCAACCAAACACCAGCATTAGCTTTCCTTGAGAAAGTGCCTCTAAGTATGCTGTAACCAAACAATGCTACAAACAGCCCTTCTCAGGGCTCGTGATTCATGTCACCAAAGGAGAAACGATATCACCTTCCATAATGGACCAGACCTGTTTGAATGTATATAAAATCGTGAAGTAACCTTCCTGAATGAAAACAAGGAACCAACATACCAGTCCCCAGTACAGGAACTCTGAGCACACTGGACTTGACCACGATATCCCAGAACCTGTGGAAATTTATAAAAAATTGGTGAGTTGGTGACGATCTGGGAAGTGACCAATTTCCTGTATTCTGAAAAACGATCCTCTCAAGGACACTGATACAAAACCTGTACTTAGTACATAACTCATTCAACATCAGAAAAGCTAACTGGGAAGTCTTCACAGTTTTAACAAAATCAGTGCGGATGGAAAAAGGCACGGTGGACGAGATTGGGAAAATGCTGGTCAGAGCAGGCGAAAAGGGGATCCCAAGAAACAAGCATTCCCGAAACCGAAACCACATGAACAGCTGGTGGAATGAGGAGATAAAAACCATTGAGGAAGAAACATTCCAAGGGAAAGAAAAAAATGGAAATACAAAGACACTAGTGAATATCGAAAACAGTACAGCAAGTGGAATGCAACCCTTTGTAAGGTCATATCAACAGCAAAATGGGCATGGCTGCCCTTCTTGAACTCTATGAATGCGAACACTCCAAGCAGCACAGTCTGGAAAAGATTTAGATCTATCAATGAAAAATCAGGGAATAAGCTAAATCAAATAAAACATGAAAGAGGTGTTTTGCTGTATGAGGAATAAAAAAAAAACAAGCATTCAATGATCACTACAAGTGCAGAGCTGGACGATAAGTTTCCTGGCCTAAATTACTCTCTCATGAGGAAAGAGATTAGCAGCAAGATAAAGACCGGCATTCTTTGACAAAATCTATGAAAGGTTCCAAAATCAAAGATCAACTGTCACCATCCTGAGGGGTTTTGAGCCAGTGTTTTACAAGATACCTTACAAAACCATTTTACTACAATGTATGAAGCTGGGAATAAAGGGTAAACTCCTCCAGTATCTATCAGTTTCCTATAAAACCGGGAGATTAGAACCATCAGATTAGAGCATGTCAGGTAATGGACAATGCTCTGGCAGTACAAAAGTAAAAATGCCATTGTACAGGCGTTGCTATTAGATTTAACATTGCAATCCTTGACATCACCGATGACAGTCACACGGATATCCATTTCATCTAGTTCGCCGATGACGTCCCTTTCTTCAAATCAGATGCGGATTTTGAGAAGGCCAAATTTTGTATAGGGGAAGGATGGGTAAAGTGGCCATTTGAGTTTTCTCCGCTGTATAGTGCTGCAGTCACGCGGGAGCTGGGCGAAACAGTCGGAACGGATGCTGTCTGTGACTTTGAAGCGGGAGGCTATACTGTTCTACTTCTGAACTCATTTTTTCGTTTTTTCGCATGCATGATTTTAGGTAAGTGGTACAAATTTTTGATTATAGCTAAATAATAAGTAGTGTTATAATTATTTGCTCTAGTGCTGTTTGATCAGCGTGAAATACGCTTTTAAATGATGTGTGCTTAAAAACGCTAAGTCATGTAGGTTAGATGCTAGACCACAATTTTTGTAATGGCGTCATCCCGGGTAAAGCGGCCACTAAACAGACCTTGTTTAGTTATTTAAAATGGCCAAATGGCCACTTTGCCCGGCAACAATTTTTTATTCACTGTACATAACAAAATGTTACTCAAACCATTTTTAGTAATTGATATTATGTAACAGTGAAATTGAATTTATATAAATGCGATTTCATGTTTATAGTCGGTTTAAAATATATATAGCCTACTCAGAGTTGAATGTGAGTTAAATTAGGCCTATAGGCCTAATAATATCCTTACAGCACAAAATCCTATTTCAACCATTTTTCATTGTTACAGGACACCAAGATGCCCTACAAATACATCAGAAAATCTACACAACAGTCGTGGGAAGCGGAGGCGATGGAACATGCTATAGAAGCTGTAAGAAGAGACAAGATGCCATTTGCTACTGCAGCGAAACAGTTTAATGTTCCAAGAAACACCCTCAAAAGGCGAGTTCTGGAGAAAAATCGTGATGCGATTGAAGATAAGAAAATTCTAGGTAAATACAGAAAAGTGTTTACCGAGCTACAGGAAATGGAACTTTGTGAGCATATATTTGATATGGAACAACTATTCTATGGTATTACCCTAAATGACTTACGCTACTTCGCGTATTCTCTTGCAGAGAAAAACAATATTCCTCACCCATTTAACAAAGAGAAGGAGATGGCAGGCAAGGATTGGGTAGCTTGCTTTAGAAAAAGGCACCCTAACATAACTCTGAGAAAACCAGAGGCTACTTCCATGCCAAGAGCACAAGGTTTTAATAAAACTAATGTCAACACTTTTTTTAACATTCTTAAAACAGTGCAAGACAACCACTTCCATCCTGCTCATAGGATATACAATGTCGATGAGACTGGCCTTCTGACCGTTCAAACTCGCAGCTCAAAAGTATTCTCTTTGAAAGGAAGAAGGCAGGTTGGGGCAATAACTTCTGCAGAGAAAGGCTTACTCTTGACATTTGCAGTCTGCATGTCTGCTGGAGGCACTTTTATTCCTCCATTTGTTATATTCCCAAGACAAAAAATGAAAGCAGAGCTTAAAGATGGAGCTCCCCTTGGTTCTGAGTTTGCCTGCAATCCCAGTGGCTGGATGCAAACAGATATCTTTATGCAATGGTTTGACCATTTTTAAAAATAAGCCAAGCCTTCAGCAGAAGATCCAGCCCTTCTAATTTTGGATGGTCATGCCACCCACACTAAGAACGTGGCGTTTATTGAAAAGGCCAGGGAAAATCACATAACAGTGGTATGTTTGCCTCCCCACTGCAGCCATAAGCTGCAACCACTAGATGTGTCTTTTATGGCCCCGTTTAAAGCTTATTACATTCAAGCTAGTGAGAAGTTCCTCCGGAACAACGCTGGAAGGACCATAACACGGTTCCAAATTATTAAACTTCTTAGAGAGGCATTTTTGCGTGCAGCTGTTCCTGCTACAGCTATCAACGGGTTTCGCAAGTGCGGGATCTTTCCTTTGGACCCCGATGTGTTTTCTGATGATGATTTTGTAGCTGCAGAAGTGTCTGACATTCCGATGAACCCTCAAAACAATGATCTCAATGTTACCGAAGCAAACTGTGAAAACGCACTGGATGAACATGGAGATGGACCTATTTCAACAGAAGAGGAAGTAGTGGCTGGACCCAGTGGCGGAGCTCTGGCTGAAGAGATGGCAGTGGCTGGATCCAGTGGTGTAGTGCAAAGTTCGTTTGCAGTAAGTCCAAAAGAAATTATTTCTCTACCAAAACAAACCTTTGTAAAGCAAAGAAAACAAAATAGGAAAAAAGGCAGAGCAGCTGTTATAACATCTAGTCCTTATAAAATTGAAGTAATTGCAGATAAGCAGAAAAAAGAAGAAGAGGAGGCCAAGAAGAGAAAGAGGATGGAGAAAAAATGTCTCCCACCTAATAAAAAACATAAGCCTAAAAGTCAGAAGAAAACTCAAACTAAAAAGGCATCTCTCACAAAAAAACAGCTTAGTTTTGAACCAGAAGAAGAAGAAGAAGAGGATGATGATGAAGAATGTTTCTATTGTAATGAGGCTTACTCAAAATCGAAAGACAATGAAGGATGGATTAGATGCTTAAAATGTAAGAAGTGGGCACATGAAGAGTGCGCCGGATTTGAAGAAGAAGATGATGAAGAGTTTGAGTGCGAATTTTGCAAATAGGCCCTACGCCTAATCCTTTATTGATAGACTATTGATTACGAATTACTATTTACTTTATCTTGTAATGATTTAATGCTTAAGATAACACTTAAAAAACATAATACTTATTCTTAATGTGTGTTACTTTAGCTTGTATTGATTAAATACGCACTCTGAATCAATGAGATTTGTTCATTTACCTATGCGGCTAAAGTGGCCAGGGTCTGGCCACTTTACCCAACCTAGGTGGGGAAAGTGGCCACTTTGTAGATTTTTTTTTAAAGTAACATGTATATATTTTAAATAAAAAAAAAAAAAAATGCAATAACAATTGGAACTTAAGTTATTATAGTTACTATTGGTATATGTTTTTATAATTTTGCTGATTAAAAAGGTATCATAAAAATTCATCAAACCTTAGAGAGGCCACTTTACCCATCCTTCCCCTACAACAAATTACCCATAAAATAGCAAAATGGTATAAAAAATCGTCTCTAAAAATGTCAACTGGGAAAATAGAAAGTGCATTGTTTACTAGAAAAAACCATGCTGGGTTCGTCTCTCATCTATTTATTAACATTTCAAATATTAAATATAATGAATGCCCAAAATTACTGAGGGTCAGCCTGGATAAGAAGCTACATTGGATAACCCACATCGAATGAATAGCAGAACAGTGTGCCAATCACCTAAATGCCCTGAAAGCTATAGCAGGCCAAAAGTGGGGTGCAGATACAAATTGAGTACATATTACCTATCATAGTTATACCA
The DNA here is from genome assembly GCA_034769895.1 of Magicicada septendecula. Lineage (NCBI taxonomy): Eukaryota > Metazoa > Arthropoda > Insecta > Hemiptera > Cicadidae > Magicicada > Magicicada septendecula. Next base: position 232,044,187 of record CM068373.1, read on the forward strand.
AAAATGATGTATTATAGCAGTGTGTGGGGATCATCAGCTGGAACTATTTCAAACAGCATTTCTTAGGACCACTATGGCTGTCCAAAAACCTCACCAATTGCTGCAATCAAAATAGAACTCAATGTTCACCCAATGGACTTGTATATCAAAAAAAAAAGTGGGTAAAAAATTTGAAAAACGAAACTGCCAACTACCTTGCCCACTAACGATCCTGTCAGGCAATGTTTGCAAATAGAATCAGACAGTGAGATTCACCTTACCAGAATTCTCACCTGAATCAATCATGTGAAACAGCTGACAACAAAATGGAAGTGAAGACATGTTTGAATTGGTATCCAAGTCACTTATTGACAAAATCTGTATAATATTTACCTTATTTCTTCCGTCGTGTGACTTCGTGTTACGTTCAATTTTATTAACGCGTTTCGAAACATATGTTTCGTCTTCAGAAATAAATAAAAATTCACTCTTAGCGAGGTCGTTACATATTAAAATTGCAAATATTGGAAAATGATTCCACACATATCCGCGATACATGAGTGCGCACTCGAGTCGGACCGATCGGACACTGACTATCAATAGCTATTGTGTAAACAGGTTTATTGCGGTATCGTAGAGCGGGTTTGATTTGAAATTTAAATGATCGTTTAGCACGAAGTCACGACTGTGTACGTTCATTGTACGCTCTATATATCTCGAATTCTTCCAAGGCGTTCATGTAAGTGCCTTTATTACAAAAATATATGGGTTTCAAGTTGGAATTAAAGCTTGTATATTTATGATTTTCATTTATCAAGTGACGTCCATAGTTGGATTTTATGTTGGATAGTGTTGTCTGACCCTTCAGATTGTGCTTTGGTGTGTGTTCAATAAAACGTTTTTGGAAACCCCTTCCCGTCTGGCCGATATAAAAGCATTCACAATCGTCACACGATAATTTATACACCCCTGTTTTCTTTTCTAAAGGGATAGTTATTTTATTACAGGGTATATTCATAAGATTATTATTGGTTTTAAATATTACGGTTCTATTGTTATTATTTAACACACTAGTTAAAATTTTTGGCATTATGTTGGTGTAAGTCGTTGAAATAAAAATGGTTTTTGTGTCTTTTTCTATACGAGGTTTAGATAGCTTGTCCTTTTGTTTTCTGAGGAGGTTGTCAATCAAGGAACTATTGTAGCCATTGGCTTGAGCTATGTATTTTATTGTGTTTAGTTCGTTATTAAAATCCTCATCGTCAGGAGTTACTGTTAAAAGTCTGTGTATAAAGTAATTAAAGGCTGCCATTTTTTGCGAAAAGGGGTGATGTGAGTCGACAGGTATGGTTACATCGGTGGTGGTTGGTTTTCTATAGATATTGAATTTCAGTTTATCAATGTGTTTAGTAACGGTTAAGTCTTATGAACATACTCCGTAATAAAATAACTATCCTTTTAGAAAAAAAACAGGGGTGTATAAATTATCGTGTGACGATTGTGAATGCTTTTATATCGGCCAGACGGGAAGGGGTTTCCAAAAACGTTTTATTGAACACACACCAAAGCACAATCTGAAGGGTCAGACAACACTATCCAACATAAAATCCAAGTATGCACGTCACTTGATAAATGAAAATCATAAATATACAAGCTTTAATTCCAACTTGAAACCCATATATTTTTGTAATAAAGGCACTTACATGAACGCCTTGGAAGAATTCGAGATATATAGAGCGTACAATGACGTACACAGTCGTGACTTCGTGCTAAACGATCATTTAAATTTCAAATCAAACCTGCTCTACGATACCGCAATAAACCTGTTTACATAATAGCTATTGATAGTCAGTGTCCGATCGGTCCGACTCGAGTGCGCACTCATGTAACGCAGATATGTGTGGAATCGTTTTCCAATATTTGCAATTTTAATATGTAACGACCTCGCTAAGAATGAATTTTTATTTATTTCTGAAGACGAAACATGTTTCAAAACGCGTTAATCAAATCGAACGCAACACGAAGTCACACGACGGAAGAAATAAGGTAAATATTATACAAAATGGAAGTTAACCTTCCATTGAAATTCACAAAAGATGAACTGGCAGAAGTGCTGAGACACGAATTTCTCTAAATGTTAAGACGACCAGTAGCGGGAGAATACCACAATCTACACAGATGAATCATAGACCTGGACCAGTCACAATCCAGTATCAGTTATTGTACACAAATGAGTGTGTTCAGTTTTTTAGCATGTGAAGCATTTTCAGGTGTATGTAGATCAACTTGCATATATGTGGATTGACTCGCGACTGGTTTTTGCAACACACTACATATTTCTGCCATGCACGTACAGTTCAGAATCAAACACCGACTGGGCAGCACGCAGCTGGAACTCGCTCAATACCACATGGCCATAGGATCTGTCTAAGGAACCAGGTTTCCAATTGTGCCCCCGGACCATCGCTAGATCATTTATTTTTTATTGAAACAGGTAAACCCTTTATTCTGACATCCATTCTTCCTATTGGGTCCTGCTTCCCGCAGTTTGATTTTCCTTCAAAACGTTGGAAATTTCCAATAAGGTAAGCTGCAGTTATGATTTGAATATTATTTTTTAACAGCTCCAGTACTTGTTAGAGTCTCTCCAGAGGAGTGAATTATTAAACCATACAGGTTTTCATTACATGAAGCGAAATACGTGACCAAAAAACCTCACAAAGTTCCTACCTGAGGATTTATGTGTAATTTATCATAGGTTACATCTAATTCACATAGGAATGTGTTTATATTATACTCAAGGTTAACTACAATTTTCTGGCTTTACCTTCTTTTTTTGAATAAGGTCTTTATGGGTGTGTTTGGTCTGAGGTAATTACTTTAGGCTGTTTAATTTGAAACACGTACATTACAATAAATTTTGGTAGATAGATTTAATAATCCTGATGGGTTAACAGTTTGTTCTCACATGTATTTTTCTTTCTCATCCTGGTTTTCTTGCAGTGAAAGCCTACATGTTTTGATGGTTGTGACATTTTGAAACCTGTATGGTAATTTTTCTGGCACGTGGCAAAGCTTATCCGTAGAATACAGATTACAATTGGCAAAGATTACTATGACCGACAAAGTCCTCGATGATTGTAACATTAATGGCAATGACTTATTTCAAGAGATAAAAGCAATTCAACCGCAGTTAAATCTTTAGAGAAGAGTGCAAGTGACATACTTGAGTATATTTTTAAAAATAATTTATTTTCATCTTTTCCAAATCTAACCATTGTTATTCGAATATTTCTCACATTGCCGGTTACAGTGGCAACAGGCGAACGTTCGTTTTCTAAACTAACAATTATGAAAAACTACGGTCTTCCATGAATCAAAAAAGATTATTAGCCCTAGCTACTCTATCCATAGAACATGAAATGTGTGAGGCTGATATTTGAGCAATGTTATTAAAAATTTTTTTGAAACCAAGCGCGAAATAATAACTCTTTTAATAAACTATAGTGTTATAAAAACTCTGAAAAGATGACCGTGCAAATAAACTATTATATTTTTGAAAATGCATTCAACACTTCTACAATTCAACTTCTTCCACTTATATCATGTTAGTACTCAACTAAATAAGTTTTTAAAAAATATATTTAGTAAGTTTTTCAATTTTACTATTTATGTCTGTATACATTTTTAATTAAAATAATATTAAATAGTGTGGCACAGTAAGGATATGAAAAGTATATTCAGGAGGCCGGCAAAGGTGAAACTGCACACGGGCGGCAAGCACCCTAGCGGCGACCCTGGATATGAGTCCTTCCGCTGTGACGTGAGCCCAAAATCAGAGCTACGGGAGGCATTGCTATATTTTTAGCTACACGCATCTCGCCAGACGTATTCCGCTCGCTACGCCTCTACAAGCAGTAGCAATCAGTTTATTACAGGTACTGAAGATGACGATCTGCTGCTTATAGATACCAGATTCTTCAGGATCTGGTCGAGCAGCTACCACTCCATTACTCCTTGTTCGGGACTTCAACGCCCGTTGTGCCACTTGGGGTGTTGTCTTAAGACGAACAGCGCTGGATTAAGGATTGAGGATTGCGAAACAACGCACTTGTCTTTTTAAACACAGGCGAGAGCACATATTTGAACGTTGAAAGTGATACTTCTCGGCTATCGATCTTTCAATCTGAAGTCCGAATCTTGCTTCACGTCTGTCGTGGAGAGTGCTCCGAGACCATCATGGGAGCGACCACTTCCTTATGCTGATAACAACGCGAACGTCAAAGAGCGTTATACGCCAAAATGGGGCGCGTGGACCTTGCTGATTGGACAGGCTTCAAGACTGCTTGTACACCTACAAACGTTTGTGGCAAAATAGAAGAAGACGTACACAGTTTCAAAGCTGATATTACCTCAACAGCTACCGAGCATATCCCGCGGATCGGTGGTCATTCATTCAGACCACCGATGCCGTAGTGGAACAACGCTGTGAAAGGCGCAATAAGAGAGAAGCGACGAGCCATAAACAGGTATAAACAAGCGTCGACCGGAGATAATCTCATCGCTTTCAAATGACTTCGAGTCGCCGCTCGTAGAACAATACTCGCTGCAAAACGATCGAGCTGGGAAACCTACGTCTTGACTATAACACGGTCGGCCCCATTGACTGGAGTATGGAAGAAGATCAAAGCAATTGGTGGCACTTCAGTGTTTAAGCCTATCTCTTGCATAGAGCACGATGGTGAATTGATTTGCAACCCCGGCTGCGAGCAAGGTGAAATTGCTGATACCTTGGCTGCGAGATATGCCGAGATCAGTTGTGCACAGATTTATCCTCTCGGTTCTCTCGCAAGGAAAGATAAAGTCGAATACGACCTTGAATTCGAATGTGAAGAGTACAGGACCTATAACGTGCCTTTTATGATGAGGGAGTTACAGTCCGCTGCCGGCGACACTGCGGTGGGACCTGGACAATATTCCATACAGGATCATACGTTAACTGCCGGATGTAGCTATGGCTAGACTACTGGCACTCTATAACACCATATGGACGCAAGGGGAGTACCCAAAACCATGGAAGAAGGCCATTGTGATCCCGCTTCTGAAGGCCGGAAAAGATTCCCTGAAAACAAAAACTATCGTCCAGTATCGTTGACATGCTGTCTAGGAAAGTTATTGGAGAGGGTGGTACAAACAGCCGGCTCACCCGGTGTCTGGAAAAATACGGCCTTCTGACCGCACACCAGTGTGGGTATCGGAGACACCATTCTACTACCGATCAACTAGTTTATCTGGAAAACGCAGTTCAAAGCAGTTTCATCGAAGGCAAACACATGGTTGCAGTACTCTTCAATTTGGAGAAAGCGTTCGACAAAACGTGGAGATATAACAACATGCAACAACAAAATGATTGGCGGTTCAGAGGTAACCTGCCTAAATTTATCTCCAGCTTTCTCAGAGACAGAACTTTCCGTGTTTGGGTCGGACAGTCACTATCTGCCCCACACGAGCTGGAATGTGAAGTATTGCAGGAATCTCCGTTAAGCGTCACGCTGTTTACTATCGCCATCAATGGGATGTTTGAGGATACAGAAACGTCAGTTGGGAAGTGCTTGTACTCTGTATCTTGGGCTGTTCTACTCGGCCAAAGTAACGACGATGATCAAGCGTAAAATGCAAGGTGCTATAGACACATTGATAGAACATATAGGCTTTTCTTTCTCGGCAGCAAAGACGATTTGTGTCCACTTCTGACGAAGGCGAGGGAGGCACCCAGACCCGACTTAAACATGAACGGTGTCTGGCTGCAATATAGGCCCGTAATCAAATTTCTGGGCCTGGCTTTCGACAGACAATTGACATGGAAAACGCATGTGGACGACTTGGCTGCGAGGTTGCAAATCCTCGTTAAACGCAATCAGGTGCATCTTCCATATGACCTGAGGAGCAGATAGAGACTTTTATTGCGCCTATACGCCGCGCTGGTATTATCCAAAATGGATTACGGATGTGCGGTGTACTCTTCAGCCAGGAGGTCGTGTTTGAAAAAGCTGGATCCTGTTCACACGCAGGGATGCGCTACGTCACAGAGCCTTTCCGCACTAATCCTCCGCAAAGCTTATATTGTGAAGCAGAAGCAGGAATGACGTCTTTAGATCTGCGACGTCAACTTCTGTTGCTGAGATATGTGGTAAACAATTTCAGCGTTACCGAGCCATATAAACCACATGTTGCTGGCGAACAACAGACTTGCTAGTGTATACGACCTACGTTCACCAGACCAGCCGGCATTCGTACGCTCGAAATAGCGCGGCGGTACAACATCAAGGTGCCGATGGACAACGCGTATGTTCCGTGGGAAGTTCCCACGTGGCTGCTTCGCAAACCAAATTGGCGGCTGGATGTCGCCAGCAGAAGCAAGAAATCGTGCCACCTAACTGAACTGAAACTAGCGTTTAGATCAATCCTGTGGGAATATGTCGAAGAACACACCATTGTGTACACTGATGGGTCGAAGACGGAGGAGAGCGGAGTGCGCAGTGCGTTTTTCATCGAGGTCGCCTCCAACTCCTGGACATTGCCCAAGCCTGGACATTACCGCCGAACTGTATGCGGTGTGGCAGGCTCTTCGTTTCTGTGGGCACTGATGTAAAAGGCAATTTGTTATCTGTACGGATTCACTGAGTTTTCTAACTGCCTTGGACAGCCCGGTACAGTGGATCCATTTTCACAGCAGATAATGGCGTTATGCCATGCGTGAAGAACTTGGTTCATCTTTGACTTTCGTTGGTGCCGGGGTCATGTAGGTATTGAGGGCAACGAAGAAGCTGCAGCGAGAAAAGCTGCGGACAGCCCACGAGCCGATGCGACTACCATACGCCGCGCAACTAGCTGCCACAACCACCAGTATTAATGTGTGGCAGCAGCTGTGGAACTCATGGAGGGCAAACTTTCTGCCGTGAAGGAGAACGTCCGTAAATGGCAAATAGCAGATGATCGCAGTCGTCGTGAACAAGTTTGCATCACCAAGCTGCGAATTGGGCACACGAACTTGACGTCTTCGTACCTCCTACAAGGACAAGAACGACTCGTCTGCACTTGTGGAGGACACTTATAATGAAACACATAAGCGAAGGCTGTAGTGCTCTTGCAGAACTCAGGCAGATACACAGAGTAAAAGGTAACATGACAGAATACCTCGAAAACGAACGTTTAGCGATAGACAGAATCGTCTTCCTAAAAGCAGCAAGATTACTGTACGGGTTTTAAAAATGTCGGTTAAGAGTTTTAGTGTGTACGTTTTTCCACTCTCGTTGTATTGAGTCGACTAAAATGTAGCTGAAAACGAAACATCCCGTCGAGCAACGCTCCTAGTAAACATCGTTGGGCTAAAGGCCTTAGTTGTCGAGCCCCCAAAACGTTAAAACAAATAACAGTGGGTTAACTTTTGTAAGAGGAAGGAGTAATTTAATTCCAAGACACGACATAGATATCTTCTGAACACTTTTTCTCTATGTGACTGAACAAATTTTAAATCTGCATTATTGATAATTCTGCTAAACGTGTTTTAAGTAAAATTATATTTCCCAGACTTAAAGCTCCTACAAGTAGTTTTCGTCTGTAAAAGGAGTACGTGCTGTCCAATCAAGAAAGTAAACAAATAATACAAGCTTTGGTTGCGAGTTCTACTCACAATGTACCTCTTGTAATCACTAAATAAAAAGATAATAAATTGGACGAGTGTGTGTTAAGTGATAGTAGAGGTTCAATAGAATTTGAAAGAATGTTCTTTCACGACAAATTAAAATTCTTCTCAGTCAGTTCTTCTAGTTTAGTTATTACAGTTTCAAAGCAGTCGTTTCCAAAGAAGTAATTCCCACTGGCTACTAACAAAAGAAGTTGTAAAAATTAGCCTTCTGAAGATATAGCTACAATTACAATTCCTTGCAGCCTATTTCTTTTTCTATTACTTTATTACGTTATTGAAATATTCGGTATTTTATATGAATCTGTAGCCACTGTTTTGTTTTAAGGTACGGGCTATAAACTTTAATTGATCGAGCAGGAAAAATAAAATGTTCAGTTTTTAGTTTAATTACACGAGTTTGTTTAGGAAACTTTGGTTTCGTGTAGGCCTACCTGTCTACGCTCCGCTTTAAGTTCAGTATAATGTAAAAACTATGTCGTGATCATTGAAACTCTTAAACATTATTTTTTTGCTTACTATGTCCACATATTGTATTAACAGCATTAACAGTACGATACGTTGTCGAACATAGAAAAACAAACACGAACTTATAAAGCGTTGGAGTGACGCTCCGTATAGGTACACGTGACGTCACTCACGTCATTCCTACCGTTTATTCTATGTACCGTGGATACAGTCTCATTTCACTCGCTCTGTTTCAGCCTAAAACTAAATAATTCTCGTTGAGTACAAATTTTGTACTGTTCGTCAGATTACAATGAAAACGCATATTGTTGTAGAACATTTTATTTTAACAGTTATTAAGTAGAAACTGTTTCGCTACTACAGATAGCACTCCCAATCAAGGGAGGGGGGTTGGAGATTTAGTCTGTAACAATGAAACTTCCGAATTAATGGCGCCTCAGATTAGCAAGTTTGTACTATACTGTCCTGTATTATCCATGAAATGACAATTCTTAAAAATTTGTTTTTAGCTTCGAGATCATTCGAATACAAAATTAAAATCTTATACGGTATGTACGTAATGATAGCAGACACTCTGAAATGAAGTTAGTCTTGTGTAGAATTAATGGCAATAGGATGCGACGCTATTATATTTTCTAGAAGAAAATTATTGGATATTGAACACTCCAGTAATTCGTATAAAGTTGTCACAGAAATACCACCACGGAAAGCACGATACGCCTTTTCTTGTTACCCTTGTTAACAATTAAAAGCCTTTGTAATTCGCACTAAATTCGAATGCGTTTACAAAAACAAATTGCGCACATTCGCCGACCCGTTTACTGCTTTCTTATTCGGACTGTGGCTGCGATTTCGATTCAGAGTAGCAGTTTGCTTTATCTTTCGCCGATAAACCAACGTCGTTTTTAATCTATATTGTTATTGCAGCTTCAGAAATACAATGTTTACCCTCTAGTATATACAGAGTCCACTTCGCAAAACAGATCTAGTTTTATGCACCGTACGCAACCGAATGCACGAACTTTGGGTTTGTGTCGTCCATGCAGATTGTTTGACATTGCGTAGAGAAAACTACCAAGAATTTGTCGTGCTAAAAAACGTTCACTATGGATTTAAATTGTTTGGTTTACTTGTTTCTGTAAGTAATCGGCTTTACTTTACGTAATAATTAAGTTTAGCAGAGTTTAAGGATAAAGAAAATTCAAGCGTTGTTCAAACGCTTCGGTCCACAGTGGTTCACAAAAACACTCTTTTTTGTTCAAAAAATTTCACGTGGATGGAATCACGTCATGGAATAGGTTGATGACGCGGCCATATCATTCAGACTAGCTTAACTTAGCTAAAAAAAAAAAAAAATGTATTGCCAAAATAAATGATTAATGCATTATTATGACGTATCAATATAAGATATGTGTTAGAAAGAAAGTTGATAGATTTATGTACAGAATATAATAAACGTGACAAACAAAATAAAATGTAAGTTGTAAAAGCAATAAATACTTAAATAATGACACATAAACATTACTAGTAAATTATTGGTCATAAGATGATTTTTTCTTATAATTATTTCATGTATCGTATAGTGATATAAGGAGTTAAAGGTAACAATTGTATTGAATTAAACTTGTTTGTATAGATAGAAAGTAACGTGGTAAAAATTTTCAATATTGATTACAATATGAAAGTATGAGGATGTATTGAATTAATGTACAATTATGTCAATAATATAAGAAAATTAACTAGCGTGTAAATTTTGTTTTGATTGTTTGAAGGGAGAGTAGGTAGTGGATATTCGTAATTTTAGCTCATAATATCGATTGAACTAATATGAATGTTAAGATGTTTATTAATATGTTAATGTGAAGATATGTTCTGCATCATGTTCATACTATGTAAGTACGAATATTAATGTAAGATGAATTCATATACCCAGAATGGTCAGAGATAGGATTGAATAGTGACAGTACAGGGGGTGACAAGCGAAAGTGGGTCGGTGAGTACAACAGTGAAAGGACTAAACCTTTTGTTGTGAAGGATGAACATGGGGAGTCAGGCAGACACAGAGCTAGATTCGTTCGTCGGATTAGGAGATCATCACGCCGAATCGAAACTGGGGACACTGTAACACTAGATTTTTTTTGAAAAATTTGTGATTGTTGTGAACACACAGGGGCAGGTGTTGGCTGTCACAGCATTGATGAATGTGTACGCTAGCAGCAACAGTCGTTCAAAGAAATGGGTTGACAGACAACTGATATACGCCTTGCTCTACAGGAACAATAAGTATAGCCATAGCGAATTGGGTGAAGCGTGTTACTTTGTTTCGAACGGACGCGTAACGAATTGACCAGCACAGAGTTTACTTAGAAATACTTTGTACATAGTCGATAGTATTGTTGACGATACGACGACACTGCTTAAAAGGGTAGACGAGAACTCTAGGGATGAAGCAATTGAGAAGAAGATGAAACAAAGAAATAACGAGGTCACACACAGCTGGAATCCAAGTAACTCTTGAAAAGAAATAAAAGCATGTATAGCAGAAAAGGTGTAGCGAGGAGACACGGGTACAATACCACGATTCGACATGCTGGAAGTAGAGATGTGTCAGGAGAGAAAATTTATTGCTCGGACAGAAAAGTCTACTGAAAGGATTGATCGACAGGCGAGAATATTGCTTTTTCATGGAATCGATTAGGAGGAGAGTTTAACCAGAGTTTGGGGATGACTACCTGAACTAGTGACGACCATTTGGAAGCCGAGGATTGACAAGGGTTGGACATCTAGACTACATCTCCATGGTGATGAAATCAGAGAACGAATCATCTGAAGGTGGTGGAAACGACTCAAGACGTTGGGTGGAGTTTTATCCGGAATTCGAGATGTTGGGAGAAGAATTATCTGGAACTTAGAACCAGAAGCCAATAAGACACAGCTAGAGGGGTTGGACATAAAAATATGAAGTAGCTTGGTGGGAACGAAGATTATAAAAGATAGTGTTCGCGAAGAGGAGAGGAGTTCTATTTTATTTTTCGTAAAGATGTAAAGTCTTATCAACAGAGTTCTGTTTTATTTTCCGTAGAGACATGAAGTCGTCTTAACAGAGTTCTATTAACGGAGTTCTTCCTTATTTTCGTAAAGGCGTGAAGTCTTCTTAAGAGAGTCGTAAAATCATTTTCTTATTGTGACAGTCGTTCAAATAGACTATTCTTAAATAAGAATCTACTAAAAGTTGTAATTCAGTGTTACGAATACAAATATACTTAGAACATTAACTAACAATGTATTATACGGCCGTTTTGTTTTAAACATAAACAATCAACAAGTGTATCGTTCGGTATAATATTAACCGATGAAGTGTAGTGACTTAAACGATTTGTAAACGAATTCAAAGTGATATGTGTATATAATCAAGGACAATGTACGCGAAACTTGTATGAACTATATACAAAGTGTATAAGGTTAATCAATATAATTATCTTAAATGCGGAACTGTGAATGAATAAGTGAAATTACAAAAAACTCTTAGTATGTAAATCTGATCTTTACGCGAGATTTTGGCGATGTAATGACATAGGAGTGCGGGACAGACGTGGAAAGTGGGAACGACGTGTTCGGATCAACATCATTTCAAACACCAAGTGACAACGGCAGCGCAGGAACGAGGATGGGAAATTCAGAGTTTAGTCAACGCACTATGGATACTCTATACCAAGTAAATCTTTATATATTATGTTAACGTAGAAAAACCACTGACCTGTAACTTAAAAAGAATCCCTACTTGAGAAAAACATAATCTTAAATAAACAAAATTCAACCTAATAAACATATTAATTAAAGCGGACCATAAATCTGGGGTATGAATACATTAAAAGTAACAATAAATGTGTATAATTAGAAGTAGTAATGATGTGAATTTTTTGATGTGTATTTTATGTATGTGTTTTATTTCAGGATATATCCCAATTAAGGAGGAATTGTTTATTTTATGTACCATTTACAGGAATATATGTATTTCGTGTGTGTAATGTTAGATGATAAGAGCATGAATATAATAAACATGTTTTGAGAACCCAGATCCGCATAACTTTGTATTATTTGATACACCTTTTGATAATTAATAAACAGCCACTTAATTGGTCACTTTTAATCAAAAGAATATGCATATAACAGCATAACTAATTTACATTTTTACACAGTCTGTAATTAATAAATTTGTCAATTAATTAATTAAATATATTAATTATCCAATCAATTAAATATAATGCACAAATTCGCATTACACTATTAAACTAAGTCCTAGTTTCACAGAAATCGAACTAATAATTTAACACTGCCAGCGTGTGCAGAAAATTGGTGAAAATTTGTCAGGTTTCTGGGATCGTTTATTTACTTTATATTGGAATATAAGGTGTCATCTTTGTTGTTACATGACTTAGTTAAATTTTATACACCTATTTATGTAACCCTTATAAAGAATATGTTCCACTGATGTCCGAGGCTTTCCCGGCCGACGTCAACGTTATTAGAAGACTGGCTTGTCGGGTTGTAAGTCTGTGCTCTAGAGCTGCTAATCGCAACAAACAGCTCTGGAACGCGGCCTTACAACCCGGCAAGCCAGTCTTCTAATATGTCCCACTTTTACCTTCTTGATTACAACAGAGTAGATACCAAAATTTCCTTTTAATTTCTTTAATTTTATTCACAAAAATCTATACTCTACCCCAGAACCAGCAAGACTCCCCTCTCCCAGACGAAAACCCTGGCTTCGCCCCTGCGTTAGGGGAGGTAAGTCCTACATTACCGACAAGCATGGACACGATGTCCAAAATCGATCAGTTTGGTTTTTCATTTCCAAAATCAAAGTTCACTGTCTGCTTAGCTTACTATACGATGCACTGAAAATAATAGAAAGAAAATGAGCCTTAAAATTGCGTTAAATAACGCTCGTGTATTATAACCAGTAGCCTACAGTTACCTTTGTTTAGGGGGAGGCTGATGATGGCAATTCATTCGTCTGCGTTGTGACCTTAAATATTCATGCCTGTTTTGTCGATGTACGATAATTTCAACATCTTTTATAAGTTTCGAGTAGTAAACAAAAAACTGTTAAATATGTTTATGTTAATGAGATAGGCATGTACGTCATACGGTCTGTGAACAAGGCCAGTTTGGAATTTGTCACTGCTTCGACTGGGAGATCACCGCGGAAATCGTACGATCATCTCGCAACTGAGCAGGATATAAGTAGGCCTACAGGTGTTGTGCAAACGGGGCCGGCAGTTGGGTTGCTGTAAGTTCCGATTTGGTGGGTAAAGTGTGTAGTGCTAATTGTGAATTACTGGTACGGACTAATATAATTAGCAACTTGTATTATATTATTATTTTGCGACAGTGTAAATTAGGCGATACTTAGGCTTAATGTTTGTTACATCGGTGTGTATTGGAGAATAGTAAACTTGGATAATTTTATGTCAGTGCCATTGTTTTGGTTTATTGGAACTGTAAATAAAATTGTGAGTAACGAATGATGTTCTATGATGTTCAAATATTTCATTTCCACTGTTTAAACACGGCGATCCATGCAACCATCTTAACATTGGTGTCAGAAGGGGATACGACCTTTTAACAGTGTAGACAGTGGAACCATAGAAGCGTTATACCCAGTGGTGATATTCAGCCGGTTCGCACGAACTGGCTGTTAATTTTTGTTGGTCCGTTGAACCGCAGTTCAGATGCCCGCCGATTTCGAACTATGTTTACGTAGTTAATAGATTGTACTTCTATCGTACAATTGCTAGGCCTCCACGTGGGTGATGTTATCAACACGATCGATATTCGAAACAGAATCGATCATCCAAGTTGTATTGTAGCGCATTTTAGCCCGCTTTTAACATTGCGTGAGTTATGTTTATGTTTTGCTCTGTATTTTGGAGAGACTGTGTTGCGTTAGTAGCTTAGTTTCGTTTGTAAAACATACATCTCCTCATCCTCCTCCCACCTCAACTATAAGAACATTTACCTACCAAAGTGTTAAAGATTAGAGAATTGGTTGTTAACTAGTTTGAATATCACCACTGGTTATACCTTAGAAGAGTTGATGTGCGTCATCAGTCCTTAAAAAAATAGGATACCAGTCATACGATGGAAGCTTTTCAAGCGCTATTACCGCACAAAGAGAGGAACGACAAAAAGAAGAAAGTAAGAGGGAAGCAGGAGAAGCAGAAAATCGACAGAGAACAACGATTCAGCAAGTAGAGGAAAGACAGGAGAAACTACGTAAGAAAGAAATAGAGAAAACAGAAGCTCTTTTTGAAGCTAAAGAAAAAAGGATAGAAGAATGTATCACGGGAGAACTACGAGGTAAGCTGACTAAACAAGTTATTAGAATATCCAAGGTACAAGAGACAATGACATTACAGATATCTGACGTAGAAGAAACAAGTAAAATAAAACATTTGAAGTAGAAAAATCTGTCTCAAATATGAAAGAATCAATGTCGATTAAAATATCTGCAGTAGTAGAAAACACATTCGAACGAAGTCTAACAATTAATAATAAAACCGGTTATCACGCAGAAAGAAAGGTAATAGAGATAATGATTTTGCGTATAGTAAGCTCAGTTCATGTCAAGGCCTTAACATTTGATAGAGCTTCGGCAGTTTGAAGCAGCTGCCTGCGGAAATCAGTGTACAGAGAAAGAGAAAGCAATTTCACTTGTTCTCGCATTAAAAGGACCCATTGGAAAACTATTACAGAAATTGCCACCTGACAGCCAGAACACGTACGCCGAATTAATAAAAAGCATTTGTATTATGGCACGGTGTTCAGCATCTGCGCGTTGTGTACTGTGTTCAACCAAGAGCGCAACACGAAAGCCTTCCGGAGAGAGTCTTCGAGTTTGAAGGAAGTATCGACAGGCTGATTAGGCCGGGGCTATACTGAAGCACCGGAGGATTTTCAAATGCTGTTTGCAGCGCAGATAGTTATTGATGGATCAGAGACGGTCTACTAAATCAGCTGTTACTAATGGCAAGACACCAAATTAGTTCCTGTTCATACACTACATTTTGAGGCCGCCGAGTCAGCGTCTGGCTGGATTATCGGTGTTGAGAATTTACTAGAAAACTCTGCATTCAATTTTAAGTAAGTATACCTATTATTGTAAAGTGAAAGTTTGTATTGTGCGGTGGGAGGTCTAGCTACCTGGGCGGGGCCTCAGCCCACACACATGCTTGTTTACTGTGAGAAGTCTACAAAAGTAATGTTCTGGTAGTTTTAAATAAAAGGAAAATTCTGGAAGCTTTTTTCTATATAAACAGAGATGCACTCGACCAGTTAAGTTCAGTTTTAAATCTGCTTTTGTAATGTGTATTTCGTGTGTCCGTTGTATGTATACTTGCTACTAAACTGTTCTTCAATAAAGTGTGTGTTTGCTCCTGTACTTAAATTATTAATTATTTTAACCATACCTCAACAGGTTATGGGCCCAGTGGCATTTTAAAATCGGAGTGCAGTGTGTAATTGGAGTGCAAGTATAAAATATTTGTGCAAAAATGGAACCGAATATAAAAATTGAAAAACTTCGAGACAAAGATAATTGGCATCAATTATTTTGCGTTCGTTCGTAGTACACACATTCATGGAAGAGGATGATGATGTGCTGGATGTTTGCGAAGGAAGATTAGCCGAGCCAGCTGCAGGTGCAGAAGATCGTGACGCGTTGTTGGAAAAGTTCAAGAAGGCGGACAAAATTGCCAGAAAGTTAATTGTTACAACAGTGGAGAGAAAGCCTCTCGAACTTATAATGGGTTGTTCTACTGCCAAGGAGATGTGGGACAAATTGAATACAGCATATGATCTAAAATCTGATGAAAATCTGTCGATGATTCGAAAACAATTTTTTGAGTTTAAGTGGACAGAGAGTGAAAGTGTTACGTATAATATTTCAAAAATAGAACAGTTGGCTAGAAAAATGAAAAATCTCGGGGGAAAAATTGAAAAGACTATGGTGATGACTCGTGTTTTAACATCTTTGCCACAAAAGTTTAATCATTTTCACAGTGCTTGGGATTCGGTATCTGACGATAAGAAGAATCTCGAAAATTTGACTGAGCGCTTGATGGCAGAAGAATTTAGATTACAAGAGCAAAAGGAAGTACACGAAGAGACGACAGCGTTGCTAGCTAATCTGAAAATCGGTCATAAAGAACAGAAGAATGACTCTTATAAATATGAGAAGAATAATTTGAAACAAGAGCAGTGTTATAATTGTGGAAGACAAGGTCATTTAAAAAGGGACTGCTTCAGGTGTTATACGTGCAAAAGAAAAGGTCATAAAAGTAACAATTGCTTCATGAATAAGAATAATGGACAGCGAAGATGGTCGAATAATCAAGAAAGAAGTAACTCGTTTTCTGGACAGAAGAAATCAACAACGAGGATAGCACTAATAGGTGACAAAGGCAGCTGTGGCAATCGGGATGATCTCTGGATTGTGGATTCGGGTGCGACGGATCATATGTCGAAGCATCGAGAATGGTTTTCAACGTTCGAAGAATATACAACACCAGTCAGTGTAAGAATGGGCAACGGTATGACAATGTCTGCATATGGTAAAGGTAATATTGACTTTGAAACTTATAAAAATAGTGAACGAGTAGAAGGTACTATCTATAATGTATTATATGTTCCTGATTCAATGTATAATCTGTTTTCTGTTAAATATGCGGGTAAAAGGGGTATAGATTATGAAATAACACATAATGCTACGAGATGTACTTTAAAGCATGGTAATGAAATTCTTGTAACTGGTTCCGAATATGAGCCTGGTAGTTTGCTAAAATTAGACATTCAAACTTTAATTCCAAAAGAATGTAACGTGGTAGAACAAAAGAGTAGATCGAGCATTTCCAACGGTAATGTTTTACAATTATGGCACGAAAGACTTTGCCATCAAAATGTAAAACATGTGAAGAATTTTTTGAAAAATCTAAATATAAAATTTACGGATGAAAATTTCTTTTGTGAAGGTTGCGCTTATGGCAAAAATCATAGATTGCCTTTTCACAAAAAGATCGATCGTGCCACTAAAACTCGCGAAATAATTTATACTGACGTTTGTGGTCCTATGGAAGTAGAGTCTCTCGGTAGAAAGTTATATTTTGTTTCTTTTAAAGACGATTTTTCAAGTTATAGAGAAATTCATTTTATTCGAGAAAAATCTGAAGTAATAGAAAAACTAAAATCATTTTGTATCGGGGTTGAGAATCAATTTGCAACAAATATTAAAGAAATTCATTTTGATGGTGGTAAAGAATACGATAATAAAGCGGTGATCTCTTTTTTAAATAGTAAAGGTATAAAATATTCGATTAATGTTCCATATACGCCCGAACAAAATTCAATTGCAGAGCGCGATAACCGAATCATTGTAGAGGCTGCTCGATCAATGTTATATTCAAATTCAAACTTACCTCTATTCTTATGGGCAGAAGCAATGAATACTGCTGTACATGTAATTAATAGAACAGGCCCAACAAAACAAAATAATAAAACTCCTTATGAGTTATGGAATGGAAAAACAGCTACTGTTGATAGATTTAAAATATTTGGAACCATGTGTTATGTACATATATCAAAAGAAAAGCGTAAGAAACTTGATAAAAAATCGATGAGAGGTTATCTGGTCGGATATCATGAGGATTGTAAAGGTTATCGTGTATATGTTCCGGAAGTGCGAGATGCCATTATAAGTAGAGATGTACTTTTTAAACCTGAAAGAGTATTAGCTGATTCAATTATTTTGAATTCTTTGAACAATAATAATAAAGAAACTGAAGAAAATGAAATTATAACTCCTAAAAATAATGAACTTTTACTTAAAAATGAATCAAATGGGTTTGAAGAAAGAGAACCTTTACAATCTTCAAATAGCGATAACAATCAAACTGGACGACAATTGCGCGATAGAACAAAATTAAAACCTACAGAATATTATAAATGTCCGATCACGTTTATTGCTGAAAAGTTACCATCTAATTATAACGAAGCAATTACAAGTAAAGAAAAAGATAGTTGGCAAGCTGCAATGCAGGACGAAATGAACTCTTTTTATGAAAATAAGACATGGGTATTAGTAGAAAAGCCAAAAGATAAAAAGGTGATTAACAATCGTTGGGTTTCTGTGAAGAAGCTCAATCCAGATGGTACAGAACGTTATAAAGCGCGGTTGGTTATTAAAGGTTATTCGCAACAGAAAGATATAGATTATAAAGAAACTTTTAGTCCGGTTGTTCGCTTTGATACAATAAGATTGATACTTAGTATTTCTGCTCGTGAAAATTTACATATCGGTAAATTTGATATAAAAACGGCTTTTTTATACGGTGACTTAAAGGAAGATATATATATGAAACAACCTGAAGGTTTTGATGATGGAAGCTCACGCGTATGTAAATTAATGAAAAGTTTATACGGCTTAAAACAAGCACCAAGATGCTGGACTGAGCACTTCACTAATTTTCTTGTAAATTTAGATTTTTGTCAAAGTACGGGTGACCCATGTTTATACATATATAACAATAATAATAATAAGATCTTGTTAGCAATTTATGTTGATGATGGACTTATTGCAGCTTCAAATGAAAGTTTGATTGATAAATTGTTGAATGATTTGAGTAAAAAATTTAAAATTACTAGTACTAAAGAAGTTACTAATTATCTTGGAATGGAAATTGGTAGATTGAATGATGGGTCTGTTTTCATTCATCAAAGTACTTATATTAACAAAATCTTAGAAAAGTTTAATATGTCAGAAGCTAATATTGTATCCACGTCAATTGATTGTAATCATGATGAATATTTATCAAAAACTATTGTAAGTAATGTACCTTATCGTGAAACTGTCGGCAATTTGATGTTTTTGCAAATTGTAAGTCGTCCGGACATAAGTTTTGCTGTAAATATTGTATCTAGAGTTTTAGACAAACCAAGTGTAGCTCATTGGTCAATTGTTAAACGAATTTTACGTTATCTATAAGGTACGATTGATTTTGGATTACTATATTGTAAGGATGGCAACTTTAAAGCTTATAGTGATGCTGATTATGCTAGCGATACAGTTACACGTAAATCAACTTCTGGCGTAGCTTGTATGTATGCAAATGCTGCAATTATTTGGCGAAGTAAGAAGCAACAATCTGTATCATTATCGACAACCGAGTCAGAATTTGTAAGTGCAGCATTAGCAACAACTGAAATAATGTGGTTAAAGAAGTTATTTAATGAATGCGATTGTAAGACTGATAAATATGATTTATATATAGATAATATGAGTGAATTAAAACTTATAAGTAATCCTGAATTCCATCAAAGGACAAAACATATTGATGTGAAATATAATTATGTACGTGATTGTTTTCAAAATGGAGAAATTGATGTGCATTATGTTAAAAGTGATGAACAAGTTGCTGATATACTTACGAAAGCTTTGTCAAAACCAAAATTTGTTTATTTAAGATCTAAACTTGGACTTAAGAGTAAAAATGAATTTTTTAAATTAATGTGATTGTGAGAATGTAGAGTTTTAGGGAGGGTGTTGAGAATTTACTAGAAAACTCTGCATTCAATTTTAAGTAAGTATACCTATTATTGTAAAGTGAAAGTTTGTATTGTGCGGTGGGAGGTCTAGCTACCTGGGCGGGGCCTCAGCCCACACACATGCTTGCTTACTGTGAGAAGTCTACAAAAGTAATGTTCTGGTAGTTTTAAATAAAAGGAAAATTCTGGAAGCTTTTTTCTATATAAACAGAGATGCACTCGACCAGTTAAGTTCAGTTTTAAATCTGCTTTTGTAATGTGTATTTCGTGTGTCCGTTGTATGTATACTTGCTACTAAACTGTTCTTCAATAAAGTGTGTGTTTGCTCCTGTACTTAAATTATTAATTATTTTTAACCATACCTCAACAATCGGCACCACAGTACAAGAGAAGAAAGGATGAAGACTGGAATGTTATAAATGTGGAAACATAGACATCTACAAAAAAACTGCCTATCCATAGTTAATTTAAGCAAGCATCAAGGAAATGAATAGTAGTCGGTACAACGGGGCGTGTGCTGACTAACTGGAAAATAACACGCAGAAAAAATAGTAGGGGTTTGGTCAGAAGAGGCCGATCTTAAATTACGGTTCATACAGATGCTACAGTTTCCATTATGCTCCCTGATGTACAATCTCAGACCAATTCGTTATTTTTGCTCCTTGCGAACAGTTACTGTGAAAGTTTTTGGAGTGGTAACACACCTACGCCTGGATCGATTCGAGTTTGACCATCAAGTAATTATTGTAGATATTGTGGATGAAAATTTTATTAGTATCGACATTATGAATGTGTATGGCTTTATAGTCGATTTCAGAAACAGTGTCTTAAGGATGCGACAAGAGGTAACGCTTTCTACACTACGTAAGTCAGAAAAATCAATTATACCACCAAACTGAAAAAAAATCATCATGGTTACAGCCGATGTAGATAGTGGAGGAGCCAACGCTCTATATTCGAACCCCAAGCAGTCTGGGGTTTAATAATTTCCAAACGTTTAGTGAAACCATACGCAACCGGAGACGTTCCCAATAGAGTGGCAAACTGAGGCGGCTCACTCATAAGGGCACATGGTCACGTGCCCCACCAAAAAAACACGAAATAAATAAATAAATATTGTAGAAACGTCCTCGTTTCAAATGAATGATAGTTTGTAACAGTGCGAAGTCTGGAGAAATGTGGCAACGCGAAAACAAATGTGGCAACATAGCGACGGTCACAGCGACCGTTGTGACCCAGGTCGCACTACTCCCTTCCACTTCTCAACTCTCTTGTGGTGGGAGAGCGTAATGCTAAAATCCCATAGCATTCGGTCACCCAGACTATGTGACCATTGACCAAACATTTACAGTCTTCAGGTAGTAAACTCTGAATCCTGTAGGTGCGCCACATTACTGCAACTAACGGATATGAATCGGAGCTATTTAGTAGACTATTACATTTTACCGCCATCTGAGCTGTTCTATAATACTAATAATTACTGTTACTTTCTTAGTGTATGTTGTTCGAAATAATGTTATTATAGTGTTTCTATCGTGAATATGATTATAATAATTTTTGCAATTTTATATAATTTTAAATTATATTCTCATTGAAGGAAATATTAAAATAGAACGTGTACCTAGAGCGGTTATGTTATGTGCTACACGATAGTTGTGGTGGCAGTGCTTATAGTAATTGTATAAATTGTAGTGTTACAAGTTTACAAGTGGTTTTCAGTAATCAGTGTTACGCACGCGTGTAAATAACGGTGTTGAAAATATTCAAGTGTCGGTATTTTGTGTGCTTGTGTAAATCTCTGAGACAAAATGAATGATGTCAAGTATTTACAGAGTAAAACTTTGTGCTATGAAGATAGGTTAATAGAAAAATAATTGGGTCCACCAAGACCGCAGTTGTCTATCAACCAAGTGTTTAAGGACAAAAACAGAACCTATAATAGAACTTTCAATACCACAGTGTACGAAAAATGGGAATGGATGTGCGGATGCCCCACAATCAATGCTTTATTTTGCTTTGCTTGTCTTCTGTTTGGCGGTGAAGACACGTGGACTAAGTCGGGCGTTAAAGATCTGAAACATTTACCAGAAAAGAGTAAGAAGCATTCGCTGTCTAAATGTCATTTAGACAATGAAATGAGTTTAGCCGTGCTAGGTATTGTAAATATTAGATTGCAACTCGATGATGGTTACAGAATTTCTGTTCGTAAACATAACGAACTTGTAGACAAGAACAGATACATCTTGTCTCGAATAATTGATGCGATTAAATTTTGTGGGGAATCTGAATTAGCTTTACGTGGCCACGATGAAACGGAAGAAGCAGACAACAACCCAGGGATTTTTAAAGGACTAATCAATTATACTGCAGCACTTGACAGTGTTTTGAAAGATCATTTAGAAAATTCAACAGTGTTTAAAGGAACCTCGAAAACAATTCAGAACGAACTTTTAGATGCCATTTTGTCAGTGTGTCGAAAAAATATTGTGACTGAAATTTCTACGATAGACTTCATATCACTTCAGGCTGATGAAACAACTGACAGTTCGTGCAAAACACAGATGGCACTGATTTTGAGATATCTCATTGAAGGGAGAATAATTGAAAGGTTTTGGGGTTTTTTTGAAGTCCCTTTTGATAAAAGTACTCGAAGTTTAGCCTCGACAATTTTAGGACAGTTGGAAGAAATAGGAATATACAAGTCCCCGGGAAAACTAATTTGTCAGACTTACGATGGTGCATCTGTCATGAGTGGTCAGAAAGGAGGGGTCCAGTGTTTGGTTAAAGAGAAGTATCCAAATGCAAATTTTATTCATTGTTATGCCCATCAAGGGAATCTGATTCTTCAAAACTCAACATCGTCTGCCTCCCAGAGTAGAATATTTTTTCAAGACCTGCAAGGAATAGGACCATATTTTTCAAGATCTCCAAAGAGGATGGATTATTTAGTAGAAATTGTAAAAAAAAAAATTGGGTCTGTGCCTCCTACAAGATGGTACTTTCAACACAGGGCTGTTAATACTGTGTTTGAACATAAAGATAATCTAATAAAATGTTTTGAACACATTAGGGACATAGAGATTTCTGACAAAAGTGCTTCTAGCCAGGCTGCAGGATTTGTACGAACTTTGAGGGATCCTCAGTTCATTTTCTGGTTGACTTTTTTCCACAAAATTATGCCTCATGTGGCGATTTTCTTTGATTGCATTCAACAAAGAAACATTGATGCAATGAAAATGAGAACATTTGTTAAACATTTTGTGTGTGCAGTGGTTAATATTCGTAAGACCTATGAAGACAGTGAAGTGTCTGTAAGTGAGCCTGTGACTAAGAGACAGTGTGTTGAACAATTAAGTAATAGGAGCAACCGTGTGGCCGCTTTGGAAGTATGTGATATGATTGTGAACAATATTAATGAAAGATTTCAATTTTCAGATCATTTATGTGTTTCCAAATTGTTTTTAGTTGAAAAGTTCCCACAGTACTGTGTTGAGTTTCCGGAAAATGATTTTCAGACTACAATTAAATTTTATCCAACAATAAATGGTCTGAAACTGAGAACCGAACTAGAAGTGTTATACAGTCGTGAAGATTTACGTATTGCTTCTGGTGCAACACCCTTATTACAGTTTTTCCTTGATAATAACATGTTTCGTACCTTCTCAGAGTGTGTGACTATTTTAAAGATAATTGTTACCATACCGATGACAACTGTTGAAAGTGAAAGGTGCTTTTCTACATTGAAAAGAATAAAAACATTTTTAAGAAATTCCATGGGCACTGATAGACTGAATGCATTGGCTATGCTATCCATAGAAAAAAAAATGATTCATGGAATTCAAGATTTCAACAAACAAGTGATAGAGGAATTCGCTACATCTAAAAACAGGAGAATGGAATTGTTATACAAAAAGTGAAATACCAGGTAAGACCTTCTATATTTTTTTACCTAAGTACTAATTACCGCGAATGGTGGCCCACCTTAGATCCTCCCCACTGTGTGCCCCTCCCATTTCATTACTCACGAGCCGCCACTGGTGGCAAATATTGTGGACCAGGCTGTCATCTTACGAAACACTACAGACTTGGATAAAATTTCTCCTGTTGCTTGGGTGGCCGGAATGGCACTCGAAGACCCAGACCTCCATACAGTTTTAAAATTACCAGAGGTAGTGACGAGCTGTTGAATAGATCTTCTGACGATTTTTCGAGGCTAAGAATGAAAAATTCAGACAGTATTTTTATACGAGTTTGAAGGTGCTTTTGTGGTTCAGGGCCAGTGACTGTGAAGAATCTCTCTTTCCCAACACTCGCATCATTACAGGGGATACAAACAATACCGATACGCGACACTTCTCCGTTAGCTAAGTAGGAGGAAATGTACAGTATAGAGGGAATTATCGAGTCCTTGGTCTTCCCCTGTAGTGCTGGTTGCGAAGAAGGAAGGGGACACTCGCATCAATACAGGCGACACAAACAATACCGATACGTGACACTTCTCCGTTAGCTAAGTAGGAGGAAATGTTTCGACTAGTACATTATAGAGGGAATTATCGAGCCTTCTTCAAGTCCTTGGTCTTCCCCTGTAGTGCTGGTTGCGAAGAAGGATAGTAGACTACGTAGTCGTTGGTCTTCCCTTGTAGTGCTGGTTGCGAAGAAGAACAGTAGACTACGTAGTCGTTGGTCTTCCCCTGTAGTGCTGCGAAGGAGGACAGTAGACTACGTAGTCGTCTACGTTTCTGTGTAGACTAATAGAAGCTGAATGACATAACAAAACTATTGTCTCGCATCGACGATTCGTTGAGCACACTCAATGGTTTCTACATGGGACCTAAAGAGGCGAGTCTTCGTCAAAAAGATAAGGCAAAGACATGCCAAGTGGACTCATCCAGATGAAGTAGACACCGTAGAAAACTGGTCCGCTCAAAAGACTAAAGACGATGTTCGGAGTTTCCTGTGTTATGGTCTTATTAGTTTTTAAAATGTTTTGTTATTATTGCTAAACCATTATATAAACTAACGGAAAACATAAGAACATACCAATGGTCTGGACAGTGTGATAAAACCTTTAGAACTTTAATGGTTGCATTATGCTTGGAGCCGTCTCTTGCTTTTTGGCTTTGCACCCCCATCTTTTGCTTTTGCTTCTTTGCACCCATGGCATGATTGCAGCATCTGAGTCGAGCTCAATGGTTGTCAGATGGTATACATAGTGCTGGTTCAGTGGACTGGTGCCCATAACTGGAAAGGGCAACCGCCAACACGATCATATGCTAGATGGCGGGGGAAGAAGACTTTAGTGTATGGGACTGCTGCTGGAAGCGATTCAGACGACAGGTGTCGTCTGTCTCAAGCCCAGCTAGCAGACGCCTTGAGGCGTCGGTCGCTCTCCGCAGGCAGAGAGCCTCCATACCGGCGACAGGGATAACAGCAGCAAATAGCGCGGTCGGCGTGCTAGGAAGGAAGAAAGGACAGCTTTAGATGGTTAACTCTGTGGCTGGGACAGAAGTTAAATTTTTATCGAGGATTTCTTTATGGCGGGTTATCAAGAATCGCTCGAGGGCGTTTGGCCCGAATCGGTGGAGGAGGTTGCTTGGTACTGATGGCACTTAGGTTAGGGAAGAATGGGGTCGCAGCTGCAGCAAAGAGAGTTACAGCTAATGACCGGACAAAAGTAGACAAGGTAGAAACTCGAAGACCTCCTCGGCTTACATAATTTCTAACAAACCAAGGAGAGACCGACAAGGAACGGAGGGTTTTCGGTTGGAATCTTTCCAGTCTGCACCTGTTGGTGGTTGACAGAAGTGACCACCAAGTGGGAGCCTCATAGGTCAGTACAGAGGCCTCATCTTTTGCACCTGAGGAACAAAAGATAAATGGTTTCTTCGTGCGCAGCGCCAAGTGAATGCGACATGAGAGACATGGGAATAACGTCGTGAGCCTTGTCGAGGTTTTCAGTCACGTGGGCATTGAAGCATAGACGCCGGTCAAACCACACAGCTAAGTACTTCACCGTCTCTTTCTAAGCGAGGGTCCTCCCTTCCAGGAAGAGGGGCTGGAATCGGGAAATGGACTTACGTGTGAAACAGATCGCCCAGGATTTCTCCGTGTTGACCGTCACCCGCCACTTCCTTAGCCAGTCCGAAAACAAGTCCAACTGACGCTGCAGCTTTGTACTCGCAAATTGCAGAGACAGGGAGCTGCAATGATACATAGCGTCGTCGGCAAAGAGGGACAACGTGACTACGGGCAGAACAGGCAGGTCGTTTGCGTACACAAGGTACAGAACGGGGCCGACTACAGGACCCTGCGGGACGCCGGCGCGTCAGGTAGAACTGTAGAACTCGTCGACGCTCACCCTGAAGGTATTCCGGTCGCTGAGATATGACCGGTTGAAGGACACTATGGACGGAGGAATCGGAAAATGGACGAGTTTAAAGAGAAGACTTTCGTGGCAGACTTTATCGAAGGCCGTTACATGCAACATGAAAGCGGCCGTAGACGCTTTCCTGTTGGCGGCGTCATACAAATGCGTAAGAACGTGGACTAGCTGAAGTATGGTCAAGTACTCTCTGTGGAACCAGAACTGTTCGCAGCAGATGAAATCATTCAACAGCGGCGAGATACGGGCGAGTAGGAGGCGCTAGAACGGTAGCGAGGGATTGAGAGACCAAGGCAATCACCGTGGTCGTGTTACGAGCAGATCTGATATTGACGATAAGATTTTCTGCGCAGGCAGTCTGGGAGTCAGCCGGGGCCCTATAAGAGTCTCGAGATTCCGGAGGACACGCCTGACTGGCCTCGGCCGGGGTCGCAGAAGGCGCAGGGCTGACGGACTGAGTAGAGTCTGCTCGCGTGGTGGTTGTGGAGGAAGAGATGGTTGCCCGCTGAGATTTTTTCCCTGAGAAGCTTGTCGGCCGGAGGGTTTCCGGCGGCGACGAGTGCGCAGTTTTTTGCTCGGTTTAGCGGAAGGTTAGGCAAGAGTGGCGACCACAGCCACGTAGGAAATGCCGGATGCTCCGGCAGGCGCCAGGACAGGGACCGTCGCAGGCGGCGCCGTTGGTGCGCCTGCGGGCGGGAAAGTTGCTCCAGGAGCAACCGGCGTTGCTGCCGGGGTCTTTGGAGATGCACCGGTGAGAGGTTAGAACGCCTGACGCTGGTTGGGGGTAGGGCCTGCTACACAGCTTTGCTGCGCCCGACTTCCGAAGGAAAGTGCATCGTAGACACAGACGCTAGCAATACTGGTCTAAGAGCAGTTTTGTCCCAAGTGCAAAGCGGTGAAGAACGTGTAATAGCTTATTATACTAATGGGTTTTCCAAAGTAGAAAGAAATTGTTGCGTGGCAAGATGAGAGTTGCTGGCTATCGTCCAAGCTTTGAAGTACTGCCATAAGTAACTGTTTGGAAGAGAGTTTTCACTGCATAACTAACCATGCTGACCTTGCATGGCTTCTGAGATTTAAAAGTCAGAAAGTGGTAAGATGGGTTGAACGTTTGCAAGAATACAACTCCAAGATACAAAGCCGATGGGAGTCTACATAATATTGCAAACTGCTTATCTCGAAGTCTATACTCAGAAGATTCCCGACATTGTAGACTTCTTGGCAGAGGTTGGACGACACAAGCTTTCAATCAAGAACAAATGGCTAACGAGGATATTGGACCTACCCCAACGGCGATAGAGAAGGGTTGTCGCCCTGATTGGGAAGATATATGACATGATTTATGAAGTGCTGAAGAGCTGTTGGGCAAATGGGAATCTCTAATCTTGGAGAACGTGTTTCTGAAAAGGGTTTGGGAAAGTGATGATGTACGAGATTCGGTCATGCAGCTGATAGTTCCCAGAAGTAAAGTGCAGTCTGTTTTGAAGGAACTGCATGATGGAACATGAGGAGGCCATCTTGATGTCAACAACACAATTGACAAAATACGAACGAAAACATTTCTTTTAACTTCACCTTTGCGAAAATGTAGAGGAATGGTGTCGGACTGTGAAATATGTGGTGCAAGCAAGGGCCCAAAAAAATATAATTATAAGTTGAAGTACAGTATAACGTTAAATTTTCATCCGTGAAAATTTCCGTAGGCATTGTTGGACTTTTGTCATTTACAAACAACGCAAATCAGTACTTCAGGTTAAAGGTGACTACTTTTCCAAGGGGTGGAAACGTATCCTATCCACTGTGGCAGAAGCATTAGTTCACAAATTCTATTGCATCATCCATCTGTTGGAAGGTATCCATATTCTCTTGGAAGGTATCCATCTTCAGGCTGACGGAATTGCAGACCATCTGTCGAAGTTTGCCAATGAGAACCAAACAAACTGGTATTATTATATATATCATATTCGTAACGGCTTACAAATCATCAGTACACAACGCATCCGGATTGACTCCGACAGAACTAGTGTTTGATTGAGAGTGTCGTCTTCCTGGGGAACTAATGTTCGGAAGCTGAAACTCGGCTTCAGGAACCGCAGAATTTTTCTTCGTAATTGGAAAGCCAAATGCGACAAACGAATCTGTTGATAAGTGGAAGGCTGAATATAGCCAGAGACAATATAAAAACGCTGTACTTTTTTGTAACTGTAACTTTTTTACTTCCATATTCCTTAAGGAATGGAAGTATGGTGATGGCAAAAAAAACGTGTTCGAGATTATTGCAGATTCTGATTCTACTACACTCAAAACATGAAAAAAAGTCGTTTTCCGAAAAGTGTCTGTGTGTGTGTCTGTGTGTCTATCTGTGTGTCTGTCTGTCTATCTATATATTTTTTTTCTATGGCAAACGATAACTGCCGCAAATTCAAACAGAATCAAATAATTTTTTGCATGCAGCCCTGATTTGCAGAGTACTCGCGACCTATTGTTTTTGGTGAAGATCGGTTGAGGGAAAGGGGTAGTTTACCTGCAACGGTTTTTTTTAGCAAGGGTAATTTTGTTTGTTTGGCAAACGATAACAGCCGCAAATTCAAACAGAATCAAATAATGTTTCCCATACAGCCCTGAATTGTAGAGTTCTCAACATCTGTTGATTGTGGTGAAGGTCGGTTAAGGGAAAGGGGTAGTTTACCTGTAACGTTTTATGTTTTAACAAGGGTATTTCCTATGGCAAACGACAACAGCCGCAAATTCAAACAGAATCAAAAGATTATTTGCATACAGCCCTAAATTGTAGAGTTCTCAAGACCTATTGTCTTTGGTGAAGTTCGGTTGAGGGAAAGGGGTAGTTTACCTGCAACGGTTTTTTTTAGCAAGGGTAATTTTGTTTGTTTGGCAAACGATAACAGCCGCAAATTCAAACAGAATCAAATAATGTTTCCCATACAGCCCTGAATTGTAGAGTTCTCGACATCTGTTGATTGTGGTGAAGGTCGGTTAAGGGAAAGGGGTAGTTTACCTGTAACGTTTTATGTTTTAACAAGGGTATTTCCTATGGCAAACGACAACAGCCGCAAATTCAAACAGAATCAAAAGATTATTTGCATACAGCCCTAAATTGTAGAGTTCTCAAGACCTATTGTTTTTGGTGAAGTTCGGTTGAGGGAAAGGGGTAGTTTACCGGCAACGTTTTTTTAACAAGGGTATTTTCTATGGCAAACGATAACAGCCGCAAATTCAAACAGAATCAAATAATGTTTCGCATACAGCCCTGAATAGTAGAGTTCTCAAGATCTGTTGATTTTGGTGAAGATCGGTTAAGGGAAAGGGGTAGTTTACCTGTAACGTTTTATGTTTTAACAAGGGTATTTCCTATGGCAAACGATAACAGCCGCAAATTCAAACAGAATCAAAAGATTATTTGCATACAGCCCTAAATTGTAGAGTTCTCAAGACCTTTTGTTTTTGGTGAAGTTCGGTTGAGGGAAAGGGGTAGTTTACCTGCAACGTTTTTTTAACAAGGGTATTTTCTATGGCAAACGATAACAGCTGCAAATTCAAACAGAATCAAATAATGTTTTGCATGCAGGCCTGATTTGTAGAGTACTCAAGACCTATTGTTTTTGGTGAAGATCGGTTAAGGGAAAGGGGTAGTTTACCAGTAACGTTTTATGTTTTAACAAGGGTATTTCTTATGGCAAACGATAACAGCCGCAAATTCAAACAGAATCAAAAGATTATTTGCATACGTCCCTAAATTGTAGAGTTCTCAACACCTATTGTTTTTGGTGAAGATCGGTTGAGGGAAAGGGGTAGTTTACCTGCAACGTTTTTTTAACAAGGGTATTTTATATGGCAAACGATAACAGCCGCAAATTCAAACAGAATCAAATAATGTTTTGCATACAGCCCTGATTTGTAGAGTACTCAAGACCGATTGTTTTTGGTGAAGATCGGTTAAGGGGAAGGGGTAGTTTACCTGCAACGTTTTTTTATCAAGCGTATTTTCTATGGCAAACGATAACAGCCGCAAATTCAAACAGAATCAAATAATTTTTTGCATTCGTCCCTGAATTGTAGAGGTCTCAATGACTTTCGATTTTGGTGAAGATCGGTTAAGGGGAAGGGGTAGTTTACCAGCAACCTTTTACGTTTTAACAAGAGTAAAGTACTTGAAAATTTATTTAAACTTTTTGAAACAATGGTAATTGTTAAAAATAAAATAATTTTGTTGCCAGGCAATAAAATTATAATTTTTTCATTTTAATGTAATATAATATTTTTCATTTAATACAGCAATAAAAAGGCAGGTAAGACACAGCCTGGCTGTTTGGCTGAAAATGATTTTAAATATAAATCTTAGAATATGGAAGTCATGTATGGTTCTCCATACCGATATTTTTTGGGGCGATCAATCTCAAAAACGACAAGGTTCTGTAGGGTAAAGTGTGGATATGTGTAACAAGTTTTACGAAAATCGGTACACGCGTTCAAAAGTTATCGTGAAGCATACCCCAATTCGTTAGACAGACAGACAGATAAATGCCAAAAGATCAAGTTAAATCCTAAAAACTCGCTTCTGCGTTCAAAAAATAATAATTTTTTGCATGGCAACAAAATTTTATTTTTAACAATTACCATTGTTTGAAAAATTTTAAATGAATTTTACTCTTGTTAAAACGTAAAACGTTGCAGGTAAACTACCCCTTTCCCTTAACCGATCTTTACCAAAATCAATAGACCTTGCGTACTCTACAATTCAGTGACGTATGCAAAACATTTGAATGTGCGGCAGTTATCGTTCGTCAAAAAAAAATTACCCTTGCTAAAACATAAAACGTTGCAGGTCAACTACCCCTTCCCCTTAACCGATCTTCACCAAAATCAATAGGCATTGAGTCCTCTACAGGAACGTATGTAAAAAATTATTTGATTCTGTTTGAATTTGCGGCATTTATCGTTTGCCATAGAAAAATTCCCCCCCCCACACACACACACTAACATTTCGAAAAATGACTTTTCTTCATGTTTTGAGGGTAGTACAATCAGAATCAGCCCTTATCTCTAACACGATTTTTTCGCCATCACCATACTTCCATTTCCTTATGGAACATGGAAGTAAAAATTTCAATAAAATATTGACAATTCCATGCTATATCATCACGGATACGTAAACAAAATAGTTTTTCGTTTCAGAAATTCACAGATAACAAACAATGGGCGGTATTCGATTTCTTTCGCGCTGTTTAAATAAAACACAATTTAATGAAATTAATTCTTTATTTTTAAAATAATAACAATTAGGTTCAATTCGTATTTTGATTATCTTTCTCAGCGTTTTTACCAAAAAGTGATATATTTGGTTTCGTTCTGAGTGTAGGCCTACATATTAAAAATAATTTTATAATTAATTTGAACATGGAAGTCATGTATGGTTCTCCATACCGATTTTACTTCCATATTCCTTAAGGAATGGAAGTATGGTGATGGCAAAAAAAATCGTGTTCGAGATTATTGCAGATTCTGATTCTACTACACTCAAAACATGAAAAAAAGTCGTTTTCCGAAAAGTGACTGTGTGTGTGTCTGAGTGTCTGTCTGTGTGTCTGTCTGTCTGTCTGTCTATAGATTTTTTTTCTATGGCAAACGATAACTGCCGCAAATGCAAACAGAATCAAATAATTTGTTGCATGCAGTCCTCATTTGCAGAGTACTCGCGACCTATTGTTTTTGGTGAAGACCGGTTTGAGGGAAAGGGGTAGTTTACCGGCAACGGTTTTTTTTTAGCAAGGGTAATTTTGTTTGTTTGACAAACGATAACAGCCGAAAATTCAAACAGAATCAAATAATGTTTCGCATACAGCCCTGAATTGTAGAGTTCTCAAGATCTGTTGATTTTGGTGAAGATCGGTTAAGGGAAAGGGGTAGTTTACCTGTAACGTTTTATGTTTTAACAAGGGTATTTCCTATGGCAAACGATAACAGCCGCAAATTCAAACAGAATCAAAAGATTATTTGCATACAGCCCTAAATTGTAGAGTTCTCAAGACCTTTTGTTTTTGGTGAAGTTCGGTTGAGGGAAAGGGGTAGTTTACCTGCAACGTTTTTTTAACAAGGGTATTTTCTATGGCAAACGATAACAGCTGCAAATTCAAACAGAATCAAATAATGTTTTGCATACAGGCCTGATTTGTAGAGTACTCAAGACCTATTGTTTTTGGTGAAGATCGGTTAAGGGAAAGGGGTAGTTTACCTGTAACGTTTTATGTTTTAACAAGGGTATTTCTTATGGCAAACGATAACAGCCGCAAATTCAAACAGAATCAAAAGATTATTTGCATACGTCCCTAAATTGTAGAGTTCTCAAGACCTATTGTTTTTGGTGAAGATCGGTTGAGGGAAAGGGGTAGTTTACCTGCAACGTTTTTTTAACAAGGGTATTTTATATGGCAAACGATAACAGCCGCAAATTCAAACAGAATCAAATAATGTTTTGCATACAGCCCTGATTTGTAGAGTACTCAAGACCGATTGTTTTTGGTGAAGATCGGTTAAGGGGAAGGGGTAGTTTACCTGCAACGTTTTTTTATCAAGCGTATTTTCTATGGCAAACGATAACAGCCGCAAATTCAAACAGAATCAAATAATTTTTTGCATTCGTCCCTGAATTGTAGAGGTCTCAATGACTTTCGATTTTGGTGAAGATCGGTTAAGGGGAAGGGGTAGTTTACCTGCAACCTTTTACGTTTTAACAAGAGTAAAGTACTTGAAAATTTATTTAAACTTTTTGAAACAATGGTAATTGTTAAAAATAAAATAATTTTGTTGCCAGGCAATAAAATTATAATTTTTTAATTTTAATGTAATATAATATTTTTCATTTAATACAGCAATAAAAAGGCAGGTAAGACACAGCCTGGCTGTTTGGCTGAAAATGATTTTAAATATAAATCTTAGAATATGGAAGTCATGTATGGTTCTCCATACCGATATTTTACTTCCATATTCCTTAAGGAATGGAAGTATGGTGATGGCAAAAAAAATCGTGTTCGAGATTATTGCAGATTCTGATTCTACTACACTCAAAACATGAAAAAAAGTCGTTTTCCGAAAAGTGTCTGTGCGTGTGTCTGTCTGTGTGTATTTCTGTCTGTCTATCTGTCTGTAGATTTTTTTTTATTGGCAAACGATAACTGCCGCAAATGCAAACAGAATCAAATAATTTGTTGCATGCAGTCCTCATTTGCAGAGTACTCGCGACCTATTGTTTTTGGTGAAGATCGGTTGAGGGAAAGGGGTAGTTTACCGGCAACGGTTTTTTTTTAGCAAGGGTAATTTTGTTTGTTTGACAAACGATAACAGCCGCAAATTCAAACAGAATCAAAAGATTATTTGCATACGTCCCTAAATTGTAGAGTTCTCAACACCTATTGTTTTTGGTGAAGATCGGTTGAGGGAAAGGGGTAGTTTACCTGCAACGTTTTTTTAACAAGGGTATTTTATATGGCAAACGATAACAGCCGCAAATTCAAACAGAATCAAATAATATTTTGCATACAGCCCTGATTTGTAGAGTACTCAAGACCTTTTGTTTTTGGTGAAGATCGGTTAAGGGGAAGGGGTAGTATACCTGCAACGTTTTTTTATCAAGCGTATTTTCTATGGCAAGCGATAACTGCCGCAAATTCAAACAGAATCAAATAATTTTTCGCATACATCCCTGAATTGTAGAGGTCTCAAGGACTTTCGATTTTGGTGAAGATCGGTTAAGGGGAAGGGGTAGTTTACCTGCAACCTTTTACGTTTTAACAAGAGTAAAGTACTTGAAAATTTAATTAAACTTTTTCAAACAACGGTAATTGTTAAAAATAAAATAATTTTGTTGCCAAGCAATAAAATTAAAATTTTTTCATTTTAATGTACATCATGTATAAGAGAAAATATATCGCGCTTGGCAGGCGATATTAAGATTTAAATATAAATCTTAGAATATGGAAGTCATGTATGGTTCTCCATACCGATATTTTACTTCCATATTCCTTAAGGAATGGAAGTATGGTGATGGCAAAAAAAATCGTGTTCGAGATTATTGCAGATTCTGATTGTACTACACTCAAAACATGAAAAAAAGTCGTTTTCCGAAAAGTGTCTGTGTGTGTGTCTGTCTGTCTGTGTGTCTGTCTGTCTGTAGATTTTTTTTCTATGGCAAACGATAACTGCCGCAAATTCAAACAGAATCAAATAATTTTTTGCATGCAGCCCTGATTTGCAGAGTACTCACGACTTATTGTTTTTGGTGAAGATCGGTTGAGGGAAAGGGGTAGTTTACCAGCAACGGTTTTTTTTTAGCAAGGGTAATTTTGTTTGTTTGGCAAACGATAACAGCCGCAAATTCAAACAGAATCAAATAATGTTTTGCATACTGCCCTGAATTGTAGAGTTCTCAAGGTCGTTTGATTTTGGTGAAGATCGGTTAAGGGAAAGGGGTAGTTTACGTGTAACGTTTTCTGTTTTAACAAGGGTATTTCCTATGGCAAACGATAACAGCCGCAAATTCAAACAGAATCAAATAATATTTTGCATACAGCCCTGATTTGTAGAGTACTCAAGACTTTTTGTTTTTGGTGAAGATCGGTTAAGGGGAAGGGGTAGTTTACCTGCAACGTTTTTTTATCAAGCGTATTTTATATGGCAAACGATAACTGCCGCAAATTCAAGCAGAAACAAATAATTTTTCGCATACGTCCCTGAATTGTAGAGGTCTGAAGGACTTTCGATTTTGGTGAAGATCGGTTAAGGGGAAGGGGTAGTTTACCTGCAACCTTTTACGTTTTAACAAGAGTAAAGTACTTGAAAATTTAATTAAACTTTTTCAAACAATGGTAATTGTTAAAAATAAAATAATTTTGTTGCCAAGCAATAAAATTAAAATTTTTTCATTTTAATGTACATCATGTATAAGAGAAAATATATCGCGCTTGGCAGGCGATATTAAGATTTAAATATAAATCTTAGAATATGGAAGTCATGTATGGTTCTCCATACCGATATTTTACTTCCATATTCCTTAAGGAATGGAAGTATGGTGATGGCAAAAAAAATCGTGTTCGAGATTATTGCAGATTCTGATTGTACTACACTCAAAACATGAAAAAAAGTCGTTTTCCGAAAAGTGTCTGTGTGTGTGTCTGTCTGTCTGTCTGTGTGTCTGTCTGTCTGGAGATTTTTTTTCTATGGCAAACGATAACTGCCGCAAATTCAAACAGAATCAAATAATTTTTTGCATGCAGCCCTGATTTGCAGAGTACTCGCGACTTATTGTTTTTGGTGAAGATCGGTTGAGGGAAAGGGGTAGTTTACCAGCAACGGTTTTTTTTTAGCAAGGGTAATTTTGTTTGTTTGGCAAACGATAACAGCCGCAAATTCAAACAGAATCAAATAATGTTTTGCATACAGCCCTGAATTGTAGAGTTCTCAAGGTCTTTTGATTTTGGTGAAGATCGGTTAAGGGAAAGGGGTAGTTTACCTGTAACGTTTTATGTTTTAACAAGGGTATTTCCTATGGCAAACGATAACAGCCGCAAATTCAAACAGAATCAAATAATGTTTTGCATACAGCCCTTATTTGTAGAGTACTCAAGACCTATTGTTTTTGGTGAAGATCGGTTGAGGGAAAGGGGTAGTTTACCTGCAACGTTTTTTTAACAAGGGTATTGTCTATGGCAAACGATAACAGCCGCAAATTCAAACAGAATCAAATAATGTTTTGCATACAGCCCTGATTTGTAGAGTACTCAACACCTGTTGTTTTTGGTGAAGATCGGTTAAGGGAAAGGGGTAGTTTACCTGCAACGTTTTTTTATCAAGCGTATTTTCTAATGCAAACGATAACAGCCGCAAATTCAAACAGAATCAAATAATTTTTTGCATACATCCCTGAATTGTAGAGGTCTCAATGACTTTCGATTTTGGTGAAGATCGGTTAAGGGGAAGGGGTAGTTTACCAGCAACCTTTTACGTTTTAACAAGAGTAAAGTACTTGAAAATTTATTTAAACTTTTTGAAACAATGGTAATTGTTAAAAATAAAATAATTTTGTTGCCAGGCAATAAAATTATAATTTTTTCATTTTAATGTAATATAATATTTTTCATTTAATACAGCAATAAAAAGGCAGGTAAGACACAGCCTGGCTGTTTGGCTGAAAATGATTTTAAATATAAATCTTAGAATATGGAAGTCATGTATGGTTCTCCATACCGATATTTTTTGGGGCGATCAATCTCAAAAACGACAAGGTTCTGTAGGGTAAAGTGTGGATATGTGTAACAAGTTTTACGAAAATCGGTTGACGCGTTCAAAAGTTATCGTGAAGCATACCCCAATTCGTTAGACAGACAGACAGATAAATGCCAAAAGATCAAGTTAAATCCTAAAAACTCGCTTCTGCGTTCAAAAAATAATAATTTTTTGCATGGCAACAAAATTTTATTTTTAACAATTACCATTGTTTGAAAAATTTTAAATGAATTTTACTCTTGTTAAAACGTAAAACGTTGCAGGTAAACTACCCCTTTCCCTTAACCGATCTTTACCAAAATCAATAGACCTTGCGTACTCTACAATTCAGTGACGTATGCAAAACATTTGAATGTGCGGCAGTTATCGTTCGTCAAAAAAAAATTACCCTTGCTAAAACATAAAACGTTGCAGGTCAACTACCCCTTCCCCTTAACCGATCTTCACCAAAATCAATAGGCATTGAGTCCTCTACAGGAACGTATGTAAAAAATTATTTGATTCTGTTTGAATTTGCGGCAGTTATCGTTTGCCATAGAAAAATTCCCCCCCCCACACACACACACACTAACATTTCGAAAAATGACTTTTCTTCATGTTTTGAGGGTAGTACAATCAGAATCAGCCCTTATCTCTAACACGATTTTTTTCGCCATCACCATACTTCCATTTCCTTATGGAACATGGAAGTAAAAATTTCAATAAAATATTGACAATTCCATGCTATATCATCACGGATACGTAAACAAAATAGTTTTTCGTTTCAGAAATTCACAGATAACAAACAATGGGCGGTATTCGATTTCTTTCGCGCTGTTTAAATAAAACACAATTTAATGAAATTAATTCTTTATTTTTAAAATAATAACAATTAGGTTCAATTCGTATTTTGATTATCTTTCTCAGCGTTTTTACCAAAAAGTGATATATTTGGTTTCGTTCTGAGTGTAGGCCTACATATTAAAAATAGTTTTATAATTAATTTGAACATGGAAGTCATGTATGGTTCTCCATACCGATTTTACTTCCATATTCCTTAAGGAATGGAAGTATGGTGATGGCAAAAAAAATCGTTTTCGAGATTATTGCAGATTCAGATTCTACTACACTCAAAACATGAAAAAAGTCGTTTTCCGAAAAGTGTCTGTGTGTGTGTCTGAGTGTCTGTCTGTGTGTCTGTCTGTCTGTCTGTCTGTAGATTTTTTTTCTATGGCAAACGATAACTGCCACAAATGCAAACAGAATCAAATAATTTGTTGCATGCAGCCCTCATTTGCAGAGTACTCGCGACCTATTGTTTTTGGTGAAGATCGGTTGAGGGAAAGGGGTAGTTTACCTGCAACGGTTTTTTTTTAGCAAGGGTAATTTTGTTTGTTTGGCAAACGATAACAGCCGCAAATTCAAACAGAATCAAATAATGTTTTGCATACAGCCCTGATTTGTAGAGTGCTAAAGAACTGTTGTTTTTGGTGAAGATCGGTTAAGGGGAAGGGGTAGTTTACCTGCAACGTTTTTTTATCAAGCGTATTTTCTATGGCAAACGATAACAGCCGCAAATTCAAACAGAATCAAATAATTGTTTGCATACTTCCCTGAATTGTAGAGGTCTCAATGGCTTTCGATTTTGGTGAAGATCGGTTAAGGGAAAGGGGTAGTTTACCTGCAACGTTTTATGTTTTAAAAGGGTATTTTTTATGGGAAAAGGTAAGAGTCGCAAATTCAAACAAAATCAAATAATACTTTGCATACAGCCCTGATTTGTGGAGTACTCAAGACCTATTGATTTTGATGAAGATCGGTTAAGGGAAAGGGGTAGTTTACCTGCAACTGTTGTTTTAAATCAAGGGTATTTTTACTTCTTTTTATTTTTGATGGCAAACGATAACAGCCGCAAATTCAAACAGAATCAACTACTCTTTTGCATACAGCCCTGAATTATAGATTTCTCAAGACCTGTTGGTTTTGGTGAAGATCGGTTAAGTTAAAGGGGTAGTTTACCTGCAACATTTTATATTTTAACAAGGGTATTTTCTATGGCAAACGATAAAAGCCGCAAATGTAAACAGAATCAAATAATGTTTTGCATACAGCCCTGAATTATAGAGTTCTCAAGACCTGTTGATTTTGGTGAAGCTCGGGTAAGTGAAAGGGGTAGTTTACCTGCAACGTTGTATGATAAGTTCCGATAAAACTAACTTAGGATGTTTTAGGCCAACTTAAGCCTAGAACTAAACATTGTATTTTTGTCAATTTAAGATGTTTATTATGTTAACAATTGTTATAAAAGAACTGTATACGTATCCTAGTTATTTTAAATAACAATCTTTCAATCAGTAATTAGTTTTAAGGCATACGTTTATCAAAATATTGTATCGACTAATCGATCGACTATTAGTTTAAAAAAGTGAATTTTGATATTAATGGACGAAATTATGCCATGATTTGCAATTTCAAGATGCATAAGGGAATCATGTTTGTAATAGTATTTATTGTAAATTTTATTCCATAGAAAATGCTTTGTGAAATCTATCATATTTAAGGATCATATTTAAGGAAAGCAGACGTCTATTCATTTTACTTCCATATTCCTTAAGGAATGGAAGTATGGTGATGGGAAAAAAAATCGTGTTCGAGATTATTGCAGATTCTGATTCTACTACAATCAAAACATGAAAAAAAGTCGTTTTCCGAAAAGTGTCTGTGTGTCTGTCTGTCTGTCTGTGTGTCTGTCTGTCTGTAGATTTTTTTTCTATGGCAAACGATAACTGCCGCAAATTCAAACAGAATCAAATAATTTTTTGCATACAGCCCTGAATTGTAGAGTTCTCAAGATCTGTTGATTTTGATGAAGATCGGTTAAGGGAAAGGGGTAGTTTACCTGTAACGTTTTATGTTTTAACAAGGGTATTTCCTATGGCAAACGATAATAGCCGCAAATTCAAACAGAATCAAAAGATTATTTGCATACAGCCCTAAATTGTAGAGTTCTCAAGACCTATTGTTTACATATGTGCCTGAGCTATAGAGAACTCAATGTCTGTTGATTTTGGTGAAGATCGGTTACGGGGAAAGGGCAGTTTACCTGAAACATTTTTTGTTGTAACATGAGTAAAGTACTTAATTTTGATAAAATATCCTGATAAGATCTTAATAATCCACTGTAGAAACGTAGATGAAATATCTATAAATGAAGAGGCTAGTTGAACGGGCTGGGGGTAATTTTCTATAAATCAAAATTATAGTTGAAGGGGGAGGGGATAATATTTTTTATATGTGTACTACGTTATTGGCAAGAAAGAAGTATTTTTTTGTTAAAATTCCTTCCCTGGCTGTTTGGCTGAAAATGATTTTAAATATAAATCTTAGAATATGGAAGTCATGTATGGTTCTCCATACCGATATTTACTTCCATATTCCTTAAGGAATGGAAGTATGGTGATGGCAAAAAAAATCGTGTTCGAGATTATTGCAGATTCTGATTCTACTACACTCAAAACATGAAAAAAAGTCGTTTTCCGAAAAGTGTCTTTGTGTGTGTCTGTCTGTCTGTCTGTCTGTCTGTAGATTTTTTTTCTATGGCAAACGATAACTGCCGCAAATTCAAACAGAATCAAATAATTTTTTGCATACAGCTATGATTTGCAGAGTACTCGCGACTTATCGTTTTTGGTGAAGATCGGTTGAGGGAAAGGGGTAGTTTACCGGCAACGGTTTTTTTTTAGCAAGGGTAGTTTTGTTTGTTTGGCAAACGATAACAGCCGCAAATTCAAACAGAATCAAATAATGTTTCGCATGCAGCCCTGAATTGTAGAGTTCTCAAGATCTGCTGATTTTGGTGAAGATCGGTTAAGGGAAAGGGGTAGTTTACCTGTAACGTTTTATGTTTTAACAAGGGTATTTCCTATGGCAAACGATAACAGCCGCAAATTCAAACAGAATCAAAAGATTATATGCATACAGCCCTAAATTGTAGAGTTCTCAAGACCTGTTGTTTTTGGTGAAGATCGGTTAAGGGAAAGGGGTAGTTTACCAGCAACGTTTTTTT
The DNA here is from genome assembly GCA_034769895.1 of Magicicada septendecula. Taxonomy (NCBI): domain Eukaryota; kingdom Metazoa; phylum Arthropoda; class Insecta; order Hemiptera; family Cicadidae; genus Magicicada; species Magicicada septendecula. The sequence continues at coordinate 232,084,663 of CM068373.1, forward strand.
AACAAGGGTATTTCTTATGGCAAACGATAACAGCCGCAAATTCAAACAGAATCAAATAATATTTTGCATACAGCCCTGATTTGTAGAGTACTCAAGACCTTTTGTTTTTGGTGAAGATCGGTTAAGGGGAAGGGGTAGTATACCTGCAACGTTTTTTTATCAAGCGTATTTTCTATGGCAAACGATAACAGCCGCAAATTCAAACAGAATCAAATAATTTTTTGCATACGTCCCTGAATTGTAGAGGTCTCAATGACTTTCGATTTTGGTGAAGATCGGTTAAGGGGAAGGGGTAGTTTACCAGCAACCTTTTACGTTTTAACAAGAGTAAAGTACTTGAAAATTTATTTAAACTTTTTGAAACAATGGTAATTGTTAAAAATAAAATAATTTTGTTGCCAGGCAATAAAATTATAATTTTTTCATTTTAATGTAATATAATATTTTTCATTTAATACAGCAATAAAAAGGCAGGTAAGACACAGCCTGGCTGTTTGGCTGAAAATGATTTTAAATATAAATCTTAGAATATGGAAGTCATGTATGGTTCTCCATACCGATATTTTTTGGGGCGATCAATCTCAAAAACGACAAGGTTCTGTAGGGTAAAGTGTGGATATGTGTAACAAGTTTTACGAAAATCGGTTGACGCGTTCAAAAGTTATCGTGAAGCATACCCCAATTCGTTAGACAGACAGACAGATAAATGCCAAAAGATCAAGTTAAATCCTAAAAACTCGCTTCTGCGTTCAAAAAATAATAATTTTTTGCATGGCAACAAAATTTTATTTTTAACAATTACCATTGTTTGAAAAATTTTAAATGAATTTTACTCTTGTTAAAACGTAAAACGTTGCAGGTAAACTACCCCTTTCCCTTAACCGATCTTTACCAAAATCAATAGACCTTGCGTACTCTACAATTCAGTGACGTATGCAAAACATTTGAATGTGCGGCAGTTATCGTTCGTCAAAAAAAAATTACCCTTGCTAAAACATAAAACGTTGCAGGTCAACTACCCCTTCCCCTTAACCGATCTTCACCAAAATCAATAGGCATTGAGTCCTCTACAGGAACGTATGTAAAAAATTATTTGATTCTGTTTGAATTTGCGGCAGTTATCGTTTGCCATAGAAAAATTCCCCCCCCCACACACACACACACACTAACATTTCGAAAAATGACTTTTCTTCATGTTTTGAGGGTAGTACAATCAGAATCAGCCCTTATCTCGAACACGATTTTTTTCGCCATCACCATACTTCCATTTCCTTATGGAACATGGAAGTAAAAATTTCAATAAAATATTGACAATTCCATGCTATATCATCACGGATACGTAAACAAAATAGTTTTTCGTTTCAGAAATTCACAGATAACAAACAATGGGCGGTATTCGATTTCTTTCGCGCTGTTTAAATAAAACACAATTTAATGAAATTAATTCTTTATTTTTAAAATAATAACAATTAGGTTCAATTCGTATTTTGATTATCTTTCTCAGCGTTTTTACCAAAAAGTGATATATTTGGTTTCGTTCTGAGTGTAGGCCTACATATTAAAAATAATTTTATAATTAATTTGAACATGGAAGTCATGTATGGTTCTCCATACCGATTTTACTTCCATATTCCTTAAGGAATGGAAGTATGGTGATGGCAAAAAAAATCGTGTTCGAGATTATTGCAGATTCAGATTCTACTACACTCAAAACATGAAAAAAAGTCGTTTTCCGAAAAGTGTCTGTGTGTGTGTCTGAGTGTCTGTCTGTGTGTCTGTCTGTCTGTCTGTCTGTAGATTTTTTTTCTATGGCAAACGATAACTGCCACAAATGCAAACAGAATCAAATAATTTGTTGCATGCAGCCCTCATTTGCAGAGTTCTCGCGACCTATTGTTTTTGGTGAAGATCGGTTGAGGGAAAGGGGTAGTTTACCTGCAACGGTTTTTTTTTAGCAAGGGTAATTTTGTTTGTTTGGCAAACGATAACAGCCGCAAATTCAAACAGAATCAAATAATGTTTCGCATACAGCCCTGAATTGTAGAGTTCTCAAGATCTGTTGATTTTGGTGAAGATCGGTTAAGGGAAAGGGGTAGTTTACCTGTAACGTTTTATGTTTTAACAAGGGTATTTCCTATGGCAAACGATAACAGCCGCAAATTCAAACAGAATCAAAAGATTATTTGCATACAGCCCTATATTTCAGAGTTCTCAGGACCTCTTGTTTTTAGTGAAGATCGGTTGTGGGAAAGGGGTAGTTTACCTGCAACGTTTTTTTAACAAGGGTATTTTCTATGGCAAACGATAACAGCCGCAAATTCAAACAGAATCAAATAATGTTTTGCATACGGCCCTGATTTGTAGAGTGCTAAAGAACTGTTGTTTTTGGTGAAGATCGGTTAAGGAGAAGGGGTGGTTTACCTGCAACGTTTTTTTATCAAGCTTATTTTCTATGGCAAACGATAACAGCCGCAAATTCAAACAGAATCAAATAATTGTTTGCATACTTCCCTGAATTGTAGATGTCTCAATGGCTTTCGATTTTGGTGAAGATCGGTTAAGGGAAAGGGGTAGTTTACCTGCAACGTTTTATGTTTTAAAAGGGTATTTTTTATGGGAAAAGGTAAGAGTCGCAAATTCAAACAAAATCAAATAATACTTTGCATACAGCCCTGATTTGTGGAGTACTCAAGACCTATTGATTTTGATGAAGATCGGTTAAGGGAAACGGGTAGTTTACCTGCAACTGTTGTTTTAAATCAAGGGTATTTTTACTTCTTTTTATTTTTGATGGCAAACGATAACAGCCGCAAATTCAAACAGAATCAACTACTCTTTTGCATACAGCCCTGAATTATAGATTTCTCAAGACCTGTTGGTTTTGGTGAAGATCGGTTAAGTTAAAGGGGTAGTTTACCTGCAACATTTTATATTTTAACAAGGGTATTTTCTATGGCAAACGATAAAAGCCGCAAATGTAAACAGAATCAAATAATGTTTTGCATACAGCCCTGAATTATAGAGTTCTCAAGACCTGTTGATTTTGGTGAAGCTCGGGTAAGTGAAAGGGGTAGTTTACCTGCAACGTTGTATGATAAGTTCCGATAAAACTAACTTAGGATGTTTTAGGCCAACTTAAGCCTAGAACTAAACATTGTATTTTTGTCAATTTAAGATGTTTATTATGTTAACAATTGTTATAAAAGAACTGTATACGTATCCTAGTTATTTTAAATAACAATCTTTCAATCAGTAATTAGTTTTAAGGCATACGTTTATCAAAATATTGTATCGACTAATCGATCGACTATTAGTTTAAAAAAGTGAATTTTGATATTAATGGACGAAATTATGCCATGATTTGCAATTTCAAGATGCATAAGGGAATCATGTTTGTAATGGCAAACGATAACTGCCACAAATGCAAACAGAATCAAATAATTTGTTGCATGCAGCCCTCATTTGCAGAGTACTCGCGACCTATTGTTTTTGGTGAAGATCGGTTGAGGGAAAGGGGTAATTTACCTGCAACGGTTTTTTTTTAGCAAGGGTAATTTTGTTTGTTTGGCAAACGATAACAGCCGCAAATTCAAACAGAATCAAATAATGTTTTGCATACAGCCCTGATTTGTAGAGTGCTAAAGAACTGTTGTTTTTGGTGAAGATCGGTTAAGGGGAAGGGGTAGTTTACCTGCAACGTTTTTTTATCAAGCGTATTTTCTATGGCAAACGATAACAGCCGCAAATTCAAACAGAATCAAATAATTGTTTGCATACTTCCCTGAATTGTAGAGGTCTCAATGGCTTTCGATTTTGGTGAAGATCGGTTAAGGGAAAGGGGTAGTTTACCTGCAACGTTTTATGTTTTAAAAGGGTATTTTTTATGGGAAAAGGTAAGAGTCGCAAATTCAAACAAAATCAAATAATACTTTGCATACAGCCCTGATTTGTGGAGTACTCAAGACCTATTGATTTTGATGAAGATCGGTTAAGGGAAAGGGGTAGTTTACCTGCAACTGTTGTTTTAAATCAAGGGTATTTTTACTTCTTTTTATTTTTGATGGCAAACGATAACAGCCGCAAATTCAAACAGAATCAACTACTCTTTTGCATACAGCCCTGAATTATAGATTTCTCAAGACCTGTTGGTTTTGGTGAAGATCGGTTAAGTTAAAGGGGTAGTTTACCTGCAACATTTTATATTTTAACAAGGGTATTTTCTATGGCAAACGATAAAAGCCGCAAATGTAAACAGAATCAAATAATGTTTTGCATACAGCCCTGAATTATAGAGTTCTCAAGACCTGTTGATTTTGGTGAAGCTCGGGTAAGTGAAAGGGGTAGTTTACCTGCAACGTTGTATGATAAGTTCCGATAAAACTAACTTAGGATGTTTTAGGCCAACTTAAGCCTAGAACTAAACATTGTATTTTTGTCAATTTAAGATGTTTATTATGTTAACAATTGTTATAAATTGTTATATAAATTTTAAATAACAATCTTTCAATCAGTAATTAGTTTTAAGGCATACGTTTATCAAAATATTGTATCGACTAATCGATCGACTATTAGTTTAAAAAAGTGAATTTTGATATTAATGGACGAAATTATGCCATGATTTGCAATTTCAAGATGCATAAGGGAATCATGTTTGTAATAGTATTTATTGTAAATTTTATTCCATAGAAAATGCTTTGTGAAATCTATCATATTTAAGGATCATATTTAAGGAAAGCAGACGTCTATTCATTTTACTTCCATATTCCTTAAGGAATGGAAGTATGGTGATGGGAAAAAAAATCGTGTTCGAGATTATTGCAGATTCTGATTCTACTACAATCAAAACATGAAAAAAAGTCGTTTTCCGAAAAGTGTCTGTGTGTCTGTCTGTCTGTCTGTGTGTCTGTCTGTCTGTAGATTTTTTTTCTATGGCAAACGATAACTGCCGCAAATTCAAACAGAATCAAATAATTTTTTGCATACAGCCCTGAATTGTAGAGTTCTCAAGATCTGTTGATTTTGATGAAGATCGGTTAAGGGAAAGGGGTAGTTTACCTGTAACGTTTTATGTTTTAACAAGGGTATTTCCTATGGCAAACGATAATAGCCGCAAATTCAAACAGAATCAAAAGATTATTTGCATACAGCCCTAAATTGTAGAGTTCTCAAGACCTATTGTTTACATATGTGCCTGAGCTATAGAGAACTCAATGTCTGTTGATTTTGGTGAAGATCGGTTACGGGGAAAGGGCAGTTTACCTGAAACATTTTTTGTTGTAACATGAGTAAAGTACTTAATTTTGATAAAATATCCTGATAAGATCTTAATAATCCACTGTAGAAACGTAGATGAAATATCTATAAATGAAGAGGCTAGTTGAACGGGCTGGGGGTAATTTTCTATAAATCAAAATTATAGTTGAAGGGGGAGGGGATAATATTTTTTATATGTGTACTACGTTATTGGCAAGAAAGAAGTATTTTTTTGTTAAAATTCCTTCCCTGGCTGTTTGGCTGAAAATGATTTTAAATATAAATCTTAGAATATGGAAGTCATGTATGGTTCTCCATACCGATATTTACTTCCATATTCCTTAAGGAATGGAAGTATGGTGATGGCAAAAAAAATCGTGTTCGAGATTATTGCAGATTCTGATTCTACTACACTCAAAACATGAAAAAAAGTCGTTTTCCGAAAAGTGTCTTTGTGTGTGTCTGTCTGTCTGTCTGTCTGTCTGTAGATTTTTTTTCTATGGCAAACGATAACTGCCGCAAATTCAAACAGAATCAAATAATTTTTTGCATACAGCTATGATTTGCAGAGTACTCGCGACTTATCGTTTTTGGTGAAGATCGGTTGAGGGAAAGGGGTAGTTTACCTGCAACGGTTCTTTTTAGCAAGGGTTATTTTGTTTGTTTGGCAAACGATAACAGCCGCAAATTCAAACAGAATCAAATAATGTTTCGCATGCAGCCCTGAATTGTAGAGTTCTCAAGATCTGCTGATTTTGGTGAAGATCGGTTAAGGGAAAGGGGTAGTTTACCTGTAACGTTTTATGTTTTAACAAGGGTATTTCCTATGGCAAACGATAACAGCCGCAAATTCAAACAGAATCAAAAGATTATTTGCATACAGCCCTAAATTGTAGAGTTCTCAAGACCTGTTGTTTTTGGTGAAGATCGGTTAAGGGGAAGGGGTAGTTTACCTGTAACGTTTTTTTAACAAGGGTATTTCCTATGGCAAACGATAACAGCCGCAAATTCAAACAGAATCAAATAATATTTTGCATACAGCTCAGATTTGCAGAGTACTAAATACCTGTCGTTTTTGGTGAAGATCGGTTGAGGGGAAGGGGTAGTTTACCTGCAACATTTTTTATCAAGCTTTTTTTTTTTTTTGGCAAACGATAACTGCCGCAAATTCAAACAGAATCAAATAATTTTTTGCATACAGCTCTGATTTGTAGAGTACTCGTGACCTATTGTTTTTGTTGAAGATCGGTTGAGGGCAAGGGGTAGTTTACCAGCAACGTTTTTTTAACAAGGGTATTTTCTATGGCAAACGATAACTGCCGCAAATTCAAACAGAATCAAATAATGTTTTGCATACTGCCCTGATTTGTAGAGTACTCAAGACCTTTTGTTTCTGGTGAAGATCGGTTAAGGGGAAGGGGTAGTTTACCTGCAACGTTTTTTTATCAAGCGTATTTTATATGGCAAACGATAACTGCCGCAAATTCAAACAGAATCAAATAATTTTTGCATACGTCCCTGAATTGTAGAGGTCTCAAGGACTTTCGATTTTGGTGAAGATCGGTTAAGGGGAAGGGGTAGTTTACCTGCAACCTTTTACGTTTTAACAAGAGTAAAGTACTTGAAAATTTAATTAAACTTTTTCAAACAATGGTAATTGTTAAAAATAAAATAATATTGTTGCCAAGCAATAAAATTAAAATTTTTTCATTTTAATGTACATCATATATAAGAGAAAATATATCGCGCTTGGCAGGCGATATTAAGATTTAAATATAAATCTTAGAATATGGAAGTCATGTATGGTTCTCCATACCGATATTTTACTTCCATATTCCTTAAGGAATGGAAGTATGGTGATGGCAAAAAAAATCGTGTTCGAGATTATTGCAGATTCTGATTGTACTACACTCAAAACATGAAAAAAGTCGTTTTCCGAAAAGTGTCTGTGTGTGTGTCTGTCTGTCTGTCTATGTGTCTGTCTGTCTGTAGATTTTTTTTCTATGGCAAACGATAACTGCCGCAAATTCAAACAGAATCAAATAATTTTTTGCATACAGCGCTGATTTGCAGAGTACTCGCGACTTGTTGTTTTTGGTGAAGATCGGTTGAGGGAAAGGGGTACTTTACCTGCAACGGTTTTTTTTTAGCAAGGGTAATTTTGTTTGTTTGACAAACGATAACAGCCGCAAATTCATACAGAATGAAATGATGTTTCGCATACAGCCCTGTATTGTAGAGTTCTCAAGGTCTTTTGATTTTGGTGAAGATCGGTTAAGGGAAAGGGGTAGTTTACCTGTAACGTTTTATGTTTTAACAAGGGTATTTCCTATGGCAAACGATAACAGCCGCAAATTCAAACAGAATCAAAAGATTATTTGCATACAGCCCTAAATTGTAGAGTTCGCAAGACCTATTGTTTTTGGTGAAGATCGGTTGAGGGAAAGGGGTAGTTTACCAGCAACGTTTTTTTAACCAGGGTATTTTCTACGGCAAACGATAACAGCCGCAAATTCAAACAGAATCAAATAATGTTTTGCATACAGCCCTGATTTGTAGAGTCCTCATAACTTGTTGTTTTTGGTGAAGATCGGTTAAGGGAAAGGGGTAGTTTACCTGTGACGTTTTATGTTTTAACAAGGGTATTTCCTATGGCAAACGATAACAGCCGCAAATTCAAACAGAATCAAAAGATTATTTGCATACAGGCCTGATTTGTAGAGTACTCAAGACCTGTTGTTTTTGGTGAAGATCGGTTAAGGGAAAGGGGTAGTTTACCTGCAACGTTTTTTTATCAAGCGTATTTTCTAATGCAAACGATAACAGCCGCAAATTCAAACAGAATCAAATAATTTTTTGCATACGTCCCTGAATTGTAGAGGTCTCAATGACTTTCGATTTTGGTGAAGATCGGTTAAGGGGAAGGGGTAGTTTACCTGCAACCTTTTACGTTTTAACAAGAGTAAAGTACTTGAAAATTTATTTAAACTTTTTGAAACAATGGTAATTGTTAAAAATAAAATAATTTTGTTGCCAGGCAATAAAATTATAATTTTTTCATTTTAATGTAATATAATATTTTTCATTTAATACAGCAATAAAAAGGCAGGTAAGACACAGCCTGGCTGTTTGGCTGAAAATGATTTTAAATATAAATCTTAGAATATGGAAGTCATGTATGGTTCTCCATACCGATATTTTTTGGGGCGATCAATCTCAAAAACGACAAGGTTCTGTAGGGTAAAGTGTGGATATGTGTAACAAGTTTTACGAAAATCGGTTGACGCGTTCAAAAGTTATCGTGAAGCATACCCCAATTCGTTAGACAGACAGACAGATAAATGCCAAAAGATCAAGTTAAATCCTAAAAACTCGCTTCTGCGTTCAAAAAATAATAATTTTTTGCATGGCAACAAAATTTTATTTTTAACAATTACCATTGTTTGAAAAATTTTAAATGAATTTTACTCTTGTTAAAACGTAAAACGTTGCAAGTAAACTACCCCTTTCCCTTAACCGATCTTTACCAAAATCAATAGACCTTGCGTACTCTACAATTCAGTGACGTATGCAAAACATTTGAATGTGCGGCAGTTATCGTTCGTCAAAAAAAAATTACCCTTGCTAAAACATAAAACGTTGCAGGTCAACTACCCCTTCCCCTTAACCGATCTTCACCAAAATCAATAGGCATTGAGTCCTCTACAGGAACGTATGTAAAAAATTATTTGATTCTGTTTGAATTTGCGGCAGTTATCGTTTGCCATAGAAAAATTCCCCCCCCCCCACACACACACACACACTAACATTTCGAAAAATGACTTTTCTTCATGTTTTGAGGGTAGTACAATCAGAATCAGCCCTTATCTCTAACACGATTTTTTTCGCCATCACCATACTTCCATTTCCTTATGGAACATGGAAGTAAAAATTTCAATAAAATATTGACAATTCCATGCTATATCATCACGGATACGTAAACAAAATAGTTTTTCGTTTCATAAATTCAGAGATAACAAACAATGGGCGGTATTCGATTTCTTTCGGGCTGTTTAAATAAAACACAATTTAATGAAATTAATTCTTTATTTTTAAAATAATAACAATTAGGTTCAATTCGTATTTTGATTATCTTTCTCAGCGTTTTTACCAAAAAGTGATATATTTGGTTTCGTTCTGAGTGTAGGCATACATATTAAAAATAATTTTATAATTAATTTGAACATGGAAGTCATGTATGGTTCTCCATACCGATTTTTACTTCCATATTCCTTAAGGAATGGAAGTATGGTGATGGCAAAAAAAATCGTGTTCGAGATTATTGCAGATTCTGATTGTGCTACACTCAAAACATGAAAAAAAGTCGTTTTCCGAAAAGTGTCTGTGTGTGTGTCTGTCTGTCTGTCTGTCTGTCTGTCTGTCTGTGTGTCTGTCTGTCTGTAGATTTTTTTTCTATGGCAAACGATAACTGCCGCAAATTCAAACAGAATCAAATAATTTGTTGCATGCAGCCCTGATTTGCAGAGTACTCGCGACTTGTTGTTTTTGGTGAAGATCGGTTGAGGGAAAGGGGTAGTTTACCTGCAACGGTTTTTTTTAGCAAGGGTAATTTTGTTTGTTTGGCAAACGATAACAGCCGCAAATTCATACAGAATGAAATAATGTTTCGCATACAGCCCTAAATTGTAGAGTTCTCAAGGTCTTTTGATTTTGGTGAAGATCGGTTAAGGGAAAGGGGTAGTTTACCTGTAACGTTTTATGTTTTAACAAGGGTATTTCCTATGGCAAACGATAACAGCCGCAAATTCAAACAGAATCAAAAGATTATTTGCACACAGCCATAGATTGTAGAGTTCTCAAGACCTATTGTTTTTGGTGAAGATCGGTTGAGGGAAAGGGGTAGTTTACCTGCAACGTTTTTTTAACAAGGGTATTTTCTATGGCAAACGATAACAGCCGCAAATTCAAACAGAGAATCAAATAATGTTTTGCGTACAGCCCTGATTTGTAGAGTACTCAAGACCTATTGTTTTTGGTGAAGATCGGTTAAGGGAAAGGGGTAGTTTACCTGTAACGTTTTATGTTTTAACAAGGGTATTTCCTATGGCAAACGATAACAGCCGCAAATTCAAACAGAATCAAAAGATTATTTGCATACAGCCCCAAATTGTAGAGTTCTCAAGACCTATTGTTTTTGGTGAAGATCGGTTGAGGGAAAGGGGTAGTTTACCTGCAACGGTTTTTTTTTAGCAAGGGTAATTTTGTTTGTTTGGCAAACGATAACAGCCGCAAATTCAAACAGAATCAAATAATGTTTCGCATACAGCCCTGAATTGTAGAGTTCTCAAGATCTGTTGATTTTGGTGAAGATCGGTTAAGGGAAAGGGGTAGTTTACCTGTAACGTTTTATGTTTTAACAAGGGTATTTCCTATGGCAAACGATAACAGCCGCAAATTCAAACTGAATCAATCGATTATTTGCATACAGCCCTAAATTGTAGAGTTCTCAAGACATATTGTTTTTGGTGAAGATCGGTTAAGGGGAAGGGGTAGTTTACCTGCAACGTTTTTTTAACAAGGGTATTTTCTATGGCAAACGATAACAGCCGCAAATTCAAACAGAATCAAATAATGTTTTGCATACAGCTCTGATGTGTAGAGTAATCAAGATCTATTGTTTTTGGTGAAGATCGGTTAAGGGAAAGGGGTAGTTTACCTGTAACGTTTTATGTTTTAACAAGGGTATTTCCTATGGCAAACGATAACAGCCGCAAATTCAAACAGAATCAAAAGATTATTTGCATACAGCCCTAAATTGTAGAGTTCTCAAGACTTATTGTTTTTGGTGAAGATCGGTTGAGGGAAAGGGGTAGTTTACCTGCAACGTTTTTTTAACAAGGGTATTTTCTATGGCAAACGATAACAGCCGCAAATTCAAACAGAATCAAATAATGTTTTGCATACAGCCGTGATTTGTAGAGTACTCAAGATCTTTTGTTTTTGGTGAAGATCGGTTAAGGGGAAGGGGTAGTTTACCTGCAACGTTTTTTTATCAAGCGTATTTTCTATGGCAAACGATAACAGCCGCAAATTCAAACAGAATCAAATAATTTTTTGCATACGTCCCTGAATTGTAGAGGTCTCAATGGCTTTCGATTTTGGTGAAGATCGGTTAAGGGGAAGGGGTAGTTTACCTGCAACCTTTTACGTTTTAACAAGAGTAAAGTACTTGAAAATTTATTTAAACTTTTTGAAACAATGGTAATTGTTAAAAATACAATAATTTTGTTGCCAGGCAATAAAATTATAATTTTTTCATTTTAATGTAATATAATATTTTTCATTTAATACAGCAATAAAAAGGCAGGTAAGGCACAGGCTGGCTGTTTGGGTGAAAATGATTTTAAATATAAATCTTAGAATATGGAAGTCATGTATGGTTCTCCATACCGATATTTACTTCTATATTCCTTAAGGAATGGAAGTATGGTGATGGCAAAAAAAATCGTGTTCGAGATTATTGCAGATTCTGATTCTACTACACTCAAAACATGAAAAAAAGTCGTTTTCCGAAAAGTGTCTGTGTGTCTGTCTGTAGATTTTTTTTTCTATGGCAAACGATAACTGCCGCAAATTCAAACAGAATCAAATAATTTTTTGCATACAGCCCTGATTTGTAGAGGACTCGCGACCTATTGTTTTTGGTGAAGATCGGTTGAGGGAAAGGGGTAGTTTACCTGCAACTTTTTTTTTTAACAAGGGAAATTTTTTTTTTTTTGGCAAACGATAACAGCCGCAAATTCAAACAGAATCAAATGATGTTTCGCATACAGCCCTGAATTGTAGAGTTCTCAAGACCTATTGTTTTTGGTGAAGATCGGTTTAGGGAAAGGGGTAGTTTACCTACAACGTTTTTTTAACAAGGGTATTTTCTATGGCAAACGATAACAGCCGCAAATTCGAACAGAATAAAATAATTTTTTGCATACTTCAGTGAATTGTAGAGGACTCAAGGCCTTTAGATTTTGGTAAAGATCGGTTAAGGAGAAGGGGTAGTTTACCTGCAACCTTTTACGTTTTAACAAGAGTAAAGTACTTGAAAATTCATTTAAACTTTTTGAAACAATGGTAATTGTTGAAAATAAAATAATTTTGTTGCCAGGCATTCTGAAAATTTCAGATTTTGTCCCACAAAATCTGAAAAGATTATACGATAGTTTATGAAATGGTTAATAATACGTCAGTGGAAGGTGTAATGAGAAATTAGCAGAAATGGAAACCTGGGGAATGTTAACTGTTCTGTAGATACAATTTTGTCAGAATGTTTGGAAATGATCATCAACATTGAAGAAAAAGTAAGCATATTAAGAAACATATGTAAGTACTTATTATAAAAAAATAATGTTTGTTTTTTGATAAAGTCATATTGATTATAAAATATAAATATTTACAACAAGAAAAGAATTTTCAGTTTTCAAAATTTAAATATATTTTTATAAAGCAATGGGTTCTTCATTGAGGTGGGGACCATGTCACTCACTCCATCTCAAGCCTCCTCTCCCATTTTGCAGAAAAAGAGGACCCTGTCAAGGCTGATACTTTGACGACAGTGACAGGGCTTTCCACCAAATTCAGCAGAGTGACAGGTAGGCCCAACTCTGATTGGCTCCTCAGATTTCCCCAGCGTTAGTAGGTTCTATGAAAATATTTTATTTCAAAAATGATTTTAAATATAAATCTTAGATATGTTTTACAAATCTCATGTTTTATGTTTTAACATGGGTAATTTTTTATTTTATATGACGAACCATAACTGCCGTAAATTCAAACAGAATCAAATAATTTTTTACATATGTGCCTGAGCTATAGAGAACTCAATGTCTGTTGATTTTGGTGAAGATCGGTTACGGGGAAAGGGCAGTTTACCTGAAACATTTTTTGTTGTAACATGAGTAAAGTACTTAATTTTGATAAAGTATCCTGATAAGATCTTAATAATCCACTGTAGAAACGTAGATGAAATATCTATAAATGAAGAGGCTAGTTGAACGGGCTGGGGGTAATTTTCTATAAATCAAAATTATAGTTGAAGGGGGAGGGGATAATATTTTTTATATGTGTACTACGTTATTGGCAAGAAAGAAGTATTTTTTTTGTTAAAATTCCTTCCCTGGCTGTTTGGCTGAAAATGATTTTAAATATAAATCTTAGAATATGGAAGTCATGTATGGTTCTCCATACCGATATTTTGTAACTTTTTTGTACTGTGTGTTTTGTAATAAACATACAGTGAGACAATAAACTAATTATTGCCACACTAAAATAATATAATTAAAATATCATGTAACCTAACAAAACTTCTACATTTGTTCGTGTGACAGTTGTAAAGAAACACTTTGTTGTACAAACGTTGAAGGTGAATACAGAGAGTGTCAAAGGTGGAAAGGAAAAGTATTGTTACGACGGTCTACTTGATCGTCGTATGGTACAGTGGAAAACAAACTAAAAGACACCAAGGAAGTCACTAAAAACCAGCTTTAATTATCATAAATAACAGTTTATAATCAACTCATACAATAATTCCAGTTAGATTTGTCCATACGTAAAAATAATGTCAAATATAAACAATTCTGCGCTATAATCACTTTTCACTAATACACCACGTGCGACGCACTGTATAAATCATCCGACATAACACTGAACTCTAAGCGGCAGGTATGGGCTATTTATAGTCTGCATGGTTCCATAATATGGGTCTTCAACAAACACGTGAAAATTCTAGAGAATACTTCAGCGCGGCCATGGCAGAAACACACACCGTTGAGCTAGTCATGAAGCTTCTAGAACGACACAATCGAACGCAGGAGACGTTCCAGACGTTTCACATTACGTAATACTACTTCGCATGTCAAGCGTCACGTACGGATTACAGCTGCGGGAATAGCCGAGAAAAGAGTAGAACAACGTTCTACAATGTACCAGAACGTTCTGTAATGCCGTAACACTTTTTCCGCATTACGTAACACGCCCCCTCCTTAAGCCTGTTCGCCCCGAACTGGCAAACCGTGTCTGAAGTAATACTTGGTTAGGCGTTCTAGGTGGACGACCTTGCAAAGGATAATTCTCCAGTTCCTCGAATTCAGTCTCGTGTGATCAAAAAATCAAGTTCCCAGGAATACGAGTCTTCCGCTCAACCGCTAGTTTTGCTGGAATCACTCCCGTTGCGTCATGTACTGATGACCTGTACGCCATTAGCTGGTCCAAGTCTGTTTGGTTCTCGTCAACAACCTCTTGCGTAACTTCATCTTTAGGAACTTTTCCCCCGGGCGCTTCCAATAATTCAGGAACAAACAAGGGGTTTTTCTTGACACCCATAGTTGGCTGTCCAATCACTTCTTTTGTCGTTACAGTTATTTATACTTCCTTTGCTATTTCTTCTTCCATTTCCGCCTGGAATAGGAAAGGTTCCTCTTGACTAGACCTATTGACTTCTTCTTCGGCCAGTGCCACTTGCTTGATTGAATGGTTGGCAGACCCTGTCATTTTAGCCAAGGAAAGCTTTATCTTTTCTTGGCCAATGCTCAGGACATTCTCTTTGAAGTCCACAACGAATCCGTAGGCATTCAATGTCCGTGCCAAGAATCACTTCATCGACAATGTCTGCACCGAACATTTGGTGGCTAAAGTCGAGGAGACCCAGGCTACCTTTCCTAACACTTTAACGGGGCTTCCAGTCACAGACTGTATTTTACAAAAGCTAATTTGAGGCTGGCGGTTGCTGACTAAGTCAGGGAGCACAATGGGCACTGTTGCACCCGTGTCAGCTGTAAATGATGTTGGTTTACCTTTCGCAAACCCACTAACTATAAACTTTCCACTGGTCCTATGTAGCGTGGAAACTGTGTGCTGTTCTAGAACTTTATTTCTCCAATTGGTGCGATCACTCCCTTCTCTCAGTATTTTCTTCTCCCAACAGACTACCTGTAGATGACCACGTTTCCCACAGTTGTAACACTTCGGTCTTCTGTCTTTATCTTTTGGTTCGAAAGATCGTTGTGGCGTTGCTGACTTCTTAAACTGTTGTTTTTGAATCGTCTCTTTATGCCGTCCGCTATGACGATACTGTGGTATTGGATTCGTTTGGCTACAACGTGATGGCATACTTTGATTAATGTAGGTCGCCCGAGTTGGCAGCTTCAAAACGGAGAGCATGAACAAGGGCGTCTGATTTATTATCATGCCGTGCCATTCTTAACACTTGTTGTAATTGACTATCTCTGATACCGTCAATAAGCGTAATGAGAGAAGTCCACTTCCGAAAGTCCTCCGATTCTTCCGGATAAGCCAATCTCGTCAGTCGGTAGACATTCGCTTCAAACTCTTGAAGGCTCTCTCCTGAACGCTGTCGCCTCGCTTTAAATTGAACATGGTGCACTTCGCACAAATGGTGGTCACCGTACAGTAATTCCAGAGCTTTTTTTAATTCGGCATAGATGTTCTGGCTGTCAGGCGGCACTTTCTGTATTAGTTCCGCAGAAAGCAAGGTCCTTTAGGTCTTTTTAAAGCAAGAATTAGTGAAAGCCCTTTCTCTTCTTCTGTCTATTTATTTAAGCGAGGGGCAACTTCAAATTGGTGAACGTAAGTTGCCCAATGAGTGCTTCCATCAATATTGGGGCCTTTGTGTAAAATGGCCCCAGTACAGATAATGGCACTGTTTTGTTACTCTTAAGTTTTTGGATCTTCTTCAGCGTTTAACTGTCTTTCTTTAGCAACTATTTCTTTCACTAAATGTTCGACTTCCTTTTTAACTTGTTTTATTGCATTTGTAATAGAATCTTCTAATCTTGACATATTTGCTTTTTCATTTTTAAGCTTACATTTTGCGTCTTGTCGTTTTTCAGCTTCTTTCGATTCCCGTGTTTGCCGTAGCATTGCTCGGAATGCTTCTATCATCTGGCTGGTATCCATGTTAACAGATCAATTACAACGTACACTATTCTTCTCTGCTCTGTTTCCACTGTTAAAGATTCTGTCCCACTTCTGACCCACTGTTACGACGTTGAAGGTGAATACAGAGTGTCAAATGTGGAAAGGAAAAGTATTGTTACGACGGTCTACTTGATCGTTGTATGGTACAGTGGAAAACAGACTAAAAGACACCGATGAAGTCACTAAAAACCAGTTTTAATTATCACAAATAACAATTTATAATCAACTCGTACAATAATTCCAGTCAGATTTGTCCACACGCAATAATTATGTCAAATATAAAGAATTCCACGCTATAATCACTATTCACTAATACACCACTTGCGACGCACTGTGTAAATCCCTCGATATAACACTGAACTCTAAGCGGCAGGTATGGGCTGTTTATAGTCTGCAGGGTTCCATAATATGGGTCTTTAACAAACACGTGAAAATTCTAGAGAATACTTCATCCCGGCCGTGGCAGAAACACACACCGTTGGGCTAGTCAAGAAGCTTCTAGAACGACACCATCGAACGCACGAGACGTTCCGCATTACGTAATACTGCCTCGCATGTCAAGCGTCACGTACGCATTACAGCTGCGGGTATAGAGTAGAACAACGTTCTCCAATGTACCAGAACATTCTGTAGTGGCGTAACACGTTTTCCGCATTACGTAACAGTATGTTAGGTGATCGTTGCATTTGGACTGCAGCGCATATGTGCCTATTATGATGGCAATAGGAAAACTGAAAGGAACATGTTTTATATTACGTCATGCTGTGTGTCATTATGGCTGTTGCAGTTTATGAACCATGCCTGAGCAGGAAACTTAAATTAACAGCCTGTGCCATCAACACAACAGCCCGCTGATATAGCGAAGTTTAAATGATGATAGTGATTTATTGTTTGTATACTTATAGTCAATGCGCCTACCAGCCACCACTGCCACTAAATTTTACAAGGGCTAACTGGCCAGTCATAACTGGCACAGATAGTACAGGATTATAGTAAATTAAGATTCAGAAAGCCGTAGACTGTATGTATTTGTTACAGTGTTCACTCGTCACGAGTTCTCAGTAAGGAACAACAACACATCATACCCTCTGAAGGGCCGCTTATCATAGACACAGACGCTGGTATTGATGATGCACTTGCCGTTGTTATGATGCTCAATGCCCATAACTTCCAATTGAAGGCCATCACATGTGTGCGAGGAAGTACAAATGTGTTCAATGTAGCAATCAATGTGCAGAAAGTGTTGACTGCTGCCAACAGATCAGGTGTAAGTATGATTATCTTGTCATTTATCGTTACCATTATTATTATTATTATTATTATTATTATGATGCTGGAGACGTTGAAAGTGTTGTTTCCAAAGCACACAGAAATTTAAGCCTTATCAAATGGATTGGGGGACACATTTAAAGTATGCATTATGTATGCCTCTTTAAAAATCTTTGGTCCGAAGCCATCTAGAGTATGCTTCAATCATATGGAACACAAACCATGAGTACACAGCTAACATCGCTGAGGGAATTCAGAGAAGCTTCTTGCACTGTTTGAACAACAGCTTACACCTTATTGGGTCATGGCATGAAAATCATGAAAGCACTTAGTCTTCCTTCATTCTTGACTAGAAGAACTTATACAGACCTACTCTTTTTCCATCAAGTTCTTCTTGAACTTGGTGGACTGCCCATGACCATTGGTTTGAAGGTCCCTACCTGCACACTTCATGTAAGTTCCAAGTTTATTGGTGGACATGCAGGATCATGTATTCCAGTTGTGAGGTGCATTGAAGTTGCCAATCTCTGTGTTCACATCCTCAACTTCTTTAGTGATAGATATAAGTTTCTTCTTAGGGAATTTTCTGACTTTACTTGTTTGACCTGCCATATTAATTTTATGACATGACTTGTTGGAGACGAAGTACGTAGATTAGTTATATTAACTTAAAATTTACTATTTCTTACATTTTTTTCTTACCACAGACATCTTCCTACATGACACACTAAATCCTTCAAACTTACATATTTTAAGTGTGATTTACTACGGTTCTATGAACTGTTCTAGCATTCGTATCCCTTGCCCTTGTTCCTCTACTGGGTGTCCTTCTGCCCCAGTGGGTGGATTGGTAGGGTGTAGGGGGTGTGTAGGACCCCCATAAAAAATGTATCATTATATTATATTGTATCGTTATACAAATATACAGTATTACATTATATACAGGTTTTGGTAGATCAATCAGGCTGTAATTCTTTCTGATACATTTCTCTTTTTAGTTAGACTTTCTAGTTATTGATGTCCTTCTCTCTTTAAGCCTGTTGTGACAGCATCCTGTCGCCTTGTTTTCTACTTCTATTCTAGTAAAACCTTAGCAACTTCTTCCATTACTATGTGATGCACTTTATTGACTTCAGAATACTATATTTTTAATTAATATACTAATTACTAATGTACTAATATAATATACTAATTAATTTTTTATTTAATACTGTAATTTTAATTACATTTTACTTGAACCTAACCTAACTTTCACTCTTTTATAAGCATTGTCAGAGATTGCCAGTGGGTGCTCAGTTCCATTGCTGATGGACAGTGCCATTGTGTGAACTCGTTATCAGCTCTTTTTTGTGAGTAATGTATGTGTGATTTGAACCGAATCTGTTCAATACGATATCATTTCCATATGTTTTTATGTCCTTGTATTTTTAAATTTGTTCAAGTGGTTCTAGTTTCTCATTCTGTGACACACCACACATATAGTCCCATAGCCAGAACTAGCTATCAGAAGGTGCAAAATATTTCCAGGTCGGGCAAAACACTTTCTAGAGGGGGGATAAGTTTATATATTTTTCATTTGACTATTTATGTATATTTATATTTAGACACACATATGCGCACACACTTACACAAGCCTATACACGTATAATTATGTGTGTGTGTATATATATATATATCATTTTCTATATAAGTAACTCGATGTTTCTTGCAGTAATTATATAAATAAAAATATAAATAAAAATGAATAAAAAAATATAAACAAAATTTCAAATATAACCGAGAAAACAGCTGCTGAAGAAAATAAACATTAAAACAATCGTTAACTAATCGACCTAAATCGATTCTCAGTTATTTTATTTTACATTAAAATCGATACAAATTCGATTATTCGTTAATTTTATATTAATAGAATTATTTCAATTGTTATTAATTCACTTAGAAACCTCTGATGATACTGATATTTTTCAGTGAAACGTGTGTCAGGTGTTAAAAAGAATATACAATATTATCTACTTGCAGAAGAAACAAATTGAAAACATCACAAATTATATATATATATATATTTGCACATATGCTGTTACCCGTTTGTGCGCACTTACCTACGTCTCGAAGGTATACTCTTCTTCTGCAGTATTTATCTTGATGTTTCCCAGCTAGGTCGCAGGCTTTGGTAGTTGATTGAGTGTGGATAAGCACGTGAATATCGTTATACAATTGTAATACAAGTGAAGAGTACAGAGGATTTAGTACTGGTTGTGAAATTAGTACGACTGTGGAAATAAAATCATATTCATTTTGTTTATTATTTAAGAAATTCAAATTATCATATTATTAATTATTTTGTGTGGGTTAATTACTATTTGAACCCTTATATTCGATACGAATATAATATAATTATAACGTGTTTAAAACTTATCTCTTATATTCTAAGACATATTATACACAAACATAAGACATATATGACCTGAAATATTTACACAGACATATAATACATAACACATATATTATTATAATACGTGATTAACACGTACGAAATTGAATATTAATCTTGTCTTAGCAAGAGTGGTTTTTATTATATACCACTTAATAAAACAAATTAATTAATTAAACATTTATTAAAAATACTAATAGAGACCATTCTATTACTTTAATTAATTATATTATATTTCACACGGTGGCTGAACGGTTCCCACGATCATGGACCACTTAATGTCTAATTGTAGCACCAGGCGCCAGCTTTATTTTTACATATGTTTCTGATTCATGTGACTTCTGGTTTTCGTTCAGTACTTAAAAAACTGTGTACAATTTTCCACAATCGTATGCATAATTCAACTTGTTCTTCGTTTACACTCTAACACTAACACACACGCGCAGACTTAAAACCAGCCTGCCACGCTGCCTGTCGCTATGACGTCACCCTTGCCGGTCGGCGCGTGTTTCTTTCTCCCCTTAGCTGCGTTTAAAAACCAACTAGGCTTTTAATTCCATATGCAGGCTCACTTACAATTATTTATTTATTTAAAATTAATTAATACGTTTATTTATTTTATTATCTCTTATACCTAACGCTTTATTATTACATTATTTTTTTATTATTTACATCTTTTACATCTCATACGTGCGTTCGTATGTTATCATACCTCAGTCAGGGGTTGATACATAGACTTATGCTAAACGTATCGTTGCATAAATTCCCCTGCTGGGTAAAATAAAATTTGAATTTTATTCAAATTTTGTTTGTTTGCTCAGGGATTATTCATTTTATTTTTTTTTATTACAACTCACACTTAGTGGTTATAAGAGTTCTTAAAATTTTTTCACTCTTTACCTTGGTGGATTACGTCTCTCCCATGGATTATAAGTTGACTTTTTATTTCTTTATCCATAGAATTTATGGAATGCTGATGCTTGGTACTTTCCAATAGTTTTTCTTCTTGTTGGATCGTAGACGATAAAGGTGTGTCTTCCTTTCCTTGTTTGTAATAAGTAGGGTCCCTCGTACAGTCTGAATAGTTTCTTTGCTGTATTGTCAATTCGTTTTCCCACTGGATTGCTTCTTAGTAGCAGTCTCTCTCCTTCATGGAATGTGATGAGTTTGTGCATTCTGTTGAACCTCTTGATCCTATTCTCTCCAAGTTTTTCCATCCTCTTCTTTGTATTGTCGTACTTGTGACTCAATGGAATTTGCAGGTTTTGGTTTGGAGGTTTATCAATGTTTTTTGACCAGACTCTATTAGGTTTTTTATTCGTTTCCAGTTCCACCGGTGTATATCCCGTAGCTTCACTGTATGTAGCGTTTATAGCTTGTTATAAAATGATATGTACTCTGCCCATCGGTTATGTTGTTCATTACAGTAGATGCGTAAATGTTTTCCTAACTCTTTATTTACCCTTTCAGCAAGGTTTCCTTGTGGGTGTCGTATTGACGTTAACACTGGTTGTATGCCGTGCTGAGTTAGCGTTTCTGCCCATGCTTTATTTTGAAATTGTTTACCTTGGTCACTCAATATCTTTTTGATTTGACCATACTTCGGTAGGTACGTATTTGCGTAGTATGACATTCAGTACACTTTTAGTGGTGGGTCATCAAATAGCGTAGAGTCAAACTGCCTTGGTGAACACATCTATACATACAAGTATGTGCTTTGTACCCCCGTGAATAGCTCTCGGAAATGGGCCCAGGAAGTCTACTGCTACTAATTCTCCCTTTTCCTGTGTCTTTATATTTTGCATATCTACGTATGTGTGAAGATTCAGATGTCGTGCTGTTTGACATTCATAGCATCCTTTTAAGATAGCTTTTATTCTTCTAAACATATTATTCAAAATGAAGTCTTCCTTTAAAGCTAAATGACATTTTAAAGCAGACGCATGTGCTAAACTTTGATAACATGGTATAGTTAGTGTTTTTAGCATCTCTAGTGATAGGACTATTTTCCAATCATAATTGACGAGTTTGTACAATATACTATTTTTTATCATATATCTACTAGATAGTGTTGATAACTTCAAGTGACTTATCTGAAGATCTTTATTTTGTTTATTTGCTATATTGTTTAACAAATATGTAACTCTATCATCTGTTTGATATGTAATGTTCAATATTCTAACATCATTACCCTTATTTATATTACTTATTGTTCCCCCTTCTGTAGGACAATAGGTGTTCCACAACATTCTTCCCTGTAGTGTATTGTTTAGGGTGTCACGCAAATCATGTGTGTGCAGGTCGTTTTTGAAACCTGTCCGTGCTGGCGTTTTGTTACCCTTCTGCAGTCATACAGTTTTCTTGTCGATTGTCGTTCTACGATCACCCCCTTCCTCTTTGGATGTTGACGGGCGCGTCGGCTGTTGCACAATTTTATTTTCATAATTATTTTTATTATTATGATTGTTATTTGTGTTATTATTTTGTACATTAGCATTGTACGGTTTTACGTGTTTTTTACGTAAATGGATGTGCGTACGCTCCTTTATTTGGAGTCGGGTTACTTTTTTCATATAGTTGTTTATATTCTTTCCCCTTCTCTTCTTTCTTCTCGAACTGCAGGGATTTGTGGTGTGTTGTATTTTGTGTAGAGTACTGCTGCTGCTGCGGTCGGTTGTCTCGCCTTTTGTACTCTTTATTAACAAATTGTGATGATTGCGTTACAAGGATAAGAAGTTCCTCAATGGTTTTCACTCCTTGGGTATATACGGCAGTTCTAATGTGTCTGTCAAAATGATAACTTAGTTTTAATACTAATTCGTGTTCCGTGAAACTTGGTCTAAGATGCTTACACCGTTCGACGAGTTGTATAATGTAGTCTTCCATGGATCGTTTGCTGTTGACGTAATACCGTCCATACTCCAGCTGGTCTCGTACCTCTCTCTGGATATGTATTGTGACAGCAGCGGTATGCGAACATCTGCTCTCCGGTACCAGTGGTGGACACAGCGAGCCAATCCGGCATCAGCAGCCGCCGAGACGTGACCAACTACGTGTTCGGAGCTAGCCAATCAGCGATCCCGGTTAGTTAATAAAACCCGGGCCGGCAGAAAATTTTGCGCACTCTTCATCGCCACGCCTAAGGACGCACTTCATCTCCTCTCCTCTCTCGGACGACATCGGCGCGGAGTTAGCCGGAAGGAACGGCCGAAGAATAGAACCGGCGTTCTTGCGTCTTCGCCCTCCAGTTCCGCGCCAGCGATGGATTTCGCTGGGCCGGCAGCCGACTCTACAACCGGTGCTGGAAGAAGAGGAGGACTGCAGTACGCCACGATCAGCGGGCGCAGCCGCCGAACATCTCAGCGCGGCACGACCAACATCAGCTTTCTCGCCACTCGGTCCTTTTTAGGGCCACCAAAATAACTAGAGTGTACGATTGGCGCCATTTGTCATGCGGCAAGCCTTTTGTCCGGTGACAAGTGGCGCCCAACGTGGGGCGACGATCATCTTGCGGATGCAGGATCCAGCCACGCCAGAGAACTACCAGCCGGCACACAAAACAACATGGCGCCCAACAGACACCTCCACAACTTCTGGAGAAGAGCAGTAGGCTGGCTACCGGAGAGCATTCAAGACCCGGTGGAGTTGTGACAGCAGCGGTATGCGAAAATCTGCTCTCCGGTACCAGCGGTGGACACAGCGAGCCAATCCGGCATCAGCAGCCGCCGAGACGTGACCAACTTCGTGTTCGGAGCTAGCCAATCAGCGATGCCGGTTAGATAATAAAACCCGGGCCGGCAGAAAATTTTACGCACTCTTCATCGCCACGCCTAAGGACGCACTTCATCTCCTCTCCTCTCTCGGACGACATCGGCGCGGAGTTAGCCGGAAGGAACGGCCGAAGAATAGAACCGGCGTTCTTGCGTCTTCGCCCTCCAGTTCCGCGCCAGCGATGGATTTCGCTGGGCCGGCAGCCGACTCTACAACCGGTGCCGGAAGAAGAGGAGGACTGCAGTACGCCACGATCAGCGGGCGCAGCCGCCGAACATCTCAGCGCGGCACGACCAACATCAGCTTTCTCGCCACTCGGTCCTTTTTAAGGCCACCAAAATAACTAGAGTGTACGATTGGCGCCATTTGTCATGCGGCAAGCCTTTTGTCCGGTGACAGTATATTCCAGTACCGATTTTCGAAGGATGCCTTGAACTGTTCATAAGTTTCTGTTTGGTCCCCAACAATCGTATACCATTTGGATGCTGTTTCCTGGAAATGTCGACTTACAAAATCTATACGGTCTCTGTCGCTTAGGGTGCTTCCTATTGTTGCCATTTCTCGTTCACACTTGTGTAAAAATTCTATGGGGTTCTCCCATTTGTTACGTTTAAAACTGATCTTCTCTCGATCTTCTACTTTTGCAGCACACATCATTATAGCACTTGGTCGTCTCTTGACTTCCGCTCGTAGTTTTTCTACCTCCTCTTGCAGTCCATCTTTCATGTTGTTAATTTCCATGGAGTGGTGCGTAGTTTTTATAGTGACCTCCTCCACAGCTATTTCTACTGTCTCGATCCTCACAGTGTGTTCCTTTGTTCTGTTTGTGTTGTCCAGGATGCGCTCATTTAAGTCTTTGTGTCTGAGATCTTGCTCCTGCTTCGTAATTTTAAATTTTTCATTCCACTGTTCAGCCAGTTGTTGAATGTGTTCTTTTGTTTCACGTGTTGTATATTCACGCTGTTCTTTGAATTTGCTATCGATCTTTACAGCTTGTTCATTAAGTGACTGTTGAACACGCTGTTCGATGGCTTCAACGCGTGCAGTAAGCTCTGTTTTCAAAGTGTTACTGACGAGTTCTATATTACTTTCTAACTGAGTTTTTACTTCTTCAATAGTGATTTCTAATCTATTACGACTATCTTCTACTTGAGTTTCTAATCTTTCTAATTTATTTTCTAATTTTTCATTGCTACTTTCTAATTTACTTTTTAGTTCATAATTATTACTTTCTAACTGAGTTTTAAGTTCTGCACTTAGTTCTGCACTACTACTTTCTAATTGAGTTTTTAGTTCTGTACTATTTTCAACTCCTCTTGCGGTCGTTTAAACATCGTTTCGAAGTCCATTGTTGGTGGCTTCGCCATTGTGGACTACGGTGTCCTAACTGATTCGTTATGTTGATTATATTTTTAATTATTGGTCCACTGTGACTCTATATTTCTTTATAGTTTATTTTATTTATCAGTATTAATTTCACAACTCTTTTTTTCTCTGTACTTAAATTTAACAATTTGTAATATTACTTATTACATGAATTGACTATTAATTCTGTATACAATAAGAATACATTCAGTATTCTGTATTCTGAATTAGTTTGTGCTAATTATTTATTAGACTTTATTTATATTTTGGGCGCCATTTACTTGTAATGATAATTAACATATATCAGGCAACACGTTATTTTTTCTTCGTGTCGGGCCACACCGTTGGGCACGCCATTTCTCATACAACGTTACTCTTAGACACTTACTTTTGCACATATACTGTTACTAATTTTTGCGCACTTACCCACGTCTCGAAGGTATACTCTTCTTCTGCAGTATTTACCTTGATGTTTCCTAGCTAGGTCGCAGGCTTTGGTAGTTGATTGAGTGTGGATAAGCACGTGAATATCGTTATACAATTGTAATACAAGTAAAGAGTACAGAGGATTTAGTACTGGTTGTGAAATTAGTACGACTGTGGAAATAAAATCATATTCATTTTGTTTATTATTTAAGAAATTCAAATTATCATATTATTAATTATTTTGTGTGGGTTAATTACTATTTGAACCCTTATATTCGATACGAATATAATATAATTATAACGTGTTTAAAATCTTATCTCTTATATTCTAAGACATATTATACACAAACATAAGACATATATGACCTGAAATATTTACACAGACATATAATACATAACACATATATTATTATAATACGTGATTAACACGTACGAAATTGAATATTAATCTTGTCTTAGCAAGAGTGGTTTTTATTATATACCACTTAATAAAACAAATTAATTAATTAAACATTTATTAAAAATACTAATAGAGACCATTCTATTACTTTAATTAATTATATTACTAATGTCTCAATTAATTAATAATCTTCAATTTAAGTAACTCTCATACTTGAATTTAATTATGTAATAAAATATAAAAATATAATAAAAATGGTTCTTTACTGACCATTTATTTATGAGCTTAATAAATTAATATTCTCTGTCATCAATTATTCTTTGAACATTTATAGATTATTCATTATGAAAAATAAAAATATAATAAAGTTTATGTAAACTTGTATATGGAATCTAGAGCTTTCTTTTGATAGACCTCAGGGTCATTTATAATATTAAATAAATGTCTGACTTCACCTGCATTTTCTGCAACCATTTAACTGTGTCGTTACCGTCATCTGGACTCTCGAGTTTGGATCCTCTTCGGTATTGGACCTTCTCTGTCTCTGCGTCGTTGAACTTACTCTCACCGTCTACTGGATGCTGAGTTCTGACGTGGACCTCTGGTCGTGATGATGTACGGCTGGATGTAGCTGCAAGTGGCTGTCCCTGCGTCCTCTCGTATCTTGCTCTGGTTCCTCTCCTCTTCTTGTCTTGTCCCTCGTGGATGTCTCGAAGTTCTACGTGGACTTCTTGAAGTTCATCGACGTTACAACTCCTCATAGATTACGATATTATAGTCTTTTAAAATAAATCGTGTTTCACTACTACTTTCACCGACGTACTGCCTGTTACATCGCACTTCAAGTTACGTAATACAGTTTAAAAACATTACTTAACTTTATAAAATTCGCGGTTGTGAGATGCGTGGATTTCACGTAGTGTCTGTTAATGATCTGAGAAAGCGTGTGTCGCTCGCTGGGGTTTTATACTGCTGCCGTCGTTCCATTCCTGTTGGAAACTGTTTGGACAAAATTGAACAGGTCCGCGCGTCGATTTAATTGCTAATTACAACCTACGCGTCTTTCTATGAAGCGCACACTTTTTTGTAAATATTATTTTACAAATCGTTAGGTACATTATTAAACTTAACTTATGCAAATTATGAACATTAATGTGTGTAAACTGTGGAAGTTATGGCAAAATTTCACACGGTGGCTGAACGGTTCCCACGATCATGGACCACTTAATGTCTAATTGTAGCGCCAGGCGCCAGCTTTATTTTTACATATATTTCTGATTCATGTGACTTCTGGTTTTCGTTCAGTACTTAAAAAACTGTGTAAAATTTTCCACAATCGTATGCATAATTCAACTTGTTCTTCGTTTACACTCTAACACTAACACACACACACACACGCAGACTTAGAACCAGCCTGCCACGCTGCCTGTCGCTATGATGTCACCCTTGCCGGTCGGCGCGTGTTTCTTTCTCCCCTTAGCTGCATTTAAAAACCAACTAGGCTTTTAATTCCATATGCAGGCTCACTTGCAATTATTTATTTATTTAAAATTAATTAATACGTTTATTTCTTTTATTATCTCTTATACCTAACGCTTTATTATTACATTATTTTTTTATTATTTACATCTTTTACATCTCATACGTGCGTTCGTATGTTATCATACCTCAGTCAGGGGTTGATACATAGACTTATGCTAAACGTATCGTTGCAATATATATAAATTTGTGATGTTATTCAATTTGTTTCTTCTGCAAGTAGTATAATTTCGTATATTATTTTTATCACCTGACGCACGTCGAGTTACTTATATATATTGTAACGACGAGACTCTGTCGTATTCTGTAAAAGTGTGTTTTATGTGTGTTAGCCCCACACGGTGTAGTCGTTACTTTATGTGTACTTACTTTTTCTAACTTTTCATGCTGACGATGTCTGTTGCGAACTCACGAATTACCAGTACCAATAGCTTCACGAGTGTAATCCTTACCTGTCCTTCAATGAGTAAATTTATTCCCGGGCGGCTCCAAATTGTTTATGAAAACAATTAAAAATGTGAAACTGAGCGGTCCTTCTATGCGGTATTGACTAATTCAAATTACCCTTGCAACTGGCGGGCATTTGAATCTCGCTTGTAGTTCGTCGTGTTGCTGACGTCTAACGCTGGCAGACAATTTCGCTCGTCGCTAAAGTACACAAACTTTATAATACAATTTATAATGAAATAAAGGACGGTTATTACTACTCAGTACTAGTTTATTAACATAAAATAGTTAATAGTTATTCAGTTAAATACAAAATTATATACTGTTATTAAATAAAGTTGCTCCGGCAATAAATAGACAATTTTCTCAGGTTGGCTAAGTTGATTGAAACGATTCTAAATCGACATGGCTGTCGTCAGTGTTTATTTTCTACTGTTCGTTTAATCATTGAGTTCTTTTGATTACGAAAAAATATTAATAAGATGATAATAAAGTACACTACCTTACATCAATGGTACTTATATACTATTAGAGTTAAATACAATTCGTTTTTTAAGTCTTAAAACGTGTGTGTTAATAATTCGTAATTTGTACACAGGTTATTTTCTGTTTACAAGTTTAGTTTTTATTCTCAATTAATCCTTGAAAGAAATTTAGTTATCAGTTCGGAGTGAGAGTTATTTGTGTTATGAGAAAAGTTAATTAGAATTTATTTCATAAATTCGGGTATTTCAGATATACTTAACAAATCTTGTTGAATTCTGGTGAAGAGTTACTTAGTTCTTAGTTAGGTTGGGTCGATATGATCATCAATCTTCCATCATTTATAATTTGGATTACATCTGGCTTCTTTTTCGAATAATTGGGATTAAATAATTAATTTTGAAGATTAAAATCTGGTCTATTATCTCTGTTGGTTTGACTAATTCTTCATTAGACTTCTTGCATCCTCATCTCGTTCAATTTTGATATATTCTTATTATTTTAATTGAAAATTGAGTCGAATATGGTTTGGCTTCTGTATGTCTAGAGCGTCAATAATGGACTAATGTTTTATAACGGAATTATATTAAATAACGTTCCGTTGTTATGGCAACTGTCTGTACTCTCATTGGTTGATAACATTTATGTATATTGTTATAATATTTGAATTTTAATTCAAAATGAATAAATATTTTCTGATGGCTATTATTCTTTTGTCTTCTTATCTATGTATTAGATATTATCACAACTGTTTATATTTTCTTTCAAAGATCATTTTGACATCCCACAAAGCTGGGTTTGTTCATGTATTAAAGTTTTGACAAAAATGTTAATATTATGGTATTACATTTCTTTCTTATTATATATTTTTAATATAATTCTGACATCTTAGTATGGTTCACTAATTGTACTTAATGAGTTACTTGCCCTGAATTTTCTAATACAATAGTTAATTTCTTACAATTTGTTTATTTTGGATTTATACAGTTAGGCATTTTATAGGCCTAAGTAGTAATTGGCTATATCTTCTTATTTTACACAAATTAAAGACTATTTTTCATTTACATATGTTTTGCTTGGTGTCACTTATGACTTGTTTACATTTTGAATTAATTTGGGCTGTTTTACAATAATTGAATGTTCTTATTACTTTACCAAAATCATTGCTTGTCTGTTATTCTCTTATTTCTTTTTTCTGTCTTTACTCTAATGATTATTATTATGTTTTGTAAAATTTTATCTTCTTACTCATATCTATTGCCATTTCTTATAACTTGTTTATCATTTAATATTACTTATAAAACATAACACAAAAATTAGGTTTATGGTCTGTTTACTTTTTTCAGCCATATTCCTTCTTATAAACTTAACTCTTTTAATTGAACAAATAGCTATCTTGGTGAATAACATTATAACACCATTTATTTTATCTTGCTAATCATCCCTTTGAACATTTTCATTAACATAGTATGTTTTATTTATTTTGCACTCATATTATTTAGTTTATTCTTTTTAACACTATTAGATTGGTTGTCTATCCATCTTTTAACATTTACTATATATTTTTACTATTTAAACATTAATATCATTATGGGATTTTTATCCTGAATACAACTGTATTACTAATCTACTATCACTTCTAACTGTAATAACAATATTCTGGTTATTCTTATTTTTCACCCTTAAACTATAGTGTTAATCACTGGTTTTGGTGTCTTTACCTATATGTTGTGTTTTATATTTATTTTGGGTTACACTGGCATTTTGTACCTTTTTTACTGTACTTTAGTGTTAATAGTGGTTATTCCCTAATATTGATTTCTTTTACTCACTTAATCACTTTCACTTCCTACCTATCTCTCACTTCTGGGTTTTTTATTGTTTTATTCACAATTGTTAGTTAGTATGTTAACAAATTTCATGTTTTGATTTACTTATCATCATAGAGTTATTAATAACATATAATATCTATTACTCTGGTTAGTGTACTTTAATTGAGATTATTTTGTTTAATTTTAATACTTGTTATTTATATTTGTTATTTATTTATGCCTTTTCCATCATTATTTGAGTTTATACCTTCTCATTTTATTTTCTTTATTATTTGTTTGTGTCTTTTTCATATACCTTCTCATTTTCTTTTCTTTTATTGGGTCAATCACTTGGGTTGGGTCATAGTCCTTTGTCTCGTCATAGTCATTTTATTTTCATTAGTTTAATATAATTAATTCATCATAGTTTTTTCCCTGGTATTGGGGCGGCTTTTTGTGTTGTAACAATATATATATGTAACCAGTGGCGAAGCGTGACAAAAAATAATTTGGGTAGACATAAAAATACCAGCCAAAAGCAACCTCTTACAAAGATTGTTGACATTCTTAATGAACCAGTAAAACTATGGTAAATAGAGTTAATGCTACCTCTATCAGATAATAGCTAAGTGACTGTCTGTAACACAAGCACTTTTGATATAATTTAGCCTAAATAAAAAAAAGCTATCCTATTGTTATTGGTATCGTTTATGAATCTTAATTAGAAAATATTGCCAGGAAAACATAAATTTTATTCCCATTTTGTAATGGTGACAAATCCGGATTTCTGCAGGCATTACACAAACGGTTCATATTTTCTTGTAAATGAGATCTACACACCGTGTCTCATTTTTTCTTATTTTTAGTTATAGAATCAGCTCCCGAGAGATTGCCGTGCAATTTTGAATCGCTCTGTATATGTTCTTTCTCCCGTTGCCAGTAAATTTAAAGTTTCTAAATAATTGCCCTTATTGAGAGATTGCTCATTTTCCTTATTCCTACTTAAAGCTAACTCTTGTCTCCCTAAATAACAAA
Organism: Magicicada septendecula; assembly: GCA_034769895.1. Classification (NCBI taxonomy): domain Eukaryota; kingdom Metazoa; phylum Arthropoda; class Insecta; order Hemiptera; family Cicadidae; genus Magicicada; species Magicicada septendecula. Next base: position 232,115,882 of record CM068373.1, read on the forward strand.
TATCTACCAAATGGCCTACTGTCCTTCGATTTCATCCCACATTTTCATTGTGCTGTATTGCTTGAATTCTAGGTGTTTCGGACAAACAGTTTCAATTCTGTTACGTCCTAGTATGTGAAACATCTCAGAATTTTTCATATGAGTGTTGCTACTAGCATGTTTAGCGGCTTTAACTTCAAAATTTTTTATAGTGCCTTCTCCAACTTTGCTCCATGGTTCCTCTCCATTAAACATCAAACAGTAATAGAGTAATAGAAGTGCAGAGTTTTGTTTCGCTTACAACAAGAGAGCCATATACATTTGCTATAGCAATTTTTCTGATAACTTTTCCATCCTTCTGCGACAAGTCTAAAGACGCCCGAGATATTTTTGACGTTAGCAATACTTTTTGCTCTAAATGTAACGTACTGACTTCATATTAAACAAAAATCTAATAAATCAAAGGTGTCAGAGTTTATTTCAAATACTTCTGCTATAGAACTGGTACTAACTGTATTCATTTTGCTCCTTTAAACCAATTAAACGTAAGCTTAAAGCACTTAAATGACGACACTTAACAATATGTATTATTGAATAATTAGTGCATAAATGATTACACACTTCTTAGTCTATACAACTATATAAAAAATTAAAAATAATTTGTAAACTCAACAAAAACAAATGTTCACTACGCGAACATATTGAAACAAACACAGGAGGCCAGGCGAGAATTCTGTGCTATTTAGTGCAGGGGAGGACGTGTCTTCTGATGTGATGTACGGGACGACACATTTTTATGCTGCGCGCGCAGGTCCCTTCCCGTTGTCACCCCCGAAGCCCTCCTCACCTCCAGCCTTGTTAAAAAGACATTCCAATTAACTACTCCGCGTACAATTGCATCGCACAGCAAGTTTCCATGGGTCACAGTCGCGTCATGTCGCATGATATTTAACTTCTTACATTCGTTTTATACCTTTCTGAGTAATTTATACAACTTAATGGATAAGTAAAAATTAATTATTTTATGAATAAATTATTTGGGGAGACACTGTCTACCTTGTCTCCCCTCACGCTTCGCCACTGTATGTAACTCTATTCTGTATAACTCTTTCCTATATATGTACATGACAGTTTCTTGCAGTAAGATTATGTATATTAAATATAGTTTCGTCTGCAAGTAGTTGTATTATGCTTTTATCATTTCACTTCACCTGACATACATTTCACTGAAACACATCAGTATCATCAGAGGTTTTTAAACATTAATTTTTCTCTTTTTTTTCTATTTAATTGTATGTAAAAATCCTACCACAGATGCTCACATGTTTTAGGTAAATCGAAATTATCATTTTTTCTGTTAATGATACACATAAGCAACATAATGACATTAATCTATCATTTTTTACTATCAGTTACTTTACGTCTACAAGATTCAAGACTACCTGTTTCACATTCTACTTGATGCTTTTTGTTTAAAAACAAATGTTTATACATAGTGTTGCACACTTCCTCTGCCTTCGCTGGGGCCCAGAAGCGCAACATACAGAATATACCCAAAATAACATAGTATGTCACAAAACCAACCAAAACACTTATTACTATTTATATCTCTCTACACCTAATAACATACTATCCAAATATACTTAAAGCTTAACATAGTTCATAAAATGGGGGGTGGGTCTGAGTAAAAAATTTGAAACGCCAGTTAGTGAACAGAGTCGAACCCGACCCGTTTATTTTCAAATGATACGAGCCTCGAAACCTTGCGAAATTACAAAACAGTCAGCCAAAGTTAATCCAAGTTAATCAGTCAGCACTGGGTTAACCCAACTCACAAAAGGCTAAATGTCGAAAAGACTAAATACTGAATAAATTGTAAAATAAATACTAAAATTCAATAATTGTACAATTACAACTTGGATAACGAATTACTGGATATGAAACGGTTGCACAGATCAATACTGGTTTACATTAAATGGTGTTTAACATACAAGCGGTGATCGGTTTATGAAAATTCTGACACTGTGCTTTTTCACAAAATATTCGCAAAAGGTTCTGGTTTATGTCACTTAAAGTGAGGAAACTAGTCCAGCACTCTTTTCATTATTAATTGCAGTATGACTTTCACTGGAAGCTGTTAAATATTACTTGATACTCCAGCGAGGTTCACTCACGGCCTGCCGTAGCTGGTCGCAACGGGTGCACGTTTCTCAGCTCGTGCTCTGGACCATGCTGGAAGATCGTTGGTAGAAGGCTACGTCGAGTCTATGTACTCGTATTCTCGCTCCCGTACGTCGGACCAAGTTTTTTAACTTGGTAAACGAGGCTTCTTACATAGTGTGTTGAAAGGACGGCTCTGTTCACAAAGGCGGTCTGGCGTTCGACTGACAAGATTTAACCGAACAAATCTTTTCCGTTAGTAAAGGGAACGACGTGACGTCAGGCGTCGGGCAAAGTACGATTCGTCGATCGTTGCATTCGGTCGAAGCCGAATAATCGCAACAGAACTCCCCCCTCCCCCCCGAAAGGCAAGCGTCGAGTGCGGAGGCGACGGTTGTCCAAGGTCAAATTCACCAAAAGCTTGCAAAGGTATGCAAGTTACAAAGAGACCATGTAAGGTTTTTGCAAAAAGAAGAAATCACCAACAATCAATTTAACAACAAACACCCATATAAGGACAAAAGGCGTCCAATAACTTACTAACCAACAAGAAAATATAACGACTTAATTCTATCACACATTAACATTAATGATACAACCGAACACATATTGCAATAAATACCAAACAAACAACAAGGCATAAACAATTCTTCATTGGGCGTACCTCGGACAGGCATTTCGTAAATGGGTATCCCGTAAACGGGCATCTCGTGAATGGGTGTCTTGTCAATGGGTGTCCCGCGCGCGCGGGGAAAGGGTTGTGAGACAATCAACTAAGTCAACTTCGATAACTAGACAGCTTTCGTGTACTAAACTGTGAGGTTCCTAGTCACCCAATACGGCATTTGCCGCTACCTAAGGGCAATTCCGAGAGCCGCCTTCAGTCACCTTAGAAACGCTGCCTGCGCACAGCAACGCTTCGACACCGGAAGCGAACGACTAGGGGGTGATCAGTCCCCCGGTCGCTCACCCAGCAAGGTGAGTGAAAGCGGTATAGGGAACTAGCGCCTCTATGTACGAGGGAAAATTGTTACTACGCCGGTACGGCGGCGTCCGGGGCAGGGGAGCTATCTTCATGAAACGCGGGTTTCAAGGAACTGACACGACTTTTCTTTACGTGTGACAGGGTCTCCGGGTGTCCTAAATTCACTTTCACCGGGGTTAGAAAATCGACAATGCGAAAAGGACCTGACCATCGGGGCATCATTTTAGCAGTAAGCTTGTTCACTCCCGAACTAAGAGGATGGGTCTTACACCACACCAAATCACCTATTTTGAAATGACAAGCCTGACGATCCTTATTGTACCAGCTTGCAGCACGGCGGTGGACTTTCATTAAGTGGGACTTCACCGACTGCCACACTACCTGAGTATCTTCCGCTGCCTCGGATAAAAGGCTTTGAATGTCCCAGGCGCTGGTTAGGGGAGTGGACGGAGCGAATTTAAACATTACATCAAACGGACTTCTCCCTGTGGATTCGTGCTTAGTGGAATTGAAAGCTATCTGTAGCCAGAGTAGGGACTCATCCTAAGAAGACTGCTTCCCTGAATGGAAAGCTATAAGGGAGGCTTTTAAGTTGCGATTACAGCGTTCTGCCAGTGAGGGTTGAAGGTGATAAGGGGATAAGGTACTGTGTCTGATGCCGTGAGAAAAACAGAAATTGCGAAACGAATGAGAGCTGAAACTGGTAGCGTTATCTGAGATCATGTATTTAGGGAAGCCAAAATTCTGAAAGATATGAGTGTTCAACGCCTGCACGGTAGCCTAGCGGCCGAAGTGGAATCGCGGACAGGACATAGGCTAACCAACAAAACTTAGAAAACGCATCCACAGCCACCAATATAAATCGATTTCCCTTTCTACTCCGGGGCAATTTGCCGACGTAGTCAATGTGAATCTTCTCCATAGGTCTGCTCGGAACTGAGGATGACAGAAGACCTATTTTTACGTTTCGAGCGGGCTTACTCATCTGACATACGTCGGAACGTCTGACCATTCTTTTCACATCATTATGACAACCGGGCCAGAAGAACTGGTTGCAGACCTTGTTCTTAGTTTTGAAAAAACCCAAATGCCCTCACATGAGAAAGTCATGAAAATACTTAAAAACCATGTCTCTTACCGCTTTCGGTAAGTAAATCCTATAAAGCTTACCCGCTTTATCTGTCGTACATAAGACTCCTTTCGACAGGCAGTACTTGTCCGTGCACGATCCGGACTTGACGTCCTCTATTATCTTCGCCACGTCGTCATCCTCGCGTTGCAGCTGATAGAGGTCGGAAAAACTTAGGGGAAAATTAGACAAAACGCCAGCGCACAGGGCTGGCGAATCCTCGATGTCATCCACATTAAACATTCGGGATAAGGCGTCGGCCACGGGATTCTGCGTGCCCCTGATGTGGCGTACCTCAAACTTTAGCGAAGTAAGTCGGGCGATCCAGCGCCCTAACTTACCCAACTGGCGCGGATGGGAAAGCAGCCACGAGAGGGCCTCACTATCAGTCTCTAATACAAACTCTCGATGTTCCAAATACTGCCGAAACTTCTCTACTCCAAATATAACTGCCAAACACTCGGACTCGTACGCGGACGACGCCCTCTTTTCTTGTGGGGTAAGCACGCGGGAGGCGTACGCGATAGGCTGACGCACGCCCTCGATCTCCTGCAACAGCACGGCGCCGAGAGCATAAGAGCTAGCGTCAGTCTGGAGGTTAAATGTCTTGTCAAAATCTGCCATGCGCAGGACAGGGGGTTGACTAACTGCGTCTTTTAAGGCCACAAAAGCGTCCTGTTGTTCGGTTCCCCAAAGGAACTTCTCGCCCTTCCTTCTAAACCGGTTCAGGGGTGCCGGGATTTCCGAAAATTTGAGGATGAACTTGGAGAAATAATTCACCATCCCGATGAAGCGCGCTACGCCTTTGGCGTCCTAGGAACGCGAGAACTCCCGAATGGCGCGGGTCCGATCCGGATCCACGCAAACGCCTTGCTCGGACACAAGGTGTCCTAAAAAGCTTATTTGCTTGACCCCAAAACGTACTTTCTCGGGATTTACAGTGAGCTTGGCTTTTCCCAGCCTCGCGAGCACTTCGTCCACGTGACGGACGTTGTCCTCCCATGATTTGGAATACACAATTATGTCATCGAGATAGTTGAACACGAACTTGTACGTTATGTCGGACAAGACCGTGTCCAACAACCTGGTAAGTACAGCTCCCGCCACTAGTCTGTGCGCGCGGAGCTTAGGCGCCTGCAACGGACGGAGGGTGGAGAGGGGCGCCTTTTCTACAAACATTGGATGACTCATATGCCGCGATTGTGCGAGAAATGGTCGCGAACGCTGGAGTGACTCGCCACGATTTATGTTTTCAGAGTGAGTAGTACGATTGTGGCCGAGCGCACAGGCTAGTGGCGGCAGGTGTACCTGGGCGCCGGTACTCAATCCAAAGGGGACCCGACAAAACTCGTATAACCCGTAAGGAACGACGAAAGCTTTAATGGGCATCAATTTTTCAGATAGCGGAATCTGGAAGTAGGCGTTAGAGAGGTCCAGGATACTAAAATACCTCGCGCCTGAAAACCACTGGAAGCAGGTATGGATATTCGGTAACGGCTGCGCTTCAATCTCTATATTCTTATTGAGCTTATGGTAATCAATAACCAACCGAGGTTTTTTATCAGGTCGGCAGACCAAAAACGCTGGACTCGCATAAGGGGATACGCTCGGCTTGATCACGCCCCCTTTAACTAGCTGGTCCGTAATCTCACGCATGGCTTTCATTTGGAGGGGGGGGGAGCTGGTAGGGATGAGCCTTGACAGGCCGGTTATCCAGCAAAGTTATATCATACGTCAACCTGTCCGTCCGGCCAAGCTCCCCGGTCAAAACGTTCTTATGACGGCCACATACCTTAAGTATTTCGTCCGCCTTCTCTCGGTCGAGGTGTTCGAGATCAAAAGGCCCTTTTTCCAAAAGGTTAGAATGACAGCCTTAGGGACTGTTTTTGCGGTTGCACAGAGAAATGAGGTTCTTCGGACGAAATTTGAAATATATTATCCCCTGGTTATATTATCCAGCACCAAACGGGTGCGGTGGATAAAGTCTGCGCCGAGTATGAGGTCGCAAGACAGGCCCTCGGCGACCAGTATGGTGAAATTCCAGGTAAACGCGTCTATTTTCACCCTGTACAAGGCTTCCAAATTGATTTGTAAGTTGCTGTTACAGGCACTCCTGCATACTACAGCATTCTTAGTCCGCTTCAAGACGCTTTGGTTATTTTCAATACTCTCGAACAGCCGACGCGACATAATTGTGCGCACCGACCCGGAGTCAATCAGTCCGTTCACGGTTTTATCCCTAAAAATTACTTCCACCTGGGGCGAAAACAGTTTGTTCTTGAATAAACTCGCTAAGTTCTTTTCCGCTCCCAGATGTTCTTTGTACAAGTCGTGGGAAGTCACTTGTTCTATGAGTCAACATTCGGCTCTTTCTTCCGTTGGTCGTGCGACGGCGCTTTCGGGGATTCTTTTTTGACGCTTTCCCGACAAACGAACGACACCGCCAGATGTAGTGCCCCATTTTACCACACAGGTAACAAGTCGGGGTGAAGGAAGTCTTGACGGGAACGCGGCGACGGCTAGTCAGGTCAGGTCAGGCTTACGGCAGAAAGTTGAGAAACAGTTGCTGACCGTACTGTCTCTCAATACGCGTTTTTTGGATTCGCGGTTCTCAAACAGGGACAGTAACGCCTTGCGTGCCCTTCCTCCTTACAGTGGTAACACAACCTCCGGTCCTCGCGCGGTCCGCCATTAGCTGGGGGGGGGGGGGGTAACAGGCCCTCTATTTTCCGTAGTCTGGTCGGTGAATTGGAAATTAGCCACCTCCACGCAGATCTTGTCCAGATCGGCAAACGTGGACGGGCGGTTGCAGAACACGAGACAGGACCTCGTTTGGGCGGACAGCCCCGAAACGATGTTATCTACTACTTACCTCTCAGTCACGGGTAGTCGCAGTACTTGGGCTGCCTCTTTTATTTCGGAGATGTAAGTCGACAGAGGCTCTCCGTGCGCTTGGGCTCTTAAAAACAGCTTCTGCTTTAAGGAGGAAAACAGCCGATCGGGAATAAAAATTCCAAGGCTTCCTGGTGAAAACGGTCAAAGTTATCCACCGCTAGGTGCTTGGCAAGTCGATCGCCCAAAGCCCCGTTACAATAAGGCATAAGCAAGGCCAGAAACCCGGCTTCCGAAACCGGAAAGCACATTTTCAGTCTCATGGCGACTTTAAAAAACTCTAGAAGAGTTTCCACGCAGAAACCGTCTGCCTTAGGAAGGCCGCGGACTATTTTTTCGGCGGGATGTGGTAATTTGCTATAACAAAAGCTGGTAGGCAGCAGTGAAGGAGAGGCGTTCGCTTCGCTCAAGAAAGGGTTCCGCTCGAGTCCGGGAACGGCGTTCCCTAATGGGGCCGCCTTATCTTCAAATTGAATGGGCGAGTTAGCGTTAGAGCTACTGCCACCCTGCCGCGCGGACTCGTGTGGGCTCGCCTCGTTTTCCGCGACGGGGCAAGTCTCGCTGGCCGCCAAAACCTTTTTAAACTTTTCCCTATTAAGACTATGTGTTTCCAGGCGTTTACGTCCCCCGACGATTCCGCCCAGGACTCTAATAACTTTAACCGCCCTTCAAAGGCCCGACACCTTGCTCTAAGCCTTTGGTGATCGTTCCAGCACTGGGACTCGCCGATGTTTGCAAGATCGACATCTAAAATATCTGATATTAAGTCGCATTCTTTGCATTCGCCCGAAATATCTATCTCCTCGAGATGTTTCGCGTCGGGGGTTTTCCCTTCATGTATTACATTACGCAGGCATTTCCGCAGTTCGCCCACTGTCCCGTTTTTTATGACACCACGAGCCCTTAATTCGAATAACAAGTCGTGCTTTCGTAGCTGGCCAATGTCTCTTAGTAAGGCCATTTTACGAGTAGTGGAGAAAATTAAAATATACAAAGCGCAACGATAAGGGAGCAGCTGATCGATGAGAACTGCTGATATGGCAAGCCGGGCCGGCCGAATACCGCAATGCACCGCGTTATCTGCCAGGAAAAGTACAAAAAACGGTTTTCTTTTCCTGAGCGAATAATTTGAACAATTCCGAATAAATCGTTTTTACAATAAGCTAGCTACTCGTGACAAAATTTGCTAACCCCACATAACATTTCGAAATACCTCACATAAAACCCTATACAAAATTTCACGTGACCAATAGCGTGAAATACAAAATTTCAACACAACTTGTGACGATTTAATAGGGTTAAATAGCACAAAATAAAAAGAAGGTAAAAATAATATAATCCTAAATGAAACTACATAATTTCCATAATTTCTCTCCCTATGAAATAAATAGAAAACTAAATAATGTTAAACAAATAAATATGTGAACCACCTCCTGTTTCTTCAGCGAGTATTAAATTATAGAGAGACGTAATAAACCAGCAATTTAAAATAAGTAAAAATAATAATTAATAAATTAAGAACTATTTATCGCGCCGGTAAATAACAACACGCGCGGACAAGCACTTCGCTAAGCCAGCGATGCGCCCCAAAAATTAGTTGTAAATCAGACTCCGCAGCGAGAACAACAGTTGAAAATGTAGTCAGTAACTACAAAATTATAGAGAATGAAAGAATATGTCATTCACTCTCTTAGTTTCTTTAAGCTAATGCTTAGTATAGCTGATAGCAAATATTATCAGTAATTTCAATATGTTTAACATCTTTGATACGTTTTAAGTGTGTGTTTATGACATCTCTGCAGTTGATTTAATATCACGTCAACGTGATAGAGATCACAGTATATGTAACAGTTTAACTATAAGGTAAAAGTGCGGGCAAACCGAAGTAAGTGAGTTCAAGTGAAAGTTTCTCACCACCGCCAGCACCAGAATCTGATCAACCTTGCAGAAAGAGAGAGAACCACACCTTCCATTATTACACCTTTCTTCAGACCTCCAGGATATACCAGAAGCCGCATAGCCACCGTTTACTACAGACAACCCCGATTCGCCGAGGATACTACAGTACATACAGGTGATACAGAAGTCAAACTTCTGTAGTTCAGAAATTACTTAATAAAAATATGAAAGACAATTGACACCAAAATAAAATTAATATAATTATACAAAGGACTGGCCGAATTAAATTACCAATGTAACTTTGTAATAAACAATATGATGTATTTAGCTTTAATGACTATAACATGCTAATACTAATAACTCCATTCTTCAAATGGCAGCAAAAGTAAATTGTTTAACTTTAATATAAAGAAAGGATATATCTCGGATCCGAGGGTATGAATTACCAAAGTTTTATAAATAATTAACCAAGTTGATTAATGAGTACATTATGCAGTTATTATTTTTTAATATAGTTAACTAAGCAGTTGAACGAAATAGAGTAAACGAAAAGTAGGTTAAGTATATATATATATGTATGTTTTAACTATACAAATCACAAGCCTAATTAATTTTTAATAACAAGACAGTAACTCATTTTCTTTTATGCTAATTACCAGGTATGTAAATAAAGAGATGTCATGGACGTAAACATGCGTGGATTAATTTGGCAACACGAATCTAATATTCCTTAATTCACAGGTTCCAGTTAAGTGTTTTGTTACGTTGTATTTTAATTAAATATATATATTTTGTGAATATTATGGCAGCCTGTTTAATTGACCGACGTCGATTAACCGGGCTCCCGAGGTTATAATGGCGATAGTATACAGAAGTTATAAAAGATAGTATACAGCCGTTATAAACTCACTAACAAAAAATACAACATTAACAAAATTACACATAATAACTATGCATTATAACCCATGGACCAAGGAAAACCGCGCTCCGGCTACCACTTCTTTTGCACGCTTTCTCTGCGTTCGCTGGGGCCCAGAAGCGCAACACACAGAATATACCCAAAATAACATAGTATGTCACAAAACCAACCAAAACACTTATTACTATTTATATCTCTGTACACCTAATAACATACTATCCAAATATACTTAAAGCTTAACATAGTTCATAAAATGGGGGGTGGGTCTGAGTAAAAAATTTGAAACGCCAGTTAGTGAACAGAGTCGAACCCGACCTGTTTATTTTCAAATGACACGAGCCTCGAAACCTTGCGAAATTACAAAACAGTCAACCAAAGTTAATCAGTCAGCACTGGGTTAACCTAACTCACAAAAGGCTAAATGTCGAAAAGACTAAATACTGAATAAATTGTAAAATAATTACTAAAATTCAATAATTTTACAATTACAACTTGGATAACGAATTACTGGATATGAAACGGTTGCACAGATCAATACTGGTTTACATTAAATGGTGTTTAACATACAAGCGGTGATCGGCTTATGAAAATTCTGACACTGTGTTTTTTCACAAAATATTCGCAAAAGGTTCTGGTTTATGTCACTTAAAGTGAGGAAACTAGTCCAGCACTCTTTTCATTATTAATTGCAGTATGACTTTCACTGGAAGCTGTTAAATATTACTTGATACTCCAGCGAGGTTCACTCACGGCCTGCCGTAGCTGGTCGCAACGGGTGCACGTTTCTCAGTTCGTGCTCTGGACCATGCTGGAAGATCGTTGGTAGAAGGCTACGTCGAGTCTATGTACTCGTATTCTCGCTCCCGTACGTCGGACCAAGTTTTTTAACTTGGTAAACGAGGCTTCTTACATAGTGCGTTGAAAGGACGGCTCTGTTCACAAAGGCGGTCTGGTGTTCGACTGACAAGATTTAACCGAACAAATCTTTTCCGTTAGTAAAGGGAACGACGTGACGTCAGGCGTCGGGCAAAGTACGATTCGTCGATCGTTGCATTCGGTCGAAGCTGAATAATCGCAACAATAGCAGTAAAAGACATTTTGACTTCATAATTGTCCCATGATGTGTCCTCTCACAATATCAATCACAAAAACATCTTCTAACAAAAATAACACTGTAATAATGCTGTAATGAAAATTATGAGAATAGTCTTTACTCCAAAAACTATGTAGACAGCAAATCTACATTTAAAGACTACACAAGTTCAGTAACCAGAGCTTTGTTTTATTTCCCTATTTGAATAAACGGAATTTTTTATTCCTAAGTTTTCCCAAGTTTTAAAATTCAATAGGATTTTTAAAAATAAAAATTTTTGATTCGAAATTGGTGAAGGCATTTTATAAGACGCATAAGGTCGGGTGGCACCCGTCCTGGCTCCCTCTGGGTATGGCCCTGGACACATACATATACATGTGCCTGCATATAAATAAGTAAATGCTTGCATTAAGCCAAGTGGTGAAAAAGTGGTCCATTCACAGCTTCTAATGCTAGTTAATGAGATTTTTATATAATACTCTTTTCTTTTCTACTTTGCTATCTTATTTTAATGAGTACTATTTCCAGCTGTACAATAAAATTTGTAAACTTTTATCAGATCTTTGCCGAATGTTTTGAGTAAATAGTGAACAGTTCTAAATTCTAACCTTGAAGTGTATATAATTGGACAGCTTTCTCCTTTCTCGTGTTCACTTTTTTTGAATTATTATGATTCTTAATGATCATCATGTTTTTAGATACCATTGTATGTTGGTGCTGACTTTGGATTAATTCATACAATGCCAGTAACTGGCATTTTTGGCAATGATGGATTTGGTGATCTTAATGAAGATGGAGTGAAAATGACAAATCTCGCTCCAGGACATGCAGCTGTAGCCATGGCTAAAATGGTCACTGAAAACCCAGGTATGTCACTGGCTATGTCACGTGGTCAAATGTTACACTGTTTGTAGCTTTAGTGGTGATAATAGACCCCTTTGACAATGTGCCTGTTGATGCACATGGCTGTATGTGGCTGATGAAGGTAGTAGACAACAGAAAACATGCCTGTTGAGGTTACTCTATGGAGAAGAAACATTGATGGTTGCATATGGTGGACTATTGAGAAGAGAGAGAGAGAGAGAGAGAGAGAGAGAGAGAGAGAGAGATGATTTTGAGGTATGGTTATGAAGACAAATTGAGAAAGTTAAATGGGTTTAATAATGACGGTGTTCTATAAAGAATAGAGAAAAGCAGAAAACCTAAAGGTATATAACCCTGTAGTGTAGATCAAGGGAAACTACATAGGACATCCCTATTTAAAACTGCTATACAAGGTGTTTCGTCTGGGAGACTACCTTCACTGGTGTAATTTTTTTTTGCCCCAAAAATCTGTGGTCATCCTCAGAAGCTATAAACATAAAAGTATGACAATAAACATTATAATAAAAATGACATTAACTCTGAACCTCTATCATTCAAACATAAGCCACACTTAAAACTAAAAATAACAAATATAAGTATTAATAATGTATGTAATAGTGGGAGGGGGGGCTGGGCCATAAAATGTGGTAGAAAACAAAGTCAGCTGTTAAATCTTTCAGCAATATCCTCAACCACCAATCTTAAATTACAAAAATTTTAGTATGCATTCAGTTGTAATTTCTTTTTTACAATAATAGTTCTTCTTATGTTTGTTGTTGTTATTATTAAAATAATTATTACTACTACTACTACTACTATATTTTGATGGCTACTTCTACTCTCCAAATTACATAGAAAGTTTTCAGATATGGGCCTGGAAGAGCATGCAGAATATAGAGCGTTAAACAGATATAAAGTATAACCCTAAATATTTTAAAGAATGAAATAACTGTTACAGTCCTATCATAATTGGGTTACAGCATACTAATATTGGTAACTTTAACTCAATTCTTTTTCATTGTTAAATTTGTTGTTTTTGTAAAGTCCTCTCCCTCCCCCTCACACACACACACACACACACACACACACACACACACACACACACACACACACACACACACACACACACACACACACACACACACACACACACACACACACACACACACACACACAATGCAAAATTTTGTATATGCAGTGTGTAAGATGTACTTATATGTTTTTAAGGGTTGTATATAAAAAAAACATTTATGATTTAATAGAGACCTTGTAGTTCAAGCGGCATGTCTCACCTGATATCATGTTGTGTGGAGTGAGAATAAACTGTTAATAGATTTGGTACTGCGTGTGTGTCTGAGCAAGAGAAAGAAAGAGAGGGAGAGGGGGAGAGAGAGATTATGAATAGAATTATTCAACTCTGTGAAAATATATCCTTTTTGTGAATTTACTGGAAACGTGCCTGGCTTAGAAACCATATATACCACTGGCTAATGCTTATAGACATGCACTAATAGGCATGTTTTCATCAAAACTCATATATAAAGTATATTACTAGTTTGGTATTTTTTAATAACTCTGTTAATAAAGTAATTAAAGAGTAACCAGAGGCGGAAAGTATGTGTAGGCTAAGTATGGGCAGGAAGTGCTAAGGGTTGGCAATTGTTTGGAGTGGTGAAATTTTGAAGGCTATTATGTTCTTTTTGTACCTAAAAGACACTGAAATGTTCAAAATGTTGCACCATTTAATCCCAATATAATAAAAAACTATGAAGTGTGTATTATTTTAGTAACCAGGCTTATTACAAAGGGACCAGTTTGTCGATTACATCTGTGCTTTGAGTAGACAGCATTAGCCATGTCTATGCACCCAGCATCAAGTAAATTTTTGGTATGGTGCAGAGGCCTGCTTCTGCATAAAGTGTGACTCTTCTGATGCCTTCTGCAAAATATCTGCATCCAATGTGAAGAGAATTTTTTTAATTTTGGACACAATTTTGAGGTTACTTAATGTTAGGTATTTTGTTTTTTATGGAACGTACAAAATAATCCTAATTTTTTGTACAATTTTTTTTCTTTATCCCAACGTATGCGTGTTTGTAATTTGGGTTCATCTATCAGACTGACTTTAGAATAAGTAAAAGTTTTCAGAATTCACTTCAATTAAAGACAGAAAGGTCTCAAACAAACAAAGGCATGAACCATAGTAATGGTCTTACTATAACTTAATGAAAGAGGGTGTCTAATGGCCCACATAGACAAAGAGTTGGCAGGACTGTTGGAAATGGAAACTATTTATTGGAAGAACTTTCTTCATCATGTCATTGTAGTCAGAGCAACAGCATATCATTCTTCATATAGCAAAAGCATAAGGCATATCATTTTGTGGACATGAGGAAAAGATTGGAAGTAGTTGTTTCTACAGGTAACCTTTCATATTTAGACCAATTGGCTGCAGTTATAACCGAGTAAGACTAATTTAAAAATAGCAAATTTCCAGAAACAGCCTCTTTTGAGCTGATTTTTTTAATGATAGGTTTAGTGTTTACCTAAAAGTTTATCCAAGTTCCAGACTTCGCACCCCCCATTTTCCCCGACTATTTCCTTCCAGAAAACAGCGGAGCGCGAGTCACTAAAGTTTTCCTCAATTTTTCCAATGATAACTTCACCAAATCAGAAAAATAAAAATACCAGCATATTCACCAGAAAATTTCCTATCGATCTGTGTTAGTCTTGCATTTTTTAAAGGCAACATAACAAAAAAAAAATTGAAACTTGCAAAAAAGTGCATTTTCAGATTTCCATTAATAATGAGTGAAATAATGATTTTTTCTTTATAAAAAAATTGTTCAGTATAGTATTCCAAAAGACGAATTTCCATATTAATTTTGTTATAAAACAAATAAAATAGATAGATAATAATTAATGTTGATAATAAAAATTTTGTTGTTAGTTATAAATCTAATAAATTTTTTTGTTTAATTAATTAATTGAATAATTAAGTAATTGTAAATATTTTAATTACTTTCAATTGAATAAATGAGATATTGTGTTTTTTAAAATATTTGTTCTCTATAGATAATCTAGTTATGTAGTCGGATCTAGTATTCTCTCTTCTAACTTCGCTCCTCTTCTTCTTCTTCTTGGTATATTTCTCTAATAACTCTAAATTATCTTTTTTTAGAAGAAAGAAGAAACTAATATTTATTGTACAAATAATTATGAACACATGTAATTGAGTAATTGTGATGTTTATTTCTTAAAATTTGAAATTGTGCGCCAATCTTACGCGCATGGACCAGGCATTGATTGAGATTCGCTCAGGTCGATTGTGAACAAAAATGACAAAATATAATGTTATAAAATTAATTATTTTGGGTTCTTTTAACTGTCGAAATGGTCAGAGAGGGCAAGGAACAAGATACAATACTTACAATTATCTTAAAATAAATTATTATTTGCTGAAAAATAACAGGATTATGAAAACTGTCAATTATTAAGTAAAGATCGAACCATTCCGTCAAATGACGTCACTGGCTTGTGGGAGCAGTGTCGATGTGCTGGTCGCTCTGCAATGACAATGGCCGCCGTTCACCTCGTTGATTTCTGCTACACAACGCTGACGCTATGTTCTTCTCTCTCAGAAATAAATGTGAATTCCTTCCTCTGCGAGGTTGTAGTATCCCTGGAAAATTGTGTGAAGTGTTCTTCCCTCCTCGGCGATGTCGTTCTGTGATAGTTTAATGGTGCAGTGTTCTGTGTTCAATTTGTTGAGTTCGTGTCCAGATAATGTTTGTTGAATTTTGCTCAAAATGGCGGTTAATTTCTCATTCTAGTAATGGATATTACTATTGCAGTTGTTCTGTTTCAGTTTTGGTGTTATTTATAAAGTAGTGGTGTTTTTTTCCATTTTGTAACCTCAGTAACACTTTTTGAGGTTGTACGTCATTGTTTTTACACTATTTCTATTTTTTAGATCTTCCGTCAGTAAATTCTGATCTGTACACATTCACGATTAACAATAGACTGATGACTTAAAGTCATCGTTTTATGGTAATTTATAAAATGTCTTTTTCCTCTTCCCATTGTTTTTTTTACAAATTTTCATGTCTTGGATTTGATTTCAACTCATAAACATACATGACAAGTTTCCTATTTATTGCTGTAACTTAATTATTTATTAATTTTACGAAAATCTAACTATTCAGCAATATTCTTAAGCTAATTTTACATAATTTGATATATAACTGGGTCTGTTTTAAGTTCAGATAAGCCTAAAATTTACAATTTTTGCTATTTATTGTAGGCCTTGTATTTTTTACAATTTTAGTATTTAAATGGTTTACAAGTGATTTTATGTTAATATTTCCCTTAAATAATCTTACTCACTCCATGATTATTGCTTGTTGTTAATAATTTGTTGTTATAGTACTCCAATATTGATTAATTTACTTTTTATCTGAGTTGAGTACCCCTTAGGCCTAGTATTACTTATTTCCAAATAAAGTTAATTTTATTCTTTTGTCATTACATTTGCTAATATTTGTTTCTGTACTGATTACATTTTCATATCTTTGTTTTGTATGGACTAGTTTCTATTCATTATATACAGTTTGATTGAATTTATTTATTTGGGTTTGACTCTATGATAGATGATTTTGGTTTACAATGCTGTTTTGTTTTTCTATTGTGGTGTGTTAGTTAATCTGCCTTATTACTCTTTATATGGTTTACAGTTTAATAAAAATACAATATTCCTATTACCTACTTGCCTTCTCTGCCTTAACAAACTTGGAAATTATTGAACATTATTTCAAATACAACCGAATATCTTATATCTACTAACTTTTTTTTTATATCACTTAAACATAACAAAAACATCTTATGCCTATTATTTTATATATATATAGAATTATAATGGAAACATCTTATTATCAGCAATATTATCAGTCATTGGCTGTCCTTTGTTTTTATGTTTCCTTTTATAACAAACCTTATCCTATTAAAACATCTTATTCCTAATAACACCTTCAGTTATTAACTGTCTCCTTTAATTACTATAACTATTTTGCTAACACATTAAAATAAAAACATCTTATAACTAATGATACCTTCAGTTATTAACTGTCTCTTGTATTCACTATACCTAATTTGCTAATACAATAAAATAAAAACATCTTATACCTATTAAATTCTTATATTACTTAATTTTTAAAACACTTTTATCATGAAAACTATTCTTAGTCATGAGACTGTCTTTTATTTTTTAGGTTTTTTTTTATAGGGTAATTCTCTACACTGATGGTAGTCTTTTTAATTGATTTCTATTTCTTACACTATTCTTTATTATAGTGTGTCACTTATTATTGTCTACACTAATGGTAATCTTTTAAATAATTTTTTACACTATGGTAAGTTTTGGTTGGTTTCTACACTATTCGTAGTCTTTTTAAATGACTTCTCACACTAGGGTAAGTTTTGGTTGGTTTCTACACTATTGGTAGTCTTTTTAATTGTTTTCACTCTATTCTTAAACTGGCTTACAATTTAGTTTACAATTTTATTTTAACTGTATTGTATCCTGTAACTTGTTATTTGGTCTGACATTTATCATTGGTTTGAATTGTGTAAAAATTGGGTATATTCATTCCTCATAATGTTTTAGTGGATATCCTTTCTTGTTGATATATTCCCTTTATGAACCTTGACATATTTTGTCTCTTCCTTCTCATTATATTAGTATTTTTTTTTTATCTTGTGGTTTCATGTCCTTTTATTATTAATTCGTTATTGGTTTTGTGTCTTGGGGTTTCTCTGCTTCTTAATTTAATAAATTTCCCCTTATTAATATTTTGTTTACCTTTTTACCTTTGTCTTTTCTTTTACTGCTCCCCAACCTACTGTGTATACTGCTATTGTATTGGGGTTTTATATAGTTGGTTATTTATATATGGACCAAGAGTTTTCTTTGTTATTCAGTTTAATTTTATTAACATTTTATCGACTTAATGAACAGTTTCTTTAGTTTATTTTTTAACCATTTACCTTTTCTCACTCACTATTGACCTTTTCTTCTTTATTCATGTTGTATTAAGTTAAATTTTAAGGTGATAATTCTGTTATGCTACATATGCTACATATGCTCTCCTGTAAAAGTGATTAGTTCAGATCATACTCTTAGTATGTATGAAATAATTACTACTAATTCTTTTTATTTACCATATCTTATTCGTGATTTCACTTTATATACCTTCTTTTTCCACCGTTGCTTTCTCTCAGATGATATGTATCTCCTTCGTTAGCTTCTTTTTTCATTAATAAGTAATCATCAATCTTGTGTATAACATTATCATTTTATATCTTTTCTTATTTGGTGCTTCCTCACCTGTATGTTTATTCCCTAACATTCCCTAACATGTGAGTTGGAACAGTTCAGAGTGGCACATTTGGCTTCAATCTCTGCTGGTCAATACTTCACTTAACTCAGACCAGAGGAATTATCATCTCTGCTCAAAATATAAGACTGATGGAATTTTTCTACATCCAGTCATAAAAATAAATAATCAGTAAAAGTAGTCTCTTTTGACTAATAATAAACATCCTTGGATTCTTCACTTCATAATATTTTATGTCAATTAATACTTTTATACACTTGACTCTTCTTCTCTATCAAAGCTCATTCCATATTATGTGGTTTAGGTATGTGGTATAATATACATTTCATCATTTCATCATTTCACCTTGTTTACATAATAATTAGCATTTATATAGATTTTTTTTTCATTTGGTATCCAATGAGTCGTTTTATTGCTCATGGCATAACATTAATTCCTTCTTTATCACTTATCACTATAATAGTGGTTATTACAACAATATTATCATCATGTTGTTGTTGTTGTTGTTGTTGTTTTCCAATGGCTCCCCCTTGGTACATTTAACCCATTTGGTACCGAGCTTCCCAATAAAGACCACTGTAATTTCTGAGTTCTTGCATTTCCCGGTTCAGCTTCACACACTCCAATAGATGATTTTTGTTCATTTTTGAGTATTCTCTCCTGCACAATACACATTCTTCATTATCATGGTACCAGGGTTTTTAGTTTCTGGTCTTAATACTTGGTTTTTACTTAGTTGGTCCTTCTTCATTGTTTCATCTTTATCAAATTATCTTCTTTGTGAGTTTGGTTAAGTTATTTTGATTAAATTATAAAATATTCTGGTTTCTTCTTTCTTTTTCATTTGAAATTCTGTATCATTTTTGTCTTAAATTGTCTCATTTACATTGTTGATAATAGTGGTTATAGTTAGCATAGTCACTATTACAATACAAACTATAGTATAGTTTTTATAGCTGTGATAGTTTATTTAGGGTTTTTTTTCTTTATTAACACAGGTTTTTATGAAGATTTGCTACGTTCCTTCTTATGACACTTTTAACATTTATTAATATATTGTTCTGGTAACATTAAAATATTCAATTGTTTAATATTGGTTGTTCTCTTTATTTACTGGAACATGTTCTTTTTGCTTTGTCTCTGGAGAGTTTGAGAAAGTTTACACATTTGTACTCCATTTACTCTCAAATTTTTTATGTAAGAGTTCACTCAAATTATGAGTGTAATTTGTTCTTTCTCTTTTAGAATTTTGTAGCTTTTTCTCACAAAAATTCTATTTATATTTAATAGTTATATCTCATTATTCGTGTGAGTTGTACTTACTATTTTTTGACTTTAGATACTTTCTCCAAACTTCTTTTTATATATAAGTTTTTAATAGTTTCTCTCAAGCAGTTCAAGTAAGTTGGTCTTACAACTTTTTGAATTTTTGTTATTTTTATTCATCTAAATTCTTTTTGTTACATCATAATTAATTCGAATAGTGCTTGTAAGTTGTCCTTACTAATTTTTTGAATTTTGTTATTTTTATTCATCCAACTTCTTTTTAATTCATAATAGTTTTTTCAAATGATTCCTGTAAGTTGGTCTTACAAATTTTTGAATTTTGTTATTTCTTCTTCAACTAAATTCGTTTTGTTACATCATAATTAATTCGAATAGTTCTTGTAAGTTGTCCTTACTAATTTTTTGAATTTTGTTATTTTTATCTCTCCTCTATATATTTTTTGATTGATAATTCATTATAGGTTCCTTTTACTTTATTTGAATGGATATCTTTTAATACATTTGTTGTTATTATTTTTAATAATCAGGTATAGGCCGGTATACAGCAGTAACAACTTTTTGGTAATGCCTTCCAAAGTACTGGGTAGTTCCCTGTTTTTCAATAGTACCTTTTCTCCGACTTCGTAGTTTATTACCTTCTTAATCGCCTTTTGATACTTGTTCTGGTGCCTTTCCTGGTCTTCTGCCAATTTATTGTAGAACCTTAGCCGATTAAATTTGTATTCTTGACTCATGGGAAATTCTATGATGTCTTGTATTTCTCTTGGAGGCGGTTTTTCATACATTGCCGTATATGGCGTGGTACCTATAGCAGGGTGATATGCCAAATTAAGGAATTCTTCGGTAGCTGATAAATATTCTTGCCACTTCCTTTGTTGATTATGGCAATAAGTCCGTAATGTTCTTCCAACTTCTCGTAGCACCCTCTCCGCTGGATTACTGCTGGGGTGGTAGACTGATGTCTTGTACGTCTTGATGCCCAATGTATTTAGAGTGTTTTTCCACCTCCTACCCTTAAATTGGTTCCATGGTCTGTGATTATGGATGCTGGGCTCCCTATCTCTGGAGTGTAATGATTTGTTATCACTCCTAAAGTCTTCAAAGTGGTGGCTCTGTTCACCGGGTACAGTTTTATAAATTTCGTGAAGTGATCCATCATTATAATAATGTATTTGTAACGATGGCGTCCGCCACTGCAGGGAAATGGACCACAGATGTCCAGAAAGATCTTTTCCAGTTTTGCTTGTGATGTAATTGGTATCATCATACCCTCTTTTCTCTCATTGTTGGTTTTTACCAATTGACATATAAGACAGGTTTTGAGATAGTTTCTCGTCTTTCGATTTATATTTTTTATATGGCAATTCTCTTCTATCGCCTTGATCACCTTCATGGCTCCCATGTGACCGTATCGGAGATGATAATCCAGGATGATATCCTTCTCGACTGTAGTAGGGATTACGATCTTCCATATCTCTTCATCAAGGGATGTTTTGATGAATAATATATCATTATGAGTGCAATAAAACTTGGTTATTGTGTCATCTTGGTTGGAGAGACGAAGTTTAATATTGTTTAGCTTCGGGTCGGACTGCTGGTGTTTGCTGATGTCCTGCACTATTTTTTCTAAATCGGATCTGTCCTTAATAATATTATAGATCTTCAGGATGCTCTCCTTTTCGCCTTCGAACGTCTGTTCTTCCAAATTTACTCTTGACAATACGTCGGCTACTACATTCTTACTTCCAGGAACATACTCTCACTGTATATCGTATTCCTGCAGGGCAAGTACCCACCTGGTCAACCTACCGTGACTTAACTTGCATCTACTAAGAAATGATATTGATTTGTGATCGGTGTGAACGGTCAAGGGATATCCGAGAATATACGTTCGAAACTTCCCACAGGCAAAGACTACACTTAGCAGCTCCTTTTCCGTCACGTTGTAGTTCTTTTCACACTGGTTAAGGGTTCTGCTAGCAAAGCTCACTACTAGATGGTTTCCACTTTCGTCTTCTTGGTACAACGTTGATCCCAAGCTAATATTACTAGCGTCACAGTTTAGGAAGAAAGGTCGGTTAAAATCTGGATGGTTAAGCATTACTGCTTCTAAGAACTTTTCCTTAATCGATTTGAATGTTTCGTCTTGTTCTTGACCCCATCGCCATTTATTCTTGGACGATAACTGATACTGAAATCGGGCCGTCAGCTCGGAATAATTATTTTGGAACTTCCTGTAGTAGTTACACAGGCCTAAAAATGATTGTAGTTGCCTTCTGTTTTTCGGTATAGGGAATCGCTGTATGGCGTCTACCTTTTCTGTTGACGGTGTTATTCCTTGATTGTTCAACTGGAAACCCAAAAATTGGACTTCTTTAGCTATAAGCTTGGACTTGTCTAGCTTAAGGGTAACATTATTCTCAGCCAACTTCTTCAAGACATGCTCCACACGGTAACAATGTTCTTCCCAATTGGTTGATGTTATTAAGAGATCATCAACATAGACAGTCGTGAATTGGAGCGCTTCTGGTCCGAGTATTTGGTCCATACAGGCGAAAAAAACAGCTACTGAGTTCACTAACCCGAAAGGCAACCTCTTAAACTGATAGTTGCGTCCTTCGAAGATGAACGCCATGTATTGCCGGCTTGCTGGGTGCAACTCCACCTGCCAATACCCACACATGGTATCCCACGTAGTAATAAACTTGGTTCCATGGAATCTCTTCAATATTTCATCAATTTCGCCAGGCGAGGTACGATCGTTAGTAATCATTTTATTTATCTCACGTGCGTCAAGGCAAAGTCTTACCTTCCCATTCTTCTTTTGTATAGCCACAATCGGACTAGTGTATGGCGACTGACTGCTTTCGATAATATCCTTACTAATCATATTCTGGATCTCTGTGCATACGACTTCCTTCAAAGATTGTGCTATGGGATATGATTTTCGATTGAACTCTACCGGTTCTCTGAATCGTATTGAACATTGGTAGTTCCTGATCTTTCCAGGTTCGTCTGAAAATACAGCTCGATATTTTTCGTATATGCTGACTAATTGATTCAGCTGGTTTTCATCTAATCGCTCGGTGGTATTGTGGCACTGGAAGTCACGTATCTCCTGAATCTTTTGTGGCCATAGGTCGTCTTCCGTATTCTGATTTACTGGCTTGTTGTCTGACGAGTAGTTTGACAAGTAATTCACTTTATTTTTGTGGTCGAGAAGTTGTCTGGAGTCTAACATCTTGTTATTAGTTAAATTGGCTACCCAGGTTGAACCTTCCGAAAAGAGTGATACCTTCCCTCGGCACAAGTCGATAACTGCTGAGTTCCTACGTAATATGTCACACCCTATCATGATGTTGAAGGGTAATCCGGCTGCAACAAGAAATATTATATCCAAACTTACGCCCTGACTGTTGACACTTAGGGATACCTGTTTTCGAATTGTTTTGTTCTGTCGGCCGGTAGCTCCTACAAGCACAATATTATTAATAGGTAGTACCGGTAAGTTTTTGTGGCATTCCTGCTGTATCCGGTCCAATTCATTATGGTTTATTATAGAGACATTTGCTCCAGTGTCTATCATTATGGGAACAGAAATACTCTCGATTTCAGCAATTATGTAAATGATCTCGTTGTCATTATTATTAATGTTTACCTCGTTCTCTTCTAACAAGTCCTTTTGGATATCTTTTAAGTAATTGTTATATATTATCATAAAATTTTTCTTTTCTTCACGCGATTTTACCTCTTGTCCATACCCAGCAGATTGGAGCAGTAAAGGGTTATTGGGATTTATTACTGCCTCCGTTCGTTTAAATGCTTCACATCATTACGGATTAGGCTGTTAGCAGCATCAACTTGGAGTCCTGAAACTGCTTCGTTTGGTTCAGCACAATCGTCTTGTTGGGCCTCCGTTACAGGCAGTCTTCTTTGATTGTCCAGGCTTGAACTGCGTCTGGGTTCATACTCTCTGTAACGATTGCTTCCCTGATTCCCTTGAAAGGTTTCATACTCGTAGTATCAGCTCCTTCGTTGAGGCTGGTATCTCCTCTGTCCACTGCCTTCCGCTCTGATGTAGTTGATATGGGGTCGATATGTCCTGTAATTATTATTATTACCTCCATTCGGGTAATTTCTGTTATAGTTACCATAATAATTGTTATTAGGTGGGTTGGGGTTTCTCTGACCATTCGGAACATAATTACGGTTATTATAATAACCGTTGTTGTTAGGCGGACGGTTCTTATTATTATTATTATTATTATTATTATTATTGTTACCCTCACTATTATTATTTCTGGGAATATTATTATTATTATTATTGTTATTATATCTAGGAACGTTATTATTATTACGAGGGTTATTATTGTATTCAGCATTATTCCGGTTTGCGGAACTATAATTATTGTTGTTGTTGCCGTTCTGCCGATTATTATTATTTGAACTACTAGTGTTATTTCTTGTCTCCGTCCTTTCGTATCTCCTGCGACTTTGGCGGTAGTAATCCTCGTGCTCATACATTTCTAAAAGTTCGGTCATTGCTTGTACAGTTTTTATTTGACTGTTTCTTCTAGCTCTGATGATATCTTCCTCATAGTGGTATGAGAGCTTGCTGACCAAGCATTCTTCCGGTATTCGGGGCTCTAAATGTTTGGCCACACACACCTTTCCCAAGAAATACGCTGTTAGAGTTTGGTTTCCATACGGGTTATATTTTCCGTGACAGATCCCGTCTCTGGCGATATTTTGTGTCGATTCAGACCAATATTTGGTCTTGAATAGCCTTTTGAATTGTTGGTAGTCTGTCACTTCATCTCTGATTGCCATCCACCAATTATCAGCTATATCCTTGAAGGATTCGTCCAGTACTTCTTTATTCTCTCTCCAGCGGTTGCCTCTGTGTTTAGTGAAGTACTCTTCGATTCTGGCAAGGAACTCCATAGGTTTATTTTTATAAAATCTGAAGTTAATCCCTTCACGATTTTCGTTATTCGGACAACTGGTAATACTGGTTGGTCGACTGTGCAACAGGTCTATATCTGTTTCATTCTGTCGCACCTGACTGTTGATACTGGTCACAGCCGCTTCAATGCCGTCACATTTTTCTGTGAAATGGTCCTGCACTCTTTCCCATTCTTCACGTGTTTCCTTTATTTTCTCTTCTAAATTCCTCTTATTCGTTTCTTCGATGTTGGTAACCTTAGTATTTATTTCAGTCTTGATACTCTGTACTTCTCGTTCCGTATGACTCCATCTTTCGTCAGCCCTTGTAATCTTTTGTTCGATCACCGTTATTTCCTCTTCTACTTTCTTGCTGATTGTTTCATTGTTTTCAGCTATCTTCTGACTCAATTCTTCCTTCAAGGCTTCCATCTTCCCATCTAACCGGTTCATATTCTCTTGGTTCGTCTCCCTCAATTCTTCTCTTAATTGTTGATTATTGCTTTCCATCTTCTTATTGGTTTCTTCCAGTTTCTGGCTTATCTGGGTTAATTCCTCCTTCAACAGTTTATTGTCAGTTTTTATTTCCTCCATTTTCTCCTCCATCTTCTTACTGTTTTCTTCCATCTTCTCCTCCATCTTCTTACTGTTTTCTTCCATCTTCTCCTCCATCTTCTTACTATTCTCCCTTAATTCTTCCTTCAATCGTTTGTTATCACTTTTCATTTCCTTACTATTTTCTTTGATTTTATTACCCAATTCTATTTTCAATTCCTTACTGTTTTCTTCCGCCTTCTTACTATTTTCCCTTAATTCTTCTTTCAATTGTTGGTTATCATTTTCCAGCTTCTTACTATTTTCTTACATCCTCTCCATCATTAGCCTGAGCATTTCCTTCATTTCCACATTTTCTGTTCGTGTCTGCTTGTCGGGTTGTTTCCCTTGGGTTTCTGGTTTGGTTGGTTTTGCTGGCGGTAACATCGATTCCACATCTTCCACGGGTGTTGCTTCCTTATCCTCCATATCTATTTCCTGTTTGGCCTCCACTGCCCTTTTCTTTGATGTCACCCTCCTGTGCATCTTGTTTCTTTTTCTGACCTGTTGACAGCTGCCGAGCTAAAATAGGAAACTGGACGAATTGTCCTTATTTTATAGATCTATTAGTTCCTATTTTCAGCCCCTTAGTTGGACGCCATTTTGTTATAAAACAAATAAATTAGATAATAAATAATGTATTATGTTGATAAGAAAAATTTTGTTGTTAGTTATAAATCTAAAAATTTTTTTGTTTTGTTTAATTAGTTAATTGAATAATTAATTAATTGTAAATTTTTTAGTTACTTTCAATTGAATAAATGAGATATTGTGTTTTTAAAAATATTTGTTCTCTATAGATAATCTAGTTATGCAGTCGGATCTAGTATTCTCTCTTCTAACTTCGCTCCTCTTCTTCTTCTTCTTCTTGGTATATTTCTCTAATAACTCTAAATTATTTTTTTTAGAAGAAAGAAGAAACTAATATTTATTGTACAAATAATTATGAACACATGTAATTGAGTAATTGTGATGTTTATTTCTTAAAATTTGAAATTGTGCTCCAATCTTACGCGCATGGACCAGGCATTGATTGAGATTCGCTCAGGTCGATTGTGAACAAAAATGACAAAATATAATGTTATAAAATTAATTATTTTGGGTTCTTTTAACTGTCGAAATGGTCAGAGAGGGCAAGGAACAAGATACAATACTTACAATTATCTTAAAATAAATTATTATTTGCTGAAAAATAACAGGATTATGAAAATTGTCAATTATTAAGTAAAGATCGAACCATTCCGTCGAATGACGTCACTGGCTTGTGGGGGCAGTGTCGATGTGCTGGTCGCTCTGCAATGACAATGGCCGCCGTTCACCTCGTTGATTTCTGCTACACAACGCTGACGCTATGTTCTTCTCTCTCAGAAATAAATGTGAATTCCTTCCTCTGCAAGGTTGTAGTATCCCTGGAAAATTGTGTGAAGTGTTCTTACCTCCTCGGCGATGTCGTTCTGTGATAGTTTATTGGTGCAGTGTTCTGTGTTCAATTTGTTGAGTTCGTGTCCAGATAATGTTTGTTGAATTTTGCTCAAAATGGCGGTTAATTTCTCGTTCTAGTAATGGATATTACTATTGCAATTGTTCTGTTTCAGTTTTGGTGTTATTTATAAAGTAGTGGTGTTGTTTTCCATTTTGTAACCTCAGTAACACTTTTTGAGGTTGTACGTCATTGTTTTTACACTATTTCTATTTTTTAGATCTTCCGTCAGTAAATTCTGATCTGTACACATTCACGATTAACAATAGACTGATGACTTAAAGTCGTCGTTTTGTGGTAATTTATAAAATGTCTTTTTCCTCTTCCCATTGTTTTTTACAAATTTTCATGTCTTGGATTTGATTTCAACTCATAAACATACATGACAAGTTTCCTATTTATTGCTGTAACTTAATTATTTATTAATTTTACGAAAATCTAACTATTCAGCAATATTCTTAAGCTAATTTTACATAATTTGATATATAACTGGGTCTGTTTTAAGTTCAGATAAGCCTAAAATTTACAATTTTTGCTATTTATTGTAGGCCTTGTATTTTTTACAATTTTAGTATTTAAATGGTTTACAAGTGATTTTATGTTAATATTTCCCTTAAATAATCTTACTCACTCCATGATTATCGCTTGTTGTTAATAATTTGTTGTTATAGTACTCCAATATTGATTAATTTACTTTTTATCTGAGTTGAGTACCCCTTAGGCCTAGTATTACTTATTTCCAAATAAAGTTAATTTTATTCTTTTGTCATTACATTTGCTAATATTTGTTTCTGTACTGATTACATTTTCATATCTTTGTTTTGTATGGACTAGTTTCTATTCATTATATACAGTTTGATTGAATTTATTTATTTGGGTTTGACTCTATGATAGATGATTTTGGTTTACAATGCTGTTTTGTTTTTCTATTGTGGTGTGTTAGTTAATCTGCCTTATTACTCTTTATATGGTTTACAGTTTAATAAAAATACAATATTCCTATTACCTACTTGCCTTCTCTGCCTTAACAAACTTGGAAATTATTGAACATTATTTCAAATACAACCGAATATCTTATATCTACTAACTTTTTTTTTATATCACTTAAACATAACAAAAACATCTTATGCCTATTATTTTATATATATATAGAATTATAATGGAAACATCTTATTATCAGCAATATTATCAGTCATTGGCTGTCCTTTGTTTTTATGTTTCCTTTTATAACAAACCTACACTAAACCTATCGTTTAAAAATAATTAGCTCAAAAGATGTTGTTTCTGGAAATTTGCCTTTTTTGCCCTTTTTTCGATAGTCTTACTCGGCTATACTAGGTGTGTTGAAACAGATGGTTCACCCTTCTTGAGAGGTTTCCGACATTTCTTCTCAATGTAGGACACATAGCAGTGGAGATTTTTCATGCTGTTTGTAAAGCCCTTAACTCTAATGGCTTGGACATCAAAAATTGTTGG
Source organism: Magicicada septendecula (assembly GCA_034769895.1). Taxonomy (NCBI): domain Eukaryota; kingdom Metazoa; phylum Arthropoda; class Insecta; order Hemiptera; family Cicadidae; genus Magicicada; species Magicicada septendecula. The sequence continues at coordinate 232,143,975 of CM068373.1, forward strand.
GAACAGACACATGATAATGCTATTAAAATGTCTGCAATATATTCAGGTCTCAAATAAAGAAAACTGAATAGTCATGCTGAGATGAACAAAGAATTATCTACACATGAACATAGGGATATAAGGACAGACAAATTGGTGTCCTGTCCTTTCTAATAGTATAATTGTTGATGCACGAAATCATTGCTTTAAATTTACCATATTCATTCCACATGTAAGCCAAGGATTGTAAAATTACATGCAATGATTGTAATAGTTTCTATATAGATGAAATAATAGAGATTATATCAAAATTAGGTCAAAAACTAAAAAATATCTACAAAACACACACACACACACACACACACACACACACACACACACACACACACACACACACACACACACACACAGCAGGAGCAAGAGTGATCCAAAGAAGCAAGAAGAGTATACAAAGGTTGCCAACCACTGAGAAAAAGGTACTACTAGTTCTCTAAAGTGTGCTGCAGAATAAAAAGTAAGTTCCTTAATGAAATGATTTTCAGTTGATATAATATAATATTGAAATGAGATTTTTACACTCAGAACTAGGAGTATCGTGGAGAGACTGGCTAAGAAATAATGATATAAGGAACATCCTTTAAGGTATACAACCTAAACAAAATATAAAGCAATGAAGACAGGATTGGACAGACCATGTTGAAAGAATGCATAAGAACAGGATAGCAAAACAAATTTTGGGTTATTGGACAGTACTTATTTTAGTTTGCATCATCTATATATTGTAACGGTACATAACCCGGTCCCAATAAATTAACTCTTGTAATACCATAAATGTCAGAAATGGGTAATCTATAACGAGCTCAAAATTAAATTGTATCACTAAACATTATAAATGATTAGAGTGATATACAGTGACAAGTGAGTTATAGTGTACCCATTGAGGAAAAAAGAAAGTGAAGGGAACTTTTTACAGAATTGTGCTGTAGAGGTGAGAATTATAAACGATGATAGTAGACTATAATGCTACTAACTGATTATGTATTTTGTTAATTTATTGTAATGTTTATATTGTGTAGACAACCGAGTTTAATACCTAAGTTAATTTTATATTTTTTCAAATATTTGTGTTATAGTATAAGATAACCCAGGGTTCGTTTTAAAAAACATAAAAGATTTAAAAATCAAATGATAATAAAAAATTAAAATAATACTGTATGAGGGAAATGGCAGAAGGAAGTAGTGCAGTGTAGGAATACTATGAGAGACTAATAAATAATATATAAATTCATTTAAAGATAATAAAAATATTAAATATTTATATCCAAAGTTATAAGAAAATGAACAGAAACCTATTATGTAAACCAGATTGAGAAAGAAACTGAAATTAAAAAGAATTATTTTTCTGTAAATAAAATATAAATTTATAATAATTACAAACTGCCTATATACTAAAAAGTAAATAGCAGAACCAATAAAAATAAAAAATTATGGGTTACTAAGAGTAACGAAAAATAACAAGTATTGTTAATCGAATTTATAAATTAAACCTGTCCAGTTGACAAAATGATGAGACCACAATTTTAGTAAAATATACTTTTAGAAACCTTTAAGAAGTATAAAATTAGTACAAAATTAAACAACAGTATGAACATTAAATACTCCTACCTTATTTACCAAAGTTAAATTGCTATACTCCATAATAAAAGTGAAAGAAAACCAATTTTGGACGATCAGGACTAGTTTCACGATGTTTCAAGTTTGACGAGAGAATATTTTCCAGACGGTTATGAAATTACTACATAATACGGACACCACCGGAGAAACGGCTTCATCCAAGTAAGAACTTCAGGAAGATAGGTAATATAAACTTTTCGTTTAATAATTAACGAAGAAAACATTCGGAATGGTAGTGTCATACCGAAACCATTAAAGATTAACCATATGTTGTAATAAAAACAAACACCATCTGCTCTCTTACGGACATTTCTGGAACTACGTACTAAACGAAAATAAACAAATTTTTTAAATATTTTTCGGTATTTGTAAAGGGTAGTATAATTATCCATTTCTGACCATCTCATAACAAAAAGAACTTACCCTTAACCCTGGGGAAATAAAAAGAATGATATATTGATTGATGTTTTAAAAATAGTATAAAATTTGGTAAAAAACCATATATGTTTTTTTTTTGACAATTCCATGTTTATCAATGAAGTCGATATTATGTTTTAATTAAGGAAAAGATCGATTGTGATATTTGTATTTTGGCGGCAGGGAAAAAACCAATAATATAAATAATAAATATTATTGAAAAATTGATATTGAATAATAAAAATGTGTTATATTTTTTGTAGCCGGTAGTTGTAATAGATTTCAGAACAAAATAGAAGAGGTCGATCCACCGGGTCATATTCTGCCACAGTGTAGTCTGGTTGAACTATGTGTGGAGACTCGTCTCACAATCAGCTGATTTAATTCACGGCAAACAATTTGAAAAATTTCAGAAATCGTCTAAACCGAGTGTAAATAATCAGTACTTACTCTCTCCTCAACATAAGGCTGAACAACTTCCCTACATGACCCAAATCACACACTCTCGATTTCTGCTTTGATTGAGTAACATTACCAACCACTTTATTTTTAAACTTCGGTCATTATAATTCATAAGTGGCTACACGCTAGAATAAGAGGGACGTTTCGATAACACCTCTTAGGCGGGTACGTTACAGATTGGCGCTCAACGTAAAAGGGCTGTAATTAGAAAAGAATTTTGATATATTTAATAAATTAATATACCAAAAAATCTAATTATCGTCGGCAGTTATGAGAAAACAAGAAATGCATAATACTAGAGGTAGATCGAAGAAGAGGACAGAAGAAAAGGAGATGGAAGAAGGTGGACAGGAACGAGAGATAGAAATAGTTACGGACAGTGAAATGGAACAACCGGCAGGTGATAAAGAAGAAACTGAAGCAATCATGAGTATGGAAAAGGAAATAGTGGAAGAGGATGCCCAAGGGGACCAACCGGCAAAATCCGAAGCCAGGAGAGAACCAAATTGGCAAGACATGATGAGATTTATAGCCGAGAAATTTGATAAAATAAATGAGAACTCAAGGAAACAAAATGAAACCTTGAGCGAGAAATTTGATAAAATAGATGAGAACTCAAGGAAACAAAATGAAACCTTGAACGAAAAATTTGACAAAATAGATGAGAATTTTAAGAAACAGGAAGTGAACTCTAGGAAGCAAAATGAAACTTTGAGGGATAGTTTAAAACAAATTGAGAAAATAAACGAAGAAAATTTAAAACAATTCGAGGGTAAAATGGAGAGTTTCAACAAGGAATTAAGAGAAAATCTAGAGAGTAAAATTGAACTGGTCAGTAATACGCTAAGCCAAAGAGTATATGAATATAAGGAAGAGGCAGAGAAGAAAGTAATAGAAACTAACCAAAGATTAGATAAAACTGAAGAGAAGATGGAACTAATTAAAACCGGAGTTGAGGCACGAATGGAAAAGGAAGAACAAAATAATCAAGTTTGTGTAATGGCCATACGACAAGAAAACAATGACCAGTTAGATAGTATCAAAAGCAGCCTAAACTGTAAATTTTCAGAGTTTCATAAAACAGTAGAGAATGTAAAAAATCAGTGTGATAGCCAAGCAGAGAAATTAGATAATTTGCAACAAATACAAACCAATTTTCAATGTGATGTGGATAGAATAGGTTCTAGATCTGCATGCAGCAGTCATCATGTTTATCAAGATAGTAAGGAAAGTGTAAACTTTCGGGATTATCGCAGAAACCCACTTGAATTTTTAGGGAGAGTAGACGAAATTTTGAACAGATCAAAGGAGAATCGATGGAATATGATCAAAGGTATATTAGACGAATCTTTCAAAAATATCAATGATAATTGGTGGACAGCAATTAGGAACGAGGTGTGTGATTATGGGGGTTTCAAAACAATGTTCAAACTTAAGTACTGGTCAGAGTCAGTACAAAACATTATTAGGGACGATATTTGTCATGGTAGGTATGACCGTACAGTGGGACAAACACCTACTGCTTACTTTTTGGGGAAGGTGTGTATAGCAAAGTATTTAGACCCTAAGATACCTGAAGAGTGTCTAGTGACCAAAATGGCGTATCATTTCGAAGAGAAGATCATCAGTGCCCGATTAAGTGGACAAATAAAAACTATTGGAGGCATGGAAACGCTACTAGAAAATTATGAACAGGAATCTTATTATAGGAGAAGTAGATGGAGGTCAGGGAATACTGAGGAGCGAAAGAATGAACCACCAAGAGAGAATCGACCTAGAGTCAATTATGTACATGCTAATAACAATTATTACAGTAATAGTTACCAAGGAAAACGTCCGTATTTTAACCAGAGACAAAATTATGATCGAAGAGATGAGAGAAACAACTACAACAGACAACAATGGAATGATTATGACGAATATAGGAGGTCCAGAAGTGGAGATAGAAATAGGGACATACCCTCAGGAGATCCACCAAATGACAATCAGGGAACTAATCAAGCCCAAGTAAATTATCTAATGGCTGATGAGAGGGATTCGAGGAGACCCGATGAACAGCAACAAAGAAAAGTGGACAAACGAGTTGACCGTGGGAAAAATCAAGGGTCTAATCCTGGTCCCAGTAATAAAGATGAGAGGCTATATACATACGATAATATTGAAATGTATGGTAGTGATCCGCAATGGGGCAATCCAATAGCGAATTTTATTGACAAGTTTAATCAACAGAATCCACGGGAAAAATATAAGAGTGGATCAATCCGTGTTGTGAATGATACCGAAAACGGTTAAACTAATGTTAAATGAAATATTGAGAAAAAGTATTGAAAGACTAAAACCCCAAAATTCTAAAAGTACGTAAGGACATCTTACTCAAGTTATTTTGAAACCATATAATTTAAATTCTTGGATTTCGTTGTCCATGACGTGTCCGTTACTTAACTAAATATCACTATAATATTGACGACTCGGAACACTAAGTTTTTTATAAATAAAAACGTAAAGTTTTACCTTACAGCCTAAACCGGCTTTCACCTATAGAAGGCTTCATCAGAGGCTGTCGTTAGTAGCGCTGCTTGTCTTGTTGTTGGTGCCGAGATAGTGTTTCGAAAGATTGAAGCTGTGTGTGTGTGGTGAGATGTGTTCGAATAATGCGTGCGATTTGAATTGTGTCTGTTCGTTTAGGATGTCGTTTTTATTTGTTTTTGTGTGTTTGTATATTTCTAATTGTTCTAGAGTGTCTAGTTTTCGGCCTTTTGTGTGTACGTGTAGTATGTTCATGTTATTGTCGATGTTTTTATATGTGTGGTTTGCTTCAATGAGGTGGTTTGCGAAGGTAGATTCTGTAGTGGTGTGGAGTGCTTTTGTGTGTTCAATGTATCTCTGTTTGAAGCTACGTCCTGTCTGGCCTATGTAGAATTTACTGCAATTTGAACAATTTAGTTTATATACACCAGGTAGATCGAATTTGTTTTGTGCTTTGGGCATGCGTTTTGATAGTGTGTGTTCTGTTTTGTTAGTAGTTTTGTAAGCGATTCTGTATCCTGCTTTTTTGAATTTGTGGGCAATTTTTTCTGTTTGTTTGTTGATGTATGTTAGTGTTATGAATTTGTTGTTTTCTGTCTTTGTCTGTTGTTTGTTTTGTGTTTTGTGTAGGAGTTTACTGACTATTGTTCTGTCATAACCGTTAGATTCTGCTAGATATTTTATCGTGTTTAGTTCGTATTTGTAGTCTATTTCATCTAAGGGGATGTTGTTAAGTCTATGTATCATGGTTCTAAAAGCAGCTAGTTTGTGTTGTATTGGGTGATTGGAGGTGTTGTGTATTAGTGTGTCAGTTGTAGTTGGTTTTCTGTATATACTGAATTTGTGCCTGTGTTCTAGTTTTGTGATGGAGAGGTCTAAGAAGTTTATGGTATTGTTGTGTTCGTATTCGGCAGTGAAGGTTATGTTTTTATGTATTTTGTTTATGTGCGTTAGTAACTGTTCACATTGTCTTTTGTTTCCCCTGTATAGTATTAGAATGTCATCAACGTATCTGTGCCAATATAGTATTTTATGTGAGTGTCTGTCATTGTTTGTGAGTATTTTTGTTTTTTCTAAGTGTTGGAGTAAGACTTCTGCTAGAATGCTGGATATGGGGGAGCCCATGGGTAGGCCATCGTTCTGTGTGTAGTATTTATTGTTATAAGTAAAGTAGTTTTGTTTTGTGATAATGTTCAGAGTTTCTGTTATTTCATTGATAAGTTCGTCTGGTGTGTTGTTCTGTTTGAGTTTGTTTTGTAGGATGGTGATTGTTTCAGAGATGGGGATGTTTGTGTACAGGTTTTTAATGTCAAAGGAGGCTAATGTGGCATTATGGGGGATGTGTATGTCTTTTATTTTTGTTACTAGGTCAGTGTTGTTTTTTACTGCAATGTTGTTGTCTATGTGTGTGTTGTCTAATAATTTTGTCTAGATATTTTGCCAGTTTGTGTGCAGGGGCATTACGGTAGTTGATAATGGGGCGGATCGGAATGTCTTCTTTATGGATTTTGGGAAGCGCTTGGAGTGTAGGTGCTGATGGTCGGATTTGTTTCATGTAGGGCTTTTGTTTATGTGTCATAATGTGTTTGGCTTCGTTGACTATTTGTTTTACTGAGTTTTGGTATCTGTCGGTGGGGTCGTGTTTTAGTTCTGTGATGTTGTTCTGTTCTATGAAGTCTTGTACTTTTTTGTGTAAGTTGTCTGTGGGGATAATTATAGTCATGTTGCCTTTGTCAGCTTTTACAAATGTGATGTTGAGTTTGATGGCTGTGTGTATTTCTGAGCAAAGCTCATAATTGACGAACAAACACTCCTTGATAAAGGCCTAAAACATAACATACATTACAAACATAACAACCAAACACTAACAAAGCTCATAATTGAAACAGAAACAAATATACAAAACACAGCACCAGAACATCAAGACACATTAAGACATAATATAAACAACACAATAGGAGTACATAAGACACCAGACAACAACAGCCACAACTTAGAAATACACACAGCCATCAAACTGAGGGAAAAGGCACACAAACACAACATCACATTTGTAAAAGCTGACAAAGGCAACACGACTATAATTATCCCCACAGACAACCTACACAAAAAAGTACAAGACTTCATAGAACAGAACAACATCACAGAACTAAAACACGACCCCACCGACAGATACCAAAACTCAGTAAAACAAATAGTCAACAAAGCCAAACACATTATGACACATAAACAAAAGCCCTACATGAAACAAATCCGACCATCAGCACCTACACTCCAAGCGCTTCCCAAAATCCATAAAGAAGACATTCCGATCCGCCCCATTATCAACTACCGTAATGCCCCTGCACACAAACTGGCAAAATATCTAGACAAAATTATTAGACAACTCACACAAATAGACAACAACATTGCAGTAAATAACAACACTGACCTAGTAACAAAAATAAAAGACATACACATCCCCCATAACGCCACATTAGCCTCCTTTGACATTAAAAACCTGTACACAAACATCCCCATCTCTGAAACAATCACCATCCTACAAAACAAACTCAAACAGAACAACACACCAGACGAACTTATCAATGAAATAACAGAAACTCTGAACATTATCACAAAACAAAACTACTTTACTTATAACAATAAATACTACACACAGAACGATGGCCTACCCATGGGCTCCTCCATATCCAGCATTCTAGCAGAAGTCTTCCTCCAACACTTAGAAAAAACAAAAATACTCACAAACAATGACAGACACTCACATAAAATACTATATTGGCACAGATACGTTGATGACATTCTAATACTATACAGGGGAAACAAAAGACAATGTGAACAGTTACTAACGCACATAAACAAAATACATAAAAACATAACCTTCACTGCCGAATACGAACACAACAATACCATAAACTTCTTAGACCTCTCCATCACAAAACTAGAACACAGGCACAAATTCAGTATATACAGAAAACCAACTACAACTGACACACTAATACACAACACCTCCAATCACCCAATACAACACAAACTAGCTGCTTTTAGAACCATGATACATAGACTTAACAACATCCCCTTAGATGAAATAGACTACAAAGACGAACTAAACACGATAAAATATCTAGCAGAATCTAACGGTTATGACAGAACAATAGTCAGTAAACTCCTACACAAAACACAAAACAAACAACAGACAAAGACAGAAAACAACAAATTCATAACACTAACATACATCAACAAACAAACAGAAAAAATTGCCCACAAATTCAAAAAAGCAGGATACAGAATCGCTTACAAAACTACTAACAAAACAGAACACACACTATCAAAACGCACGCCCAAAGCACAAAACAAATTCGATCTACCCGGTGTATATAAACTAAATTGTTCAAATTGCAGTAAATTCTACATAGGCCAGACAGGACGTAGCTTCAAACAGAGATACATTGAACACACAAAAGCACTCCACACCACTACAGAATCTACCTTCGCAAACCACCTCATTGAAGCAAACCACACATATAAAAACATCGACAATAACATGAACATACTACACGTACACACAAAAGGCCGAAAACTAGACACTCTAGAACAATTAGAAATATACAAACACACAAAAACAAATAAAAACGACATCCTAAACGAACTGTAGCGGGGCATTTTTGGGCATACTTGGGGCAATCTAAAGAAATTTGTATATTTTTTGTAATAAATAAATAAAAATCTTCATTAGGAACAAAATTTATAAAGAACGGTAAATTTATTATTTGGAGCGATCCCAACAACGGAAACACTGCTTGAGGCGTTGGAAACCAAGTTATTGGACAATATTCATATAAACAGTTATAATAACCGGCAACTGTACCAAACTCAGTTCAAGGACAATGACGAACACGAAAAACGTAAACACGTTATGTAACAGTAAACACGTTACACAACCAGACATCAGGCGATGTGTTGCGTCAGCAAATTATATAACGATGTGTGTCACCAGTTTTGTCAACAAGCCAAAAAACAGTCCACTGGCGCACGAATACAAAATGTAAACCAATCAGAATTGAACGAACAACAGCCGCTTCACAAAGTAGCGCCTGTAATTCTTCCCAGTAACATCTCATCACCACTCGCGAGTGGTATCTATAAAAAGTTTCGGCAGTAAGTGCGGGCCTGCATACGATAAAATGTGATTTTAAATTCAAATTAATAACTTTTAATAGCCATGAAGTAAAATGCAGTGACAGTTTTTGGTGATATATACAAAATTATAAGCAATAGCATTGTGCGGAGTGGACGGAATTACGTGAGGAGTCTGGACTGGGTCGAATCGCTAAAAATTGGCAAGATAAGTAACCGACATGGGGTAACACCCAAGAAATTGTCAAAATTATAAAACCTTTTAATTTTAAAAAGAAATGGCAGCCTAAAATATCTATACATAAATTAAACTAAATATGAGATCTCTAAAATAACTTGGTATGTGTGTTGCGTGTATACGGGAGAATGTAACTATATTAAGAAGTCTGGTTTGCGTTTTCATTAAAAGATTATTTTAATTTAATATCTTGATTCATATAAGGTTTATATAATATTTCAATGTTGTTTTATTCTTTTTTATACTAAAAGTTTTTTTTTTTTTTCTTTACTTTAAAAGTTTCTTTCTTTCAAATTTATTTTATGTGCGTTTCTTTTTGATTTGAGAAATGTTAATAAATTTTAATTAATGTGTAAACGTATAAAGTTTCTTTGTTTGATTAAACAACCATCTGATCTCCTGTTCGCCTAAAAAGAACCCTCATAAATTATTTTCTTACAGTTGGTAAGATGGCGCCCGAGAAATATACAATGTTTGTTAGTTAATTTTATGTGATACAAAAAGGTAAGTAGCTTCACATTTGGCTTCCGAACGTAGGGACGATTTATATAATAATATTATATAAATATAGGCCCACTGGGAAAGCAGAATGGTTGTTTAAGGTAAAAATAAATTTTTTTTTATACGTAAAATAGACGCAAGTATGGGGTTATGTTTTGATAGGGTTATGTATGTAGTGAATTATTTGTCGAATTATATAAGGAGAATTATGAGGTAATATACATAATAATTGGTATGTATGATAATTATTAAATAGTATAAAGAGTATTATAATAAAATCTTTTAAAATGGCTGAGATACAAGAAAATGATATGATCAAGATGATGAGATTACTTTTTAATGAACAGAAAAACGATATGCAAGAGTTATTAAAAAATCAGAATAGAGAGTTGAAACATGAAATACAAGAAATGAATAAACATTTAGAAAGCACTCACGAAATAATAAGAAACAGTTTAAATAAGTTAGAACAGAAGTTCGAGAAATTAGGTAACAATGTTTTAAGTAAGACAAAATGTAAAAATGACGAAATAGTAGACAATTTTGAGAGTATAGTGGGGGTGAAGAATAATGATGAAAATATAATAACAAATAGTGCTGATGAAGTTTTAGAATGCGATAATGAAATGTTAATGAGTGTTTATGAAATAGAAAGAAAGTGGAAGAATAATGTAGTAATTAAATGGGGACAGAGGGCAAATTTTCCCCTTATTGTTTATAATGATGATGATGATTTAATGTTGTTTGTTCAGGGCAAGAGACCCTTATTGTTAAATGAAGTAATGTTGTGTAATGTTGTACCCTCTGTCCGAAATAATTGTGAGAGTGTGATGTGGTGCTGTGAAGAAAGAGAGTTATATGTTGAGAATGAAATAGAAATATACAAGTTAGAAAGAAAGTATGATGAATTGAGAAAATTAATAAAAGGGGTGATGATTAATCATGTGAAATACGTACCTGTTGAAAGAGAGACAGAGAATAATTTTGATAATATCTTACCTGACTATAATGACTTACCTGACGTAGTAGTTGAGGAATACAAAAATGAGAAAATAATTTACCTGACGTTAACAAATAACACTGATATAGACTGGACAATCTTAACCTATGGTAACAAGATTTATAGTGGTACAATGGATGAAATAGAGTTGATAGATTATTATGATAGTATGTATGATAATTTGTGTGTTGATAAAAATGATGAATGTTACAAATACACTAGATATATATATGACGATGGAGGATGAGCGAAAAGATCAGTGTTGGGACATTTTTAAATATTGTAAAATTTTGGTAATGACCTTGCTGATTTGGACATCTGAAGTGAGATACACTTGAACAGTTTTGACGCATATTTTGTAAATAATATTGAATTCATTTGTGTGTATTGTGAAATGTTAGAAAAGTAATGTGTATATGTTTTAGAAAATGTTGTATTAATAATAATAATATTATTAATATTTTAGCACTCTAATTAAATAACAAAATAATTACGAAGACAATAGTTAATGATTTGTAGAATGTTGATAATAATTGAAATATGTTATTTTAATAATCAAATGAATTAAATAAGTTGAGATGTTTAGATATTGTGATTGAATGTTATGTGTTTGAATTTTATAAGGTAATTAAATTGTGTGATGAGATTTTAATTTAATAATCAAGAATAAATAAATAAATGGTAAATGGTCTATTTTGTGGAATAACTTAATGGTTAAAAATATATGTTAATAATAAATTTTAAGCAATTTTGAAAATCTGATTGCAACACAGGATCAATTCATAATGATGATAAACAAAAACAGTTAATGAAAAATTTTAAATAATAATGTTTACAAATTTTTAGATAAATGATGTAAAAGAGACTTGTTTGTTTAAGATTTTTTGCTAATAATCCAGGTTGATTGCCATTTGTGTATTGTGTTATGTGATGTTTTAAAATAGTGTAGTGTGGAACTGATATGGGGGAAGGTTGTAGATTTTGTATTTAATATTTTAGGTTAATAATGGTTAAGCTTCCATATAAAGTGGGTTAAAACCCCATCTAAATTAATATTGTCATTTAAATATAAATTCGTAAATTTAATATTACGAAAGATATTTTACTTGTGATTCCCCAAATTTTCGGGCGGTCACGGCCTCACCGAACCCTGACCGTGGAATTGGTTTAGCTTTAACAGCTATGGTTGGGGCACATTACGATTGCGCGCTGCCATAACTGGCCATAGCTGTTATCGTTGTAAAGGTGCATTTTGAAATTGATGGGGGGTAATAAAAGGGGAATCACCAAACTATGGAACAGCGGCTGCCACTCTGTTCGAGAAGGAACAGCAGAGCCAGGTGGTAGATCCGTTTAAGGGTGTATAATTATTAACGAGAACATGTTGATGTTCAACAATTTTAAACTTAACAGCAGAAGCAGAGACACGGAGAGGTAAAACCCTGCTCCAAAATATACAGTCTCTGTGGAAGCGAAAAGGCGCCACAGTCTTCCATAATTCTGAAATAGTGTGTGTGGCTGGGAGGTTATCCAAGGGGATAACGTATTAAAAATTTGATATATTTTAATTAATAATGATGATTTGCTACTCAATAATTTTGTTTGAATTTAAAAATTAGATGCACTAAATACTTCTTATATTGTGTTATTGTGTCTTATTGTGTTGTTTGCATTTAGTATGTTAGGAATAAGTATTATAAAAATATAATAATATGTTTTCAATGTGTTTACAGATTTTAAAATAAAATGAAAAATAGTTGTAATAAGTAAAATTTTCAATAGGTTGTAAAAGATAGAAGTGGGTGATAGTAATTAGTTGAATAAAATGTTTGAGTCAATTCAAGTTGAATTTTGTGGGACATAGATTTGTCCAAATCGAAGTAAAAGTTAAAGTAATAGTGGAAATGAAAATAATGCAATGTTGTTTTGAGTTAATGTATGTTATAGAATTTTGAGAAATAAGTGGAGACACAGTAGAAATGGAGATTTTATGTAGAGTTTGGAGCGATATATTGTTTATTTTGTTGATGTTAATTTGTTGTAGTTGTAGTGAAGTTATGAGAGTGAGATTTTTTGGGGATGGCAATTTTGTAGTAGTGGTAGTGTAATGTGGGAGTCCGCAACATAAGGGTTGGGACGGGATAGGGACCGATTGGCGCCGGAAAGGGTTACCTAGGGGGAGTCCAGGGACCAACATAAGGGAATGAGTTTTGGGAAGGAAACACGTATCCTATGTACAAAGGGTTAGAGAGTATTTTTTTTATATAAGAGTAGAAGGTGGCGATTGGAGTTAAAGTAGTAAGTAGTTAGAGGTAGAGAAGGGTTAGTAAAATTTTGATAGAGGGGTGTCATACTAGTTAAAGATTTTGTAAGGGAGCATTAGAGTAATAAAAGGGGTAAGATTATGAGTAAATGCCAAATGGATGAAGTAAATTATAATGAAATAATGAATAACGTAGAATCACCCAAAGTAATGAAATGGAATAATGATGGCCATAATTGAAAAAAAAAAAAAAAAAAAAAAAATAATTTTTGTAATTTTGAGAAACGAATTAATAAGAGTAAATCAAGTTTAAAAGTAATTTTTTGATTTTATATGCTAATTTAATGATGTAAAGTGTGTAACATTTTAATTGTAAGTTGTTTATTTTAAAATGAATTATTAATGTACTGTGTTTTCTTATGTTAAGTTATGTTAGGTATTCTGATATATACATGTTAGTAATAAGTGAGTAAAAACAAAACCAGTGCTTCTTAGCGCAAACCAGCACCGCTAGGGGGGAACAGATCAGTTGGGGATATGGTGTTGTATAAGGCCACTATTTAATATTGTGATTTGTTGTTTCAGTGTTTGGTGATGCTGTGGCGGCGGACCTGAGCTGGCCTACGCGTCAGAGCAGGGGCGTTGAGTATCTGTCTGACTCTACGGTGTTGGGATCTCGAGAGAGAAGTCCAGTATTGTCATGCAGATGCGGTCACAGTCACCGGACCAAGGGTGAGTTGATTATTCTTGTTTGTAAACCGTACAGGGGGTTGTGGCGACATATCCTGGCTGATCCCTCTAGCAAGTATGAGTGTGTCAATGAGATTTTTTATGCTTCGGCATAAAATATCTCATTGAGGGGGTATTGTAGCGGGGCATTTTTGGGCATACTTGGGGCAATCTAAAGAAATTTGTATATTTTTTGTAATAAATAAATAAAAATCTTCATTAGGAACAAAATTTATAAAGAACGGTAAATTTATTATTTGGAGCGATCCCAACAACGGAAACACTGCTTGAGGCGTTGGAAACCAAGTTATTGGACAATATTCATATAAACAGTTATAATAACCGGCAACTGTACCAAACTCAGTTCAAGGACAATGACGAACACGAAAAACGTAAACACGTTATGTAACAGTAAACACGTTACACAACCAGACATCAGGCGATGTGTTGCGTCAGCAAATTATATAACGATGTGTGTCACCAGTTTTGTCAACAAGCCAAAAAACAGTCCACTGGCGCACGAATACAAAATGTAAACCAATCAGAATTGAACGAACAACAGCCGCTTCACAAAGTAGCGCCTGTAATTCTTCCCAGTAACATCTCATCACCACTCGCGAGTGGTATCTATAAAAAGTTTCGGCAGTAAGTGCGGGCCTGCATACGATAAAATGTGATTTTAAATTCAAATTAATAACTTTTAATAGCCATGAAGTAAAATGCAGTGACAGTTTTTGGTGATATATACAAAATTATAAGCAATAGCATTGTGCGGAGTGGACGGAATTACGTGAGGAGTCTGGACTGGGTCGAATCGCTAAAAATTGGCAAGATAAGTAACCGACATGGGGTAACACCCAAGAAATTGTCAAAATTATAAAACCTTTTAATTTTAAAAAGAAATGGCAGCCTAAAATATCTATACATAAATTAAACTAAATATGAGATCTCTAAAATAACTTGGTATGTGTGTTGCGTGTATACGGGAGAATGTAACTATATTAAGAAGTCTGGTTTGCGTTTTCATTAAAAGATTATTTTAATTTAATATCTTGATTCATATAAGGTTTATATAATATTTCAATGTTGTTTTATTCTTTTTTATACTAAAAGTTTTTTTTTTTTCTTTACTTTAAAAGTTTCTTTCTTTCAAATTTATTTTATGTGCGTTTCTTTTTGATTTGAGAAATGTTAATAAATTTTAATTAATGTGTAAACGTATAAAGTTTCTTTGTTTGATTAAACAACCATCTGATCTCCTGTTCGCCTAAAAAGAACCCTCATAAATTATTTTCTTACAGTTGGTAAGATGGCGCCCGAGAAATATACAATGTTTGTTAGTTAATTTTATGTGATACAAAAAGGTAAGTAGCTTCACAGAACAGACACAATTCAAATCGCACGCATTATTCGAACACATCTCACCACACACACACAGCTTCAATCTTTTGAAACACTATCTCGGCACCAACAACAAGACGAGCAGCGCTACTAACGACAGCCTCTGATGAAGCCTTCTATAGGTGAAAGCCGGTTTAGGCTGTAAGGTAAAACTTTACGTTTTTACTTATAAAAAACTTAGTGTTCCGAGTCGTCAATATTATAGTGATATTTATATAATTTAAAGTGAAGAGACTAAAACCCCAAAATTCTAAAAGCATGTAAGGACATCTTACTCAAGTTATTTTGAAACCATATAATTTAAAATGAAGAGACTAAAACCCCAAAATTCTAAAAGTACGTAAGGACATCTTACTCAAGTTATTTTGAAACCATATAATTTAAAGTGAAGAGACTAAAACCCCAAAATTCTAAAAAGCATGTAAGGACATCTTACTCAAGTTATTTTGAAACCATATAATTTAAAATGAAGAGACTAAAACCTCAAAATTCCAAAAAATGTAAGAACAACTTACTCAACAATTTATCCAGGAACAAGACGATTTAATAAAAACTATGTAAGGACAACTTACTTAATTTATTCAGAAATAATACGATGTAAAATATTTTGAAACCAGTTGATTTAACAAAAAATAATAACAGATTAGTAAATAAGAGTTATAAAGAATTGATTTAAAATGAAATAATAGGAAAAAGTAATATTTTTAATGGTAACAAACAGAAGGAAAATTAAATGAACAAAAACAATTGATGGTAATGTGCTCAGGTAAGAAGAATAAAGAATAATTTAATGACTCCAATGAAACTGAAGGAGTATGATAATTAATACAATAATTAGAATTTCTCGGAATTGAAGATTATATAAGAAGAAATGATACGGAGAAATATGTCACAAGAAGTAAAGTCAAAAGAATTTTAACATAAAGCCTATCAATAATGTTATATGCTATTAGTTAATGGAAAAGAAGAAGGAATCAAGGAGAAGAAGAAATATATAAATAAATGCAAACAGCTACAGTATGAAGAATCCCAAAGGTGTTTAGTACTAGTCGCTAATTGACTACTACTTATAATTTTTTTTACTTTTATGTATTGACCGTAGAAATGTTCCGGCAATAATTTTTATGAGCAGGGATGATGTTCCCCTGGTCTCAGAAGGTGTAGGGATGGACAGCAGAGTATGGACCCAGAGTGGCCACCCGACTGGTACCACCGCACAGGATAGGGAAAAATGTTAGGGAAATTGAATATTTTAGGGATAATGATAAAATAGCTGTATAGATTGATATTAGATTCCAGAAGTATAGATGAAGTAAATAGAAGGAAGATAGCAGACCGAAGCTTAATTGATAAAGAAAATTTATAGAAGTAAATAGAAATGAGTGTTAAAACAAGTTTAATATAATTAGTGTGACCAGTCCTTATCAAATAAAATGTGGAAGTACCACTACCCAGAAATAAATAATTGATGAATTTGCCTCCAAGAGAGAGAGAGTAGAGTAAGAAAACAGCAATTACCACCAGTCTGAATTACCAGTCAGTTTACAACCAGTTTGAAATAAATGAAGATATTATGAAGAATAAAACCAAGACTATTAGGAGAATTGAAACAATCAACAATTTATTTTAATAAACGAGTAAAACCAAAATATATTTGTTCTAGTGGGGGGGCTTTATGTAACGGTACATAACCCGGTCCCAATAAATTAACTCTTGTAATACCATAAAGGTCAGAAATGGGTAATCTATAACGAGCTCAAAATTAAATTGTATCACTAAAC